>JARWLC010000006.1:48987500-49690000 GCA_033318265.1 Phyllotis vaccarum
AGAAAACTTACACACTAATGTGTGAGAATGAATGGTTGTTGTCTCTGACTGGTGATAGCATTTCTTCTCATCCACCATCCATTCACCATCAGATTTAAGATGGCTGAGGTGTGTTGGGGTACTTTCAGCTATGAGATCTACGTTACAGGCACATCCCATGGTGGATGGCAGGAGAGCTATCGGCCTGCTGTGCTGGGGTATATTTTCTGCCTATGGTGCTTTGAGATAAAATGGCCCCCAAAGGGAGTGGTACTAATGGGAGGGGTGGCCTTGTTGGAGTAGGTGGCATCTTGTTGGAGGAAGTGTGTCACTGTAAAGGCAGGCTTTGAGGTCTTATATATGCTCAAGCTACCCCTGGTGAATCAGTTCATTTCCTGTTGCATTCTGATCAAGATGTAGTCAACACTATGCCTTTCTCTACACCCTCATGCTCCCTATCATGATGATAATGGACTGAACCTTTGAATCTGTAAACCAACACCTCAATTTTTTCCTTTATAAGAGCCGTGGTCATGGTGTCTCTTCACAGCAAGAGACACCCTGACTAAGATATTGCCTGTGTACAAATGTGTGCATATCTGTCCCCTTCCCCTATTCCATATGCAGAAATGACCCCAAGCTCCCTGAGGACACATTGCATTCTTAAGACCTGAGCTCATGCCTGGCATACAGTATGTACTCAGTGCATGGACTTCTAAACAGTAGGATCCCATGGATTGTGCCATCTGTCTTGTCACCTTATCAGGAAGATATTCTGATAACTGAGCTCTCATGAATGCTGTTAAAACAGTACTAACTTGACTCTTTATAGTGAGATGGCCGACCTGTCTATGAGAATGGGCTGCAATGGTTACTACTATCAGTATTTCCAGAACATTCTCATTACTGGGAGCCAAGGGTGCCCACTTATGCCTGTTCACTGTAATGTTAGTCTAGCCCTTTTGTGTGTTGGAAGGGCTGATGATATTCTTTTAGATCTTAGTACCCATCTAATATTGGATACTAATATTCAAAAGAAGTGTATTTGTGCCTGTGATGAAGACAAATAGGATTTTTTCTTCTTGTCATTCACCCTTAAAAACACAATATAATTGACACAGAGAGACGGTTCAGCAGTTAAAAATATTTGCTGCTCTTGCAGAGGACTTGAGTTTACTTCCCAGCACCCACACAGCAGCTCGTAACTGCCTGTAATTCAGTTCCAGGGGATCTGATAGCCACTCCTAGCCCTTGTTGGCATCAGGCACATACAGGTTGCATATACATATGTGCAGGCAAAACATAAATAAACACATAAAATAAGCAAATCTATAAAATATATCAGAATATCTATTCGCAAAACACTTACATTGCATTAGAAATCATACGTTCTAGCAATGAGTTGAACTGTACAGGAGAGTGGGCAATGTCAACACTGCCCTCTTCTGGGAAAAGCTAGAGGTTGGTATTGAGGGTTCTGGGACTGGTCCTTAGTGGATAACTGAGAAACTCCACTGTAAAACTCAACTGTATTTCTTGACTTCATCCTCCTGCTTCCAAGACTCTCCCAATCTCAGAAGGTCAAGCTGGGAAGCTTCATCAGATGGAAAAGTATTTAATCAAAAGGTTCTTGTGGTAAAGACCACTGGCTATGATGAGGCAACTTAGCCCTGAGGTTAAATGAAGAGAATGGGAGAGACATTGGAGACTCTTGGCCTATGTTTGTGTTTGTTTTCCAGTGCTGGGGGTCAAACACAGGGCTTGGGTGTACTGGAAATGCTCTCCCATTGAACTACATCCCCAACTCTAGGCCTGTGTTGTTTTCTGAGTTTAAGTCATTAATCTGTAAACTTGTGCTTTCAAGAACTCCAGACCCACTGGGTTACATCTGAGATCAAGGTAGCTGTGCCCTTATGCCCCAACGTACTACAACTGATGATTGCTTCCAGACAGGTCAGCTGTGAAGGCCAGAACACTGGGACGTCCTCGGGCTGACAGGCCACATAATTCCCATAGTCAGGTTTGGAAAGCGCCTTGATTCCCAAAAGCTCTGCAGATGGAAAAAGAAAAAAGATTCCTCTGGTCGGTACCATTCACTTAAACGCACTGAATACAGAGCTTTTCCCAAAAGAAACACTAGTCTTAGCATTATCTTAGAAAGGAGAAAAAGAAGGGATAGGACGAAGAGGTGATGATGGCAAGGAGGTGAAGTTTAACAGATAAGGATGTTCTGAAACTTAAGGCCCATGCTGACTGGTACAATCAGGCCTGATATCTCAAACTGCATGATGTGGTTTCTGGAGGCTATAGTGTGTCTAGCTCGATACTAGCCTTATAGCACAGATTCCTAACAAAGTGTGTCATCTTGATACAGACTGATTAAGTTACACAGCTGTAATCTGTCATCGCTACCAGCAGCCCTAGCCTGGTTAGCAGTCATTGACACGATGCCACAGTGCTGATGGAGACAAGGATGATATGTCAGGACCAGCTGCCCACACTAGTAAGACAAGTCAGTAGACATCTCCGGGTGGCCCTGAGACTGTTTTAGGTGAAGAAGGCCTGTAGTGCTGATAGGATTTTCATAGAATGTCAGGTCTTTGATAATTCTGTTTGACTACAAAACTGGGCAAACTCAAGTACACTGACCATGGTCAACCCCAAGCTCTTCTGAGGCTCTCTGGGAGCTTTTTGACCTTCATCCTTGGTTGGTGAAGGTCATTCACTCTCAGGCTAAGTTTATACTCATGACTTTCAGTCCAAATGTAAGTTTGAGTTTTACTTATCAATATTAGTGTGTGTGTGTGTGTGTGTGTGTGTGTGTGTGTGATATCCATGAATGTAAGCAACACATGCGCTGTAACAGGCATGTAGATGTCAGAGGGCAACTTGAAACAAACAGTCCCATGCAGCATGCTCCAAAGATCATGTGATGCTCACAGGCGTTTTGTGTGCATCACAAATCCTTAAGATGAAGCCCATTGGTCTGGCAAGGTGGTATTGTGTTAAACCAGAGGTCACCTGGTATGGACCTCTGGGCCTCGCCCAGGCCCTCACCCCTGAGATTCCTTAAGAACAGCATGAACTCCTAGGTTAAGCTTCTCAGGCCCATGCTGGAATCACTGCTTGGGTGGACGCTGACCTGGGTCGCCGATGTGGATGGGCTGCCCTTGCTGTCCTCTCACAGTGTGAGTGGCCTGCAGCAGCCTTTCCAGCTCGTCCTTGGGAATGGGTCTCATTGTGACCACCAGAGGGCAGCGGAAACCAGCAATGGCGGCACATGGCACCGTGGTCTGTGGAATCAAGTGAATATGCAAGGGAAAAAATAAAAAGGAATTAACACAGATTCAAGCCCCAGTACTCACAGTTCAAGAAGCTTCATGAAGCAAGAGCTTCTAGCAGCTGCTGAGAAACAAGCCTTCTGATTTCAGGAGCCACATAGATGGGCACTTGGTTGATAAGGAATAACTCAAAATGGGGGGGGGGGGGCAGGGAGGGTTCTGATTTTTTTTTTAATCTGTCAACATTTGACACATTTTCTAAACTGGACAGAGTAATATTTTAACCACATAAAAGAAAATTCATGAATGGTCTGTGTTTGCAGCTCCAGCACTTAGGGTCGGGGCACAGGAGAATGGAGTTTGAGCCTTGACTACATGGGATGTTAAGATTAGCCTAGGTTACACAGTGAGAGCCTACCTTAAAACATAAACATACAGTGGGGGCCAAAGAGGTGAGGGGAAGAAGAAAATTAATATTTCAAAGGAAATCAGTACTATTCCAAATATTCAAATGTAGTTACCAGAGCGTTCCACAGGGAAAACAGCATGTTTTCCTGTGAACATCTAAGAGGACAGAATGGCAGATCTACTACAGCTGTCATTTTGGGGTATCAGTGTCTAGGGTGCCACTGAGAGTGTGAGAACTGTACTGTGATAGGAAGCTATCTGAAATACTTCATCAGCCACAATGCTACAGGATCTGCTGGCCCAACAGCCCTTTGTCAGCAATATTCAGAACTGAAGGAAATGCTACATTTCAGCTGAGGTTTATGAAACACACACACACACACACACACACACACACACACACACACACACACACTTCCCCATCCTGTCTCACAAGTCTCTGGATCTTTTTACATGGACCTCAAGAAGTCTGTGAAGTTCTTACAAAATCAAGGCCAAAGGGAGTTGACCCCAGGAGGGGTCACCGTCTCTGCTCTACCTCTAGATCCCAGTGGGGAGGGGACTGTCCCTGGATGCTCCAGGGCAGGTCTGCACAGGGCGACCCGAGTGATTTTCAGGTTTGTGGGACATTTCATTTCCTCCTGCAGTGGGGCTTATGACAGGTTTAGGACACAGCCAGGATCATGATCCACTGGGACAACCTTGGCTGCCACTTAACTGGCTTGCTGTCGCCACCCTAGCAACAGGAGAATTAAATCCTGGTGTATGACAGCACCTGGGACAAAGAGAGGGCACATGTAGGCCACTTGCCAGTCAGGTAGTGTTCCTCTGTCTAGGTCTCTACAGGCCAGGTGGCTGTACAACCACCTCTCTCAGAATCTAAGGGTAGTGGGGTCAGGTGGGGTTGCTGTAGGCTGAAAGCTGTATGGTAATCATGGGGAGAGGGGTCAGTGAGGTGTCATGGATAAATGACAGGCTGTGGCTAACATCTCCTGTGGACACCCGTGCCTTTATGCAAAGCTTTATTCAGTCACCACACCAGAGCGTGGTTCCAGTTGACTTTGGGATTCAGGCAAGTCCCTGTCTCACCCTTTATTCAGTCACCACACCAGAGTGTGGTTCCAGTTGACTTTGGGATTCAGGCAAGTCCCTGTCTCACCCTTTATTCAGTCACCACACCAGAGCGTGGTTCCAGTTGACTTTGGGATTCAGGCAAGTCCCTGTCTCACCTTTTTTGTTCTTCCTTTCAAATAAGGGGCTATGCTGACGAGTCTGAGGCTATCCCAGTTCTAACCTTCTACAAATGGGTCCCAGGCAGTGGCCGGCTCTTCCTCATCCTTCCCCAGTGCTTCTGAAAGGGCAGGTGTAGAACATGGACAATCATGTTTCTGACCTGATGCCACCCGGGCCTCTCTGACAGAAGCCAAAGGAGAACGCTGTAACGTATAGTGCTCAAGATGAAATGTCCAGTCACTGAAGACAGGGAGGCCTGGAGGCCACTGATCCGGAGAGTGAGTGCTCAGAATTGTCCCAACAGCATCAGGGAAGGAAACACAGCATTGAGGACTATTCCCCCACCTAACTGGTCTCAGCAGGAAGACAAGCTCATTTGCTCAACCAGAGACAGTCCCCTACAGCAAGCCTGTCCCAGGAGAGGCTGCCCTCATTTCTGTGGTTAATCATCAGTTCCCACATCAAAAACAAGCAAGGTGACACCCTGTGCTTGTAATTCTAGCACTGGAGAGATGGAGACAAGAGCATCTCTAGGGCTCTCTGGCCAGCCGCCCTAGCCTTAACCAGTAAGAGACCTTGTCTCAAAAAGCAAGATCAGGCCAGTGAAATGACTCAGCCCTTGCCTTCTGACTTGAGTTTGGTGTCAAGACTCATATGATGGAAGGGACAGAACTGATTTATTTAAATTGTCCTCCAAACCCCACAAGTGAATTGTATGCTCCCTATCTTCCCTTCTCCAAATAAATGTAATTTAACAAAAAACAAGGTGTGCTGACCTTGAGGAACACACAAGTTGACCTCTGGCCTGAACACACTGTATTCATATACACGTATGTGCACCCACGTTCTGTCCAGAGAACGACTCCCAGATTGATCACCAGAGTCCAGGGAATCCGAATGCAAATGCAAGGTTTATTGAGTGCACAATACAAGCCAGGCAGGGAACTCGTCCACACACTCAGTAAAAAGCGAGGCCAGGAGGAGTTCCCGAGTTGTGAATACATGTATCTTTATAGGGAAAAACTGTGAGCTGGAGTAAAAATGAGAAAAATGAGGAAAGGAGAGGTAACTTGTCTCTCCTCAGGGTGGGTCAGGATTGGGTTTCTATTGACTGGCCCCAGGGCAGGACTGGAACATTCTGCAGTCAGGCTAGGGCCCTGGCCCAGATGTCTTTTGCAAGTTTCTCGGAACTGAAGTGGGATTTAGCCTGAGCTTTCCTTGACCTGTTTGCCAACATGGCTGCTAGCCCTAAGATGGAGGAACTTTTGGTTCCTCACCATACACACACACACACACACACACACACACACACACACACACACACACACACACAACAGGGCCACACCGGATGCTATAGCCATATCAGCCTGGCTCAGAAGCTTTCCCTAGGAGAGAGATTGATGGAGCTGGGGCTGATTAAGGGGTGTCTGCTTCTTGTACCAATGTTGTTACCATCACAGGAAAATACAACTACATCCACATTTTCAAGCCATTCTGCCTAGGGATGTGGCCTTACCTTGTATGCTCCTGTGTGGCTGAAACCTGCTGGGTCTCTTCTGGAGATCCCTGCCTGCTCCAAGGCCTCATCTATGGAGAAGCTACAGCCCACAATGAAGGTTACCATGTCCTTCAGCTGCTCTGAGTACTCTTCTAGTGAGGCCAGGATGCCTGTGCAGGAGCCAAACTCATATTTCTGAAACTGTGAACAGATGGTCCTGGGGATACAAAGCAAAGCTCACAGGCCTGATTTTTACTATGGTCCCCCAATGATAAACTTTTAAAAAAGGCAGTGGAGGGAATATCTGAAACTGACATGTCTAGGGAACTTGGTTTCTACCTATGGGCTTGGTTAGTGTTCCTGAAGCATGACCAAACCAGAGCTACTGAATCTACATGTGCATAACAACCTGGGTTTCCATCTCATTCAATTTCCTGAACCTCAACATGACATCAGTCAGACCCACAAGAATAGAATATTGGACTTTCCACCATGGAGGCAATGATGGCTGACCCAGACAGAGAATGGTGGCTTCAAGGAGCCTCTCAGGTTAGAGTTCACAGGGTAAGGTCTCCTCTTTCCATATGGGAACCCTCCTGAGAGCCCTACGTGGTACAAGCCTCACCTCTGCTCACCCTCTTTTCACTCATGTGCCAGGGGATGGGGGCCTGTAGGATAGCCAGGATGTGACTCCACCTTCAGACACCTGCTACACAGAGCAACGAGTGTCTAGATAGTGGAGAGACACAAGACATTGAGGAGCCTTCCTCTCCTACTGTGCTAGCCTGGACCTTGAGTGTCTCCCAGAAGCCCATGGACTGAATGTAAGCTCGCAGCCTGTGGTGGTAGTGGCAGGTATGGACCTTTAGAAGGACTAGTGAGAGGAAGTTAGGTCATTGGGGACACGCCCTTGAAGAAGAGGATGCTACTTTCTCATTGTCTTTCGGTTCGTGAGCATCTTAGCTCTGTTCCATGTCTCCTACTATGCCATGCTGCCTTGCCACGGGCCCAAGCATTAGCCAATCCACTTTGGACTGAAACCTCCAAAAAAGTCCGTCAAGACAAGCCATTCTGTCTTTATGGTGATGTCTGGAACATTTTCTCATATTGTTGGAAAGCTAACAACCCACAAAGGGGGAGGTGTTGTGTCTTGAGGCATAAATAGGAGTTTATACATTAGATAAGGGGAAAAGCAAACCTAGGCAGAGGCTGAAGAATATGCAAAGTGTGGAGGCACTGAATGTGAGAACCATGGGAAGTCTGCACCAGGAGGCACCAACCTGGCAACACAGAAAGTACCGCCTCAGGCCCCAATAGCATTTTTTAGGAGCTCTCTCATCCTTGGGTCTACAGAATGAGCATGGGAAGCCTTCTGTCTGGGGAGAGATGCCCTAAGTATCAGGAGAAACTGAGCTGGGGCCCAGTCACCATTATTCTTGAGACGGGGCTAAGGCACAAGCCACAGGCAGGCCTTGGAGGCTTTAAAATAGTCACATGTGAACTCAGAAAAGGGCACTTTTGTGGGTGAGCAGAAAAGGGGTCACAGAGGGAGGAGAGAGCAGTTATAATGTCTAACAGTCTAGGTCAGAGAAAGTGGAGTGATAGCTAGCCTCACAAAAAAAGCTGGGGCATGGTGGGGAGCCACAGGGCCAGGATTTACAGGGCCACCTATGAGGCTTGCCATGCCATACCCTTATGTGTGGAAATACATCTAGTATCCTCAGTGATGCCTGACACTAGCTAGGTCCAAACCCTTTATATGTTCTTTTCCCTGTATTTCTATACCTGGTATTTACTTTATAAATCAGATTAGCAGTAATTGTAAAGATATACTGTCATAAAAGTTATTTAAAACATTGAGTTATTTATTCCTGGAATTTTCCATGCAATATTTTTAGACACTGGTCACCCATGGGTAACTGAAACTGTGGAAAGTGAGCAGGAGCTAAGAGGGACATCTGTTTAAGAGTCTGGGCAAACATGCACAGTACAAACAGCATTTTCCTCTGGAGGTTACTATGCAAGCCCTTTTCTTCTTAATCCTGTGCCAGGGCTTTCTGATAGGAATAGACAAGTGACAGGTGACAGTGTCTGTCATGGTTAATTATAATTGTCAACTTGACTCTATTTAGAATCACTTGGGAAGAGGGCCCTCAGGTTGGCCTGTAAAAATGTCTTTGGGGGATTGAGGTGGAAAGACCCATCTCCTGTGGGTGGCACTATTCCCTTGGTAAAGGGATCCCTGAGCTAAGTGAGAGTGGAGGAGAGGAAGAGGGAGGGGAGGAGAAGGGGGAGGGGAGGGGGAGACGAGAGAGATCAGGGCATGCATGAATTAGTTTATTGCTCTTGTCTCAGACATGGCGGTGCACACCTTTAATTCCAGCACACAGAAGGCAGAGGCAGACAGATCTCTATGAGTTCAAGGCCAACCTGGTCTACACAGCTAGTTCTCAGCCAGCCAAGGGTATATAGTGAGATCCTATCTCAAAAAAAAATATCATTGCTCTCTTCTCTTGACTATGGATATAATATAACTGGCTGCTCAAGCTCATGCCCCTGCCTCCCTGGTAACTGTGAGCTAAAACAGTTGCTTTGGTCAGTGTTCTTTATCATGCCAATAGGAAATGGAACAAGACACTGCCCACAGGGTTTCTCCAGACCTGGGGCAGGGGCAGGTGTAGGGTGGGAGAACAGGGTATGGAGTAGGAAAGGTAGAGAGGTCATGTGATGCTCTATACCAGGACCTGTGTGGTCCTCAAGGCTGGATCAGTGTTCCCAGTGACAAAGGGCCCAATCTGTAGCACCTTGGTGCACTTGTGTTCCCACCATAGCACAGGCTTCTTACCTTACGTCTGAGCCAGTGCTCAGGCGAGGCAGCACCTTCTCCGACTCACTTCGACCCAACAGGGGCAGAGGACCATGATTGGCTTGGCAGAAGCTTTCAAAATCTGGTGCTAGGGATCTGGGTAGGACCACCACAGTAGCTGGTTGGAGTCCTGGGTTGGGTGGGATATGGAACAAAGGCACTCTTGGTTAATGCTTGCAGAGCCTTGTTAGTTCACTTGTGATTGTCTTGTTTCAGATGCACACAGAAGTGTACTTAAGTATGCAGCGTGGCTGTGTGTGGTGAAGGAACACACCTGTCTTAGCATCCAAGAGGCTGAAGCAGGTGAACATAAGTCTGAGGTCAAGCCTGGGATACACAGTGAGATCTTATCTCAACAAACAAACAAACAGAAAGTCTACAGTTTCGGACTTTTTATACAATAAACATCCACTTAACAATCACCCAGACTATGAGACAGCTTTTCAGGGCTTCCACTCTGGCTGTTCCATCTATGGTACCACTATCACTGGAATTCATATAATAAAGTCATATATCATACATATTTTAAGCCATGATTCTTTCAGTAACATCTAGGGTTGAGCCATATCATCACATTTAGTGGCAGTCTCTTCACGTGCTATGGTGTGTGGTAAATTCACACAATGAGAACTGATCCCTGTCTACCGGGGACAAATGGCACCACCATGAGCATTCCTGGACATTCGCCTGGGCTTACAGTAGAAAAACCCAGTCTGCTTTCCTGGACACTGCCCAGCAACTTCGCGTTGTGGCTCTACTGATTGGCATAGCCACCCACGGTGGGCATCTCTGGCACTAGATGTTGCCCATCTTTTTCCTTTGTGCAGTCCTGGAAGTTGTGTCATAGGGTCACACTGTGGTTGTGATGTGCTCTTCTGATTGCTTGTCTCATTACATGGTAAAAGCAACTTGAAGGAAGGAGGACATCTTTTTGGTTCACAGTTACAGAAGAAGGAGATGCCCATTGTATGAGCAGGGAATGGCAGCAGGAAGCAGCTGGTCATGTGTCCATACAGGAGGTGGAGTAAAGAATGTTGGTCTTCAGCTAGCTTTTCCTTTTTTAATCAGCCCTGTGTCCATGGAATATCACATATATTTAATCCCCTAGTATCTTTCTACCTCTGTAATGTAGTCTAGAGAACCATTCATAAACACACGGTTTCCATAGTGATTTTAAATATCACCGAGTTGACAGCCAAGATTTACCATCATATCTGCCTGCCTGGTGACTGACATGACCCAGTGCCTTTCATCTGTGCTGCTGTCTTTTGGCTAATCTTTTGCAGATGTTGACTATCGGCTTCCTTTGATTGCTGGAAAGGGCACACAGTCTCAACAGGGAGGTGGAGAAAAATCCATTTGCAAACCATGAGCTCCTCTAAAGGCAAGTAGCCATCCTGGGGATTGGAAAGTTCTCTGGTCTTTGATGACTCTGATCTTGAATCTAGATCCCCTTCCCCCAGCTCTGTTACCCAACCCAGTGAAGTGTCTCTTGGCCTCAGTTTCCCACCTGGAGGCTGATACTAATGTCTATCTCAAAGAGACCTCTGTCAGTTATACTCTGTCGGCATCACACCATTGTTAAAGGAACAATGTGGGATAACAAAACAGTATGTTCAACCATAGTCTCTTTTGTATAAAAGTGGCAAGAGAGCTCAAAGGGAATATATCTGCATAATAATCGTGGCTGTCTCCAGGTGACAAGCCTACAAGTGACTGCTGCTTTTCCCTACACCTTTCTCAGTGTTAGAACTAAGCTGGAGTAGGTCCTCAGAAATTCATGACTTGGAATTTGGGTTCCTCTTCAATGGTTCTCAACCTTCCTAATGCTGTGACCCTTTAATTCAGTTCATGTAGTGGTGGCCCCCCCTTCACCATAAAATTGTTCCATTGATATTTCATAACTTTATTTTACCAACGTTTATGTAAATATCTGATGTGCAGGATATACAGTATGTGGTCAAGGGGGTCATGACCCACAGGTTGAGAACCAATGATCTGTGTGGTGGTGGTGTGAAAATAGAAAAATCCTGTAACTCTCTCCCCCTCACCCCTTCCTGAGGTCCCTGAAACTAGCCAAGGTTGAGATGGCTGCTTGGGACGCACCCGGCAGCCTGAGCCTGATACTTCCTGAATTCCTGAGACCCACCTGGTGAGCAGCTTGACCTTCCAAGATAAGGCTCTGAGACCACATTCCTGATCTAGCAACCTAGGTGGGGTCACCCAGGAAAGTCCTACCATGAGAATTGTTAACTGTTAACTGTTTGAAGCTTGCACAATGTGTCCTGCTCCAGGAAATGAATATCTTCAGGTGGTCCTTATTGTTTCACAGGAAATAGCTTGCCTGCCTGCATTCCTAAGCTCTGTCCTAAGATGACCGTTGGCCCTGCCCTGTTAGCCTGCCCATACTCCCCTACCCAGAGTGGGGTATAAGAATTCCACCCCGAAAATATTTGGGGCTCCAGGCTTTTCTGCAGTGCCTGGAGCCCACACATGTGTGTGTACCAGTATTCATATTCATATTCATTAAACTCTCTTTTTCTTTAATGTTAACAGTGGTCATTAGCCATGGTCTTGGGGTGTCTTGGGGTGTCTTGGGGTACTCGCCTATTACAGTGGGAGGTGGAACTTACTGGAACATTTTGGGGGCCATGACTGCAGCCCTCACTGAAGAGTTAACCTTTTCTCATGTGAGTTTTCAGTCTCATGGAACTGGCTTAGTTACCACAAAAGCAGATATAAAGTGACTCCACCTTCCCTGCTTGCCTTCTGCTTTCCATCACAAATTAAAGCTATACGTGGCCCCTGTTTCATTCTAGCACCAGGTTCTTGGACTCTCCAGCTTCCCAAACCATGAACTAACAGAAACCTTCCTTTAAAAAATCACCTATTATGAAGTGTAACTTTAATTATCAACTTGGTAGGACTTAGAATCATCATGGAAACAAACATCTGAGCTTGTGCAGACTAGGTTAACGGAGGTGGGAAGACTCACCCTAAATATGGGTGGCACTGTTCCATGGGCTGGGGTTCTGGACTAAGTGAGCTGAGCAGCAGCATAGTCTTTGCTTCCTGGCTGCTAACGCCACGTGCTCATGTGCCTCCTGCATTACCTGGAATTGTGAGCCAGAGCAAAACCTTCTTCCCAAAAGTTGCTTCTGTTAGGTGCTGTGAAATACTGCTCTTGTACACTGTAAAGATTTGTTGCTCGTATCGGTTTAATAAAACACTAATTGGTCAAATAGCTAGACAGGAAGTAGAGGCAGGGCTATTCTGGGAAGCAGAGGAACAGAGAAAAAGACGGTGAGAAGCAGAGAAAGCACAGTGAGAATGCTCCATGTAGCTAAGCATAAATAGAAATATGGGTTAACTTAAAGTATGAGTTGATAGTAATATGCCTGAGTCATAAGCCAACCAGCTTGTATTTAATATAAGCCTTTGTGTGATTTAGGACAAAGTGACTTCGGTTCCAGACCTTAGGGCAAGGATGGGCCAGAAACTTCATACTATAGTTAGCATTTTGTGAGACAGAAAACCAACACCCAGTATCAGATATTTTGCTACAACAATTAAGACAGAGACCATCCTATAGACAGAGCTGTGTTCTACTGGAGAAATAACTCCGGGAACAATTTTCCTAACAGCGAGATGTGCTCCATCAACTGGTGGCCATTTCTGCACTACAAGAACACTGTGAGCAGACATTTACTGTGTGCTTAGGGTGTGCCAAGTTGCTCTGTGCTGAGTGTTTCATGAGCTCTTCATCATGATGCTACATCCCGTTGGATCACAGGTCCAAAACTTCCTCAGAGAAGACAGATGAAGTAGACAGAACCATCATCTGGGAAAACCTCAGGACCAGCAAGTGGTGAGGCAGTGTTGGCATTCATCACCTCAAAACCCACAGTGTCTGCCAAAGTTACCAACAGGCTTTCCAAGGGGAGGATGCCTCAGGCACCCCAGTTCCCAGAAGAAGAGGGTGCTGTTGTACTTTTCAAGCAGGCATCTTTGGCTCTACAATGACCTGCACCTGTGGTGAGGTGGCATGGAAGAAGCCAGCTTAAAGACCTCCCTGCCTCTCCTCTGCCTCTTCCCTCCAGAGCCTCCTGTGAGGACAAATTGGATTTTGAATGCAATAAATCAGGGAGGCATTAGGGACACAAAGCTTCTTTGTTTCCTTTTTAATTAAATGCACTTCAGAAGCTGAGTTTAGGTTTTGTTCATCTCCATTGAGGGAGATGAATAGAAAAGTCCTGAGCTGTCTCCATTAGCAACACAATATGGAATAGAGGCCTTGAGGTCCCTCTTTAGAGGGTTGGGGTGACCACACTTCTAGGTGATGGTGTTGATTCATGCATCCTGGGGCTCTCTGGTTCCATTTAAGGTCAGGACACTTTCTCTTTGTGGAGAGAAATTGAGTGATTTATTCTGAGTCTTTTAATCAAAAATCAATTTTTTAGCAAGAAGAAGAGGAGGGGGTAAAAAAAACTTTAGCACTTCTAGTGAGAATTAAAGCCTTTACTGCTCAGCTCTAGGCTGGGGTTTTCCAGCTTTTGGAACATGCATCTTCTCCTGATGGATCAGTCTACAGCAGAGTTGGCTGGAAGGATCGTAGCACCCCACGTAACTCTCCAGAAGGTACCCACATCTTTTATTTTGGAAACAAGCCTGGGAAGGTCACACAGTGTGCCTCTAGTGAGGAGGAAATCTAGAAGTCATTGTCCACCCCGGAGGCCCACAGCCTGACCCTCTGCCTCCTTTAGGTCCCAGGAAGCAGTCACTGTCTGGGGTGAAACTCATGTTTGCTGAAGATGTGCAATGGCTTGGTTAAACCTTAGGAATCTTCTCTATAAATTCTGCTTTCTGTCACTCATGTACTAATGGATACCTTCACGGGCTCAGCCTTGGCCATGTGACTTGTTTTGGCTGAGAGGACATTTGTCTGTAGCGTGAACAGCCCTAAGCTATCTTAGTAGACTGCTTTCTCTTGGAGTTCTGAGCTACCAAAGAAAGAAGTCTGGCCACCATGTTGGAGGGTGTTCTAGTTTGCCTTCTCACAATGACCAAAAGCAACTTGAGGAAAGGGTTTAATATGACTTATACTTCCTGGTCACAGTTCATCACTTAGGGAAGATCGGGGTGAAAACCCAAGTTAAGAACAGCAGCAGAAACTGTGGAGGAATGCATCTTACCTGGTTGGTGTTCAGCTAGTTTTCTCATATAGTCTGGATCCACCTACCTAGGGATGGAACTACCCACAGTGGGCTGAGATCTCTTAAATAAATTATCAATCAAGAAAATGCCTTCTCAGGTGCAGCCACAGGCAAATTTGATTGAGAAAATCATTTAGTTAAGGTTTCTCTCTCTTCCTAGGTGACGCTCAGCTCTGTCAAGCTGACAATGGAAATTACCTCACAGAGAGAGGCTCCACAAAAAGAAATTTTAGGTTTTCTGGTCCAGTCACCCCAGTAGTCACTGGATTATGAGGGATAAGGCATCTTGGATAGTCCAGCCTCCTGGTACCAGCAGAAAAACTACTTCACCAAGCCCAGCCTCAGTCGAAGACTTGTGAAAATTATGGCTCTACACCATTACTCTTTGGGGTGTTTTATTGTACAACAATAGGTAGCCATTCACTCACAAATAACACTATAGGCCTGGCACAGCAATCTGTTAAATGAGAACTCTTGTTTTAAACATATTAAGCACACTACGTAGGTTTTTCCTTTGGTGTTTGTCTATAACCAGAGAAGTCTATGGACTGTTTTTGTTTTGTTTGTGGTGTGAGGGATAGAATTCAGGGTCCTGAGCATAGTAGTAGGCAAATTCTCTACCACACTGAGCTATATCCTAAGTCCTTAAATGTTGTTTGTATTGTGAAATATTGGTGGGACTTAGGTCAGTGACCTATCAAATGCCTGTGTGTGTGTGTGTGTGTGTGTGTGTGTGTGTGTGTGTGTGTGTGTGTATTTTAGGACTTTGGGGAGTACTGGGTGGGTGTCATGCCTATGAGATAGATGCTACACAGAGAATAGGGCCATCCAAGAGTAGGGAAATTTGGTCTAGATTAGGATCACCTTAGAAGGCACCGGGGTCTGTGGCACTTTTCCTAGAGGGACAAACTTTTTCTTTAAGTTTTAATTTTTGAGATAGAGTCTCACTAGATAGTCCCGGTCGGTCTGGAATTCACTATGTAGCCAAGGCTAGCCTCAAACTCTCGTAATCTTCTCACCCGGTGTTCAAAATGCTGGAATTACACACGTGAGCCACCATGCCTAACATAAAAAATGACTTTTATAGTCAGAGTATGTGGCAGTTCTTCGTATGGAGATGTGTAAACAAGCAAAACTGGATGGCCCTAGGTTTCTACACCTCAAATCCAGTCCAAACTGGTAGATCATTCTGGGCAGTTAAATAGTGGTTAAAAAGGCATGCTGCCTTTTTTTTTTTTTTTTTTTTTTAAAGACTGGCAAGATGTGTGTGTGTGTGTGTGTGTGTGTGTGTGTGTGTGCATGCATGGGCAAACACACACACAGCCTGGCATGGTTACTCTCTGTAATCTCAGCACTCAGGAGACGGAGTCAGGAGGATCAGAATTTTGAGGTCACCCTCAGCTACATAATGAGTTTGAATTCATCCTGGCCCAGCTACATGAAACCCTGTCTTAAAACTAAACAAACAAATAGCCAAATGTCTAGTCCTGCTTACCTTCAGTCATGCTGGAAGTGTTCCTAACGTGTGCTGCCTTTGGTAGACTCCTTATGGCAGAGGGAAGATGGGACCACAGGAGACGGGAGAAGGGCACCATACCATCCCCAGTGGGCTGCAGGGAACCTGCACAGTGGAGGAAGGAAAAGGTTAGAGGCAATTTCCCTCTAGACACAGAGTTGGTGTTGGATGCTGTACCCTGTACTATCTATGGCCAAGTACTGTTGAGGATGAGTTCAGGGCTCAGCGTCCAGTGAAAAGTCCCTCATGCCTCGGGTTTCTGCATGCTCTTCTTCTGGCCTTCTGTGTTCAGACCCCGGTCTTTGCAGATTGGCCAATAGGCTGGGACAGGGTCTCCTTGCTCTTAAACATCTTTGAACTACTCTTGTAGGGCAGGAGTCACAGCAGCCTAATGTTCTACTTGACTTTGAATTCCATTCCCTCCACAGTACCTGGCAGACAGACACTCCTCATGGACTTCTCCACAGGCTTCAGAGCACCCATGACAACCCAAGAAGGCAGCACATCCCCAAATTCTCTCTATGGACCAAGTAAATGACAGAATGGCATTTACAGCCACGCATAAAATCCCAGTTCCATTATCTATCTCCTATGACTTGGTGTTTTGTTGCTTACGCCTCCCTCTACCCACAGTGATTTACTTGGGCCTTGGTAAATGAATAAACATTGTAAAACTGAAATTTAAAATGTTTTTAAAATGACAATAAAAAGTTTAAAACTCAGAACTTGAGCAATTACTCAATTGGTAAAGCGCTTGCTGCGTAAGCCTCAGGATCTGAGTCTGGGTCTTCAGCACTCACATGAAAAGCCATGCATACCAGAGTGTGCTTGAAAGTGTGTGTAACCTTCCAAAAAGTAGAGAGAGGACGAACCCTGGGGCTAGCTGGCCAGCCAGTCTAACCAGTGAGTTCCAGGTTCAGTGAGAGACCCTTGTCTCAGAAAACAAGGTGGAGAGTGATGAAAGAAGACCGAACCTCTGGACCCATGCACACATGTGCACACATAGCCCCCACGCATGCAAGTACATACGAACGTACACCGCATGCAAAGTTTAAAAAATATATTACAAAAATAAAAATGATCTCATAGCTGTAAGAAATTATGCCTAGAAAGAAATCTTATAAGTTCATCCCTTATGTGGTACTGAGTGTTCAGGTGGGTTAGCTAACAGCACTGATCTCTGGCCCATGTCCTTTTTATTCAAATGGGCCAAGTATCTTTATTCAAATGGGCATAAGAACACAAAAAGCAAGTGTTTGTTGAATGACTGAGTGATTGCAGAACGGAACAATGCATGGTGTGAGAGCAGTGTTATAAGAGAGGAATTTAGATAAGCCCGATTTTCCACAACTATTTCTATCAAAAGAGATATACTCAGTGGGATTTAAAACCACCAATTTGTGTTTTCAATTCTAGCCAATCTCCTAGGTAGAAAACCATAAGTAAGCTTCAGGTCTAATTTAAGAAAGATTTGAGCTCGTATAGAATCCCAAACAAACAAAAGAACAAGGTTGCTCTGGGAAGATGAGAGGTGCATTTAAAACCGACTTGAGGGCTTCGCTTTAGTAGCTGCAAACAAAGAGCACACAGAGGAGAGAACAGTTAGTCCTGGCAGGGGTGGGGAGCTCAAAGGGTCAGGTGAGGTTGGATTCCAGGCTCCAGTGGAAGGCAAAGCCGAGGCCTAAGGCAGCTGCTTTGGCAGACTGACCTGGTGCTTGTCTCCTGGGCTGGCAGGCCAGACTCCAGCCCAAGCAGCCAGTCAGCAGCTGAAGTCCTAGATGTCTGTGGTTTCCAGAGTCACTGCAGGGGACTTAGCACCTCCATCTGGCTCTCAGTAAAGGCCAAAGACAGTCACATAGAAGACGGCAGCCAGAGCCTCTGGTCTTGGCTTCATGTGTAGCCGGAGGATGAAAGACTGTGTACCAAACACCACTGATGTGAGACACCTATGAGACCTGACAGCAAGTGAAAGCTGTGTTAGAAATCCATTATAGCCATCTCTCTCTTTATTTATCTATTGTGTTAATAGAAATATAAGTGGATCTGTAATATGAGGTTTCTGTCCCAGACTTTCGGGCCTAGCCTCAAGGTTTAGGTCTGCAGACCCACAGACCCGCAGAGACACATAGATTCTTACAATAGTTTTAGGCTGATCAGCCTAAGGCCCAGGCATATAACTTCCTAGCTCTTTACCCTTCATCTAACCCATGACTCTTATCCTGTTCAGCCATGTGGCTCTGTACCTTTTCTCAGAGCAGCATAGTTGTCCTCTGCTTCCTCTGGCTTCTCTCTGGCATTCTGCTCTGTTTCTTCCTGTTCCCAGAGTTCTCCTAGTCTGGTATCCCTGCCCACACTTCCTGTCTGCCTTTGGCCAATCAGCGCTTTTTATTAAATTAGTGGGTGGGACAATTATTTACAATGAAATAACACAATCCCCTACAAGGATCCTCAATTGATCTCCCAACTCAGAAATAAATACAGGTAGGTAGAAACCTGTCCTGTGAAAGTATGCTGCAGGTGTGTCACATTCATGCTCAGCTTGAAGAAAAAAAGCAACATCCTACGTGGCATCCAACTTCTGCTATTCCCTAAACAGAGGTTAAACAGCTAGAGACTTCCACTCAAAACAAAAAATAGCTGCCACAATTTATGGGCACCCACTGTGTGCCAGGTACTATCCACTGGCTATTTACAATAGTGCCCCCAAAAAGGTACTGTTAAGCTTAAGTGTAAATAAGGAAAAAGAGGCTAAAAGAGGTCTAAGAAGTTATATAAAGTCCCATAATTAATAGGTAGAGATCTAATCCAAACCAAATTTAAGTTCATGAGTTATTGGTAACTACCTATCCATATCTATGTATTTATATCTCTGTGTAATCATCCATCCATTCATCATCCATCCTTCATCTGTCCATCCATCCACCCATCCATCTATCCATCCATCCATCCATCCATCCATCCATCCTACTAAGAATCCGTGTATCTTTGGAAGAACATAGACTACTCTCTTATTAATTACAGCATGATTGTAGGGCCAGAGCCCATATGTTTCTTAGAGGACTGAATATCCAATTCCTTTAGCTTTCCATCATGACCTCTAGTGAACCCACTGCTAGGTGTCCCAGGTTTCTTCTTCCTCAGTATCTTCCCCTAGAAGTGAGAGGAGACAAGATCTCAACATTGAGTCTGGGCATTGTTCCAAGAAGCCACCTTCCTGTCAAAAGTCTCTCTTTTCCTTTTAGAGAAAAACAAACCATCAAATTCATAAATACTATTCTCTGCTAAAATGGACCCGAAGACAATAGTCTTCTCAGTAGGGGTCTGACACACCCAAACTCCAGAGTGAAAATATCTGGTCCACCCCTGCAGTAGATGACTGAAATTCCACCTACACAGACCACTCCTTGTCTTTATTCAAGCAATTCAATTCTAGGAATGCACTCTAGGATATTTTCAAATAGCAAATAAAATCACAGAGTACATGGCAGTAGTGTTTGTCATATAAGTAATTTAGAGACAATTAAGAAAAAGTTAATTGAACACACCCAGGATTGTTACAGTGGACATTATGTATGCATTTCTCTTAGTGTTTTCTGTTATAACAAAATACCCAAAACTGAATAGCTTATTTAAAATTATAAGCGTTTTAGACAGGCATAACTTTATTTGAGTGGAAGCCCAAGACCTTGCAATGGCATCTGCTGAAGACTTTCCTGATGCACTCTGACAGGACAAAGGGTAACACATGGTGGGGAAGAGATGTGGTAAGACAGAGAATCAGGTCTCTCTTCCATTTCTTGTAAAGCCACTAATGCTACCATGGTGGCCTAAAAGGTCCTATCTTTGAATACTATTAACATTATTATCTGGAAGATTGAATTTTTAGTTTGTCAGCTTTGGAAGGTAATGTAGTTTCATTTTGTTGCTGTGAAAAAATTTCCCTGACAAAAGCAATTTAGAGAGAGAAAAAGATTTATAATTCCAGGTTACAGTCTATCATTACTGGTAACTCACAGAGGCAGGAGCTTGAGACATCTGATCAACCATGTCTACAGTCAAGAGCAGAGAGAAATGAATGCATTTATGCTGCCTACTTGCTGTTCAGCCAGTTTCTTCTTCACACAGTTTGGGGGTCCAGCGTATGGAATGGTTTCATCACAGTGAACTAGGCCACCAAGTTTAAGGCAACCCCACTGACACGCCCACAGGCCAATCTGGTCTGGATAACTCTCCAACTTGGACTCTTCCTAGTTTATTCTAGACAAATTGACATTTAAAATGAACCAACAGCCAGTCATGGTGACACATGCCTTTAATCCCAGCATTGGAAAGCAGAGGCAGGTGGATTCCTGAGTTCAAGGTCAGCCTGGTCTACAGAGTACATTACGGGACAGACAGGGCTACACAGAGAAACCCTGTCTCAAAATAAAAACTAATTTAAAAACAAACAAACAAACATATAGCTAGCCAGCATAGGGCACACATTCAAATCATATCCATACCAGAAAATGTAGATCACTTAACTATTTTAACCGTTTTTTTTTTTTTTTTACATTTTGTTTGTTTATTTATTTATTTGTGTGTGCAAACACATGCACATGGGTTGAACTCAGATGGCTGGACACGACAACAAACATTCTCAGCTTCTGAGCTATCTCATGAGTCCTAAAATGAGGCATCTCTTTGTGCCTCATCTGAAACAATCTCTCCAACATATAAAGAAAACAAGGTTGGGGATTCTCTATATACAAGTACACTCCTCATATTCAAATCCATACAGGACCCAAGTCTGGAAGGATGGACATGGAGGTGACAGGGGAGGAACTTCAAGGGGGAGTCTGACGTGTGGAGAGGGGAATGTGTTTCCATGCATCCCTAGGTCTGTCCCGGCCTCCATCTACTTTTAAGCCTCCTTCTTCAGCCAACTCCAGGGAGCCAGAGACTCTCAAGAAAGACTTCCCTAGTCATCAAAAAGTCTCACACTCTATATGATGTCAGCAAATTTCTTACTCTGTCCACTACTGTCCTGGCTGAGATAGGTTCATTGTTCTCTCAGGGAGTGTGACCCTCCTCTCTATTTCTGTGCTAGTTTAGGGGTGCTGGAAACACTGAGGAAGAAACTAAAGATGCTTTTAGTCAGCATTCTGAGAGTTCTACACCTAGATCCGCAGACAGCAAAAAAGAGAGAGAGGGAGAGAGAGAGAGAGAGAGAGAGAGAGAGAGAGAGAGAGAGAGAGAGAGAGAGACACTCTGGACTTCGGAGTGGGCTTTTGAAATCTCAAAGCCACCCCACCCCCAGTGACACACTTCCTCCAACAATGCTACCTCCTAATTCTTTCAGATAGTACCATTCTCTGTGGGAGATTGTGTTGTTTCATTGTAAATAATTGTCCCACCCACTGGTTTAATAAAAAGCGCTGATTGGCCAAAGGCAGGCAGGAAGTGTGGGCAGGGCTACCAGACTAAGAAAAACTCTGAGAACAGGAAGCACAGGGCAGAATGCCAGAGGAACACCAGAGAGAAGCCGGAAGAAGCAGAGGACAACTATGTTGCTCTAAGAAAAGGTACCAAGCCGCATGGCTGAACAGGATGAGTCATGGGTTAGATGAAGGGTAGAGAACTAGCAGGTTATATGCCTGGGCCTGAGGCCAATCAGCCTAAAACTATCATATGCATCTGTGTGTCTCTGTCTCTGTGGGTCTGCGGGTCTGTGAGTCTAAACCTTGAGGCTAGGCCCAAAAGTCAAGGCCAGAAACCTCCTACAATTCCCTGGTAACCAAATATTCAAATCTATGAACCTATGGGGGCCATTCTTATGCAAATCACCACAGTGACCTAGAATGTGCTCTGTAGAGCACATTTGTGACCCAATTCTAAGTTCTTTCTCATAAGCTATCTACACTCTTATCTTTACACAAATTGTACCAGTGTTCATAGTACATCTACCCATCCACTCATCTGTCCAAACATTCATTCACCCATGTATCCACCCATCCATCCATGCATGCATGAAGTATTTGGTGAAAGTGCAAACGGAGGGCAAGTTGGATTCTCAGCCTAGCTGAGCATCTATCAGGGAATGACTGACCTCCCTGTGTCTGTTTTATCATCAGTTCATGGAGATTACTAATAGTTTGACCCTCAATAGCTGTGCTCAGACTTAATGAGTTAGCTAGCACATGTGAGGTTTTTTGATCACTTCCTGGCCCAGTTCCCATTTAGCCTTGTAGAAGCGTTGCCTTCATTTGTTACTGTGTGTGCAGTGTGCTGGAGATACTGTGGTAATATGACAGCCACAACCTACGCCCATAGGGATTTACCATCCCAGGAGACAGACACTAAACACATAATTACCATCGTGCCTGTCTCCTGTGGACAGAAAAAAAGTAAACAGTTAGTTGCAATATAATGTGCTTAGCATTCCCAAGATACAGGGACTAGACCTAGAAAATGATGCGTCGGGGCTTCCTTGAGTAAAGATGAAAGACCTTTTCAGCCTGTGGACAGAAGGGACAGTAGAAGTAGGGGACCCAACTTTCCGTGCATCTGTATGTGACACAGGGAGGGGGCAGTAAGAGCAGAGATACCAGCAACAGTATCCAACACACAGGAAACATGTACTCTGTGTCTCCTGACAAGGGGAATGGGTACAGAAAGCATCATTC
Source organism: Phyllotis vaccarum (assembly GCA_033318265.1). NCBI lineage: Eukaryota > Metazoa > Chordata > Mammalia > Rodentia > Cricetidae > Phyllotis > Phyllotis vaccarum. The sequence continues at coordinate 49,010,160 of JARWLC010000006.1, forward strand.
ACTAGGACCCCTGAGGTGAGGCAGCCAGAGAGGTGGGAGACAGGCCATGGGGCTGAGCAGCCTGAGGCAGCATGTGTTTCACAGAGAAACCAGTGGTTCGCAGAGGTCAAGGGCTATAAAGTGCAGCAAGCCTTCACCAAGAATAGCATGCTCTTTTCCCACATCACCTCAGTAAGCTCTGGTAGCATCAAACACAGAGGATCCTTAGATTGATGTAGGACTGTATCTGGGACCTCAGGGGTCCCCCACAAAAAACTAGGGGATACAGTTCATTTCCTGGATACTCTAGCTAACCTAGAAGACTTGTTTACAAGAACTAAGAATCTGCAGTGTTACAAAACTCCATTTCTGGTTTCCATGGCTGTCCCCTGGACCAGTTCCCCAGAGTCCCTCTACGTGACAACAGGGGAACAGAATGAGTAGGTGTTCAGACCTTGTCTCTACTCATTAATTTCTGTGGTGGGAGTTTCTCAGTGTTTGCCAAGAGAGTTGCTGGTGATAGCCTAAATACAACTGCAAATTTGCAAAATAAATGTTGCCGTAAGGAAGAAGGCATCCTAACTGTACAAACATTTCGTTAAAAATGTCATGATAATAACAGACACAAAAGATCGGGGAAATGCCGGCAGTCATAATTAGCATTTGTTTGTCGAACAGGTCAGATTTGAGTGCTCCCAATATAAAAAGAATTGTTAACAAACAAATATTTTCTATCAAGACAAACAGTGGTTCCTTTACTTTCCCTTTGATAAAGGATTCAGTCCTAAAGCCTTTGGGTGAAGCAGAGAGAGGTAGGAGCCAAAGACTGGGCAGGGGACAGGGAGTCACAGTGGCCCAAAGTGGGGTATCAGAGCCCACATGGGCTGAAGAGGCCAGTCTAGGGAACATGGCCTGTGCTTTGGTGTCTCAGCTCCATGGCAGTGAGAGTGTGTCCCTGTGGTGGTGATGGAGTATTAGCCAGAGGTGGCCAGCAGGGGAGAGGGCCCAAGCAGACTGAGGGGGCAGCTATGTGGAGTAGGAGGTAGTGGCAGGGGGAGATTTTGGTTATATCTAAAAACTCAACATATTAAAATGTCAAGAACCTTGTTTTTCTCCAGGGAGGTACAACATGGGAAGGAAAAACTGTAACGAACCCTGGAGTTTCCAGATTGCATCTCTGTGAATAGGAGTCATCATTGCCTAGAATTAGTTGTTTGTTTTATGACAGGGACTCATTTCTATAGCCCTGGCTAGCTTGGATTTCACTACGTAAACCAGGCTAGCCTGAAACCACAGAGCTCTACCTGCTCTCAAATGCTAGGATTAGATTAAATTAGTGCTAGATCAGAACTAGATCTTAAGGGATGCGTGTGTGTGTGTGTGTGTGTGTGTGTGTGTGTGTGTGTGTGTGTGTGTGTGTGTGTGTTTGTGTGTCCCTTAGCTCTGTCTAGGAGCAGGCAGTACCTCAGAAGGAATGAGCATATCTGATGATGCCTGGAGTTTTGGACTTAGAGCACCTTTTACTGTTAAAATGAATTGAGATTCCTTAGGGGAAATTTATCCTGACAAAGGATGCCTCTTCTAGAGTACTCAGAGTTAAAGTCCAGCACCTGGGGGGTGGTTCACAACAGTCTATAACTCCATTTTCCAGAGGATCTGACATCCTTTACTGGCTTCCCTAGGCGCCCCATCCACATGTGGTACACAGACATAAAACAAAGTAGAGGGTGTTTAATGATGCAGCTCTATACATATAAACATTGGAAAAATTTATTCAATCTATGTTTTAATCTATAATTGTTAATGTTGGAAACTTGACAAAATTTAGAATTTTCCATGAGATAAGCCTCTGGGCACGCCTGTTAGGGCTATCTAGATTAAGGATAGCCCCTGAGAATGTCTGTATCTTGATTGTGTTAACTGATGTAGAGTCATTTGAATTGTGGGAAGGACCATCCTCTGGTCAGTGCACCTCAAACTATATAACATAGAGAAAGCAGTTGAACATTGTATCCCTGAGCTCTGCTGCTGGCTTTCGATGCGATGTGACCAGCTGCTTTCAGCTCTTGGCACCTTAACTTGCCACTATCATGGATTGAAACAAACCTTCCTCCTTTCAGTGACTTCTGTCCAGCTAGTTATCACATGACAGGAAAGGAAACTGAGGAAATGGTAATAAAACTGTTGAAATTCAATTTTAACAAATGCAATCTGTCATTATGATTGCTGGGGGAAAACCGTAAGATGATCTTGAGAGATCTTGTCCAGAAATCAAGTGAGTGTTCAAAGTATCATGAGGCACGCAGATGGGACACAGGGTGAATGCTCACGGGCACACTGAGAAGTGGGCCTAGAGAGATGTCACGGCACTCAGGAGCACTGGCTGCTCTCCTGGAGGACCCAGGTTCAGTTTCCAGCCCCCACATGGCTGGCTTGAACTGTCTGTCACTCCAGTTCCGAGAGGATCTGTCACCCCTCTCTGATTTCCACCGGTACTAGGTCCACATGTGGTACACAGACATGGAGTAGAGACATGGCTCAGTAGGAAAGGGCGCTTTCCTCCAAGCCTGAATGTCCCATCTTGGTTCCTGGGATCTACAGTAGAAGAACATCAACTCTGACCTCTGCCATGCACACAAAATAATCAATAAATCATCAGCCAACCAACCAATCAAATGCAATAACAATAGAAATAATGATAGGACCAGTTTATAACTCACTAACAGAGGAATCTGTATATGATACTGGTATTAAAGAATTCATTGAAAATTGAAGAATGCTGTGAAATAATACAGGAATTCTGAGGTTACTATTCTTGTAATTTTCATCATTTTGTTATTCTTTCAAAATCATTACAAGATGAGAAGAAATAAACTATGGTAAAATTAAATTGTGGGTAAACAAAATGTGGAGTCTCTAAACAGTGGAATAGTTTTCATCTTTAAGGATGCATGCTATAGCAGATGAAGCCTGAAGGCAGTATGGTAAGTGAGGTAAGCCAGACACAGAAAGCCAGATACTATGTGAGTCTGCTCACAAGAGGGGCTCTGATCAGTTTAGTTCACAGACATGGCAGAGAATGGGAGTTGCCAGGGGCTGGCCAATGGGGACAGTGGCAGATAGTGTTTGGAGTTTCAGTTTGAGAAGATGGAAATGTTTTGGTAAAAGATGGTAGTGATACCTTAATGACACCAGTCTATCCACATGAAAGTGGTACACTACAGTAAGATTTTATGCAATATATATTTTACTATAAGAAAGTTGAAGTTTAACATTGTGATAGCTCATATTAAAAATTCACTTTAAATGTTCAGTTGAATCAGAGGTATGGAGAGTACTCAGACTCCTGTGGGCCTTATTAGCCTTGGGGTTCCTGTACCAATCCTATGGGAAAGAAGCTTACCTTGGGAAAGGATGGTTTTGTGCGGATGTTTCTTGTGGCCAAACATGCATTTCAAGTATGATTCTGAAAATCTGGCAGTAACTCTGTCTGCCAACATGACTGTGAACGTCCATGTGTAGAGTCATAGAATGTCTGAGAGCATATTCTTCAAAGTGAATCTGCTTTGAGTCGCCTAGCCAAGTAAAGTAACCCAACCAAGGGGCAAAACTCCAAGGCATGGATGCTCTGGGCAAGAAAAGCATCCTTCTGCTTTAGAGCTGGCTTGGCCTGTGAAACTGGAGCACACATGTTTGCTTATTTAATATGGAGTTTCTGTAATGGTTCCATCAGGCCACATTCCTGTAACCATGAAATACAACCCAGGAATCCACGTGGTGTCTGAGTATAGATGCTGCCAGTGGTCAATGCCAAGTCACACGGTTCCTTGGGTAAGTTCTAAGCTAAACCAAGCAGTTACTTTAAAGATGTCTGTCTAGCTTTTCACTATCTACTTTAATGGTATGGCCTACAAGCCAAGGCTACCATACACATCACTCCTTGATTGAAGGGATTGGAGGTTTCAAACACCTCAGTTGCTAGGAAAGGCAAAGACTCAGATGTCACCCATGCCAGGACAAATATTTCCTTAGCATTTTCCAGTATTATAGTTTTTACAGTTTCTAATTATTTATGCAACTGTTTGTGGATTGACTATATTACTATTTTTTTAAACCTTCCTTTGTTAGGAGCATGCACATGCTTCTTTAACTAAAAGTAAAATTAATTTCCCTTGGTTAGTGCTTAGTCAGAACCATGCTTTAGTCCAGGATTGCATTTACCCTGCCCCTGAAGAAGTGTGACACCTGAGGACACTATCATATGAGAAGAAATATCATAATATATAATAGTGTCCTATAACAGAAACAGATATCATAAGACAGCAATAATAAGATATTTTTACGTTAATTCTTTTATGCTTGGCCCAATATAAAGCAGTTAGGTTTGAATAGTGAGTGTATCCACCCATGGGCTACACTTTGGAAGGTGTGTACTGACTCTAAACAAAAGAGAGCAGAGCTCTGATGAGGTTTCATCTGTACACACATCCACAGCCTTGCGGATTTGGTTACATAAGTGCGGTGCCATGGCTCCAGCTATTGTTTCCAAGTCCACTAAAGCTGCCTAGTTGAGTCTAGGCCTCCTGTGTTCCAGTGAGGCTTCACAGACTTAAGTGCCAGTCTCCTACCCTGCCTGGCTTACTGGCTTAGATCTTCTGAGATTTCATTTTCTGAGTATCCAAATGTTCACTACTCAGACCCCACCCCTAAATTCATCATTATCCATTTCGTGAATGCAATGGTAGTTCTAAATCCAGGCAGGACTTAGACTTATGTTCACAACCGTGGGAACAGGAAGTCTCATAGGATTTGTTTTAAGGTGACTGTTAAGCAAGATGGCCATGCTGAAGAAAAGTCAAATTCCCTGGGACAAGCAAGTTCTCTGGGAAGACTCAGGGATGGTCTCAGTTTACAGTGGGAGGGAGGGAGTAGTCTTGGGCTCTGGGACAACCCCAGAGAGACAGTAAGAAGCCTCCAGGGCCTACTCCAAATGTGCAGCTGGCAGCTGCAGGGGCAAGTCCCCAACTCTCCCTAGTGCATTTCCATGGGAACGGCTCAGCAGCCTCATGCTGGGAGGTGTGCTCCATCTATCTCTATGGCTCCTATCACCATGGCACCTACTTGCTCTCAAAAACACAGCTAAAAATGGAACATAAAAAAGAGGGGGGGATCCACTTCCCCACAGCCCCCTTCTCCCACAGTGGCTGTCATACCTGTGATCGTTCACATGGGCCTTTCCAGTTCAAGGTTCTGTTTCCGCTGTCTGTCCTTAAGCATGTAGAGGCTCACACCCTCTGCATCGGCATAGCGGAGATGTGGCAGAGGTCCAGAAAAACCCCACTAGATTAGCTGCAGGTGTACACTCCCCAGACAAACTTGAGTGAAGCAGCTTGTTCAGGGAAGACATGAGGAGTGGGAGAGAGGAGCCGTGATGTTAATATGCACAGATGCAAGGAAGGACCTTATGTGCTTATTCCAACAAAGAGGACCATGAGCTTTCCTGGGAACAGGATTTCTCTTCAGGGAAGGAGACTCAAGGCCAAATCACTCACTGGAAAATTTTCCTCAAGTTTTCTTTGAAACAAAGTACTTATCCCAGTCTAGAATCAGACAGAACTAGAGTTCAAATCCAGACTCATCCATTTGTTAGCCATTCAAGATTATTGGGCACCTTTTCAGAGAGATGAGAGAATATACCTCACAGGAGCAAGCTGCCTGCTGTGACCTCAGCTTTCATGGTCCTTGGCTTTCTCATCCATAAAAAGGGAGGAATAATAACACCTCCCTCAAGGAGCTTGTGGCAGTTCAGGAGGAAATACTTCCAGAGCTGAGAGAGCTCTTCTGTATTGCCAATGATGATGTCTGTTACAGATGAAGGTGTAAGAAGCAGTGAGTGTTGCTATTATGGGATGCTCAACGGCTGCCTTTCTAACTCTCCTAGGTTTGACTTCCATCTTTAGTCCCCTGGAGCAGGTACAAACAAGGTCCAGTTTATGAGCGGTCCCTGCCTCTGGACCCTACACTCATCAGGGTTTCTGTGTACAACACAGGTAACATAGGACACACTCATGCTTCAGAGTAGATGACAGCATGCAGAAGGGTCATCAAGCCTGAGTACTTGATGTGTCACACAGTAAAAAGTAATCCTCAACAGCTGGGCCAACACCCTCCACAGTTACCTGCATGTGGATTTTAGAGTCGATAGTCATGAGGGATCGCAACCCCCTTTCCCATTTCCTAATTAAGTGCCTCTGTATAGTCTGTTACTTCCCTCCCTATTCCTTCCTCATCTCCCCAATCTGTGAAATGAGATCACAGTTCCTGTCTCAGGGACACGAGGTCTATTATAAGAGAGAAAAAGTAGAAGAGGTACCTTGCTCAGAGTCAGTACTCAGAGAGTTCTCTGCAACAGTGAGCTAGCTCCCTTCTCTTTTTAGCATCTGAACATTTTAAGGCAGAGTAAGCACTGCAAAAAGTGAGTCAGGGATAGGCCTTCACAATAGGAGAAAAGAGGCCTGTTTCCTGAGTGTGCTGGTAGACTCTGCATTGAAACCCCCGCTCATACCAGGAGGCTCATACCAGGCGCTTCCAGTGCCCATTCTCTCTCAGGCTCACATTTCACAACTTACTCTTAAGAACAAAGGACATTCTGCAGCTGCTCTCCTATGCGGATTTTTCCTTCCTGTCTCTTTATTTTATAAAGGCAACTTGTGGGGCTGGAGGGATAATTCAGCAGTCAGTGCTCACTCCTCTTGCAGAGGCCTGGGTTCAGTTCCCAGCACCCATATGGGGCAGGTCACAAACATCTGTAATTCTAGATCCAGGGCAGCTGACACCCTCTTCTGGTGACTGTGGGCTCCTGTATGAATACACACAAGGCACATAAACTCATGTAGGCACATACATACACCTAAAATAATAAATAAATCTTAAATACAACTCCCCATATTGTGATCACTTTGACCGATTCTGTAAGAAGCCTGGATTCCCATCTAGGGGACCCATTTGCTTCTAAGGTACCAGGCTCTACTTAAGTCTTTAAGGTTAGCATGTAACTTAGGCTATCACCTTGCATGTAGGAGTTGGTGAATGTAGTCTAGGCTTGGCCAATTAAAACAGTTCTCAACCTGGATTGTGACCCTCCCCCCAACCTCTATCTCCAAAAATATTTTCATTATGACTAATAACAGTAGCAAAGTTACAGTTATGAAATAGCAACAAAATAATTTTGTGGTTGGGGTTCCACAATATAAGGTACGATATTAAAAGGTCACAGCATTAGGAAGGCTGAGAGCCACTGAATTAGAATGACTCTCAGGACGTCCTACGTGGAAAAAAAAAATGAATTTGAGCTATGTGTTCAAGGCATGGATCTGGTCCAGCCAATTTACCATGTTACACAAAACCAGAAACGTAAACTGGCCTAGAGAGAACCTTAAAAAGAGCTGCCACTGGATCCAGGACACCATTGTGAATACCCGGATAGCCTCAATGCGGAACTGACCAATTCTCTGAATGAGAGTGTTCGATGCTTAAAGCAGGCTTTTCTGTAATGTCATGATCAAAGCAACTGGAACAGCACTTCCTCCCTACAGGTTCAGGTTCCTCACCACATTAAAGCCCGACTCTACCATCCATTCTCAAGGAATGTATTACTCAAGTTAATTGCCTTCCTCATTCTATAGTTTCCGTGTGTTATTAGTAAGTGCCTTCCAAGTACCTGATCCTAACAATAAAACTCATTGAGGAGTTGGAAGGTGATTTGGTGGGTAAAATGCTCACAACACAAGCATGAAGACCTGAGTTGGGATCCTGGCACCTATGTAAAAGGCAGGAATGGTGGTGGCACATGTTTGTAACTCCAGCTTTGAGATGAAGAAGGTCTTAGGGACTTGCTGATTAATCAGTCTAGCTGAATGAACAAAGCTACAGATTCAGTGTGAGACTTTGTCTTGGAAAATTAGGTGAAAGAGAAGACATTCTCGCTACAGCTGCACATTTAAAATTTGCGAAGGTCACATTTGGAAAGTAGCCCTTGTGATTGTAGGCTTCTTTTCCTAAATGTGTGTTGTATATTTATTTGCATATGTGTGTGTGTGCCTGCATATACATAAGTGTACATGGTGTGTGGAGATCAGAGGTCACTTCTGGAGACTTCCTCAATTGCTTTCCGTACCACCACATTGACCACTACCACCATCTTGAGACAGGGTTTCTCAGTGAACCCAGAGCTCATTGATCTCACTGAACTGCCTGACCAATGAACTTCAGGGATTCCCCCTTTCTCAGGATCCCCAGCCTTAGGCTATAGGAGTATACTGCTACACCCATCTTTTACATAGGTGCAGGAGATCTGAACTTAGGGTTCTCATGTTTGCTCAGCATGACTTAACAAAAAGAACCATCTCCTGGCTTTCTTTTTAAAATATTATGTTGCTCTATCTTTCCAGTTGGAGTATACATTTCTTGATCACAAGGTTCTATTTTTCTTCCTACTTTGATCTTCCAGTGACCAAAGTTACATTTTCTGAATGTGTGCTGAATATCATATTTGCATGTGTGCAGCAGGGGAGAGGGAGAGAGAAGAGGAGGGGGAGGGGGGTGGAATGTGTGTGTGTGAACATACAATTGTGTTCATGTTGTGTGGAGACCAGAGATCATTTCTGGTGTTTTCCTCTAATGCTCTTCATATTAAAAGGCACATGGAACTATTATAACTAGAAATTTCTTCAAGGATCTGACTGCTGAATACTTAAAAAAAAAAAAAAAATTAGCCACCAGGCTAAGTGATTGACATATGTGATCTTTTTTAAAACAACAACAACAAAAAAAATCCCTCATTGTATTTACATTATTCTTAGATCTTAGGGCCAATGTTTTTGTTCTTTTTATGGCTTTTGTTTTTGTATTTTGTGAAGGTCAATGAATGGTGTCTGTAGACCCTAGAAGAAATTTCTACATAAAAGACCAAACTCAGAGAGTATCGGCTCCACAGAATACATGTCAGAGGGAAGGGGTAAGGCTCCTATTGTGTGGATGGTCTTGCTCAAGTTACTTTTCATATTTGTGTCTCGGTCTCTTCATTTATCAAATAAATATATAATCTCAACATCTCCCTGGGTTATCAGGAGATTAAATTATCAAAGTCAGATAACCCAGAAGCAATGCCAGACATAGCCTTATCCTATTGGATGTCTTGTGCTGAGCACAGGCCAGTGGCTGGCTCTCAAATGCATATGTCTTCCCTGACCCATGGGCGATGGCCAACCTTTCCCAGGAGCCAACATAAACTACAGAAGCTCAAGAAAACATCGGCCACCTGGTGGGGAGAAGTTTTCACCTCATTCCTTGCCAAGCATAGATTCCCTCCTGAAAAGCCATGGCCATCCAGCAAGTGTTTGCAGCTGGGGCTGCTTTGTTTCACATCCAAGTTCACTGTGTTTAGACGACAACTAAGCCTTTTTCCTTTGGTCTCTGTCTAGCAAGCCATGGACACTTCTAGATCTGACAGCTTGAGCACCAGGTTTGACTTATTAAAAAACAGAACAGGATTTGCCAGGAGCTCAGTAGGGATTTTCAATTAAGGTATGAAATGGTTCCTCAGAACATTCACCAGCATCCTGAGTGTTACAGAATCCCAACATTCAGGTGAAAGAGGCAGGAGGGTCAGGAATTCAAGGTCATTCTTGGACATAGCGACCTCTAGATTGAGGCCAGAATGAAACACCTAAAATCCTATCTCAAAAACAGCCAAACCACAGACTGGCAAGATGGCTCAGTTAGTAAAAGACACTTGCTCTGTAAGTCTGACACTTGAATTTTTCCAAAAAATCCAAACAAAGATAGAAAAGAAATGATTCTTCTAAAGTTGTCACCTTACATGCCTACACACACACACACACACACACACACACACACACACACACACACACACACACACACAATCCAATTATTAGTATGTGTTTGCTGTTAGCAAGGGGGGAAACCTCTTTAGGCAGACTCAATGAGCTTCACTTACCTGGGGTTTAGGTGGGGGTACCTAGCCCTAAGGACAGGAAGAAATGAGGTATGTTTCCATTTCATGATCCTTTTAGCCTCAAATACAAAGTACAGCTTAATTTTTTTAAAAAAATATATGTGTGTGTGTGTATTTTTGAGACAGGTTTACCTCAAAGTAGCTCAGGCTAGCTTCAAACTCACAATCCTCCTGCCTCAGCCTTTGGAATGCTGGTATATTGATATATACACCATCACGCCTGGCTTCCATCTCAGAGATTTTCTGTTGTTGAACACTTTTATCTTCTGTGAGAAGCATTTCAATTTCTCTTTACGAGAAGCACTGTTTTCAAAGTGTGGCTCTCTGCCGAATCAGAATCCTGGAGCTGTTGCTAACTGTGCATTTCTGGCTCCATGCCGTTTTTGTTGCATAAATCACAGAGAAATGGGTAGCATTTAATAGCATGCTTAGGGACTGGGGGAGCTGGCTTAATGGGTAAGGGACTGGCTACAGAAGTATAATGGCCTGATTTGGAATCCCCAAATTTTTACCCGTAAAGCTGGGTGCAGTAGTGTGTGTTTATAATCCCATTTTTCTACAGTACCAGTGTTTCTCAACCTTCCTCATGCTGTGGCAACTCTGAACCATAAAATTATATTGCTACTTCGTAACTGTAATTTTGTTACTGTTATGAATTGTAATGTAAATATCTGTGTTTTCTGATGGCCTTAAGTGAATCCTATGACTCCAGTGGGGTCAAGACCCACAGGTTGAGAACCATTGCAATAGTACACTGGAAGATGAGGATGAGAGAATCTCTGAAAGCTTGTGAGCCAGATAGCCTGACATATACCACGATGAACAACAAGAGAGAGACCCTGACTCAATGAAGGTAGGAAGGGAGGACCAACACCTGAGGTGGTCCTCTAAGTGACCACGCTCACACCAAGAATAGATACACACTCACACAAGGATGAACATACACACATACACACACAAGAATAGACACACAGACACAAGAATGGACACACACATGAGAATGGATATACAGACTCACATATACATACTTTCTTGCTTTAGAAAAGCCTTACACATTTAGATAAGATGAATATGAACTGAAACCCAAGATGCAGATTTGCTATTACTCTTATGGACCTTGGGCAGATTAATTAACCTCTTTGGAACTCAGTTTTGTCACCTAGGTAAAGGGTACCCAAATGGCTGTGAGGACTTGCTATGTATCACTGTGCCTAGTCACTCCATTTGTGTAAAGCAGCAATTTTCTCTGAGCTAGCCCACCACTAAGGCAGGACTCCTCATCTCATCTGTGGAAATACACAACCACCACCTGTCTAGCACAGCTCTGAGGTGCAAAATGATAATTTATTTGTACCAATAACAGTTATGACCTTTGAACTTGCTGAATTTAATTATGAGCACACAGACTTATCAAAACTATAACAGTGGGAAGGGCTAGAGAGATAGACAACTCAGTTGTAATGTGCTCGCTTAGCAAGCATGAGTACCTGAGGTTGATTCCCCCAAACCCACATTTTAAAAAGCTGAGTATGCTGGTGCATGCTTGTCTTTCCAGACCTGGGAAGATGGAGACAGGATGGTTCCCCCAGGTCTCATCTGCCAGCTACCCTAGCCTCTTTGGAGAGTTTCAGTGCAGTGACAAATCTTAGTTCAAAAAAAAAAAAAAAAGTACAATGCCTGAGATATGACACTTGAGATTGTCCCTTGGCTCTCACCTTTGGTACACACACACACACACACACACACACACACACACACACACACACAGAGTCACTCACTCATGAACAAACCCCAACCAATGAATGGTGCAGTCAACTCACCTGAAGTGTCTAAAGGGAAAGGTCCCTCAAAAAGGCACACACCAGTGAGTCATCAGACCACATGGTGGGTGGTACTTCAGTAGCTCATCAGGTGACAACTCTGTGATCCTATGCCTAGGGTGACACTCAGCAATAGTTTCCCTGTTTAACGGTTTACTTCAGAAACTTCCTGTCATCCTGCCCCGTTCCCAGACAGCTCTGAAACTGAGCTCCTAGCTCCTTACCTGGCTACCTTGAGTAACTGCATTTGTTCTTGGCTCTCTTCTTCTGGTGTGGCCCAGCTAAGTGCTTTCAGTTTCTTTGTTGCATAAATTGTTAGGGGTCAAAGCCTGGGTCTAGGAAGTCCTAAAAAGTGGGGCTTGACACCTACTCTCAGTCTGCCACTGAAGAGGAAAGTTATAGAGAGAAGCAGAGAAGGGATTTGCTCACTGTGGTCGGTCACACTGGGAAGAGGAACATGTAAAGGGAACCAGGGACCCTGCCAAGTCCATTTTTGGGTCCTGATATGGGGTTTAAGTTTAAATGGGATAATAAGAGCTGTGGATAACTAAGTAGTTCTGACAAAGTCCTGCCTAAGCTACTGGCACAAGGCTTGAGGTCTGTCTTGCAAGGTGTTAGTTAGCATTATGCAAAACCTCTTTCTGGGACACAAGCTTCCCTGTGGCTGGCATCATTAGCCTTTTTCTTCTCCTGTGAAAGACTCCAGGAGAAACCCCAGTTCCTTGGGGCTCATAAACCTAAGAAAACATGTGAGATCCTATTATGGAGACCTTAGCTAAAAAACCTTAAAAGAAAATAGTTAGAGATAAAGTTCTGTTCTTGACAGAGAGATTTAGTATCACAAATATGTCACTTTTCTCTAAATTGGCCCATGAATTCTGGGCTTTTTAAACCCAAGTCCTAGCATCTCTCTCTCTCTCTCTCTCTCTCTCTCTCTCTCTCTCTCTCTCTCTCTGTACACATGTATGTTCTATATCTATGCATTTGTATGTTTATTCACATATGTATGCTGGCAGTGTGGGCACAAATATTGAGTATCACCTCTCAGCTCCATCCACCTTTTTATTGAGTCAGGGTCTCTTCCTGGCCCAGGGTTCAGCAAGTAGCTGGGCTGACTAGCCATTGAGCTCCAGAGATCCACCTGTCTCCACCTTCTCAGAACTGGAATTATATGCACCCATTTTTTTTCTCTACGGGTTCTGGGGCTTGAACTCATATACTCATGCTTGCACAGCCAACACTTTAGCAACGCAGCAATCTCCCCAGCTTAGAAATATTTTATTATTTTATTTTAAAAGAACTCAACAAATCAATCCAATTTATCTTTGAGTTGGAGTCTTTCTATGTTGCTAGGCTAGCCTTAAACTCTTTGTAAGAATTCCTGGCACATAGCAGCCATGTGGTAAACGTGTTAGTTCAATAACAAACATGGCACTGGCAGAACAAAGAGGGCACACCCCTAGCTGTGGCTATGTAAATCTGTGCAAAAACTAGTTCTCTTATAAAGAGATGCCACATAAAATGTCCGTCTCTTTTCTCGTCTGCTTCTCTTCCCATGCATCCATCCGCTCAGCAACTTTCCAAATAAACTCTAGTGTGGCAGCTGGTAACGTGTGTCTGTTCTCACGTGTGAAACCAACACTCATGGACTCAGCTGATTCTCTTTTTTCAGGCTCTTGAGTAGGCTCTACTGGTGTGTGCCACTATGGCCGGCTCTGATTCCAAAATGCATACGAAGAGCAAAAGGCCAGGAAATGTCGTGTCATTTCTAAACAACAATAACAACGAAATCCCAGGTGTGTGTTAGGAGGCACAGGCTCTACCAGATCTCAAGATTCGTGGAACCACGGGGGTTAAGAATGAGGAGCATTAACTCCCTGCATTCAACAATAAATGAGGAAATTAAGCCATGGGCAAGGGGCTTAAATCAAATTTTCTCCAAAAGAAATGTACAAGTCAATGAGCTATAGCAAGAGGCTGGCTCTACAAAGCATCACAGAGTGCAAGCCACACCACAAGGATGTGATTGGGAGTCTCTTGAGAAAAAACAAAAGCAAACGCAGAATATATAAATTGGGCCGAGATTTAGAGAAAGGTAAACCCTGAGCACTCCTGCTATGAATGTAAAATGATGGAGCCTCCTTGAAGATCAAATGGCTCTTCCTCAAAAAATTCAACCGCAAATGACCATGTATGTATCCAGCAAGCTCATTTCAAGTATGTGTCCCAAAGGATGGAGAGCAGGAAAGTCACTACATATTTATGCACCTGTGTTCTTAGCAGCATCATTCACTATGGCCCAAGGCAGACGCAATTTATATAATACTGATGGATGACAAATTAACAAATGACAGATATCCTTATAATGCAATACTAATCAAAAGGGACTGAAATTCTTGCACATGCTGTAACAATTGTGTGTCTTGAAACATTATGAAGCTACTATAAGTAAGGACAGATGTAAAACAAATATCTTATGATTTCATTTATGTGAAGTACCTGAATGAGTTAAATTCACAAAGATAGGAAGTGTAGTAGAGTGTTGGTTCCCAGTGGCTTGTAAAGGGACAGAAATAAGGGAGAGTTTCAGTCTGAGATGAGGAAAAAGTTCTGGAGAAGGATAATGGTATTGTTGCAAACTAGCATGGACAACTCAATGCCTTTGAACTTTACATCGGAAATTCTTAACATTGAATTGCATGATCAGTGACTTCTAGGATACAAAATAGCTGTAATCTCTGCTGTGAAAACTGGAGTTAATACTCATGTGCAGAGAGGCTATAAATGTAGAAGACTTCTAAAGAGGCAGAGGAAAAGGAGGAGATAGCTAGATAGCATGTGTGGGCCACTTCTTCAGCCTGTTCTACAAGAAAATACCATTCTTGGAGCTAGGGAGACGATGTTCCTGGTAAACTACTTGTTTGAGCCTGATCCTCAGCAGCCATGTAAAAAGCTGGACATGGTAGCTTGTTAGTAACCCCAGAGCAGGGAGGCTGAGACAAGAGGACCTCTGGGACTCGCTGGCCAGCCACTGGTGAGTCACAGGTCCCAGTGAGACAGTGAGAGATCCTGTCTCAAAACACCATGTGTACTACCTCTGAGGAACTATATCTGAGGTTGACCTGGCTTCTATAAATGCACACACACACACACACACACACACACACACACACACACACACACACACACGTAGAAACACTTGTTTACACAAATTAAATTAAAAGAGATGCTCCCAAGTCTCTTCAGTCTCCCCTGACTTTCCGGAAGGTCAAGGGGGGACCCCATCCAGGAGCTCATCTTTCTGCCTGGAGTTTGTTAACTAACTGAACCTAGAACTGAGAAATCACATTTCAGGAATGCAGAAGTCTAACTCCCTGTCCTAGGCTTCCAGTGCAGGCAAAGGCTGGAAAGACAGAAACCAGAAGACCTTCTTCCCCAGCTCTGCACCCCCCTCCCCCACCAGTCCCTGCCCTCAATACTAACAGCAATCCTGGAGACCGCAGCAGGGCCAGATGGATGAGCCCCACCCCAGCCCTCAGCCTAACATGTCCAGGGCAGAGGCCAAGAGGCTACAGTGCAAAGCGAGGCTGGGGGAGGGCAGAGTCTAGGAAATGATCCAGGAGTCATGGCAAGGACAGAGTCCAGATTCTGGGGTGTGACTTGCCAAGGTTTCTGGCTCTGCTTGACAGCTTTGGAGTTTTCAGAAAATGAATCTTTCTGCAATTGTGTAAGTGTCAGAGAGTCATCTTGCCTGAGGCACCCCAATTAATTCACCTACAGTAAAAGACTGTTCAACTACCAGAGGCCCAGATTTCTGTACTCCTGTCCACAAATAGATGCTAGAGTCAATAGTCTCTAGTATGGGGCACTCACTGATCTCCTTCCTGGAGAGCGCTGTCTAGCATCCTCTGGTTGATGAAGGACCTCATATTCTTCACAGACACTAAGTGATTCCTCGTCACACCCGATAGACCACTCTGTGAGTGAAAGCAGTATGCCCCTCCTCCTCCTGTCATCACCAAATGCAGCTGGGTTTTAGCACCATCTCCTATTTGTCTCTACATTAAATGCTGCGTGTATTTGCATTAGTAACTAATGGATAGATTAAGAGCAAGAGTCATTCCTGACCAAGAAGAAGACATTCCAGCTAATTTTGTAACCTGGACCACCTATGAACCAATTCCTGGTACCTATGAACATGAGCCTCTATGGGGGGAGAAAGGGGAGATGTTTGTAGATACACGAAGACTCTTGAAATGAGATTACTGTGGGCCAGTTGAGTGGCCCTAAGTCTAGTGGCAACATCTATGAAGAAAGAGTTGACAAAGAACAGGAGAAACACAGAAAGGGTAGCTTGTGAAGGAGGCGGTGAGGTGGGAGTGAGGCCCTAAGCCAGGACAGCAAGGACAGCCTGGGGCCACCAAAGCCAGGACAGGTCAGAGAGAATGTTCCAGAAGTCAGCAGAGGGTGCACAGTTCTTCAGATCCTGCCTCCTGTAGCTAACGTACACTTCTGGTATTTGTGGTGTGACGTAGGATGTATGACAGCCCAAAGAGGCTGTTACATGTCCAGAAGCTTTTAAGGTTTTATTTTATTACATTTTTATTTGTGTGTGTGTGTGTGTGTGTGTGTGTGTGTGTGTGTGTGTGTGTGTGTGTGTACGTACACGTGTGTACTTGCCACAGCCACACGTGTGGAAGTCAGAGGATGATTTTCAGGAGCTGGTTCTCTCCTTCTGCCACGTAGGTCCTAGGGATCCAACTCAGATTTTCAGGCTTGGTGGCAGGTACCTTTGCCCTCTGAGCCATCTTGTCAACCCCACCCAAAAGGTTTAAGACTGGCCTTCCCCATCCCTGGTGGGGCTGTTATTTCAGACCTAGATGATTAGTCAAAAGACCCTTCCTCATGAACATGATGCATCCCACCCCAGTGCTAGAGACTGAACCCAGGACTTCAGCATGCTAAGCAAGTGCTCTACCACTGGGCTGTACCCTCAGCCCCAGGACTATGTTTTGTTAAGGGATGGTCACATGACACCCCCCCCCCAGTCACTCTATGTGTAGCTGCAGGGAAATAATATTCCATGTCTTTGAAATTGTTATTTGCAAAGACAATGCATGCAGGGAGTACCTGTAGTCATTTCTATCTTTCTGTGGAAACAGCCCACCTGAGAAAGAAGTTAACAGGGAAAAGAAAACCTGGTTGAAAAGGGAAAGATAGCTCTTGATGCACCCCATACTCTATAAACAGGTATGCCTAAAGACATGTTTTAGACAGTGACCCCCCCCCCATTTCTGGCTTAAATCACTTCCTCCCATCAGCTCCCACTTGTACCACAGGCCTGTGACCAAGCCTTTGGCACATGGCCCATTGGGGACACTTATAAAACCAGAGCACCTCGCTTGTTGAACCTTGTAGAGAATCTCTGGTGAGATGTGAAGAAGTTCCCTCCACAACCGAGACAGTGATGGACCCCCAAGGCAACAGAAGGTTCTCCAAAGACCCAAGATCACAAAGGCTAGTGTCTCTCTAGGACAAGGGAAGTTGGTAAAGGATCTGGAAAGACAAGCTTACTTCAGAGCACACAGTGCCACTGTTGCTGGGACTCTGGGTATGAAGGGCACAGGCTGAACAACTGTGGCCAGCCTTACCAGCCGACAGGAGGTATCTCACTGCCCTCACTGCCGCAAGAAGCATTCACCTCACATCCTGGAGCCAAGAGCTATCCTTAGATTTTTCTAAAGAAAAACAGGTAAAACAGGCCCCCAGCAGGCATGAAGCAGAGCCCGTCACTCCCCGTCTCTTCCTACAGGCAGGAATAGAAGGAAGAAAGAGTGAGTGAACTTTGACCTTGAAGAACAGGAAACAAGAGGGTAGAAGAAACATGGGCTCCTGGATGGTCCCGAGGGCCAGCATTGATGCCCTCCTCTGCACTGACGACCTACCTCTCCACCTTTAGGCAAAAGAAATCTTCTATTCCCTCTGAGAAAACCCATTTTAAGAACGTTTGGTTACAGCTTAGCCTTTGCCTAGCTAATAATGCCTTTCCCCAAAATACAGATAAAGTTAGAGGTGAACAGTATTTACTGAAAGCCTACCATGTGCTGGGCATTGTTCTAAATACTTCTCACATGCTATAGCACTTAATCCACACCTACCTCCTATATGAGGGCTTTGTTCCATTTTACAGAAAAAGAGATGTGCACAGGCACATGCCGTATTCCAACTTATGTCTCACTGCTATCGGGGACCAAACCTGAAGCCTAACTAAGTCCTGTATCCTGGAATGAGATGGCATCCTCATTCATGGTATTTCAGAGCATCTCTTTATACAGGTCCACGTGCTCAGAAAGATGTGTTTCAGAGACAGCAAGATGATCCTACAGGTAAAGGCGCTCGGCAACTAAGTCCTACAACAACTTGGCTTGATCCCCAGAACATACCCAAGGCGAAAGCAGAGAAACAACTCCACAGAGCCGACCTCTGACCTACACAGGACATTGTGATGCACACATGCACTCATACAATGATTTAAATTTCCTCCGTTTTTGTTTTTATAAAGAAGACAGTTCAGTTTTCCAGAGACCTATGCCTAGTTGCTAACCATTGTAAGACATTTCATGTCCCTACAAGTCAGTTTCCTACAAGAGAGTGTGAGAGAAGAAACAAATAATGGGCCTCATGGAAGGAGAAAATGGATTTACGAATGTTGGGGGAAAGCTTTGAAAGCTATCAAGTGAATCAGGAGTGACAAACTGCCTTAAGGCAGGCTGGAAAATCCTTAGAACCCAAATAACAAAATACACTCTATTTTTTAAAACGCAAATACCATCTAGCAATTTGGCAGATATCCTAGGAAGGCTGTGAAATCTGTCAAGGAGAGGGGTACATTTGGCTTTGTACATCTGTCATTCTTAACTGAAGAAGAGAGATTTAATCAAAATTAACTGGAAGAGTTTAGATCTACGTGCCTGGTGGGTACACACACACACACACACACACACACACACACACACACACACACACACAAAGAGAGAGAGAGAGAGAGAGAGAGAGAGAGAGAGAGAGAGAGAGAGAGAGAGAGAGGGAGAGAGGGAGAGAGGGAGGGAGGGAGGGAGGGAGGGAGGGAGGGAGGGAGGGAGGGAGGGAGGGAGGGAGGGAGGGAGAGAAGGGGGTTCTCAATAGAAAACAATCCTTATTAGAAAGTCTAAGAACAGCAGAAATCTGCCATATTCATGGGAACTTGGCAGGTGTGACACAAGGGATTCAAATGTTCCCAACTCAAGTAAACCAGGACTTCAGCTGCCCTGCTGCCACAGGAGCCCCGTGTCGGCACATCTTTCAGATATGCCTGTGAATTTCTCCAAATTTATCTGTTTTCTTACATTTATACATCATGCCAAATCAAGATTTACCAGCTGACCTCCTGGAATTCAGTCCCCAAGCCAGAAGGAACAGCTGATTCTTTAAGGCTGGGATGATGTGGATCACTATCAGAGGCTTGGTTCCCAGTACAGTGGTGTTCAGGGATAGGGCCTTTGGGAGGGGACTGCATCTTGTGTGTTCTGACCTCATCAGCGGGATTTTGGGAGGTGGTGGAAACCTTTGGGGAAAGTGGGTAGTTGGGGGGGACAATTTTGTCTTTGGCCCCTTCCTCTCTTTTTCTGAGCTGCTTTTCCTCTATCACATGCTCCAGCCATTCTGAAAGGGTTCACTTCTTTCAGAAACCTCAGAAATCATATGCCCAAATATACCTTTCTTTCTTACAGTCACTTATCTCAAGCATTTTGTCACAACAATGGAAAGCTAACACAAAAAATTCTTCACCATAAGTATGTACAAGCCCAGTTTAGCTTTCAGCTAATTCCACCTTGCCTCCTTTCTGCCTCAGTTTCCCTCTGTTTTTCTAGCAGAGGCTGCTTTCCTTCTGCCTCTTGCTCCTGGCTTCATTTCCCCATCCTCTGACAGGGCTTAGCTACTTTGAAGGTCCACGGCTCCTTCCCTCCCCGGTGTCAATCAATGCCAACAAGTTGCTTCCAGCCTATACATCTCCATCTGCTCCCCTCCCTAGCAAATGGGTGGATTTTCCACACATGCTCATGAAACCAGGCAGATGACTGTCACCTGTAGGTTAATCACACAGAAAGGAAGAAGACCGTAGATAGGTACTCTAGAGAAGAGACTTCCCAGTCACATGGGTCTGCCTCCCGGACTGGGCTACACACAGATCTGAAGCATGGTCACCTGAGCCAAGTCAGCATCTCCGTCTATGAGGATGGAAGCAGGCTGCTGCTTAGTGTGAGCTCCTCACTTGCAGCCCTCACTATCAAGGCAGAGAGGGAGGGACCTTTGAGCCCTGTGGTTATCTGGCTGACAATTCTATGTTGGCCTGAACTGTCTTTCTCTCATGCCACCCCTGAAGTCACTGCCATGGGCTTTATTTCTTCTTCCCGAGCGGGCTTTGGCCCAAAGCTGACAGACACTCAAAGCTAATGATTTCAGTTTTCCCTCTTTGCTCTCACAGGCTCTTGGGGGTCTCAGGGGCAGGAAGATGCCTTGGAAGACCATCCCAGGAGGGAGGAGAAGCATTCCTCAAACTCATGACCGTGGGTGTCCAGAGCTGACTTTTCAAGGGACAGGCCCAGATGGATTCCAGCGTAGAGATTGTTAATTGGTTTTGACCCACAGTTCTCTAGTGTAGTGTCCTTAAAGCCTAGGACTCCTAGGGTAGGCTAGGGAGGGGTGTGTGGAAGGTGCCTATGGCCGAGAACCGTGCTGTGTTCCCTGCTGACTTACTGTTGGTTTGAGACGTCTGGACTAGGGTGACACACTTCCTTTTGTTTCTCCAAGCTTGCAGAATGAACTTCCTTCTGAAAGACACAAAGATCTCTTCAGCTCACAGGAGTTTCTGGGGTTGCCTGCTGCTGCCTCCATGGCCCAGCTCAGGCCAGGCACCTGGCCTGCTATAGCTTTGGCAGCCAATGCTTGCAAGGCCTGTACTGGGGTGGTGGCTTCCATGGCAGAGCGCCAGCAGTGGTTCTTAAAGCCACAGAGTCGTTGGTGGCTGGAAGAACTCTATGAGGCCAGTTCCCTTTAAAACAGTGTCTAGCCTTCCCTGGGCATCAGGGAAGTATAAAGCAAGGACACGGCCACCATCACCCACAAGAATAAAAAGTCCTGATGCAGTAGAGTAGCAGCCCCAGAAATTCTAAGGTCACAGACCTCAGGGCACACACTGTACGCTGAGAAGTTTCACAACTACCCTGGTGATTCCAATGTGAAGTCACACTCTGGAATTGCTGTCTGTGCTGTCCCAAATGTCAGATCGTACTGGGTCATTTGGGGGTACAGGTGAGAACGCAGGTCCTGCTTTGGGATCGTAGCTGCTGGCCCTGGGGCTGTGCTGGGGGGGGGGGGTTGGAGGGTAGAGGAGGTAGGGGAGGGGTGGGTGTGAGTGTGATGCCTGAGGAAGTTGCTCTCCAGTCCTGCTCTCCAGTGGACTCTCCAGTGTCCTCACTCTTCTGAGGGTCAGCTGAGATGACACAGACACGATGCTAGGTCAGTCTCTAGCACTTGGGAATCGCTCAAGGACACTGGCAGGGCCTGTGATTTTTTTTTTTTCTAAATTTTTAATTTTTCTTTGGTGGCGTTGTTTTTCTGGATGCCTTCTTCAAGGGAAGAATAGGTTCCGCTCTGCCTTGCTTCAAAGCTACGAAGACTTTCCTTCAGATCCAGCATCAGTCCCAAACATACAGGTTTTTCAGTAGACGGTCCCAGCCTGCCTTTATGGTTTTATCTTCTCTGCCTCTCTGGAGCCTCACATCCTGCCCCGGCAAAAATCACACGTTAAAGTGCACTGTCCTTTTGGTACCAGGGTGTCTCTTTCTGGGTCACTGTTTCAACTCTTATTCTCCATCAGCTTAGCTTCTCCCCCTCCTGGGGAGATTGGTATAGGTGTGCCTTTTGTTACATTACCATCTATGCCCCCCTCATCCCCTAAAAGAGACTCTCACTGGATACTGAATCAGCTGGCATCTGATCTTAGCCTTCCCAGTCTCTAGGACTATGAGAAATAAATTTCTGCTGTTTACAAGCCATCCAGCTTGCGGTATTTATTATAGCAATCTGGATAAACAAAGACAAAAGCATTGTACTGAGTGAGATTAGCCAGTGAAATGAGGAGGAGTCTGTAATGCTACCTGTAATGAGGTACCTGGAGCAGGCAGTCATTGGGACAGCAAACTAGCGGATAGCAAGGGGTGGATGAGGAAAATGTAGAGCTACCATCTAATGGGTGTAGGTTCTGGAAGTGGATAATGCTGATGGTTGTAAAACATTACGCTGTAACTAATGCCACCAAATTGTACATTTAAAGCAATTAAGCTACCATTAAATGAAAATGCTTTATTAGATATTTAAATTGTAAGAACACTCCTAACTTGAACCCCTCAGGAGAAGACAGTTTCAGTTTGCAAAAATATCCAAGGCCTGCGGCATGCCCTTCCCATTTTTCTCAAGGTTTAAAGATGAGATTCAGAACTCAGGAAGTAAAACTGTGTGGTTGGACCAGAGATGGAAAGAATGCCAAACATTTACAGTTGGATCTTTGGTGGATGTGATGTAGGCAAGAATGCTAAGAGAGAAAAATATCACAACACTTGGAATACACTCCGCTAGAGAAGCAATTGCCTAAGTCAGAAGAACATAGAGGGACAATCAAGTTTGTCTGGAAGTCTCCCTGAAAAAGTCACAAAAGCACTGTTAACAGCTGCATGCTCACTATTTAATGGTTAGGCGGTTAGAAGGACTCAGTGAATATTAGAAACAGGAATTTAAGACACCCCCCCCCCCTTCCCCGCCTGCCCCAAAGTTGTTTCTCAACCTAATAAGATAGGAAGCTTCTAGAAGCAGTGATCTCTGCCTAAGGTGTTCTGGGCTAAGAGTTTGCTTCCCTTCTAGTCCTTATGTTGAAACCTTCACTAATCTTTAATACAATGGAATCTGGGGGACGTACTTAGGGCTAAATGAGGTCATGAGGGCAGGAAGCTTCTCTGATGGTATTAGTGCCTTCATAAGAGGAAATACCAGAGAGCTTCCCTTTGATGCCATCTGAACACCACACTCATACCACCACCACCACCAATCCCAGCCTGCTGTCCACTCTATGCTGTGATCTTCCTCAGGCTTTCCCAGCCAGCAGTCAATACCTCCAGTGACAGTGAAGCTCTAGAGCCAAAGCTTAGGGTGGGGCTGGGCTTCCTGTACCCGCCTGCTTTCCCAGTGCCCGGTGGCACCTACCAGCCGTTCTTCCCTTGCAGGCTTTGCTCACTTTCCTCTGGGACTTGTAGAATGAGTAGCTAAGCAGCTTGTCCTCACCCCTGGGAATACAACAGCTTTTGAGTGCCTTCTGATGTCAGAGCCAAGGAGATAATGGTTCCTACTGGAACAGGGTCCACCCGAGATGGGAGTGTATGTGTTTGTTAGAAGTGAGCCTGTGTGCAAGGGACCCAGAGTTTGCCATTTTCAAAAGTTCGCTTCTTAGTCACAAATAATGCCACTGTCACAGTAGCACTTCCTGTTTTTCACAAATTAGTCACAGTAAAAACAGAAGGAGGCATGAGGCTGGCGGTTACTGAGGCTGGCTGCAGGAGAATGCTGAGCTCCTCATGGTGTAGGGCAGGCAGAGACCAGGAGAAAGCAGGGGTAGCCAGCTTCCTTCTGCACCAGCTTCTGACCCAGTGCCTTAGGCACAGCCTTAGTATATTCCCTGACCACCCTTTGCTCTCTGCCCCCCTCCCCACTTCCATGACAGTCATCCCCAAACAGCATTTTGCTTATATCATTGATTTGTTTAGGATCCTTCAGTGGCCTTTATGCTGAGCACAAAGTCAAGTCTAAAGACTCAGTCAGCCCTTCCTCCAGGGACTCTGACCATGCCTGTACAAACTTGCTTCACAGGGCCAAGGCCAGGGTGAACCTCATACAGAATTTAAGAGGGCACCGAACAGTTCAGTAACCATACAAAATAAGACTAAGTTTTAAAAATCCAAAGTTCATTTTAAAAAAGAGTTTCATGGTGACCCAGTAACAAAATTTTAGCTATGGACAGAGGTGACTCAGCATTGTATGTCTGTTCTCTTCACCAATCCTCCCGGCTGGGGTAGCCGGGATTTCCTTCTAAGATGGTACAAGCTCTTCTCAGAGAATTCCACTCCCATGCCTCTGCTCACACCGTTCTGTTTCTTGGCTTTATTCACTTCATGAACTTCTTGTCATTCTCTCCTCTCTTGGTTTCTAGTTTTTGTTCTTGTTTGAGGGTTTTCAAATTTGTTTCGAAGTAGCAGAGAGGATTGGGGTGTATATCAGTAACAGAACAGATGATTTACCCGCTTGAAACCCTAGGCTTGATTCCCTGCATAGCAAAGAAAAAGAGAAGGGAGGAAGGAAGGAAGGGAGGGAGGGAGGGAGGGAGGGAGGGAGGGAGGAAGAGAGCTGTTAGATATAAAAGATGTCAGGACTGGGTATGTAGCTCATGGGTAGCTCAGGATTTGATTCTCAGTACCACATAGACATGTCTGGTGGTGCACACATGCAATCTGAGCACTGGGGTAATAGAGGCAAGGGAGGGCAGAAGTTCAAGGTCATCCTTTGCTACATAGTGAGCTTGAGGGCAATATGGACTATATAAGTTCTTGTCTCAAAATAGACAAACAATAGCAGATGCATACTTCCTGACTGAAGTATGCCTGTTCTGCCTCCCTGTGTGACATCACTCCCTAGACTCCGTCTCCCTCACTACAAAGAGACCTACCTCTCTTGTCCTTCTTCAGTTTCTGACTGCACTTATCATCATCAGATGTGCATTTCTATTCCTTTCTAGCTGTTGTCCATCTCTCTAGCTAGAATCTGAGCTTCAAGAGAGTGGCTTTTTGTCTGTTTTCATGGCTGAGTTCCAGAGTCTGGTATGTGACAAGGACTCAGGAAACAGTTGTCAAGTTGAATTTCTTCAAGCCAATTCTTAGGTACAATCTCAATCTAGAAAGGACAAATGAAGTGTTCCTTCATTTGTGAGATAGTTCAGCAGGTAATGCTCCCATTACTGACTGACAACCTGAGTTCAGTCCCAGGATACCTCATGGTAGAAGGAGAGAATCTGATCTCCACACAGATACCCCGGCTCATGTGCACACATGCACACATATGCACAATAAGCAAGCAGATGCAATTAAAATGGTTTAAAAATAAAGTTCTTGGTGAGTTTCAAATGATTTATATGTCCAAATGTATGTGATTACTTAGGCTGTCAAAGGAAGAAATTTTGTTTGTGTTGTATTTTGAGACAAGGTACTTCATTATGCAGACCAGTCTGTCCTTGAAATCCCAGAGGTCATCTCATCTTTGCTGCATAAATGCTGCTTTTAAAGATGTATGCCAATACACAGCGACTTGTTTTGGTTTGGATGTAAAAATATGAAAACTGATGATGTGGACACTTGTGGCCAGTTAGTGCCACTGTTCATCTTGAATTTTTGTTTTCTTCTCTTTCTCTCTCTCTCTCTCTCTCTCTCTCTCTCTCTCTCTCTCTCTCTCTCTCTCTCTCTCTGTGTTCCTATGTGGAATGGGGGTACAGGACAGCCCCTTGAGAGCCATTCTTCAGGGACCAGCCACCTTATTTATAAAGACAGGGTCTCTTAGCTGAGTGTGGTGAAGTTCGTAATCCCAGCACATGGGGATCAGAGGCAGGTGGATCTCTGTGAGTTCAAGGTCAGTCTAGTCCATATAGTGAATTCTAGACCAGCTAGGGCTACAGAGTTAGACCCAGTCTAAAAAAAAAGATCAAAAGAAAGACAGGGTCTCTCACTGGTTTATAACTCAGCAGTGAGGCAAGACTGTTGCCCAGTTAGGTCAGGGATCGGTCTGCCTCTGCCTCTCCAGTGCTGGGATTACAGACACCCAGTTTTTTTATATGGGTACTGAAGATCCAAACGCAGGCTCTCCCACTTGCACAGTAAGCGCTCTACCACTCAAATCATCTCCCCAGCCCCTTATGATATTTTCAATAGTTCTCTTGAAATATATTAAAAAAAACCATATAATTCACACATTGACTGTTTGAGAGTTTTCACAGTTACAACTTGTAACTGTCGATCTGGGCTGAACCAAAATTTTCCTTAGTCTATGTAGCCAAAAAAAAAAAAAAAAAAAAAAAGCAAATTCAGGGGATGGGGAGATGGTTCGGGGGGTAAAGTATCTGCTGAGAACTGAGTTTAGATGCCCAGGAATCACATTTAAAAAAAAAAAAAAAGGAACAGCAACCTGGGGTGAGATGTGCCCTTGTTAATGCTGTGTGGAGAAGCAGAAACAGGAGAATCTCTGCTCAGCCAGACTAGCCAGTCAGTGAACTTCAGGTTCTAGGAGCCCTGGCCTCAAAAAATTAAGATTGAGAGAGATCAGAAAAGTTA
The DNA here is from genome assembly GCA_033318265.1 of Phyllotis vaccarum. Classification (NCBI taxonomy): domain Eukaryota; kingdom Metazoa; phylum Chordata; class Mammalia; order Rodentia; family Cricetidae; genus Phyllotis; species Phyllotis vaccarum. The sequence continues at coordinate 49,036,457 of JARWLC010000006.1, forward strand.
TGCAATGTTGACCTCTGGTTTCTACGTGTACACACACACACACACACAGAGAGAGAGAGAGAGAGAGAGAGAGAGAGAGAGAGAGAGAGAGAGGGAGGGAGGGAGGGAGGGAGGGAGGGAGGGAGGGAGGAGAGAGAGAGAGAGAGAGAGAGAGATATTTAAAGAAGTAGCAAGATGAAGACAAGTGCTCCCAGGCATACAAAGAGGGAAACTGAGGGACGTGCAGGAAGGTGCACACAGGATGACAACGCTCACAGCTTCCTCTGATGCTGTCTCTGGATGGATAAAGGGCCGTCCACAAGGAAGGAGTTACAACCCACCTTTGAGAGGGAAGAAGGGGAAAATGTCCCATCTTTGCAAACCTCTGTCCTGCTTTGGACAAATAGAAGGATCTCTGTGTCTTGTCTTCAGCACAATCATCTTTAACACTTGTGAGAGACTTGTGGTTTCTTTCACTTCTCAGGTTAAAAAGTGAAAAAACAGTTAGCTTTGTGTCCTAAAAATAACAGAGAACATGAAGGAAGCTATGCATGCCATGTGATATATTTGGAGTCTGTCATTCCGCTACAGCAGGTGCTTGCAGTAAGTGCCACCATATCCCCAGTCTATTGAGGAAGAAACCGAGGCTGCCAAGTAACACGAAGAAATTGTTACTATGAACACACAGCTGGGAAGCTGGGAGTTGGGACTCAAGCCAGACGGGCTGACTCCCCATCCAGCATAAAAGTGATGAGAAGTCATGTGAAGGAGCCGTTAGGAAGAAGAGCTCAAAGATGATAGCCTAGGACTGAGTCAGAAAGAGCAGGAGTGTGTAAGACAACAGCCATAGGGCAGGAATAAAAAAGAGAACGAGGGAAGAAATAGGAGAAGGGGCAGAGAGAGGGAGAGGAAGACAAATGTATTTGATGAACACAGAAAAATATTCCCCTTAGACTTGGCATCCGGGAAGCTCCCGTTAGGCTAAGCAGAGTTCAACAATGGCACATACTGACCAGCACCCAGGTCATTATTCTATACTGTAGGATGCTGACAGTGTCTCTAGCTCTGCTCATTAAATGTCAGGAGCACCCTTCCCCTGGTTACAACAAATAAAACTGTCCATCAGTGGGGGATAATCATGAACTGGGGAGGCTGAGGTAGGAGAACTTTGGAGCCAGTCTGAGACTGAGTTGGGCTATGAAACCCTGCCTTCATTACACACACACACACACACACACACACACACACACACACACACACACACACACACGCAACACATGCATGCACGAAACACATGCACACACGCAACACATGCACGCACGCACGCACATGTTCAGATTTTGGGAAATAAAAGTGCAGTGGGAGGGGCTGAACATTCCCGATTCATAGAGTGATGGGTTGAAAGCAGAATGGAGCAGAAAGATGAGGGAAGGAGAGAGGGAAAGGATAGATATGCGGAAAAGTGTGGCAGGAAATGGAGGTGAACGTGTGACCAAAGGAGTGGCTGTTGTTTTAAAACTTCTGTGTATTTATTAAGCATATGGGATCAGAGGAAGCAGAGATGGTCAAGGACAGGTAACAAGGATACGGGAGGGAGCAAAAGCTTACAGAAGAAAAGGATGGAGAGAGACAGACAGCAGGCTGTGAATCCCAGGGATAGGCAAAATGGAGTGGAGTCCCGACCACAAATTCAGAGCTCAGCCTTTGAAAGCAGTAGATGCCCCTGCTCCAGAGACCAAGGAGGGAGGCCCGAGGTTGAAGATGTAGGATGTTGTGCATATTTGGCGTTGCCAAGTTGAGACAGTTCTCATCTGTTGGCTTCTATTTTCCAAGCCAAGCATGTGGCATGGCCATCCCTAGAGCTGGGCTGGAGCCTGGGGAGGAGGAAGAAGGTGGCCGGGAGGGGAGGGGGCAGAAAGAAAGGTCAAGAGAAAAAGGGTAAGATGGCTTAGGTGGTGCTGATAGCCATTTGCAGTCTGGAGCTGGGGATTTAAGATGAGGCCAGCCTGTGTTGTGTAAGGATTTTCTCCAGTAACTTTATCTACCTGGGGGAATCGCATTGAGCACATGGTGCTTTGTAAATGGACAGCAGCTTCTCCAGGCAGCCTGGAGTAATTCTCCAACACTTTGCTGCCTGTTGACTGCTGCCTTTCTACAGATGGAGGGCCTTGCTTCTCTGCAAGCCATTCCCACATCTTACCCAATGACAATGCCATAACCTGGATCTGCAACATCCTCCAAAGCCAGTGTGTTAAAGCTTTGATCCCAGGCTGATAGTATTAGAAGATGGTAGAAGCATTAAACAGTGGGGCTGGCTAGAGGGTTTTAAGCAATTGAGCATGTGCCCTCCAAGGGACTGTGGGGCCCTGATGTCTTCCATGGGAACTCTGTTGCATGTCGTTACCATGAAATGAATGGCTTTACTTTACTGGTTCCCCAATGTGCAGTGTTGTCTCATCACAGGACAGAGAAGGTACAGGGTCCACTGAACTTCTAAAACTGAGTCAAAAGAAACCTCACTTTACAGGGCATAGACTCAGGTGTTTGTTACAGTAACAGAGAGCTGACTCATAAGCTACCTTCCATTTGGCAGCTGTACCCAGGCCGGGAGGGACAGAAGCACAAATAAACAAAGATCCCAGTAAGAATCGACATGCAGAATTCAAGTCATGACTATCTACCTGCTCATCTTTGTATGAGGCAAGCCCATTATGGACATGGGACAACCCCACCCACCCCCCAAACAAAAAAAACTTCATGAAAGCCATTGAATTGGCTCTGGAATCCATATATCTTTTTCCTCATGACTTTAAATAGTAAGAGAATCCCAGAGGCCTGGAATACTGTTTACTCTATTAGACTCAGAAAGTCACTCTCGGAAAACAATTTTGACTCAATTCAGGAGCAGCCTGAGGAGGCAGCTATACGCTCAGTGCAGCATTTGGAACTTCTCTCAGCAAAGGGCAAAGGTCAGATGACTACAACCACACCATGAATGTGGGCTTTCTGAGGATTGCTGCCTGCTAGGGTGGCAATTAACCAGATAAAGCAAGCAGCCTGGCGTCCCAGAGGGATTTTCAAATGAGGTGAAACAAGCCAGGTACAGGAGAACATGGGCTGTATGGATCTACTTCCAGGCAGCATCCAGGAACAGCCCTGTCCCCATCCACAGGCTCCAAGGTTGGGATGCTGATTGCCAAGGAACCGAGATGAGAGAAGGGGTCTTTTACTTATTGATACCCATAAAGTTTGGGCCAAGCAAAATGAAGAAGGCTCTGAGACTTTACCCAGCCCGGTACCTAAGGTCAATGGAGCTTTATGGGCACTAGAAAATGTGTAGGGGGAGGAGTTCCTAAGTGCTCCACCAAAATCAAAATGAAAACTTCAAATCGGAAGCAAGCAGAATGAAGGAAGAAAGTCCGGGATGGATGAGGGAGAGAGAGATGAGAGAGCAAGAAAGGGAGGAAAGGAGGAAAGAAAAGCAAGAAGGAAGGAGAAAGAGAAAGAAGGGGTAAAAGGAGGGGGGGCAATGAAGGGAGGGAGGATGAGGGGAGGGGGAGAGAGCAGCAGGAAGGGAAAGAAAGAAAACAGAACAATTCCCCAGCTTGTTAGAACCCAGCTCCCCAGGCCCCACCCCGAGCTGACTCAGGAGACCTAGGCTAAGGCCCACGTTTGCATTTCTTAGTCTCCCAGCTCCTGCTGGTGATGCTGGGCTGATGCCATCCTCCTAACCGTGTTCTTTGGCAAAGGCAGCAGGTGAAAAGTGTCAGAGTCAAGTTTGAACCCTGCCCCCTTGAGTTAGGCTTAATTGACAAGTTTAGTCTCTGCTCAGGCCCGAGGGATGGTCATACTGCACACCTAGACAAACTGTCTTGAAAGTCCGAGAGAAATCATGTCATGCCCAAGGCCTTGATCAGGCACGCTGTGGGAAAAAGCAGGGGTGCTATTCTTCTCCCCATCCTAAAGCACATCCATAACTCATGGCTGTTTGGATGGGGCATTCAAGACAAGCAGTGACTTGGCCTCAGGAGTCGTTGAGGAGGTTACAGAATTGGCTACCTTCCCACACTCTCTTCCTCCTCTTCTGAACCCCCAGGTACCAAAATAGGACTCAACACCTACCAAGGCACTGCCAGTGATGACATTTCTAAGCGTAGGAGAGAGCTGATCACTTTCAAATTTGATATTATTTTAAGTACATTATCTTTAAAATCTGGGTCAGGGTGAAAAAATGAACTGGAAGGGAACTTTAGAACCATTTAATTTTCTCATCAAAGATGAGGAAACAGAGGCCCAGAGAGGGACAGCAACTTGCAGAAGGGGGCACAGCAAGTCAAAAGACAGAGTAGCTCTGGTAGCAGGGAGTACTAAATGGAAGCTAGGTACGCTGCTTTTCCAGTGTGCTGGCTAGTGTTTTATGTCAGCTTGACCCAGGCTAGCTTCATCAGAGAGCAGGGAACCCCAACTGAGAAAATGCCTCCATAAGATCAGGCTGTAGGCAAGCTTGTAGTACGTTTTCTTAATTAATGATTGATGGGGGAGGGCCCCAGCCCATGATGGGTGAGCATACTCCTGGGCTGGTGGACCTGGGCTCTATAAGAAAGCAGGCTGAGCAAGCCATGGGGAGCATGCCAGTAATTAGCACCCTTCCATGGCCTACGCATCAGCTCCTGCTTTTGGGTTCCTGCCCTGCTTGAGTTCCTGTCCTGCTTTATTCAGTGAAGGACTATGATGTGGAAGTGTAAGCCAAATAAAAGCTGTCCTCTTCAAGCTGCTTTTGGGTATGGTGTTTTATCACACCAATAGAAGCCCTAATTAAGACACCTAGGTCAGTGGGAAGCTCCAGAACTTTTGAGTATGCAGGACTCTCAATTGAGACAATAAATCTATTTCCATAGAACAGATCAATGTCAGGATCCCCCCAAAATAAGGGGCTTTTCAGGATGGTGGGGGTAGGTGCTGTAGATTAGAATCCTAGGTCTGGTCCAGGCTAAGCAGATGGTTTACGCAGTAAAACTTGAACTATACCCCCAAGCCCTGGAGAAATTTCTTTTCACAATGAAGGGCATTTATAAAAACAATGTCCCCATATATCACTTCCCTTCTTAATTTGTTTTTCTTTCTTGTGAGTCAGGAACCCAGCCAGTTTCTTTGCCTAATTCTTCTGGGCGCTTCCTGTTTCAGGCTGGCCCCTCCCCTTTCCATTCCTTTTCCCAAATCAGAAAGAGCGTGCCCTGTGCCCAGGGCAGGGCACACATCTGGGACTTTAACTGAAATGGATAAATAAGCTAAAGGTAGGTCTCTGCTCATTTTTGTTCCTGTTTTTTACTCTCTGATATTCAGTTAGCCAGAAGCCAACAACTGCCAAGCACTTAGGAAGTGCCTCTGTGCTTGTGGAAGGACCCCTTCAGCGAGCATGCTCTGTATACCCACGCTCTGAGCACCGGGTCCTACTGGCTCCTAGGCAATACCAGCAATTCAGTGAAGACCAAGATTGACACAGACCCTGCCCTTGCAGCGTGTCCAGGCTGGATTCTGAGAAGTGACTGGTTTCTGGGTAGAATCCAAGCACCTGCAGCAGGGGGCAGGATACGGAAATTTTCGGAAGAGCTGGCTCACACAAGCCTGCAGAAGTCAACCACTCATTATTTTGGGGAGTGAGGGGTTCTTCGAACTGGTGATTAATAGAGTCAGTATTAAAAATTAAGTTACATAAAAACATGTCACATTAAAAACGGTGGTCATAAACACAATTTACGCTTTCCTAAATGTTTTATTTGTTGCGTGTGTGCATATGTGTGTTTGCATGTTCAAATGTGTGTGAGTAAATGCATATGTTGGGGGGGGGGCAGAGGTCTCTCCATTTTTTACTTGTTGAGACAAGATCTCTTCCAGAGCTTACTCATTTGGTTAGTCTGGCTAGTCAGATTGCCACAGCGATTCCCTGTCTCTGCCTCCCAAGCCTGGTGTGTGTGTGGGATTACAGGAGGGGTGCCACACCCATCTCACATTTACATTGGTGCTGGGGGATACATGGCAAGCACTTTGCCATCTCTGATTGTGGAATAGTTCCTAGTCCACAGTTGTCAAAAAGCATTTTGGTCGTGGGTTCAACTGGCCACTCACACAATTTAACATGAGAGAACAGAAGGGTGTTCCATTACCTGCCTGCAGCAACATCGGAGACCCCCATTATTTCTGTGAGCTATGTCACTATCCCCTGAGGCCACAAGTGAGATTCTTGGAATGGGCCCTTGGGTGGGTATGAAAGATGCCAACACCTACCTCAGCTGGTCAGCTGTTTCCTTGCAAAGCAGGGTGAAGCTCCTGTATAGTGGACATGGAGATATGAGTTTGGGATTGAGGTAGTGTGCAGTAGTAGGAGCTCTGGATTCTACATCTAGAAGGTGGGCTTTGGGGAAAGTGGACCATGGTGAGCTCTGTGGAAGGGGAGGCCAGTGGAGCAGATCACTGCAGCAAAGTGGAAAGAATCTTCCATATTGAAGAGACCAAGAAAAACAATCTGGAGTGTTAGCGCTGATCTGGCTATTACAGCCCCTATTTCTCCCCTCCCCTAGCAGCAGCATCTCCATCCTCTCCATTTCTTTCTCTTTCTCCCACACTATAAATAATTACAAGTCTTTGTTCTTTGCCTTGGGAATAGCTTCCCCAGCTGTTGCTGTATTCCTGAACTGAATAAAGCTTCTCTTGAAATCTACAAAAGAAATTGATTGAGCTATGTGTGTTTTTAAAGTGGCCCAACTCCATTGGGGTAGGGGGGGGGAATCTCAATTGCAAAATAAATAATATGAAGTGCATCTAATAGCCTTTTGTCCTCATATGTGCAGATGTGCTGATGGGCACATGGTTACAGTGCCTGTTCCCTGTCACTGTGCTGTGGTAGAGTGAGAGAAGCAAGCATAGGCTGGAAGGTAGAGTGATATCCTCAGACCCTCCAAGGACCCTTATTCTTCCTCTTCCTCCCTCCTCAGGCCTCCAGGAGGCAGCATTTCTCAGCCATATCTCTTGGAAGAGCGTCAGGCATGGGTGGACTAGTTTCTTAGCAATAATCACTGTTTTCATGGCATTATGGGAAGCAGTTCTAGAAGGCAGAACTGCTGAGGAGTGACATCTGCTCTGAGAAGATGCTGAGGAGAAAAGCACACAGTACAGATGGTCTCCTTTCAGGGCCAAAGGAGCTGGAGGCGGATTTCTTGTGGATGTTGGCTCACGAGGGGGAAAATGGCTGGAGTTTCTCTCTGCCAACCACTAGAGTCAGCTGACAGGGCTTTAGACCTTCCACAAATGTCTACAGGAGCAGCTATCATTCATTAGAATTCAGAAACACTAAATTTATTTGTCTTTCATGGCGACACCCACATGGCCAAGTGAGAGCCTGACCTTCTCTAGTGTGGGCATGGTTTGACTTGTGACTAGGGGATTGGGGAAATTCTAAAATGCTCCAGCATGCGTTACAAGCTGCAAACAGGGTTCCTAGCCCCATGGCCACCTCTGCCTCTAGGATCCTATTTCTGTTTGGGCTGTTGTTACTAATTTTGTTTTGGTTTTGTTGTAAAATAGAAACAAAAATAAAAATTTCAATTTCATGATACTGAGTTCAGGGACCTTAAATATATAGACAGTGCTATGTGGCCATCACCACTATCTAGTTCAAGAATTTTCATCACTCCTGATGGGAAACCCCATATCTGCTAAGCAGCACCCCTGGCTCCCTACTCTCCCAGTCCTTGGAACCCTGCTCATCCTACTTTCTATGCTATGGATTTGGGCATTGCATGTAAATGGAAGCATAATATAGTATGTGACCCCTCATGACCCAACTTCTTTCCCTAAATATCAAGATGATGTGCAAATGTGTGTTTGTGTACGTGTGTGTGTCTTTGTGTGTGTATGTGTGTGTGTGTGTGTGTGTGCATGTATACTGTTGCCCATGTAGACAACTTTTGGAAGTCAGTTTTCTTTTTCTGGGATTGACCATAGGATCTGGGGGCGGGGACAGGGTCAAGTGTAGGTTGTCAGGCCTGAGTAGCAAAGACTTTCACCCACTGAGCCATCATGCTGTAGTGTACCTTGGTCTTTTATTCTCTTTTGTGTCTGAAAAATTTCGTTGCATGGATCCACCACATTTTGGTTCTCTTCTGTTACCTTCTTGTACATTATGCACCTGAACATAATGCTCAGCACCCTCCCTCTATTTCCACAATGTTCTCTACTCCTTCATGTGAGTAATATTTTACAGTATGTTGTGAAGGTGAAATAATATATTACCTGTAAAGTCACCCAAAGTGCTCAGTAATTAGCACTCAATAATGTTACTGTTGACCTTATGATTATAAGAATTCTTTATAACCTCTCCTGTTCTGCTATCTCATTTGCTTTATAACATACCTTACGTACAGCCAGGACTTGACAGCCCCAGTGAGATGACTAGATGAAGTGCCTTTCAGAACAACGTTGAACTGCACCCCCCCTATTGGTTCCCTATGCAGGGGCGAGGGGTGCTGAAGCCATGGTTTCTATTATATTGCTGCAGAAAGGAATTCCTCACCTACAACTTCAGGAAGTAATCTGGTGCCCAGGGGCTCTCTTTTTTCTCATATGCAGACATGACTATTTCTTAAATGTGTACTATTGGCGTAAGGAAAAATAAAAAATAGCTGGAGAGATGGCTGAGTGGTTAGGAGCACTGCTATTTCTCCACAGATCCTGAGTTCAATTCCCAGCAACCACATGGTGGCTCACAACCACCTATAACAGGATCTGATGCTCTTTTCTGCCGTGCAGGCATATATGCAAATAGAGCACTCATATGCATAAATAAATATTTTTCAAAAAGAAAAAAATGTTTGTGTAAAAGCTTCTTACCATTGTAGGACATCTCAATCTAATAAGTCTCTGAATGATATTTCTCTCATTTGTAGATATTCCTTTTGGAGATGATGAACAGCCACTAGCATATAGCAACATGATAAGAAACCCAAACTAGTCAGCTCAGATGGAAATGAGACCATTAGTATGAGTTTGGTGACTCTATTGTGTTTGGTTCCAACCAAAGTTCTGGGTGATGCAATGGGTTATGAATAAGAAGCAGATGACTTTTATCCTATCCTGCATACTCCTATAGCTAAGAAGACCAGGCATGGGTCAGTGTGACAGTGAATAACATGTCAGTATAGACCTACTATTAACTCTATCCTGTAGAAAAATCAATGAAATCCACATGAGGAGAAGTCATCAGAAAAGGCTTCAGGGAAGAATCTGAAAGAGTAAAGTAGGCTGGGAAAGGGCCTGGGGTTCTAAGTAAGGCAGAGGCTGAAATAACTCCAGATATACGGCATCTGACTTGGAATGTAATTTCCACAGAGCACCAATGCTGGAAAGGGGCTTGACAGGAAGGCGAAATCTGCTGGAATGCTCAATAGAAGAGGTTGAATGGAGTACATTACAGGAAACTCAGTCTAGTTGAAGCAGGAGACTAGAACCATGAGTGGGTGTGGAGGGAGGGACTCAAAGAGGTTTCCACGTTGTGGTCATTACAGGAAATCCACCAGGGATCAGGTCAGCCTTCAGCACTGCCTCTTGTGGCATGGTGTCTTTGCCCTCCATACTGTCTTCTGATACAGACATGCAAATCTGCATCGCTCAGACAGGCTATGGACCTTGGCCCCTTTGCCAGAGCCTCTTGCATTATTTCCAGGTTCTGGAAAGGATGTGTGCCCTCTGGGAGTTGACGAATGGATCAAAAGCTTGCCAGGTTGGCTTTAGAGATATCTTCTCAATACTCTTGAAGGCAATGGCTTTCGTGCGCTGAAGTCCACCCTGGGCATGTTCCCCCCTGTTTTGTAGAAAGCAAAGGGCAGACTATTGCGAGGCTGATCTGTTGGGAAAGGCCCTCATCATCAGTTGATTTACACCTGAGGATGCAGCCTCTTGGTAATAAATAGGCTGATAAGTCACTCCAACTTGCCCTGGAGGAGAACTGTTCTTTTCTGCACATTTCTGGGCTTCTGAAAGGGACAGTGAAGGAGACACTGGCTACAGAAGAAGGTACCAACATCCCCCCAGTTCCTCTCATCTGTGCTGGGAGCTCATTTGTGCGATTCTTCAGACAGAACCATGCGGGGTCAGAAGGGTCTCATTCTGCTTCCTGAAGGTGCTAGGAGATACTTCCTCAGCATCCGTAAATCTGTACCTGGGGCTCTTCATTTTCTAATTAGCACAGGCTTCCCCAGAAGCACTCTCCTTGGACCTTGCAACCAAACTCTATACAATCTGCAGAAAGTTCTTGTCCCCTCAGCACAGTGGAGGACTAATATTGACAAAGTAAAGAGCAGCAAAGTGTGTTTAAAAGGCACTGGAAGAATCCAGGTGTAGAGGAACCTGCCTTTAATTCCAGCACTTGGAAGGCAGAAACAGGAAGATGCCCGCGAGTTCAAGAACAGCTTGGTCTACACAATGAGTTCCAGGACAGCCAGGAATACATAGTGAGACGCTGTCTTGAACAAAACAAAAGAATCAAACAAATAAAAAGAAGTCGCTGGGAGATGTGGCACAGAAGGCAGTGGCACCTATGGTGAGGGAAGACTATGTGGAGCATCATCATCATTGTTTTTTCCCTCCTTAGGTTTTGGAAACTGAAGACCTATGTTTAGAACAGGCCGTTTCCTACCCTAAGCTACTCCTTACTGTAACAGTGGTTTTTCCGCCTGTACCTTGCACTGGGTGATTCCAATTTATAACCAGCAATTGACTCTATTTTGAGCCCAGATGCAGGGGCAGGATGCTGGTGAATCTTGTTGTGTGTAGACACTACCACCTCCCCTGCACCCAAACTGATTCACCACAGTACATAGGCACAGCCCTACACACTTATCGAAGTAGATGAAGAGCATATGAACACATGAGGCTATTAAAACTGTATCATAAGAAACAGACCTGAGAGCTTCCTGAACATTCCAGACAAAGGAAAGGCACAATACCTCCATCTGGACTCCTTAATGAAAAGGACATCTAGCATGGTAATGGTAACTTGTTGTATGAGGTTTTTGGCCTGGACTTTCTGGCCTAGCCCAGAGGTTCAGACCAGCTCTCTGCCCCACTGCCACATAGGCCCAAATAATCACACAGACACCTGATTAATTGTACACTGATTGACCTGGGGCCCAGGCATATAACTTGCTAGCTCTTGTTCTTAATCTAACCCATGATTCTTATCTTGTTCAGCCATGTGGCTCGGTACCTTTTCTCAGAGCAGCATAGTTGTCCTAGGCTTCTTCTGGCTTCTCTCTGGCATTCTGTTCTGTTCTTCCTGTTTCCAGAGTTTCCTTAGTGTGGTAGCTCCGCCCATACTTCCCGGCTGCTTTTGGCCAATCAGCGCTTTTTATTAAACCAGTGGGTGGGACAATTATTTACAATGGAACAACATAATCCCCCTACATGTAACTATTCTCTTTTGCATATGTCAAGGCATCAATATGCAGAGAACTTCCAATTGTCCCAGGAGCTTCATCAGCTCAGCTCAGTTATTACTGCTAACATGACCACCTACTCAAATTGCCATCTGTCTAGCCACAGTTCATCAGTGCAAACCTGGTCCTGCACCTCACCTCCAAAGTCTTATGGTCTTGCATGGTCTATATGACCTCTGTCATCCTCTATCTCACCTCTGCAGCTCAGTTCAGGACCACTGGCTCCTCTCCAGCTGTGCCTATTAATATTTTCTGTAAACTCTCTTTTCACCGAAGTCAGCTCTCTGTCTCTGCCTCTTTGAATTCCTTGACCTCTGTTGTGGCCTTGTTAGCTCTTAATCCATTTTGTAACATCTCTCTGTGAGAATTTACTGGTATTCAATAAATTCTGACATTGTGGAAATACACATCTATGTTTCTAAAAGCACACTCACAACAAAGTGGTCCTCACCGAGATTCATAAAAAACCACTTGACTCCCTAATCTGTGGCTTTTCCCCAGGTGTTAGTTTTCTATTACTATGATTAAATATCCAATAATTTACTTATGTGAGAAAGGTTTATTTAGTCTATACTTCTGGAGGTCTAGGTGGACCCATGGTGTTCTATTGCTAATGGACTTCTCATGGGTGTCAGATGGCAATAGAAGGATACATGGTGGAACAAATCACTTACCTCATATCCAGAGAGCAAAAACAAGAGGAAGCGGCCAAGGTCCCACTCAAGAGCATTCCCCTAATAACGTAAGAGCATTACCTTCTGAAATCTCTACCATTCACCAATATCATCACTCCAGCCACATTCCAGATCTAAATGATAGCATCTCACTTCTGGAACTCAAAGGTTCATTTCTATCTCAGAATACAAATGGCCTTTGACCCATCACCAAGTGTCTCATTACTGTTTCAGCATTGCTCCAAAGCTTAAATCCAAAGTCTGCACTGAGATGCAAGGCCAACTCAATAAGTGAGCCCCTGTAAAAATAAAAGAGAAAGTTGCATACTTCTAAGATGCAATCATAGGCTAGTCACAGGGTATACACTCCTATTTCAGAAGGGAGAAATGGAAAATAGTGAGAGATTTGCTCAAAGCAAGACCAAATGACCATCCAAGCTCCATGTCTAGCATCTGGAGCATCCTGAAGTAGAAGGTGGGCTTTCAAACATTTGCACAGCTCTGCTTCTATGAATTTGCTAGTTGTAGTCACTGTTGGATTTTTTTAAATGAAAATTTTACTAAATTAATTTACTTATTTTCTGTGTGCATGGATACATATATGTGCCACTCCCTTAGCAGAGGCTGCACATTGATGGTACCTCTACCTTCCTGGGAGTGTCCATCGGAATTTAAATTTCATGTTTCTCACTCTACATATTTCTTCTTTAGGGGTTACCTGTAGGACCTTGAGCCCTACCACAAACTTCCTGCCCTACACTCTCCTTGGAAAGCTGGTGGAAGCTGCCACGACCCTGTAAGGCTTAAATTATTCAGGCAGAATCATATGGGTAGTGCCAAAGTCTGCTGCCGGTTCGAGCTGCACTGAAACCTGCTTATCTATGGCTTTTTGCAGGCACAGAACATTTTGCCAACTGAATATGTGAAGTGTATATGTGTTTGTGTGGAGAGGTGGGAGGTAGAGGGATGAAGGAGTCATAGGGCCACGCTGAGCACCCAGGACGCTGCGTGATTCTTTTCAAATTATTCTGACCTGAAAAGTTAATTTCTGTTTCTGTATCTCTGAGGCTGTGGTGGGCGGGGCACCTCTGAGGCTGTGGTGGGCGGGGCACCTCTGAGGCTGTGGTGGGCGGGGCACCTCTGAGGCTGTGGTGGGCGGGGCACCTCTGTAGAGTTCTGAGATGTCCTCATCTTTCCTATTGTTCTTCAGGCAAAGCACTTGGAATATTTTATGGGTGCTAATCCCTTTTTTTTTTTTTTGTCCTCAGAAGGGCTCTGTTTTCTGCCAAGCCTACCCTTTTTGTTTTTCTCTCTTTTGCTGTTCCTTTTTTCTCACTAAACTTGGCTGAAAACAGTCAGTAAAGTCCTTGCTTCAGTCTGAATATTTCTTGGTGCTGAATCTCTCCCACCACATTAACTCATCCATAATCTTCAAGTGTGACCTACAAAGCACCAAGATAAGGACAGGATACAGATAAAAGATTCCAATGGGTAACAAGAATGACCTTGAGTCCAATTCCCAACAGAGACCTCATTTACATTTGAAACCTCAGAAGCCTGACCCTTAAGGCCTATGTTTCTATCAATAGTCTAGTCTTCTGAACATTCACCAGAATTGCCTGCTAAATTGCAAAATTCTAAAAAGCCTTTTCTTCTTTGGTATGGTAGGTAAGTGTTTTACACTGAGCAATATCCCAGTCCAACCACTGAAAAGATTTTAAGTTTTTCTCTCTTGTGCCTCCAAAGTCTCCTAAACCCCTCCATGATAAAAGATTACACCTCTGCACCATGAAGTAGCTACAATCAGCAACCCCACTCTTGGTACCAGTTTTCTATTATCTTCCTATCACTATAAAACAACAACAATAACAAATTCCAGAGATAATTCATATTGGAAAAGCCCTATTTAGCTTATGGTTCTACAGGATCCAATTCAAGATTGGATGAATTCATGTTTTGGCCTCTGCTATGAGTGTTAGATGGAAATGGCAGCAGTATATGATGAACAGAACTATTAACTCAGGACCAGGAAGTCAAAGCAAGAGGAAAGAACAGAGTCTCAAAATTCCCTTTTAGGACAGGCACCAATAAGCTAATGGCTTTTCATTAGGCACCACCTCTTCAATGACCTACTACCTTCCAATAATGGCAAACTTCTGCCAAACCTTTAATCCACTGACCTTTAGACAATACTCCAGATTAGCTGGACAATGGTGGTGCACTCCTTTAATTCCAGAATTTGTGAGGCAGAGGCAGGTGGATCTCTGAGTTTGAGGCCAGCCTGATCTACAAAGCAAGTTCCAGGATGGCCAGAGACACACAGAGAACCCTTTCTCTAAAAACAAAAGACCAAACCAAAACAAAGCAAAAACAAAAAGAGGAATCTTGTCAGAAGTTTCTGGCCCAGCCTAGCCCCAAAGTCGGACCCACCCATAGCTGCTTCCTCCCTAATAATCACACAAAGGCTTATGTTAATTACAAACTGTTTGGCCTATGGCTCAGGCTCCTCACTTCTTACAATGTAACTCTAAGGCTCTAAGGCTTTACCTGTGTTCCATTACATCTTGCTTTCTGAGCAGCCACCTGCAGTGTCTCCTTGACTCCACCCTCCCTCTCCTTTATCTATGTTTGGATTTCCTACCTGCCTCCAAGCTGCCTTGCCATAGGCCAAACTAACCTCTTTATTAACAAAGAGTAACAAAGTATATTCACAGGCACAGAAAGACATCTCACATCAGAAGAAAGAAAACACTTCAGATGGAATCTATAGCACCCCACAAGAACCTAATGCAACTTCGTTTTGTTTTTTAGTTATAGAAAATTTGTGAGGCAGTTTTGGGACTGGTTTAGAACAAGGTGCCTTCTTTGCTATAGTGTCATAGTAAAAACATGATTAGACTGAAGGAAGAGAGATGGGTTATTAGACATATTACTTCCAGCTAACTCTTATACAATCAGCTATTTCTTGAATTATCTGAAAATTATTATTGAGCCTTGACACTGGATGATACTGGATTGTCTCCATCTTTTATAATCAGTGGGTTATAAGGAGGGTGGACAGAAGAAGTGTTGCTTTATCTGGAACCATCCAGGTTATATCTGCCATGCCAGCCTGGTTATAGAGATAAACTTCCACATGGTCTGAAAGTGGCTTAAGCAGGAGGATTTTACTGTCCCAACTACAAGCAAGTCAGACAGGATGGGAAAAACCCTCACAGGGAATCTTTTTCTTTTCCCTGTGAGGCTTTCATTATTGCCTTTTTTTCTCTCCCTGGTAACTCGTTTCTTCAGGACAGAGTTTCCACTAGTCCTGAGTGGTACATGCAACTGTTTCATAGTTGCTAGCCCCTAGTAGATAACAGGAACTTGAGGTGGGGGAGTAAGGTGGCACCACCTTGCAGCTAAGGGGATCCTGGGAAGACTGAAGGAAAGTGCAAGTTTTAGAAGAGGTAGATGGATGCAGTTCCTTCAGGGTTCAGTACAATAACTTCCCCATGTTTATTGAGTACAGTTCCTGGCATTCATCTACACCTAACAAACTGGTTACTATTTTATGATCCAAAGAAGAGTCTTATTTCCTTCTCACGCCACACAGAGAGATGCAATCCATCCTGAAGTGGAGGCTTGCTTTTGTTTGCTCTGATTTTTTTTCTTGCTGTGAAAAAATACCATGACGAAAAGCATCTTGTTAAGGAAAGGGTTTGACTTCCATTCCAGTCACAACCCATCTTTGAGGGGAGTCAGGGAAGGAGCTCAAACAGGAAGCTGGCTTCTTCTTGGTTACCTGTAGGGGTATTGTGTTGTTTCATGGTAAATAATTGTCCCACCCACTGGTTTAATAAAAAGAGCTGATTGGCCAAAGGCAGGCAGGAAGTGTAGGCGGGGCTACCAGACTAAGGAAATCTCTGAGAACAGAATGCCAGAGCAGAATGCCAGAGAGAAGCCAGAGGAAGCCGAGGACAACCATGCTGCTCTAAGAAAAGGTACCGAGCCCCATGGCTGAACAGGAAGAGTCATGGGTTAGATGAAGGGTAGAGAGCTAGCAAATTATATTCCTGGGCCTTAGGTCGATCAGCCTAAAACTATTGAAAGCATCTGTGTGTCTCTGTGGGACTGTGAGTCTGCAGGTCTGCAGGCCAAAACCTTGAGGCAAGGCCCGAAAGTCCGGGCCAGAAACCTCTTACTACAGTTACCTTTTGTATAGAGCCAGCCTAGAGAATGGTGCTGCCCACAGTGAGCTGGTCCCTCCTACATCAATTATCAATCAAGACAATGCCCCCACAGACATGATCACAGGTGAATCTAATTGAAACAGCTTACTAGCTGAAGTTCCTTTCTTCCAGGTGGGTTGGGTTGACAAGAAGAACCAACCACAACAGAGACAGGGCTGGCTTTGGAACAAGAAGGTCAAAGACTTTATTTCCTGAGGGAAGATGCAGCTCCCCAGAATGTATGTGGTTTTGAGTGGGCCCTACTTTGCCCTTGGAGGTGACTCTGTTTACCTCTATGTAAAATTTGTATATATGTCTGCTCATACTACCTGATAAGGTCAATATGCTTAGATTCTGAGAGCAGAGGTCAATGCAGCTGGCAGCAGCCCCTACATACTAAGAGTGACCCTCTCGACAAGGGTCACTTGTTCCCTCTTCCTGACCATAGCTGCCATCTTGACTTGGAAGCATTTTCTCCCTTGAACAGCCTCTGCCTCAAGTTCCAAGTTTCAATGCAGATCATGCTGGCAAATGATAGTAGCAATAACAGGAGAGGGCATACCCTCTGGGCCATTCATCTATCCATTTTTAAATTCTCTTTCCTGGGGTAGTTACTAGCCCTGTTCCAGGATACTGAGACCTGGGATTTAGCACAAAAAATGGAGCTGTCTCCTGAAGGAAAGAAAGGTGGGTGCCCAAACCATATTTCCAGTCAAATGAAGTGGAATTCAGTGTTCTAAATGGTTATCTTTTCATTTATCTTTTACTGTAAATTCTTTGAAGGTGGGATGTGGAGATAATAAAATAAAAACAGTGGAGATATCAGAGGGATCTACTCACAGTCAGTCTAGGAGGATCACACTCTGGTAACTCACCTTTAACCCCAGCACTGGGAATATCCCAGGAGTGGTGAACTACGCCCTTAATCCAATCTGAGTTTGAGGTCATTTTAGTTTATAGAAAGAGTTCTAGGCTCCCAGGCAGGCAGTGGTGGTGCCACGCCTTAATTGAGTGAAGAAAGGCAGATATAGAAAGACAGAGAAGGCAGAAGAAGCTGTGGCACACACTGTTAGTCCCAGCACTTGGGAAGCAGAGACAAAAGAATCTCTGTGAGTTCAAAGCCAGCCTGGTCTTCAAATCAAGTTCTAGGACAGCCAGGACAGTTACACAGAAAACTCTTGTCTTGAAAAAACAAAAAAACAAACAAAGACTGGAAGAGGTGGATCTGTCCTCTGATATCTCTGACTGTTTTTACTATATTTGAAAATATCCCCACAGCGGGGTCCCTGTTTTTTACTTTGTGTAACCCCAGAGCTGGCAAGAGTATTTGGCACATATGCCGAATTCTCAGTAATTACTTGCAATTCCCAACAGGGCCCTGTTCTCTCCTCTTCCAGCTCGCCCTCTTTGCCTGGAACATCTTCCTTTGGCCCTTTGCCTTCCTAACTCCTCCTGAGAGGTTCCACTCATCTGTTACCTTCTAAGACACCTCCTCTGACCTGCCTCCCCCACCCCAATCCCATCTGGGTCAGATGGTCCTTCTGTTGATCGTCTCGTCATGTCTGGTGTTGATCGTCTCGTCATGTCTGGTTACAGAGCTGTTTCTCTCACTAAACGTAGGGACTTCTGGGGGCGACACAGATTCTGGCATCCAGTAGATTGTCAGTAAATATTGGCTGAATGGGTAAAGACGGTTTTGTAAGTAATGTCTGATTCTAGGCACAGATAAGAAGGATAGTGGTCAAGTTCCTAGAACATTTTTTGAGGCTTCACTTTTTCAGACTACGAAGATGGGACCAGGTGACAAGACCAGCTTCCGCCAATATTACAGTAAACTTTTAGATTCTCTTTGAGCCTCTGACAGTCCTAAGTGGGACCCACAATCCACAGCCACATGTAGGTGCTGCCCTAATTTGGACCCTGGAATCAGTCCTGGGTTGTTCAGGGAAAATTTTGAGAAGCCAAGTTTCTTTATTCATTAAAACGTATCTTTGGGGTGTCTTGTCTTTGAGGCTACTCGGTCTGACTGAGCACATGGAGAGTTACAAAATAGTGACCAACACAGCATGGAGGATCTACAGGGTCGGGAGGAGACTCTGGGCTGCCCAGGGGTGGGTGGCCTTCGAGTGGTTCTTGAGGACCCTATGGCTGAAGACTCTAAGGGGCACACCTTCAGGGCCTGTTTAGGATAGAGAACAGCTGGGAACTCCCCTAACTTTCAAACAAGCCATGCTCTAGTTCCCCTGATAAACACAAAACCTCACATTTCTCTTAACAACCTTTGGCACACAGAGAATTAAATACTGGGAGTACAGAACAAGCTAAGGAATGGGAGAGAAAGCACAGTTCTTCCTGTCTGTATCCCTGTGCCACCCCAGTTCCAGCAGGTTCCTTCCCTCCACCATCCTGCTAATCATCCATGGGAACGTAGGACTTACCAAGAGGGAAGCAGTATGCAAGTTTCAGGAGGGACACCCATTGGCAGGGTGGGACAGAAAGCACAGTTAATAGCATCAGAAATTGCTGCCACTCCTGAATTCTAATACAAATTTTGAGACTCCACTGATCCCCTAGCTTTGCCAGGCAAGTCTCACAATCTGCTGCTCCAGTTTAGAATCAGTCCTGTCTTATCTAGCTAGGCAGTTGAGGTTTTAAACAGTCTTTGTTAAAATGTATTTACTGAGTGTCATTCCCACAAGGGTACCTAACATGATGGTTTGGACACAGCCCCGAGGGACTCCACTGAAGGTGAAGAGGGTGTAGACAAAGATTGCTCCTAAGAGCACTCAGTGTTCATACCAAGGACCTGGGTTTGGTTCTCAGCACCTACATCAGAAGGTTCCCAACTATTTATAATCTCGTCCCCCAGGGTCTGATGCTCTCGCATTTCTGAGAGTGCCTGCATGCCTGTGGCACACAGAATCACAGTACACACACACACACACACACACACACACACACACACACACACACACACACACACACACACTGGGAGGGTACCTGCCTGCCTGTGGTATACAGAAGCAAGCATACACAGTACATACACACGCGCACACACACACACACACACACACACACACACACACACACTGGGAGGGTACCTGCCTGCCTGTGGTGCACAGAATCAAATGTATACAACGAACACATTCAGACATACACACAGGCATGCACACACAGAGGCATGCACACACACACACAAATATTTTTAAGAAAGAGATAGGTAAGGGATGGATGGCAGAGGGGAGCACTGCTAACATTTAGAATTTAACAGATATGTGGTACCTGGGAGCTCAGGAAACACCCCTCATTTATTCACCAGTAAGAATTGTTGGCTCTCCTGTGTGCCAGACATTATGCTGAGTGCTGGGGAGATAATAAAGGACAATGATAATAAAGGACCCCTGTCTTCTGTGGAACCTGGGTGTTTCCACATTCCAGAGGCAGAAGCAGAACAGGCAGCAAAAGCATGAACAACATTGTTTCAGAAAGTGGCCGATGCTATGAAGACAGTAGAGCGACAAGATGGAGAGACAAGAAGAAAGTTCTATGGAAGTGACCTTGTGAGGTGGTAGTGGAGGTGGATTCTGAATACTTTAGCAGTGAGCTGTGAGATGTAGGGGGATTATGTTGTTCCACTGTAAATAGTTGTCCCACCCACTGGTTTAATAAAAAGCGCTGATCGGCCAAAGGCAGACAGGAAGTGTGGGCGGGCCTTCCAGACTAAGAAAACTCTAGGAATAGGCAGAAGAGAGCAGAATGCCAGAGAGAAGCCAGAAGAAGCAGAGGACAACTATGCTGCTGTGAGAAAAGGTACCCAGCCCCATGGCTGAACAGGTTAAAAGTCATGGGTTAGATTAAGGGTATAGAGTTAGCAAATTATATGCCTGGGTCTTAGGCCGATCAGCCTAAAACTGTTGTAAGCATCTATGTGTCTCTGTGGGTCTGTGGGCCTAAACCTTGAGGCTAGGCCTGAAAGTCCGGGCCAGAAACCTTTTACTACAGTGAGAGGGTTTGGTGTCCCCGTGTTTAAGGATTTGAGGCTAAAACACTTTTTTAATTAAATAAAATATTTAGATGTTTTATTTATAATGGTTTTGGCCATGTATGTGTACATGCATGTTTGAATACATGCCCCATGAACACACCTGCAGAGGTGAGACGGGCCACTGGGTGTGATCTACTCCATCACTTTCTATCTTATTGCCTTGTGACATGGAGACAGATAAATCTGAAGGTCACCATTTTTGTGGGGCCTGCCTGGCCAGTGAACTCCCAGGATCAGCCTGTCCAAGTTTTAGCATGGGTTGTGTGGAGACAAACTTGGATCCTCATGCTTGGATGAGCAAGTTCTTTACTGAATGATTTTTGTCTTCAGCTCCAGGTTCCTCTCTTTTTTCTCTTTCTTCCTTCCTTCCTTCCTTCCTTCCTTCCTTCCTTCCTTCCTTCCTTCCTTCCTTCCTTCCTTCCTTCCTTCCTTCCTTCCTTCCTTCCTTTCTTTTTTTCTTTCAAGTAAAACAAGAAGCATCAGCAACGCCTCTGCTTTCAAAGCTGGCATGAAAGTTACAGCAATCTTCCTTCTTCAGAAAGGAACTCCAAGACAGGTATGTTTTTGCTCCTTGCTGCTAATGTGACATCTGGTCAGCATCTGAGGATGTACTCTTCTTGGTATTTTTCTCTGTGTCTTCTGTGATAAAGTACACTCTCTGTGCAGAAGATTCGGTTAAGATTGGTTCCTCCAAACATGTCTACAAGTGTGGCTGGGTCTTACAGTGCCCGTAGATCTTCCTCTGGGCTAAGATGGTATCGTTGAATGATAGGAAGTGTGATTGACTGGTACCAGCAAACCTCTAAGGCCCTGGCCTCAATCTTATGGAACACAGTAAAAACTGGGAAACATCTGATTGGGGGATCATCACCTTCACACACTGGAAGCAAGTCACATGTTCCAAAGCCTGGATGGTATTCCTAATACTGTGACCAAAGAGAAATTTCCTCTCCTGAGGGGTGAGAGGTGGTAGAAGGTATTGCTTCTCAACAGTGTCCTTGATGTAATCATCTTTAAAATGGCACCTAAGTGCAAGTCCAAGAGGAAAAAAAGGACAAGCAATCCAGTCAAAATGGAGGGTGAGTAAAACATTACCGCCCTTGGGCCCTGTATCTCTCTCAAAGAAAAAGAGGGGGGCAGGCTTGATGTTTGTCCCGGAATTACTCCAAAGAAGAAAGGATGTTTGCATATTTGTGGTCAAATAGACAAACACCCTCTCCTTGCTCTTTCTATCCCAGTTTCTTTCTTCTCCACTTCCCCAGATCTTACTCAGCAGTGGTGCTACACCAAGTAATCCCTCCTCTCCCAAGACATCCATATCCCAGTCCCTGTGACCTGCCTCTTGATGTGGTGAAAGGCACTTTGGAGAGGTGATGGTGAATTTTCTAGGTGCGTCTAATGTCATTTCAGAGGGCCAGAGAGGAAGGAGATGTAACAAGATATGGAGACTGGAGAAATGACCTTAGGAAAGGAGAAAAGGGCCATGAGCTAAGGAACACAAGTGACTTTAGAACCCAGAGGACAAAGAAAGTGTTTTCTCCCTAGAGCAGATCACAGATCACAGCCCTGATGCAAAGCCGATTTTAATCTGAAAGACCCAGTGTAGATTTCCGATTTCCAGAAACACAAGGAAGCTGCTGTTTTAAGCCACGAGTATATGGCTTACATATATTTCTTACAATAGCATAAGAAAAT
Source organism: Phyllotis vaccarum (assembly GCA_033318265.1). Classification (NCBI taxonomy): domain Eukaryota; kingdom Metazoa; phylum Chordata; class Mammalia; order Rodentia; family Cricetidae; genus Phyllotis; species Phyllotis vaccarum. The sequence continues at coordinate 49,058,550 of JARWLC010000006.1, forward strand.
AGACCTACCAAGCTCAAGTCTTCTAGTCTTCAGAAATCTGTGTAGACTTTAGCCCATGAATAGCTTACGATTGCCCGTTAATTAGTAAGAAGTCATTAGAACGTTGGTACTGGCCCACCGAGGTATCTTAGCATCACTATTGCTGTGATAAACCACAACCAGAAGCAACTTGGGGAGGGGAGAATTTATTTGATGTCATAGTTTGTCATCAAAAGCAGCCAAGGCAAGAACTCAAGCAGGGCAGGAACCGGGAGGCAGAGGCCATTGAGGGTACTGTTTCCTGGCTTGCTCTCTATGGCTTGTGGAACCTGCTTTCTTATAGAACCCAGGACAACCAGCCCAGGAGTGTCCTCATCCACCATGGGCTGGGTTCTCCCCCACCAATCACTAAATAAGAAAGTGCCCTACAGGCTTCCCTACAGCTGGATCTGATGGCGGCATCAGGTTATCCCCTCTCCGATGACTCTGGCTTGTGTCATATTGACAGAGAACTAGCCAGCACACACGGGATGGGCCTCCTGATTTTTCCTCTAAGTACTTCTTTTGCCTTGGTAACATGATATCTGTTCAATTACACAAACAAACATAGCCAGATTTTTTGTTTTGTTTTGTTTTGTTTTGAGACAGGCTCTCACGTAGCATCCTCAATTTACTTTGTGCTAAAGATGGCCTTGAACTTCTAATCCTCTTGCCTCCACCTCTGAAGTGCTGGGATTATAGACATTGCCATAATGCCCAGCTGGTTCTTCCTTAATAAATTCTTAGGAATAGAGGAGTGAAAACTGAATTGGTTTCCAAATTTTCTTTTGTGCCTCAGAAGAACTGAATACAATGTATGCAAAGACACGCGCATGTTTACCAAGCATTTTCCTAAAAATCTAAAATATTTTCTCATTATTCCACTTTTGCATATTGATCAAATGCTGATACTCGAAGCTTGTTTGGGGTATGGTCCTTTAACAAGATGTCGGTTAAGATGCATAAATTGTTAAAAATGATAAGCATTAATTTTAACTTAAAACATAAAGCCATGCGATCAAGAGCTGGAGAAATGGTTCAGCAGTTAAGAGCACTTGCTATTCTTTACAAAGACCCAGGTCCAGTTTCACACAACCACTTGGCAGCTCACATTCATCTGTAGCTCCAGTTCCAGGGAATCCCATGACCAAGTGCATATCTAGTACCCATGGAAATAAGAAAAGGGCATTTGATCCCCAGTAACTGGAACCATCCCCCTAGCCACCCATTTTCAATATTTGGTGGGCAACCAAGGAGTTTGAATATATGTCTACAGACAGGAATCTCTCTTAGATTTTTGTATACATACCATCCAAATTTCATCTATAATTTCACATTCTAGTCCCTAGATAATGGTGTCAGTTTCCTCAAAAACTTAAACAGAGAATTATGACACGATCCAATAATTCTACTCTGAGTAGATAGCCACAAGCATTGAAGGCAAGGTTTCAGGCAGAAACCTGTCCATCAGTGTTCATCACAGTATTTATAACAACCCCAAAAGTTCATTGTGGGATAGTTCTTGTTTATTTGGGTTAGAAGGTCATTGATTGATTGAGATGTGTCTCACACAGTCTAGACTGGCTTCTAACTCACTACATAGCTGAAGATAACCTTAAATTCCCAATCCCCCAGCCTCCACTTCCCCAGAGTCACCACACCTAGTTATAACTGGGGATGAAACCCAGGGCTTTGTCATGCTAACAAAACACTCTACCAACTCAACTATGTTTCCAGCCTGCTAGCTTTTTTCATTTTTTGTCAACTGTTTCTTTAATCTTAGTTGTAGAGGTCAAGCTAATGTCTTCAAAGTAACCATATTTGTCACAGAAAGACAGACTGTCCAATTCGGTGAATGAATATTGAGAGGGCTGAAGAAGAACCGACCTCCAAGACTGAGCCCGGCTATGAGGAGAAACCCTGTCATTTTTCTTCCCAGCAATCGTGCCATAAAAATTTAAGTTCCCAGACCACCAGGTTTCGTTTTTTAGGACAAAGGCAGACCTCCAAGTCAGTTACCAACAAGTACAGTTCAAGACTATTAAATCTGGCTTTGAAGAAATTCAATTAAATTGATTACTAGTTATTCAAAGTGAATTTTATTGACACTGACTCAAAATTTTAAAAGTAAAAATTTAAAAAAAATCATTGAAACAAAAAAATTAATTTCTTAAAAGCCTGCCAATATTAATTGCACCAGAAAGACTATAATCAGGGTCATGTGGGGGATCTGGCTTGAATTATTAAAAAAGACAAAGTTATTTTAAAATGTAATCTTTCTGAAACAAAAAATCTCCCCGTGGTACCACTCAGTTTCAAAGCCTTCCGTAGCTCTTAGATCCAGAAAAACAGCTGTCATGGAGAACTGTCACATAGACGCTGTGGTATGGCCCTCCGTGCCTCATAGCTTTGGAGCTTTGAGCTTAGGCATTTCAGAATTTGGTGCTTTTGTTCTGAGTACCCCTCTGCATTTGTGAAACGCTGACTCTGTGCACTGGTTGTACCCACTCAGCCTTCTGCCTTTCACCCGGGTATCATGACCACAAAGGCTCCATCCATTCTTGCATCTTTCTAGCGCCCGTGTTCCCAAGCATGTCCCCCCTGTGATTCATCATTCGAATGTCTGAAACCCTGGCTCCCAGAGGGGTTCAATAAAGACTGAATAAATAAGCAAACAATCTACCTAAGCTGAAACTGTGTCTTTGATGGTAACAAGAAGTGACTTACAAGGAGGTATTATCATCTCACTGGGTAAGGGGAAAGAGATAACCCTTGCTCCATTTCTTTCTAGCCATTTCTTTAGTCAGCCATAACTCATGCTCCAAGAATCAGTGAATATCCTCTCTACGCTGTCCTCTCACAAAATCGTGTGGCTTACAAGTAGTCTCTTCTATGCAAAACTTACTGGTGATGAGAGATAACACAGGAGGGTGCTACAAGGAACACTCAAGATATTCATTATCAACACTGTTTTAAAAGCCTATGTGTTTTGTGTGTTTTAGGAGATGCATGCCATGATTAACTCTTCAAAAAAATTTTTTTTTTTTGTCAATGCATGCATGTGGCAGAGAGTGTGAATGTGGAAGTCAGGGGCCAAGTATTATGAGCTTTCACTAAGGATTCTGAGGATCGAACTCACTTCATCAGGCTTGTGTGGCAAGCATCTTTAACTGTTGAGCCTTTATAGCCCATTATTATTTGTATTTTTGGGGGGGCCTTATTATATACCAGTCGCTGTGTTCATATTAATCAATTAACGTTTATACAATCCAATGAAATATTTACTATTACTATCCTCATTAAAAAAATTTCAGATGAGAAAAACATGAGACTTAGGAAGTTTGCCTGATGTAATATAGCTAATAAGTGGCTGTTTTAGAATTTGAACTTGCTAGTAGTCATTAGACTTTTTTTCCATCACTGACTTCCAGCAGCAACAACATTTTTTTGTGTGTATGATGGACCAAAAAGTAAATATAGAATAATAGTTGAATATAGTATTTTCTTATATAGGTCTACTAATAAGTACGGGACCCTTTCTTCTCTGGAATGTTTCCTTTTGGTTGTACTTTTTGAGACAGGGTTTCTCTGTGTAGCCCTTGCTTTCTTGGAACTCTCATTCTGTAGACCAGGCTGGCCTCAATCTGCCTCTGCCTTCTGAGTGCTGGAATTAAAGGCATATGTCACCCATCCAACTTGGAGTGAGTCTTTATTCAAGTGAGGTTTAAATTATCAATCTCTATCATCAGATTGATGGACTGTTCATCTGTAACACTGTCTTAGCTCATTGATCATAGCCTGCAGGCTGTAGTTTAATGTCCTCCAGATCATCTCTCTCTTGCTAAAATTATTGCCAATACCTTCACAATGAAGTTCAAAATACCTTCCTCACTTGGCTTTTATCATTTTCCCCAGTGTGTTTTTATTTTTACCTAGAGGATTCCTGACACCTTGGATGCTTCTGGAAAGCTTCATGGTATAGTAGATTAAGCAGAAGTCAAGAAGAGCTGGTCAAGATCTTAAATGCACAACTCTGGGCAAATTATTATTACTATCTTTTTAAAAAAAAATTTCTCCTTACCTTAGTTTCCCCCATTCATGCATAACCTGGTTTTTAAGCCTCCACTTTGTGTGGACAAAAATGCAGTCAGTTACCAGTTTCTCTACTACTCAGCTCTGCCTTCTCATACAGGACCAGTTCTTACCTTTCTCAGTGACTTCTAGGCACCCCACCTACCTATCTGTTTGAACACACACCTGCTGGGTGTTACCATTGTACAACCAGAGACCATGGACACTGCTGATGCTGCTGTGGCTCCCTCAAGTGTCATCAGTGATCCTGCCAATGACCCATAGTGGTGTGGTTGGAGATCTTAAATGGATCAGAGTGGCAGCCTGTCCATTGTTGACTGGGAGAAGAGCATTGGAGTAGTATTACCTAAGGCCCTGCATTTAAGAGAGTCTCTCATAATATATTCCTTATGGTAGCTCTTCCCCCACAGAATCCATGGTAGCAATCACTGGGGCCTAAGCCATTAGAGCCCCCATAGACTCATTTAGGAGATAATTATTAGAACTGCACTATAGCTTTTATGACCATGACTTTTGTTTTTAATTAGGAAAATCTATGTTTTACTAAGATGTAGCTGCTTCTGGGTTGTTCATTTCAGAAGACTCCCAAACCCTTTTGAACACAGCCTTCTTCAACTCAATCCCCATTCCCTGGATTAAAAGTGAGACATCTTACACACACACACACACACACACACACACACACACACACACACACACACACACGACAAAGTTGTGTAGTATGAGGTTTCTGGCCTGGACTTTCGGACCTAGCCTCAAGGTTTAGGACCCACGACCCACAGACCTGCAGACCCACAGTCCCACAGAGACACACAGATGCATACGATAGTTTTAGGTTGATCAGCCTAAGGCCCAGGCATATAACTTGCTAGCTCTCTACCCTTCATCTAACCCATGACTCTTATCCTGTTCAGCCATGCGGCTCCGTACCTTTTCTGACAACAGCATGGTTGTCCTCTCCTTCTTCCGGCTTCTCTCTGGCATTCTGTTCTGTGCTTCCTGTTCTCAGAGTTTTCTTAGTCTGGTAGCCCTGCCCACACTTCCTGTCTGCCTTTGACCAATCAGCGCTTTTTATTAAACCAGTGGGTGGGACAATTATTTACAATGGAAAAACACAATCTCCTATATATCCCCTTTTCTCTTTTTAAAACAAAGAGAACTCCAAATCTAATATTTTCCACTCTTATCTATAACAACTTATAAACAACACTGTAAATAAACACAAACATCCATAATCCATGTTTAGGGAATGTGGGTGTCTTCTCTAGGCTACTTCCTGATGAATAGGGGGGTTGGCAATCCCATAGGAATCCAAAGAAAAATGTAGGATTATGCACAAGTTTTTAGTGGAATAGTCTGTAAGGCTGGGTCATCTCAGCCAGTCTCCTTGAAACTGCTCTGGATACAAAGCCTGGGAAACTTCAACAGAGGTGCTGAATCATCTGGCCCATCCATTTCCATTGGAGATTTTTCAGGGGGTCTTCCTCTATCAGACTTAATGTTCTTTATCCAAGAATAAATCCAATTTCGCATTTTCTGTGGAAATAAAAAGAAAACCTCTTCTCCAAAGTAGCATATCCTTGAATTTCAATTTTAAAGTCAACTCATTTACAAAATATATAGGTTGAATTAAACAAGATCATTTATAATCAACTGTTTTTTAGCAGCTTTTCCATTTTCAGTCAAGAAGCTTAAAGATAAAACAATAACATACAGTATCCAGACATTCTTTGTATTTTTCCATCTTTGTATGGCTTATTTTTATTTATTTATTTATTTTTATTTTACTCTTTCTTTAAGGGCTTTCTCTACCTTTTTTTCCCCTCTCTATAAGCCTATGTATATATATTTTCAACACACTCTAAACCACTCAGACTTTTTTTTTTTTTAAACTGTCTTTACTGTATACTTATTTCTTAACTTTTTCTGTCTCTCACCACACCTTTGCTTGGCTAGAGTGATTGACTCCACCCAGATTCTTCTATTTCTTTCTTTTCTGAACACACCTTTAATCTGCCAAGGATTCTTCCATTTCTTTCAATTTCTGAACACACCTTTAATCGGCTAAGGTCCTTGGCTAAGGATTCAAGGTTGGTAGGATGGATGGATGGTTCCACCCAGCTCCTACTCTAATTTCATAGAGTTTATCTTTTTAACTCAGGTACTCTAGGGAATTTTAGGGTCCATATAATTACCAAGTAAAGCTTTGTCATCTGCTGCTTATTAACTCCATTTAAGTATTAGGCAGCAGGGCCTCTAAAAAGACTCACAAGTGTTTTGCCTCTAAGGCTGAATCAGGAAATTTCTCTTTAAAAAGCCAAGCCTCATTTTGCCTGCGACAAACAGAGCTGATCCAAAAAAACATCACCACTAAGAAGCCATCTTTGATTCTATTCTCTTTTTGTCCTTATTAACAGAAACCCCAAATACATCATTTACAACCTTTTGCTTATATTTAGGCTCCTGTGAGACTTCAGGAACCAGCCATTTTACACCTTAAGCTGCACTCCAAAAGCCCACCATTGTAGCTCAAGCCCGTGTGCCTCACCAGGGCATCTCTGTACCACGGCTTATATGGGGGACACAATTCAGAGGCTGCTTTGGGCTCTAGACCGTTTTTTAAGCTTTCTATGGCTTTATGTGGGTATTTTTTACCCACGTTGGGCTGCCATTTGTAGTAGGAGTTTTCTGTCCCGGACTTTCGGGCCTAACCTCAAGGTTTAGACCCACAGACCCGCAGAGACACACAGATGCATACGATAGTTTTAGTCTGTTTCACAGACCTACAGACCTGTTGAGACTCAGAATAGTTTTCAGTTGATCGGCATAGGACCAGGCATATCACTTGCTAGCTCTCTACCCTTCATCTAACCCATTACTCATCTTGTTCAGCCATGTGGCTTGGTCTGCTTCTTCTGGCTTCTCTCTGGCATTCTGCGCTGTGCTTCCTGTTCTCAGAGTTTTCTTAGTCTGGTAGCCCTGCCCACACTTCCTGCCTGCCTTTTGCCAATCAGCGCTTTTTATCAAACCAGTGGGTGGAACAATTATTTACAATGGAAAAACACAATCTCCTACAGAGTTGACCACTGCATGTTCTAAAAGACTGCTCTTAAACTTCCTTTTGTGTTATTTGTAGCTTCAGGGTAAACACACAGAGCTTCTGTCACAGAATTACATCCTTGTCTCCTGGATCTCCAATTCTGGCTCTTCTTAGGGTGACACTGCTGATGACGTAGTCTTTTATAAGCAGTTCTTTTAGGAAATGTTCACTGCTGAGAATTTCCCCAGGTGCAAGCATGCATGCCTTTATGTTACCTTTTAGGTGGACAGATGTATCCTCCTGATGTAAAAAGCCTCACTTCTGACAGCAGCCAGCAGCAGGCCTCACCTACCCATGGTTCCCCGCGACTCACCATACTGACATAGCTGGGGCATGCTTATTTAAAGCCATACTTCTGCGTGGTGACCATTTCTCATATAAACGTGAGTTATTTAGTCATTCCTCTATTTTCAGCATATGTCATTTTCAAATTGTCTGTTGTCACAAAAATGGCGTCTGTGAATGTTTGCACATGAGTCCTTGCCGTTCTATATGAAATGCACCCAGTCATAATGAGACAGAATGACATCATCAATATAGGAGTAGGTTAGACTTTCTCAGTCGAAGGAAATTTCACGAGACCCAGCTCTTGATCACTGAGTTGAATTGAAACTGTGCTGTCTTGACACTACAGTTCTGTCAGCTTCCTGAAAGGTCTTGAAATGCTAAGGGGATTCTTTGGAGCAGACCAGCATACGCAAAGTCCTTGAAAACTAACAGCAGCTGTTTTCAGAACACATCCTACCAGAGCATTATTTAGATACAGGAATCAAGGTACTCCAAGGACTTCAGATGAGTCTCCAGCTTTTCCGATGTATCTTGTTATTTTAAGCTTTGTGTTATTGAAATGGGCTTGATTATATAAGAGAAAATATAGTCTATTGCATCAGATGAATGATATCAACCCTGAAATGACTGGAAATTTCGTCACAGAATAACCTTGGGTGTTTTTCAGGTTTTGTTTTCCTTAGCCCCACCTTGTGCAATCCAAATGCCTTCTTAATTTCTCCAACAGAGGCAATGGTTTGTTCACATCAACAATCCCTCCACCTTGCACATTATCTCACTTGGTTCTCGGAACAATCCTCCAAAGTACAAACAGCTATTTTTATTGTCCCAGTTTTATGGCTGCAGAAGCTTGAGCTCAATGATATAAAATGATTTCTGGTCTGTTTCCCAGTTTCCAGGCAGGCTGTGGCTAATGGCTGAGACACAGCTCTCAGATAGTGTTGATAGAGCCTGTATCCTCCAGTCAGTCTCCCACAGCTCTGCCCAGCAAGTGGCAGTCCCCTGCCCACAGAGTGTGCAAACAGTTTAGCACCCACAGGCACTGCACCATCTCTCATGGATTCTGATCTTGCCTACTTCCCCCCTTTCTGCCATGCCTGTGTGGAACTCATGAAATGTGCTAATGGCTCTGTCCGCTCAAAAGTTTGAGTGCTTGGGTAGGGATTCTGTCTTTAAGCAAAGTGACTGGAGAGTTGAAAAGAAGAGAAGCTTCCTGTTCTTGCTGAGTTAGAGATATTATCAGCTTTCAGGGCTAATTTCTGTTACTTTCTCCAGAGGGAAGACATATTCTAATATTCAGTACCTCTGAGCCCTCAGAGCCTTCCAGTTAACAAGCCCTACTAAAACAGGAAGGTACTCTGCATGATACCAAAGGTGAAAGGTAACACCAAGCTAGCAACAAACTCTTTGATCAATGAGAGTGACCTGCCCCTAAGATATGCTGATGTAATAGTGGCACAAAGCTTGTAGAAGTAACCAAGCAAATCTGCTTCAAATTAAAGCCCACTCCACGAGATGGAACCCATACACAATGCTGCTTGGAGTGGCCAAGAATCTGAGACTAGATAGGCCAGGGGCCTAGGGGAAAACCAAGTACTAGTGTTCTGCTAAAGGAATGTATCGATAAAATGACTCCCAATGGCCTTCTACTATACTCATAGATCTGTGCCTTGCTTGGCCATCATCAGAGAAGATTCTTCCTTCAGCAAATGGAAACACAGAGACCTACAGTCAGAAAATATACTGAGTGACAGACCTTGGGATACTCATCCCTCAAAGGGATGTCCCCATCAAGGCTCAGGGGACTCTTCAGAAGAGGAAGGGGAAGACGAAGAGCCAGAGGGGATGGAAGACACCAAGGAATGAAGGCCTTCTATCCACAACAGGGCAGGCATACATGTGAACTCGCAGAGGCTGAGGCAGCAAGTGTAGGATCTGCACAGGTCTACACAAGGTGTGGTCTTAGAACTGAAAGGAGAAGCGGACACATGCTCCTATCTCTAACCCAGAAGCAATCTCCAATTGATAGCCACTTGCACATGAGAAATTAGTTTTCTCCAAGGAAGGCTCACTGGGGAAACTAACCACTCTCAAGGATAGGCCCCATGCCCAGCAATAGATAAACTAACCCAAATGGCATCTTTGGAGGTTCTTTTTCTCATGATATTAAGTCGGGGCATTTATTTTTCACCTTACAGGTCCTTTACATATATCTTATATCTTTTGGGTTTTGGTTTTTAAGATTCCTGAGTGTGTGAACTTGTGTGTCTTTGCATTAATATGAATTTCTTATGCTTTTCATTTAGTTGTTTCTCTTGTTAATTGTTTTGGCCTATTCTGACATGTTTATTTTGATTTATCCTATTTTATTTATTATTATTTCTTAGATGACTTTGTTGTAGTATGAGGTTTTTGGCCTGGACTTTCAGGCTTATCCTCAAGGTTTAGATCTGTAGACTCGCAGTCCCACAGAGACACACAGACGCTTACATTAATTTTAGGCCGATCGGCCTAAGGCCCAGGCATATAACTTTCTAACTCTTTACCCTTATAAACTAGCCCATGATTCTTATCCTGTTCAGCCATGCAGCTCAGTACCTTTTCTCAGAGCAGTATAGTTGTCCTCTGCATCTTCTGGCAACTCTGGAGTCTCTGTGGCATATCTGTTCTGTTCTTCCTGTTCCCAGAGTCTTCTTAGTCTGGTAGCCCCGCCTGCACTTCCTGTCTGCCTTTGGCCAATCAGTGCTTTTTATTAAACTCATAGGTGGGACAATTATTTACAATGTAACATCATAAATCCACTACAGTTTGCTGTCTAACAAGAGACAGAAGGGGTGAAGATCTAGATGAGAGAGGAAGTGGGGAGGAACTGGGAGGAGGGGGGAGGGGACATCATATACTACAGGGAAAAAATCTATTTTTAATAAAAGAAGAGAAACAAGCTCTACCATGGTCAACTTTTCTTTTAAGGGTGGGAGGTTTCATTCTCAAATACAAGTGAACAATGAAGAATATCAAGGCGTAATCAGAAAAAGACTTCATTAGGAAATAGACTACAAAGAAGGGGAAAAAACCCAACCCAAATCTACCAATGTAGGAGACCTGTCATGCTGAGGAAGAAAACCTAAGTCCCAGTAAATAGAACCCTTAATGTTTTCAGAATGACTCGTGATGAAGATGTTTCATCTACAAAAGATGAAATAGGATGCACGACAGAGGACACACAAAAGAGCTCATATTGATTAAAGATATGCCCACTAAATTACGAAAGAGCCACTGGAACGTTGGAATGTTGTTTGAACTGTACTGCCCTTCCAGAAAGCAGAAATAAAAGTTAAGATTTTTCTTTTTAAAGGTAACAAAACAGAACAGAACCAGAAAAAAAAAATACAGGAGGTCCAACAGTTCTTAGTAGCTTCAGAAAGAAAAGTCATCCGAAGTCAAGGCAGAGTGAGGTGTGGTGGCTCATACTTGTAACCCCGGTATTTGAGATGCTGAGGAGGAAGGTGATCTCAAGTTCTGGGCCAGCTGGGCTTCACAGCAAGACCCTATCTCAGCAAAACCCAACCGCCAAACCCAAGCTCGCAAACCAAGCTTAACAACAACAGAGGATCCTGGGAGAGGAGGAAATGTAGATGAGGAGAGGGAAGGGAGAGGAGGAAGAGGAGGAGGCACAGGCTGCCCTTAGTTGGCAGAACAAGAAATGGAGGTGTTACACAGTCCCTGAATGTCACAAAGTGGAGTTTGCTTCCTTCCAGAGAACTAAGTTTCACTTCCTGGAAAGAAGCTGTCAGCATTTGGGATATGTCATCTGAATGGATGCCTGTGAAGAGTAATATCGAATAAAATTAAGTTTAATTGTAAAGAAAATGAAACTGAATGAGGAAGGAGGAGGTGAAGAGGGGAAGAGACTCAACATGGATGGCCATATATCTTGACTAAAAAGGCACAGAGCTTGGGGAAAAAAATCTAATTTGTCACATAATCTGATTTTTTTTTTAAGACCATCAAAGATAAAGAAGACAATTGAGGCTGGGTGATGGCAGCACACACTTTTAATCCAAGCACTCAGGAGGCAGAGGCAGGTAGATCTCTGAAGTTGAGGCCAGCTTAGTCTACAGAGCAAGTTCTAGGACAGCCAGGGCTATGCAGAGAAAACCTGTCTTGAAAAAAGAAAAGAAAAAACTGAAAAATTTACAACATAAAGAAAAGGCTGTATATAAAGGAATGGGAAGCAAAACAGGCACCAGACATCTCGTTGACAATTCCAGACTCTTACAGAATCAATAATGCAATGCCTTTAGTATCCCAAGATAAAATAACCTTTGATCTAGAATATCATGGTTAGCTAAAGTAGCAGCCAAGGGTGAACAAAGGATAAAGATCTTTTGGGACAAACAGGGCTTGGATATTGACCTGTGACACACCAATTCTTAGGAAGTTCTTTGAAAACTTGTCAGGTAGAACAAATGTATAATATACGAAAGATGTGATTCCGACAGGCCTGGAATTGACCCATGGGATCTATGAAGTCAGCATGCAATATGTGGATGGTGGGCCTCAGTAAGGAGGGTCTTAAACTCCAAGAAAATTGACCAGATGAAGAAGCATCAGTAAAATGGGTTATAAAAAAGAAAATGGCAACAAGATAAAGAATGGAAATAGAAAATCCAGAAGGAAAAAATGATGAACAACAACCTCTCATAGACCTTTTGTGTCTACAGAAAACAATATATAGAGTCACGGCAATGAGCATGCTGGTTTAAGTGATTTTCATTTGCTAAGGATAGGTATGTAGTTAATTGTGGTTAATAATAGAATTGATCCATTAAGTTATAGCACACAGCAGACACCCGTGGCAGACATGAGAGAGAATCTGAAGGGAAGAGCAAAAATAATGCGCTTTCATCTTAGAAAATGAAGAATCAAGAAATATCTCAGAGCAAGCAAGTTGGTAGAGTGCTTGCCTCAATGCTTAACGCCCCAGGTCAGATCTGATCCTCAGTTTTATACGAACTTGGTTCATAGTTTCAAAGTGAATTGGAAAAAATCCTGGGGTAAGGAGATCCTGAGAGAGAGAGAGAGAGAGAGAGAGAGAGAGAGAGAGAGAGAGAGAGAGAGAGAGACAGAGACAGAGACAGAGACAGAGACAGCGCAAGCCTTTAGTTAATGAATGCTTTTTTAAGTGCACTAAATTTCTCTTCCTGGAAACAGTATTCAATATTTAGAATATACTGTCTGAATGGATCCTCTTGCAGAAGTGAAACAGAAGTAACAATTGACAATGGGGTGTTTGCAAATTAATTTAAAGCAAAATTTGGTTTAATTGGATAGAAAAAAAGAGAATTAATAAAATTAGAAGTAACTGTTGAATTTCAGCTAAACATTTTTATGGTATACAAAGTTACTATTTTTCTCTCTGTATGTATGTATGAATTTGAGTGAGCCTTTAGCATGGAAAATAACTGAGATCAGGGGACAGTCCTGGATGACAGTCCTCACTGTTCACCTTGTTTGAGACAAGATCTCTCTCTCTCTCTCTCTCTCTCTCTCTCTCTCTCTCTCTCTCTCTCTCTCTCTCTCTCTCTCTCTCTCTCTCTTTTGCTCTGGACTGTATATACCAGGCTAGCTGGCCCATTAATTTTAAGAACTGGCCTGTTTTTGTCTCCTACCTTGCTGTAGAAACCCTGGGATTACACACTTGCACTGCCGTGTCCAGTGTTTCTGCTGATTCTGGGGATTTGAACATAGGCATTCTTGTTTAGCAAACACTATATCCATTAAGCCATCCTCTCATCCCTACACAAAAGTTCTTAAACCTTGAATTTTAGAGATAAGAAAACCACTACCAACATCATCAAGAAGTTGTAATTATGCCTTCTTCAAAACCAAACAAGCAAAAAACTGTGCTTCATGCATTTCTTTTTTTCTTAAGACAGGCTCTCACTATCTCATTGGCTGGCCTGCAACTCCGTGTAGGTCCAGGTTGGTTTTGAACCACAAGCAATCTACCTGCTTCTTCCCTCCCAAATGCTAGGATTAAAGTACAGCATCAAGGCCAGTGAATTTTACTTTTTTGGGTGAATTATTTCCCTGCCATCAAGAATGGGTAAGGTTACATGTTTAAGAGAACTTTCATATACCTTTCTCCTAATTTCTACATTTCTACATCTTTGCTTGTCATACACTTATTTTTATACTGTAAATATTTTTAATTTTTATTTAAAAAATTCAATCACAGATTCCATAGCTCTTAGTCCTTGTGCTAATATGTCAAATCCAAACTCTTTTTCAGTATTTCTTTGGGATCTTTAATTCTCCTTCAGTTCATGACTTCTTTTCTTGAGATAATTTTTTTTTTGTACACTGTGTACTATGTGAAGATGTGTCTCTGTTTTACCTCACCTGCCTAAGATGCTTTCTGATTGGTTTACTAAAGAGCCGAATGGCCAATAGCTAGGCAGGAGAGGATAGGTGGGACTTCTGGGCAGAGAGAGAGAGAGAGAAACTTTGGGAAAGAATCTGATGTGGGAGATGCTCCAGCCAGACATGGAGGATGAACAGTACTGAGCAGAGGTAAGAAGACACATGACAGAACATAGATTAATATAAACAGGTTACTTTTACCTTTGACAGCTCACTGGGAATAAGCCTATAAGCTAAGGCCAAGTTTTCACAATTAACAAAATGTCTCCATGTCATTATTCAAAAGCTAATACAAAGAAAGGATGGCTACATCTTTTCTTTTGGTTCATTTCTTGGTTGAGTGAATTTCCTCATAAAGAACAGCTTCTCCAATGACATGCGAACTTTGAATGTAGGCATTCTCATGAGTCACTGATCATATCTTTATCTTATTAAATTTATAGGGCTTTATTGTCATTTAACATTAAGTATTAATTGGTCATTATCATCATCATTATTGTTATTATTGCTAGGGAACAACTGAGTTCCACCCCTAGCCCCCTCTCTTGACTACTTTTATCTTGTATATTTTATTACTTATTATTCTGCAACCATTTTACCTTGACATACTATGGGGGTTTGAGAGAAAATGTCCCCCAAAGGAGTGGCACTATTAGGAGGTGTGGCTTGTTGGAATAGGTGTGGCCTTGTTGGGAGAAGTATATCACCATTAAGGCAGGTCAGGTTTTGAGGTCTCATGTAAACACACACACACACACACACACACACACACACACACACACACGTGTGTGTGTGTGTATACCACGCCCAGCAAGACAGATTACTTCCTCTTGCATGTTCAAGATGTAAGAACTTTCACCTCCCTCTCTAGCATTATGTGTGCCTTCACGTCATCATGTCCCACCATGATGATAATGGACGGAACCTCTGAACTGTAAGCCCAGCCCATTTAAATGTTCTCCTCTCTAAGAGTTGCCGTGGTGGTCATGGTGTCCCTCACAGTGTGTGCTCTTTATCTGTGCACTTAGGTCTTCCTTTTAGTTACATTTCTTCTCTTGTATTGTTCCACTTACTCTCAGTTCTTGGCAAATGCCAACTATGCACATTTGAGAACACTGCTGTCTGTTTTCCTTAACTATCGGTTTTCATGTCTTTGGATTCTTCTCATCGGGTTCCATTGTGTTTGCTCTTGTGTTCATTCTGGTTTGGATTGAGATGAAAGAGCTTCCTCCTTTTTTTCTTCTTCTAGTTTTGTAGCTCAACACCCTCCCCCTTCTTTGTTGTTCTAGAATTCTTTTATTTGTAGCCCTGAAACTTCTGATTGAGTTGTTTTTATTTTTCCTAATTTCAGAGAGAAGAAGCTTTGTAATTTTCTCCAACACAATGGAAAGTTATTTGTTTAATAGCATGGCCAAAGGAGGAAGAAGGATTTTGAACCAGTTGACAGCTTCACTTTGGTGTGATTCTGAAACTCCTGGAGACGTGTCTCTGAGATTCTCAGATGTTGTTATGTGGGAGGCTGCTGAAGTTCCTAACAAGGCTCCGGGCCTTTTGGTTATGCCTCATGCATTGCTTCTCTACCCTTTCATCCTTCCATTTCTAGAAGATGCTTGGCTTGGAGGCCACAGACCACAGAAATAGGTAATTATAGCCGGGTGTCTCCTTGATTTTGACTACGGAGATGAACTGTCCCCTGATTTAAGTTACTCCCTATTGTGTCATGGTGACTTTTATCTTATGCCTTGCCCTGAGCGATTCCTTTTTTCCCCTTTGTTGGCTTGCTTGTAAGATGACCTTACAATGTGGCCCTGGTTGCCTGAAATTCTATGTGTAGATCAGAATAGCCTCAAACCCACAGGGCTCTGTTCATCTCTGCCTCCTAAGATTGCTGAGATTAAAGGCAAATACCACCACTTTTGGGTGGCTCCATGAGATGGTTTGAAAGAAAATGGCCCCCATAGGGAGTGGCACTATTAGGAGGTGTGGCCTTATTAAAGTAAGTATGGCTGTACTGGAGGAAGTGTGTCACGGTAGGGGTGGGCTTTGAGGTCTCCTACACTCAAGCTATATTCAGTGAGTGAGACAGACCATTGTCTGTTGCCTGTGGGTCAAGATTTAAGAACTCTCAGCCCCTTCTCCAGCACCACATCTGGCTGCATGCTGCCTTGCTTCCTGCCATGATGATAACAGGCAGAACCTCTGAGCTCTAAACAAGCTCTAAACAATGTTTTCCTTTATAAGAGTTGCTGTGGTCATGGTGTCTCTTCACAGCAACAGGAACCCTAAGATACTCCATTCTAATAAGCAGCAGCTGACTCCATTCTGAGTATAAATCAAGAAGCAGAGTGACTTGGCATCTTGTTTGTATACTTAGACACCACCACCTGTCCAGCATGAATCACAAGGCACAGAATTATAATTATTCATACAAGTAAAAAAAAAGTCTATCTATAATTTTTTTGAAGTAGATTGGGAACATATCAGAAAAACTAGGTCTGTGAACTTATGGAACATACTAGATCAATGAAGACTAAGGCAAAATCACCTGGAGTCTATAAAATGAGAAATACCTGACACTTCAGTGACAATTGCTGTCACCTGACATCGGGTGCATCAAGGGACCAACAGGCAGAAAATTGACTGTTTTTTCCAGGACTTCAGTTCAGCACAGTCCCACTGCCTGAGGTGAGTCACACCAACTGTTAGGCCTCCCTCCCTCTTTCCCTCCCTCCCTATCCCTCGTACCCTCCCTTATTCCTCCCTCCATCCATCTTGACCCAGTCCTGTGCCTCCCCTCCACTTATCCTATGCTTCTGGAGACTCAGTTTTAGATGTTTTTAGCAGCTCTCCAAACTGGTCTAATTACATCATCTAACCACCTGCAATGATTTTTTTGGCATCCGTATCACATTTCTGTCTTCAGAAAGGCCGCTTCAATATTTTTGTGAACATTCTGTATTTATGTATGTAGACATGTATTGCTTCATGAAATATAATGTGTGATCTGAGAGTTGATAATTGAGATAGGAACAAAAGTGTTTGTGATAGGGTTGGAGAGATGGCTCAGTAGTTCAGGGCATACTTCTCTCACAGAGGACCTGATTTCAGTTCCTGGCACCACATCTGATGTCTTACAACTGTCTGTCACTCCAGCTCCAGGGGGTCCGATGCCCCCTTTGGCCTCTTTGTGTACTTGTACTCATGTGTGAGTGCACACTCATATATTCAATTAAACAGCAAAAACTAAATCTAAACAATAAGAGAGCTGGTGATTGTCCAAGGCCATGCCATCAAGGAAAATGAAGATTACTTGGTAAATTGCAGACAATGAAGCTGACATAGCATGTGAATTTATTGTTAATAAACTCTGACATGTGGAGAGACAGACATGTCTTTTTTTTTTTTTAACAGTGTGCTCTGATAGACTTTCCTTGCCATACTGTGGCTGTACAGAAACACTATTACTCTCCCAAGAAGTCATGGAGAGTGTCAAATTTCAATTTCAGTCCCACATCTATTGTTATTCCTGTTAAAATAAATATCCTTTTCTAGGTCCATTTCTGCTAGAGACATACTACTATCATAAATGGAAACTTCTATCACATTCCTCAAATAGGAACTTCCTTCCTTCCTTCCTTCCTTCCTTCCTTCCTTCCTTCCTTCCTTCCTTCCTTCCTTCCTTCCTTCCTTCCTTCCCTTCTTCTTTCTCTGGGTCTCACTCTGCAGCACTGGCTGTCCTGGGGAACTCATTGTGTATTTACCAGACTGGCCTTGAAGTCAGAGATCTGCCTGAGTTATAAAATAAATCCGAGGAAGACAAAAAGATTCTGGCTAGAAATATTTCCTGCTGGTAGCTAAGTCTTTTCTTTGTTAGGAAGGGAGATTAGCCTGAATTACAGAAACACTGAAGGCTATTGGCATCACATTAGGATGTTCTTCGTGATATAATCAAACTGAAAGATAGCTAGACAAAATTGAGTCACCTTCAAAAATTGTTACTTAACATAGCTAGATGACTATCCTAAGCATTCAGGACCCTTATTTCATCTTTCCTCAGCAAGATAAGCCCCTTCTCCCTTTTGAGACACACCTCTCTGAAGCAAGAACCAGTGATTTTGTTCCTTAGGCCTGTGACACTAATATCCAAGGAGCCATATTTTCTACTCAAGGCTGGAGGCAGTCAGTGCTCAGCATTTTGTTAACTTTGCAGTATCTGGCAGACATACTTTATGGTGTGTGGTTTGAGGTTCTTAGGGTTTCTTTCTTTCATTAAACATAGGGTAGCTCCTCACCACCCTACAGTTTTGCTCTGCTTTGTTCCTCTGTAGTTTTGGGCATGGGGAAAATTTAAGGAAATAGAGAAAAGCATCTTCTGTACCTTTCACCGACAACTGTAGATGTGATATGCATCCTGTGTGGCTTCTTACAGCTGAGTGCAAGCTCACAGATGGGCAGAGCCAACCCTCAATCTTTTGATTTTATCTGTGACTCAGTACCTCTAGGTTCTCTCTGGTACCAGATTATAGAGTGAGAAATGGTTCCCTTGCTATTGTCCCCTTATTGAGATTCCTTCACATCTGTGAGCCTACCTACCGGAGCCCTGACTTCAGAACAGAGGCAGCATGGGAACTTCAGCAGTGAATGGGGAATCTCCAGTCTGAATTTGATACCTATTCACTGAATTGGTCTCTGTGGTTAGTGCTCTTAATCAGCTGGATCTATATTACACAGTAACGATTCTGACAGGGTCAAAAAAGCATCAAGATCTGATTATGCAATTTTTGACTTTTTTTTTTCAGGGTCTAATGAGGCAGCCCTAGCACTACATAGATGAAGCTAGCCTCCAACCCAGAGATACACCTGCCTCTGTCTCTTGAGTGCAGAGACTAAAGGTGTACACCACCACACATGGCTGGTTTTGATATTTTGAAAGATGTCCATTGACTACTGGAGTAACTATCAGGCTGTTTTGGTAGAGTTTTGTGACCTTACAATTTCAGTCTATTATGGCAGAACAGCTTGGTTCGTGGTGGCAGGAGGGTGTGTGTATGTGTGTGTGTGTGTGTGTGTGTGTGTGTGTGTGTGTGTGTGTGTGTGTGTGTGTATTGAAGACTGTTCAAATTACAGCAGACCAGGAAGTAGAAAGTTGGACAGGAACCAGGAGTCGATGTTACTTCCAAAGGCCTACAAGCGGTTTTTTTTCCCATCAACCGGACCCCATCTCCTAGGTTCCCCCCAAAAGCACCACCCTCTGGGGAACAGGCCATTAAAAACACCAGCCTGCGGGAACATTTCAGAGTTAAATTACAATATCTGGTGTGATGATAGCTTTGCGTTTCCCACTTGCAAGTCACAGTGTGAGGAGTGTGGCGGGATTCAGGGGTTGTCCAATTGCTGATCTCTAGCCCCAAAGGAAATGTAAATTGTTAGAGGAAGACACTAGATTCAGGGTGCCTGACTTCATTTGAGACAGAAGTGCTAGTCAACAATTATCAGAACTGCCTCGCTGTATTTGTCTCTCAGTGGCTTTTCCAATGCATTCACAATTCCCCCAAGTCTCCACCTCACCCCTTCCACCTCTCCTTTCATTCAGCACAGTTTTGTGTTTGAAAGGTGAAACTCATCCTTATTTTTAAGCTTGGTAAATCTCGCAACTCTTCTGCAATTTAACAATCATCTAGACATAAGAGAGATACGCAGATCTGGGGATATGGCTCAATGGGAAAGCATTTGTTGAATAAGCATGAATGTGTGAGCTCAGATTTCCAGAGCCTACACAAAGCCAGGCTCACATTTGTACTCCCAAATACAAGATGAGAGGCAGAGATAAGAAACATCCCTGGAAGCCTGTGGGCTGGCTAGGCTGGGTATCCATCACAGTAGCAAAGACACCCTGATTCCAAAAAGGTGCAAAGTGAGGACCAAAACTGAAATTGTCTCCTGACCTCTGTACTCTGCATACCACACACACACACACACACACACACACACACACACACACACACACCTTTAAAAAACACTATCCCAATTAAATCATTCTCCATTTTAAATTTCTTCCATCATCAAATCTCTAAATATTAATAAGACCAGCCATAGCCCCACAATTGGGTCTTTGCCTATCCATCTCAGAGCATGCCCTTGATTATGGTAATAAAGATTCAACTGGCTTTCTCCCAGTCTCTCACGTGCAACAGGTTTTTTATGTCTTATGGCATCATTCTAAAACTTTCTTCCTATGGATGATAGCACTGTAGAGTAGTATATGGCATGTCGTGCTTTTGCAGTAAAGCACCTCACCATCTCAGTAGCTCGTTTAAAAGAATTATTGCAGGAGAGGTGGTTAGTTTTTCAGTTAGAACTCAGCTCAAGAATCTTCCTGAACACGGAACTCCCACATTAAAAATGTGGCTTGTTGGATGTGGTGGTGCATGCCTTTAATCCCAGCACTTGGGAGGCAGAGGTGGGCAAATTTCTGTGACTTTGAGGCCATCCTGGTCTACATAGTGAATTCCAGGAGAGCTAGAGCTACATAATGAGACTGTCTCAACAACAATAAATCCCAGCCCACTCCAAAACATATGTTTTGTGTGGTTGCTGTAGAAAGCAAAGCTGGTGTGAGTGACTGTAGTTGTGCAAGGAGTTATTTGGCTAGTTTTGAAAATGTTCACATTCAGTGTCTGCCCAGTGGCCAGGTAACTGTCATAAGAATTTAGCTGCATAAGGACAGAAAAAAGAAAAAAAAGTTTTTTAGCTGGGTAGTGGTGGTGTGTGCCTTTGATCCCAGCCCTTGGGAGGCAGAGACAGGTGGATCGCTGAGAGTTCAAGGCCAGCTTGATTTACAAAGCAAGTTCCAGGACAGCTAGGGCTACACAGAGAAATCCTATCTTGAAAAAAAGTTCTTCCTCTCTGCCTACGAGGAGGAAATGAGATTGGCCAGCATTGGGCCAGTTTCTTCAAAGTCCTAGTTAAAATTTTATTCACCTTTAAAGACTCAGAATAAAGAGATATCATCCATACCAAGGCCTTCTAGCAGCTCAAACCTGAACTAGGTAATCCTAATGTGTCCCATTGTAGCCCCTTGATTTTCTCTTATGGTGTGATTATAATGGAAAGCCTGAAATTTCTTTATGTAATTACCTTCAATTCATTTCCATTCTTTAGCTCTAAGCTCTATAAAGAGCAAGGATGGCATCTGTTTTGTGTACACTGTGTCCTTGACACCTACCACAGTAGTTGGTACGTCATGGGTGTGAACGTTGTTGAATGAACAAATGAACAATCACATCCAGCCACTGCTTGGCTCCAGGTAGTGCAGCTCCGTAGGAGTGTAGGTAGTTCTAGTGTACTGGAACAGGCATTCTGGGCAGGTTAATCCAGGAAGCTGTGGCTGTAATCTAACGGGGGCTCCAGAGATGTTTCTGCTTTTTCTTTCATGGTAACCCGATGTGGGAATCTGCCAATTCTGGAGACCAAATACAGACCACTGCCTTTTTTTAAAAAAAACAAAAAAAAAAAAAACCAAAAAAAAATGAGCTAAGTATGGGTTTTGTATTTTTAAGCAATTGAAAAGATATTAAGACAATACTGTATGACATGTGAAATTCAAATTCCAATATCCATTAAAACATCTTATGGGGACACAGCCAGCCATTCATTATTGTTTTTGACTGCTTTCCAGTGGAATTGAGTAGTTATAAATGAGAGCATGTGTCTCACAAAGTGATGTGCAATGTCTTTCTGTACACTGTGAATATGCTTTATTACCATTGTCTAATAAAAAAACTATTTTGGCCTATGGCAAGGCAGCTTAGAGGCAGGTGGGAAATCCAAGCAGAGATAAAGGAGAAGGGCAGAGTTAGAGAGACACTTCAGGAGGCTTCCTAGAAAGAAAGATGTAACAGGACACAGGTAAAGCGACAGAGCCACATGGCAATAATAAAAATGGGTTAAGTTGTAAGAACCAGTTGGTAATGAGCCTGAGCCATAGGCCGAACAGTTTGTAACTAATATTAGCGTCGAGTATTTTATAAGCGGCTGCAGGACCTCGGGTGGGAGACATTCTTCCAGACTTTGGGTCTTGACAAGTCAGAAAACTTCTGGCCACCACAAAGCCTTGAATTTGCTATCTGGCCTCTAACAAGAAAATAGTTTGCCAGTCCCTCATTTAATCTATGCTCAATTTAGAAGATTGTTTTTATATTATTTATGTTCTAGCCCTTTCTCATTATTATTTATTTCTGCTACCATAAATTAAGCAATCAGTGCTAAACTTGCAGCAGATTCCTTCCTTCAGTGGCATGTAAAGTGAGGAGTTACAAGAGAATGACTTTGCTGTTCTAACTAGTATATGTGGTTTCCACTGTACTTAATAAAATCTGCAGTCAGTACAGCATTTAAGATGCTCCATTGTCTTACTGACATGGTTCATCTTCATTTTCAACTTGACTGGATTTAGAATCACCTAGGCGACAAACTTGGGGGTGTCTTTTTAAGAGTGTCTCCAGGGAGGCTTAGCAGGGAAGATCCATCACAGCTGTGAGCAGCACCATCCAATGATCTGGGGTCCTGGACGCAATAAAAAGGAGGAAGCTGAGTGCCATGGTTCATCTCTGTCTTCTGTCTACGGACAGTGTGACCAAGTGATCTCCTGTTCTTACTACTATGCCTCCCCTTCTCCTCAGATCCTCAAAACGGGGCCAAAAACCCTTCTTTCTTTAGGCTGCTTTTTTTTTAACATTAAGAAGAAAAATAAAGATAAACTCTCACCTGACCTATTCAGCTATTTCTCTTACACGTCCGTCTACACTATCAACCACCTCACCTCCAGGCGCTTGATCTCTAGACCCAGCCTCACAGTTACCCGGGTGAAATGTCAGCAATAGTATTCCTGATTTACGAGTCCTTTAAATTGGCTATTCAGATTTCCTTCTTGCCCCAAAAGCCTTGAGAATAACTGTTGCCATCTGTGCGATTCTCTAATGCTTTATACTGCCCCACAGTTTTGTTTAAATTATTTATAATTTTCTGTGATATACAAGTTGTTCATTTCTCAAATTCCACTGAAAGCTGTTCAAGAACTGGAACTGCATCCTATTTTATGGTTCTCCATACCCCTTGGTGCCTTGGAAGAGTGTGGTAAACAGGAAAACAATTTGGGATGAGGATGTAGTTTAACTCGGAGAATGCTCTCTAGCAGTCATAAAGCCCGGGGTTTAACCCCCAGCACTATATTAGTGGCACATGTGCTAATTTCATCACTTGAGAGGTGTGGCAGAGAAGTCCGGAGGTTAAGGTTGTACAGAGCTATAAAAATAAAATACAGAACCTTGGCTTTTGTATGTAGGAACCACCTGTATTTATTTACTTTTTAAGACTCTATAGGAAAATTGCACTCTGGCTGTCCACAAGCAATTTTACCCAACAGAACCATGTCGTCGGCCCCTACCTGTATTTAAACACAAAATCTACTTATTTAGTGTTATCTACATCATACATGATAATAACATCATACATGACACGGACAGCTATAAGGCAGTCAAACATTTGTAATTGCCTAGGACCCTTAGACGCCCGAGCCCAAACACGTGGGTGACAAGTGCTTCTCTCCGGGACCCTCCTTTGTCCATGGTGATTGGCGGACCAAACGGTCCAATCATCTTTCCCCGCCTCTTCCTGCAGTAGCCAATTAGAGGTCCGAAGCGCCTCCTGACTACTAGACTCTGTTTACTAACAGATCTAAGCTGGGGAATCAGGGGTGTGACCATTCTAGGGAGGTCAGGAGAGGGAAGGCCGTTCTGCGCGTGCGCACCAAAGTCGATGGGCGGGGCCGAATCTTGGGTCTTGCCAATCGGAGCGTCCGAGCTCCTCCCTCTCCTGCCTCCCCGCCAAGCAACAACAATTCGAGCAGCGGGGCGGGGCGACTCGTGAAACGTCAGGTTTGGCCGTCCAATGGGAACGGGCGCTGTCAGACGCGCGCGCACTGCGCCCAATAGCGCTGGTGGCTCGGGGCTGTCTCCTGGGCTGGCTGTGGGCGGAGCGGCCTGGCGGAGGAGGTGGAGGCGCAGGGCGCGGGGTTGCGGCGTACTAGCGGTGCCCGCTGAGGGGAGGAGGCGGAGGAGCTGCGCGGCCAGAGCGGGAAAGAGACTCGCTTCGGCGACCGAGTTGTGGCACTGCCGCAGTTCGGCTCCTGGGGCTGTGACGAGACGGGGTGTCTGCTGTCCCATCAGGTTCCCCTCAGGGCGACCCGCGCGATCGAAAAGAGGGTGAAGATGGAGGGGGAGGGCGGCGGCGGCGGCGGCGCGGGCACCAGCGGGGACAGCGGGGACGGCGGCGAGCAGCTCCTCACTGTCAAGCATGAGCTGCGGACCGGTGAGCGACCCCGCCCTCTGCCGGCCGGGCCGGCCGCGGGGGCGCGCCTGAGAGCCCGCTGGGGCGCGCGCGCAGGCCAAGGGGGGCGCGGGCTGGGGAGGCCGGCGGTGGGCGGGGTTTCGTGGCCAGAGGCCAGTCAGGGGGTCCCGAAAGGCTCTGGTTTGGGGACGGAAAGTTTGCCCACGCCGGGTCCCCAGTATCTGGTACTGGCCTGGGAAGATGCCTTCGCCCCCCCCCCCTTCTTGCACAGGTGACACATCTGTCACTAGACGCTGTCTCGAGCGATAGGTGCGCTTTGCACCGGCGTGAGATGAGCCGCGCGTTGTTGGGGAGCGTGCATTCACTTTAACCTGCCCTTTTCCTCCGGTGGTCCTGGTGTGTGTGTACACGTACAAGTGCCATCCCTAAGGGGTAGCGATCCTGCGACCGAGACACGAGGGGTAGTTGGTCCCTGGTTAATCTCTGGTGAGGTAAAGAGGCTTGGAGTAGTCCTTTCTCCTAGAGTTACCGTGAAGTACTATACTCGCCTTGAATTTCTTGCCAGCGTCTTTTGGGAAGCAGCCTGTATATGTATCAATGTAAAGTTCTAGGTGAAAGACTTCAGCGCTTACGTCCCCGATGCTGGAGATCAGTAAAGCTTTATGTGCTAAGCTTTTTACTTAGTAAATTGCTTTTTCATCGTGTAAGTCGGGGATTTATTTTGGAAAAATCCTTACCTGTACCAATGGTACAGTTTGAGTTTCCCCTACCCCCATGGAGTCGGGTCTCCCCTTACATTTTATTTTCTGAACGGAGAATGCATTTTAATGACTTGTTTGCTATTAGCGCCAGTGGTTTAAGATTTTTGACACCAAGTCTTTGAAGTACTCATTTTTGATTGTGAGCTTAGTCTTTAACGGCTGAACCCTCTCTCCATCCCGAAGGACTCTTATACTAAGTAGATACAGAGGGTAAGTAGTAGGTTTCAGATGTGAGCCGGGTCCACCTTGCATTTATTTGGGACAGCCTGTAAAGCTAGTGCTGCTTCAAGTTAGTAGTTTTTGTTGTTTCTAATGAGATGCTCATTATTAGCATTCCTTTGGGTGCCATTCTTATGTCTTAGCATAAGATGTCAAATTCATGCTTTCTTAATTGGACATTAAGCATTGTCATTTTTGATTGTTCTGACTCTATAACGTATCTTAAACCAATTTATTCTATAGCATTTTTGAATTCCTAACATAACCTGTGTAGATTCCCTTGCTTGAAATTTTCCCTCCAAATTTGATCAACAGCTGATGTTTTCAACAGGTTTTGAATCATTTTCTCAGTATTCATTTATCTAGTATTAATACCTAGTTTACACCAGGTGCAGTGTCACATGTTTTCTAGAGTGTGGTGTTTGGTTTTTTTTTCTTCTTGTCTTACATAATGATTCCTTGCTCTGTGTGTGTGGTGGAATCATAGTGTACAGTAAATGCTGCTTGAAGTCTTAGGCACTTAAGCCACTGATTATGGTGCAACAGTCTTTTGCTCAAGGATCAAGGGACAGCCTACTTTTTAGTAGTCAACCAACTGCTCAGTTTCTGGATTTTGCAAACATTGCTAGTTCTGAAGAAAACAATAAGCACTTTCTGTTTCCCCTTCTCAACTAACTGTGAATCATTAGCTTTAGGTTTGCATTTAAAAATTTTTCTAGTGGATGAGATTGTACTGAACTTACTACTAATGTCAAAGGAAAGGAACAATTATTTTAATTTATTGCTAAGCACTTGAACAACTGATCACATGTAATGGTCAAAAACACTTTTAAAAATAACCTGAAAGAGTCACTCATTCATGTTCCTCTTAGCACCTGGAGCTGTAATAGATGCTAGACTCCAATGTGGTCTGATGTGGACCCTTCATAAGCACCTCAGGCTGCTAGTTGGTGATTGCATTGTATGCCATAGGATGAGTGAAAATGCGATTAGAAACTCAGTCTAAGGGCATGGGAATGGCTCCAGTATGTAGACTGAATTGGATGCCATCCTTGGATGTAGAGTTGGAAGTTATAGTAACGAATACTGGTTCTGCCACTTTGCTGGCTGTGTAGACTTGCAAAGGCGCTGCATCCTTTCAGGCTTCCTTTTTTCATCTGTAAATGTGAGAATTGAATGAGACACTGTTGGAAAAATCTTAATTTGGGTTACCTGACACGCAATAGGCAGCAGGAAATATCGCTTGAATGAAAATCTAAAAGAGTTACTTCACAGTCAGATCTTATTTTAAAACATATGAATTAATGTAGTGTACCTGGAAAAACAAACCAAGACACAGGTGGTTAACCGTTACTACATGATTGTCTTGCCTTTTCAAGAAAAGTGTAATCTCCTGATAATCATTTCTGTTATTGAGCAGTTTGTGCATATCTTGCCCATTACAACACATAGTATTGGAATCATTTGTTTACCTGGGGTTGAGAAGATGTCTCTCTGGGGTAGAGTACTTGCCACACAAATTTGAAGAGCTGAGTTTGAATCTTTAGGACCCACAAAAATAGCTGATTATGTTATTTTGTGTGGTGGTTTGAAAGAAAATGGTCCTAAAAGGGAGGAACACTATTAGGAGGGATGGCTTTTTGGGAGTAGGTGTGATATTGTTGGAGGAAGTGTGTCACTGTGGGGGTGGGATTTTGAGTCTTCTATGCTCAAGCTATGCCCACTAAGACCACTTTTTATTGCCTGTAAGTTAAGATGTAAGAACTCTCAGCTCCTGCTCCATGTCTGTCTGCATGCTCCCATGCTCCCTATCATGATGATAATGGATTAAACCTCTGAAACTACAATCCACCACCTCAATTAAATGTTTCCTTTATAAGAGTTGCCATGATCATGGTGTCTCTTCACAGCAATAGAAACTCTAACTAAGACTTAGTGTGTATGTAATCTCAGTGTTTGTATAGTACCTTGAGAGCTGGAGACAGAGAGTCTCTAAAAGCTTGTAGGCCAGCTAGCCTGGTATACACAGTGGCAAAAAAAAGGAACCCTTTCTTAAACAGGGTGGAAGGTGAGGATGTTTACAGTGGCATGTGAGTGCCCATATATACACATGAGAGCACACATACTCTTACACACACATCTATCTGTGTTGGATAATAAGGTCCTTGAGAGCAGAAACTACTTTTTAAAATCTATTTCTAGCTTGTGGTATGTGGTAGGTGTTCAAATATTTATTGAGTGAATTTAATTGGATGAAAAATAAGGGCACAGTTTACAGATGTTAGGTCTCAGTACATTGATAACAGTAACTATAAAAGTTGAAGAATACAGATTTCAAGATCAAGCAAATCATCATAAATTCTTGAGCATTTTCAGTGTTTTTGCGTAGATGTTAAGATGATTAAGAAAGTGTTCTGCTGTTTATCTGTAGAGGGAAAGCCCATATAAACCAGTACTTAGGATATATCATTTCTTAAGTATAATAATAGATACAAAATATATAAATGCAACAAAAGAAAGATTAAAGCCTTTAAATAGTCAGATGTAACTTTTCGTGAAAACCAGTGGAAAATGGAGATTATTTTGCTCATTTATTCAATAAATATTTTGTCATCCTTTGTGTACTGAGTGCTGTTTTACATGCTGAGATTAATAAAGTGGCTTCTTCACTGGAAAGCTAGGTCTGAGGAATCCCTAGAGCCAGAGACTTACGTTGCCTCTACTGTGTCTTAAATGTCTTCTAGTCCATGTGTCAAGTCTTAATTCTTCACTGTTGTCTGATTTCTGCCCAGGAGGTAGGTATAAAATGGACAGCATTGAAGTTCTACATTTTATGGCTTCAGCTACTGAAGGACACTGTCTATTTGACAGTTTTCAGTTAAATTATGAGAGGAGAATTTTATTGGCTTAATTTTTATCAGGTGTCTACATTTGGCTCATTCAGTTAAGACTATACGATGGGATCATGTCCTAACATGCCAGCAACTGCAGTAGACCTTTGGAGAAGGATAAATTAGACTCTTAGAGGAGAAAGGGTTGCTGTGCAGATAATTCTTTATATTCCTGTCTTTGGGAGAGTGTTGCAGAAGGTTATCTGTTATGTACTAACAATGGAAACTCCGATGGCTTATAGAATGATTTCTGTTGTTAGGGATTTGTGAATTGCATAGTTGATGATTCTGCTTAGATGCTCATCAGTGGGAAATCTCCAGAAGAGCTAGGAAATTGATAATTATTCAGAGAGAGAAAATCAGTCTTCCCCAGGGATGAGCCACCTAATACCAGTGGTTAACCCTACAATTATATACATATGAGCAACACTAAAATGGACTCAGGTTTCATTTATTATTTATTTGTATATATGAAACAATAGTAATTAAAAAGGGATCCAAGATTTGAGAGTGAGCAAGAGAAGAGGTTTAGGAAAGGTTGGAAGAGAAAAGGGACAGGAAAAAAGGATGTAAATACAGTTTACATATGTGAAATTTAAAAAATAAATAAAACCCCCCAAATAATTAAGATGTTAGCCAGAACTACAGTCAGTTTAACTTGTCTGGGGCTAGTGACCCTTCTTCAAAGACTGCTCGCTCAGATGTATTGGGGAAGCTGTATCAGTTTCTCTCTGTGTGGACCTTTCCATAAGTATGCTTGAGTGTTGGAAGGAAACAGAGCTGGCTTCCCCCAAACAAGTGGTCCAAGAGCACAGTGTGAGCTACATATTGCTTTTGTTAAATAGCTTTGTCTAAGGTATACAATAATGTACCATACAATCCTCTTTTAAGTATACATCCAATTGTAGTATAGTTATAGAATATAACCACCATTGAAATATAATTTTAAAACTTTTATCACCCTATAAAGAAACTTCATACCTGTTTACATTAGTCATCCTACATTTCCACGATCCAGGAATAGCCAACCACTAACCTATTTTCTGTCTATGTATTTGCCCATTATTTTGTTATAAGACAGTTGTGAACTTGTGTAACTTTTTTTTTTCCAGAAAACATAATATATTTAAGATCAATCCACATTGTAGCATGTACCAACACTTAATTTTTTTGTTGACAAGTTGTATTTCCTTGTATTGGATTATATTTTGATTATCCATTCTGTTGATTGACATTGTGGTTGTTTCCACTTTTTGTGCCATGCACATTTGTAGACAAAAATTTTCATGTATCTGTTTTCAATTCTTTTGGGCATTAGCCAGCAGTAATATTGTTGGAGCCAAACTTTTTTTGAAAATGAACTTTTTCCACCAATAGTGTATGAGGGATTAAGTTTCAGCACAGCCTAACCAATGTTTGGTATTATCTGTCTCACAAGTAGGCCTTGTAATCTTCGGAGAAATGTTTACTTCTGTCTTTGGCCTATTTTGCAGTTGGTTACTTTTGCCTTCACCTCCTTCTCTGTGTTTTGAGGCAGGGTTTTACTATGTAAACCTTTGGAACTCACTGTGTAGACCAGGCTGGCCTGAGTGAATTCACAGAGATCCTAATTTCTTATTGTTATATGGAAAATTCTTTATTTTAGATACATATCTCTTTTCAGATACACGATTATGAATATTTTTTCCATAAAATGAATTGTTTTTTCATTTTATGGAGAAGTTGTATTCTGAGAAGCATTTAATTTGTATTCGCCCACCTTTTTTTTTTCTTAGTTTTCTTCTAAGAGTTTTATGCTTTTTAGCTGTTAGAACAAGATTTTTGAATTTGAATTGTTAGATATTATATGGGTAGTGATCCATATTCATTTGTGTGTGTGTATTTGTGTGTGTGTCTCTCTCTGCCTCTAACTCAGTTGTCCTTGTGCCATTTTTCGAAGACTGCTCTTTCTACATTTGTCTTGGCACTTGCTTTGAAAACTCAATTAACCATAGATATATAGGTTCATTTTAAAATCTCAATTCCTTTGTTTCTCTTTTAGCTAATACTATAAAACTTAAGTTACAAACTTGTACAAAGGAAAGTACAAATCTTGCACCTTTCTCTTTTCCAAGATTATCTTGGTTATTCTGAGTCCCTCCTTGATTTTTACATATGAATTTAACATCAGCTTGTCCATTTCTTCAAAGAAGCTATGCTCTGATATGGATTGCACTGAATTCATAGATTATTTGTTGCCACCCTAGCAGTGTTGAATATGGTCCATGAACATGGGATGTCTTTCCATTTGTGTAGCTCTTCTTTCATTTTTTGGACAATTTTTTCTTGTTTTTAGAGTATCACTTTATCTTTCTCTTGTTAAATATATTCCTAAGTATTTTATTTTTTGATATATAATAATAGTAATGAAGTTATTTTATTTTTGGAATATTAGTTGTAAATGTCTAGAGATATATTGCATCTTGCAACCTTGCTAAAGTAGTTCATTAGTTCTAATAGTACCTTAGTGTATGTCTCAGTATTTTTATTTACTAGATTATATTATGATATCTTTATATACATAAATACACAATATATATACATGTATAGTATGTGCGTGTGGGGAGAGTAAGTGAGAGTCAGTTAGTTTTACTTCCTCCTTACTAATGTGAATGACTTTTGTATCATTTTCTTATTTAATTGCCCTGGCTAGGGATGTTCACTATTCAAGTAGAATTGGCAAGAATAGACATCCTTATCTAGTGCCTTATCTAGCAGGAAAGCATTAATCATCCATCACTAATCACAGTGCTGGCTGTGGATTTTCCATGGATGCCTTGTACAAACTGAGAAAGTCTTCTCTTCCTGATGTTTATTTGTTAAAGAGTGTTGGACTTTGTCAGATGCTTTTTTTCACCTATTGAGATGTTGATATAGTTTTTTTTAATTGATGGGGTTTATTACATTGATTGATTATTGTTAAGATGGCTTCATATTGTGGAATAAATGATATCTGACCATGATCCTTTTTACATGCCGCTGGAGTCAATTAACTGTTGTTTTGTTGAGGACTTTTGTGTTTATTGCTCATTAGAGGAATTTTTTTTTTCTTATTTTGTGATGCTTCTCAAAAAATCTTATTGACTTTTTTTAGTCACTAATTATGGAGTTTCCCTATAGAGTTTGAATACTGGTATTCTTATTTGAAGTCATTTAAGTAAAAATTTAACAAAGGTCACAGTATAAGTTTGAATTTGCTTCTAATCTGTTGTATGATGTGAAGTAAATGATTTGCCTTTCTGAACCTAAATTTTCTTATTCATAAAGATATCCAGACTACTTGTCAAAATTAAACTGGTGTTTTATGGTATTTTTGTGCAGTAGACAAAGGTCAATAATTATTTGCTTTTAAAAATGACTAATTTTACCAGATGAATCATGTAGAGCCCCACTGGAAAAAAACAGTCCCTGATGTGTGTGGAGTTGGTTCTCTTCTTCCACCTTTAGTTTTCAGGGATTTAATCCAGACCACTAGGCTTCAATTTTACCTGTCAAACTGTCTTGCTCTTGCCTCCTCCCCATCCCCCGCAACTAGATTCTGAGAGTCTAAAAGAAAATCCCTTTTAAAATTTCTCTTGTGAATGTCAGAGATTGAGAAAATAATCTATTTAAGCAAAGAGAGTGGCATCTCAACCCTGTGTCAAAAGGGATTCAAGTGTATTTTATATTTTCAGTCTAGGGAAATGCTTCAGATGATCTAATGTATTAAAGTGAGGAAGCATCTTGAAAGTACCAACAGATGTGTTTTGATGGGCAGGGTTGAATTCTTTCATGTGAACAAGAGGCTCCTGAGACCTCCTCTAGGGAAAAATCTGACACCTTTTTGTGTTGGTTGAATTTCACAGTTAATTTTGGGTTGGGAGATGTCAGTCCTCAAATGTCGTAGGAGGGGAGGAAGAGAAGAGGCTGCCACAGGCATCACCTTTGGATTCTCTGAATGATTTTACAGATCTTTGTATTCACCTCAAAGGTGTAATAATTCCTGCTTTTATCTTTTTGTCAGGGAACATAAATAGGTTCTAAAATAGAATTTTAACCTCACTGTGTGTGTTGCTAGCAATGTCCGTCTTGCTCAAATGTAGCTATTCCTTCTCAAACAAATGAGTTCTCTGGACATCATAGATCCCTAAAATTGTAAGTGAACTCTCTCATTCTTTTCTTTTTTTCAACCATTTAATAGACATTGTCCTCTGTGCCTAACAGGAGAATAGAGATAAGATTTTGTGTGTGTGCCTGGAGCTCACCTTTTCTAGACTGGCTAGCCAGAATGCCCATAGGATCTGTTTTTGCCTCCCAGTAAGGGGGGTTACTAGTCTCCGTGCCCAGCTTTTCTTTCTTTCCTTTTGTTTGATTGTTTGCTTTTAGAGCCAGGACAGCCTTGGCTGTCCTGAAACTTGCTATGTAGACCAGACAGCCTAGAATTCACAGAGATCTACTTACCTCTACCTCTGAAGTGCTGGGATTAAAGCAATGTCATGCCCAGCCTGTTTGTGGGTGCTAAGATCAGAATACAGGTTCACATTGCAAGCATTTTACCCACAAAGCCATTTCTCCAGCCCTCATGCTCCCAGGTTTTAGTATAGAATTTGGTATTGCAGTTACTTTATCATATTCAATTTTTGTCTATATGGGCTTCTTTTTAAATAATCTACACGTTCTTGACCTCCTAAAAGTCATGTAAATGGTATTTTAATATCAGATTGTTTGGAATAGAGAAAGTAAAGTTGGTACTTTTATTTAAATTTTTTGATTGGGTTTCCATTTTTGACCTACTGTTCTGTAGACTTTTCTAACATGCCATCTTTATAATTTAGGTAATGTTAATGAGTTTTTGAAGGTACATGTGTATGTTTGCAGGTATGTAGGTGCACATGTTTATTTCTGCCTGTGGAGGCTAGTGAACAAACTCAGGCATCGTCTTTTTATGAGACTTGCCAAAGTAGGCTTATGCTGATTGGCAAGTGAGTCCCAGGAATCTGCCTGTTTCTGCCTCATGAGTATGGACCACTTGTGATCTATGTGTTCCTGTCCTGAGAATTGTGTAAATGATATTTTAATACCAAATTATTTGGAATATAGAGGAATGTGTATTGCAATTATGAGGCCCATATTTTTTTTCTTACATGGGTTCTAATGGTCAAATAGGTCACAAACATGTTATAATTGAACCAGCTCATGAAGTCTGGTGTGGTTTGGCTGACTAATGACTTCTTTTCCTCTTCCTAAATATATTCAGAGTATAATCCTAGGAACACCGGGAGTATGTTACACACACACACACATACACATACACACACACACACACACACACACACATACACACACACACAGAAACCCCCCAAAACCCCAACAACAACAACCAAAACACCTTTGCCTGTGTGACTAAACATTGTGGGGTTGAGAGAATATCCTACTTTATGTAATCACACTGATAGGAAAGTTGGAAGGCCAAAGTCAGTGGTGACTTGAGGGTGGAAGCAGGTCAGCGTGATGCCATCGCAGCAAAGGGTCGAAACATACAGCCTCTAGACATTAGGTAACTGGCTTTTCTCTAGAATGTCTCGGAGAAAGACAACTCTGTAGTCACTTTTGTTGTTTTTACCTCAGTTTCAGACTTATGATTCCTAGAACTATAAGAAAAGAAATTCATGTTGTTAATAAACCATCAGGTTTATGCTAATCTTCTCAGCAGCAACAGCAAGCTGGCACATTTCCTTAACATGGGTTGAGCCAGCAGCTCAGTTTGCTCCAAAAGATAATTTTGCTTAAGTGTTGTGATAACAGAACTGATCACAGATAGCAGTAAACTAAACCGTTTAAGTTAGAAATAGTGCCATTTTGTAAAGGTAGAATGTTATCCTTTCTGAGACCTCCAGATGTGACTCATTTCTTACCTTACCCTAAAGCTTGCTGTGTTGCTTTGAACCAGCTTTCTGTTTTCTGTAGGAATGCTCTGAATGGGTGCCTGAGTAGATTTTTGTTTCCTTGAAGATTATTGCTATAACCCAGGCTAACCTCAAATTTGCAGTGAGCCCCTGCTTTAGTTTCCCAAAGCTGGGGTTACGGCATGTGCCAGTAGCCCTAACCCTAGACTTGATTAGTGGGTGTCACCTAGCACCCAGTTGGCTGCAGCCCAGTTTGCTCTTGGTGGTAGCTGTGCTGTTCTTCTCTCGTCACTTTACTTAATCCTAGTAATCCTCTTTTATATTTTCCACACGAAGGCATGCATTAAAAGATATAGAGAAGCACCTTATATTTAAATACATATATTTATAGCATAAATAATATGGAAAATGTGGAAAGACAGTTGACTTTTTAGTGATTTGCTTAAGTAAAATCTTGATCACCCTGTTTTTATTTTTTACTTTATCCTAAAGAAAAGAAAGTGAATTCTCTTATTAGTTAGAGATTTTATTTTTTGATCAGGCACGAAATGATAAATCAGTAAAATATAGACATACTTAAAGAAATTTTATAGGCAAAAACTCTGAGACTGTGTCCAGGACTCCCCTTTTATCAGGCCCTTTTCTACATAAATGGGAAATTCCACCATTAACTGAAATATTCCGTCAGTTGAAGCGTTCTGTCCTCTAACCACGTGAGTAATCTGATGTAGGACTTCATGCTTTTCTTAGAGGAAGAATTATTTAAAATACATTGTAAAGTGAATGTCACTGCAGTACAAATACACTATTTTAACAGTGTACTTGCAGTAACTGTCGTGATCATAGCTTGTTTTTCCTTTATACTCATGATGTTTGTTTGTAATCAGACATCATAGTTAGGATGGAACAAATCTAAATCTAATTGGCCACCTACATATAAAACTCAAAATTTTACTCCAGCAGCAGATGGGAACAGATGCAGAGACATTGTGTGGAGAGAGTGTCTAATTGGGGATCTCCATCAAATCCCTCTCCTCCTGAGCTTGGAATCCTGTGGAAGAGGACACAGAAGGATTGTAAAAGCCAGAGGAGACAGAGGATACCAAGGGAACAAGGCCCTCTCGGTCAGTCTACTAAGCAAGGCTCATACGAGCTCGCAGAGCCTGAAGAAGTAAGCATAGAGCCTACAGGAGTCTGTAACAGTGTATATAGTAAAGCTATTAGCTTAGTGTTTTGATTAGCCCCTGATTGTGAGAACAGGGGTCTCTGATTCTTGTGCCTGTTCATGGACACTTTTCCTTTTATTGGGTTGTCATGTTCAACTTCTATATGATAGTTTTTTCTCCTTCATCTTACTGTATTTTATCTTTAGTAGAAAAGAAAACCCTCAGAATTTTGACCCAAGTTTTTCATTGTAAATTGGGTAAAGCAGTGGTAGTTTTTATTGATTTATTTGAGGATTATTGAATTTTTAGTAGGGAAAAATTAGTACTGGCTTCTACCATCACTGTAATACTTGACACGGAGACTTTATGTATCTGATCATATAACTAACTTTAAGATTGCAGTTGTCACACAAGGTTTTGTCTAATGATAACTTAACATTGTGCAGTAGACCAGAGAAGTCTGTGAATGCCTAAGCTGAGGCCTTGGCTATCATGGATGGGGTGAAGGATGACAGAACAAATGCAGATGAGCCAAAAGTCAGAACTGGCTTGGTGTACTGAGGTTTCTGGAGGAAAAGCTTCTGGCTAGATTATCATATCCAAAAGGTAAGAAAATGTGACTGGAGTGTTAGCAGGAACCATTTAGTTATGGTTAACTATTAAGGCATTGTGTAGAAACATGCAGCCAGTTGGGAACTGATTAAATTAATTTGTGTTATAAAAAATGATTCCCACTTCTTTAAGGAGGATGTGTGAAAATGGCCAGCCAAGACTCTATTACAGAAATTCAGATGGATTATAAAGGCTATGATTAGGTGGTACTTGATATTGAGAATTGTGAGTATATTTGTGAAGTATTTAGGAGGCAGAATGAACAGAACATGACATTATTTGATATGAACTCTTTGGCAAGCACAAACATGTTTGAAGATTCTGTTCATTGAGGTCGTGTGTTAATTTCAACTTGCTTTAGTAGCCTATCATAACTCACACTTGGGCTGCCCTTACTCTTCATGAGCTGACTGGGTTCTCTGCTTAGGGTATCACAAAGTAGAGACCTAGGAGTTAATCAGACTTTGTTGTTGTTTCGAGGTTCTGGGTAAAAACATACCTTCAAATTTTATTTTCTATTTAAGTCAGGGTCTGTAATTGTCTGCCTGAAGTTCCAGTTTCTTCGTTAGCTATCAGCAAGGGGCCACTGTAAGCCTCTAGAGCAGTTTCTTCAACCTTCCAAAAGCTGCAACCCTTTAATACAGTTCATGTTGTGGTGGCTCCCAATTGTAAAATGATTTTGTTGCTATTTCATAACTACAATTTTGCTACTGTTATGCATCGTAATTTAAATATTCATATTTTCTGATGGTCTCTGGGGTCGTGGCCCACAAGTTGAGAAACTCTGTTCTAGATGTTAATGCATTTCTTTCCCAAAAGCTCCCCCACCTTACTTTAAGCCAACAAAAACATATCAGTTTTTCCAGATGCTTTGACTTTGGCCTATGGGTCTCCTCTGACCTATAGGCCCAGATTTAAAGAGGCCCACATGTTTACTTGGGGCCTACCTGGGTTATCTTCCCTTTTATAAGATCAATTAATTTGGAATTTCACATCTGTAAACCTCATTTATTACAAAAGTGACAAATTTGCTCACTTTGGGAGGAGAATATACAAAATGTAAGTGACTGGGGTCATTTAGGATTTCCAAATGGTGAACTAGGAGAGATGAATATATTGGCCTACAGAAAACAAAGGACCCTGCTTGACAGACTAAAGTAACTTTTAGGATCCTTTGACGTGTTCTGATGAATATATGTGGTGGTAGTAATTATCGGTGATGAAACCTTATAGTACATACTTTAACTTTTAAATTATGCAGTAACATTGGGAAGCTAATCCTCCTATTGTTATTTTAGTTTTGCAAATGGGGAAACTGAGTCTTAGAGAGGTGACTTGCCCAATGTTACCCAGAAAGTAAGTAGAAGAATTTGTTTTGACATTCTAGCAGGTTTGGGCTCAAGAATCCTGATATTGCAAAAATGTGAATACCCCCAAAGCCAATTAGGGAAGATCTCTTTAGGAGATGCTATATAAAGCAGATTTAGG
Organism: Phyllotis vaccarum; assembly: GCA_033318265.1. Classification (NCBI taxonomy): domain Eukaryota; kingdom Metazoa; phylum Chordata; class Mammalia; order Rodentia; family Cricetidae; genus Phyllotis; species Phyllotis vaccarum. Next base: position 49,095,882 of record JARWLC010000006.1, read on the forward strand.
GGGAAAAAAAGTGAAGAATCATCAGAAAATGAATTCAGAGGTAGAACCTGGAGAAAACCTAGAAAGGTTTGTGGTGTTGTAGATGCCTACTGAAGATGATGGGGTGTGTATGTGGGGTTGTTGATTCTGTTGACCACACTGTAGCTTTGTTAACAGTATTCTGGTGGAAGTTAAGTAGGGGAAAGCCAGATTGGAATGGGTTAAAGAGTGAATTGCATGTGAGATAAGTTTTGAGAGACTTTGTTCTGGAGGGAGTGAAAATAGGGTGTCAGGGAGAGTTATTTTCTGTTGCATGTTTCAAGATGACTGATGTTAGATCCTGCTAAAGAAAGCTCCATTAGTGTATGTCACAGAGACTGAAGCAGTATTAGGCCATGTAAGTGATGGTGTTAAGAACCCTGACATAGCTTACCTGGGACTGGAGGACAAGTTGGTGAGAAGAAAACCACCTCTGTTGTAAAGGAACGGGAAAGGATGCAGGTGCATTTGTAGATTTGGTGAGAGACAGATAAGTTTTGAGGGCACGATTGTTTTGACCGTCTGTGAATTGTGAAGGAAAGACAATTCTTTATTCAAAAGAAACTGCTTCATTGTTTAAAAATTGTTATTCTGATCTTTGGAAAAAATCCTAGATACAGAAAAACATTCTAAAAGTGTTTTTTCTTGCAGGCTGTGCAGTGAACTTAGAGCTGCACAGTAAGCAGCTCACCTAAGGGGTCCTCGACCCAGTCAGCCAGTCTCTGTGCTGTCTATGGCTCGTGCCAGATTCTTAGCCTGGTTTTCTTTTCCTTATTTTTTAAGTGTTGTATGCTGAGTTTAGTTCTGAATTATACTTACTTGACACATGTATTGGGGAAAGGCAGTTAGTTACTGCTTTTATTACACATTTGGGTTTTGACTCAGTTTTTGTGTGGGTTCTGTCATGTAATTCCAGAATCACTTGGGTAAGTGCTAAAACACTGTTTTATACACCCAGAGCACAGTAAGTTTTCAAGGTAAGTGTTCACAGCAACGAGAAAAGTACGCAGCATTATTTTAAAGTGCAAAAATATTAAATATAATGTTATTTGGCTGCCAGCAGAGTGTTCTCCAGAGACATGGTTTGAGGCCCAACCACAAATCTAAACAGCTTCAGAACAGCTTACCACCTGGCAGTTAAAAGGAACCTAATGTGCTAGTGATTTTGCTGATTTTTCAAGCTCTCGGGCATTTGCTAGAATTGGGTTATTTGGACTTTGTAGACAGGAGTCAAGGCTCTGGCAGTTAAGTATGTGCTGTTAGGACTATGTGGGACACTTCGTAACTGTAGCTTATCTGATAAGTTGCCTTAGAAATATTTTCTCCCATCACAGAAAGGGGGAAACAGACCCTTCAAATAACAGCAGCAGACTTTTTTCTCCCTCACTGCATACAATTGTCACCTTTGCACTGAAATCAAATTAACCCAAGAATATTATGATTAGTAATGCTGAAAATTATGATTTTATGGGATGATCTGTTTTGTAATCTTACTTAGGTTCCTAAATGAGATAGTAAAATACACATTTTCTGGTACATCAAAGCAGATTTTAATCATGTTAAATAGAGAAGATCAGGTCAGATTGTGTCCTACACTTCCTACAAACTGGCTGCTTCAGATTTCACCCCTCGTGTTCTTTGCACACACATCTGGTGTCCTCTAGTCATTATCATTCCTCTGTGCACAGGATTTGGGGTGGGCTGTTTATTTCCCTAGTTTCCTTTTCATCCCCTCACTTGGATGTGCTATAGTATCAGGCCTCCCCCTCAACAGCTGCACGGGAACGATAGGAACCACCAAAGTTTCTTAACCTGTCCCTCTGTTGCTAGTCTGATGAGAGTTCTCAGTTTGAATCTAGCTTGACTTCTTTCTTTGGAGCGCCTGGTGCTTGAATGATGATAATGGTCTCCTTGCCTAACAACAGAATGTTCTTCTGCCTGGCTCTTTCTTCCACGGACTTGTCCTGTCTCTTACTGCCGACTCTGATTCTCTCTCTGGTTCAGCCCTCTTTACTTGTACCACTCTTACTGGGAGATGAAGAGGTTATCATTGCTTGAACTATTTGCCAAGTTTCTGTTTTTAGTTTAGATCTCTTTATTATTCACTCCTCATCCCACTGCAATAAAACATTCAGATTGTCCACAGATACCTTAGTTTCTCAAGCTAAACAGTGTTTCTTTTTCCAGCTCTCCATGTTTTATTTTAGGACATTGACATCCTTGTCCTGCCAAAGTTCTAACTAGAAATACTTATATGCTTCTAGCTCACCAGTTTACTTTCCCTTGTGTCAATTATAACTGAACTTCTCCTTTATTTATTTCTTGCTCATTATTGAAATAGCACAGTCTTAGTTTAGTGTCTTAAGTTAATGATCACAGCTAATGTTTATTGAACTGTGTATGTGTAGTCACAGACACCTTTTTGCACTGGCAACACTTGAGGGTGACAGCGTCATATCTGGATATTGTATCTTATACCCCTTGGTGCACAGTCTCCCAACCTTTTTCTCTCACTTTGGGGTCCAAGTGTAGCTGTGATAAACAGTTCTGTGTCAGCATCAATCCACTTCAGGTTGATGGTATTTACCTGGATGCACACATGCTATACATTTTGCACTTTTAGTTCAAGAACATTGATTCTCGCTCTAAGGCTTAGGATTCTGTTAAGAGCTGCCTCAGCAGTTGTAAATGTTTGGTTCCAAAGTGAGAAGGCATTAATAGTCCATTGGACAACCTTTAACTAGTATGGTGTGGAAACTGAGAATGATAATGTATGCACTTCTCTGTATTGATTCCAGAGTGGAACATTCTCAGAGGCATTCCATCTGTTCTTCAAAAGAGCTAGATTAGATTGAGTTGATAATATACTCTTGTTTCTCTCTTTTACTCTTGTCAATTTCTCTTTATTTTGTCTCATTGGGATTACCTGCCAGGCACCTACTTGCACAGCAGTTGAGGATAAAACTGATAGTGTCTATAGAGTGACTTAAAAGCATACCCTTGGATGGCGTTGCAGAGGGTTACTTGCTGGTGAAACCATGATAAGGATCCTATTATTGGTAGCAGTGGGTGCTGATAAACATGTCTGTGTTACAGGATCAAGACTATCGTGGAGTAGAAGGGGAGGAGTTGTGATACACTAGGATTGTGTGCTTGGGGATAGTGTTACTATGAAGACCTCTGAATTAACTCAGCTTTTGAAGCTTTGGAAACAAAACAGAGGATTCTCACGGAGCCTTTGGAAAGACCCTCAAAGTCCATGGCTGTAGACAAATTATGGTAAAATACTGGACAAAGGATTTAGTCATAAGAGTAGAAGAGCTTTGTACCTTTTGTTGAAGTTTGTACTGTCAGTGGGCTTGACTCGAATTGTTTTTTAGAACTTCCTTCTGGATTTTGGGCCAACACTGATCATAATAGATAATTGGGGTGAGATAGTCAGAAAGGCAGAAGCACTGATGATATGAAGTGATGTCCTAGCCTCTACATGGTGTTGCTAATCTGCTATATCATACTGTTGGCTAGCCCTGCCGTTTCCCCAGCGCTCTTGGATTTCCTCCAGCTTCTGGGAGTCTTGAGCTAGTGTGTTGCTTCTCTGCAGGCCACTGACATCATTGAGGGTAGAGCTGAAGATATCTACAAATGTATGCTTTTGTTTGTCCTTGTGGGTTCCAGCTTGTTCTCAGGTTCTAGTTTAACTTTGCTTTTTACTTATCTGTTTTTTTTTTTTTCTTTCCTAACTACATGCCCATCTGTCCTTTAACCATAGCTTCAGTTGTGGAGTAAACAATCCTCACAAGATGAGCTCCCACACTTATGTTCATTTAAGTCTCTTATTATATACATTTGTAACATTTACACCCCTTTAAAAATACTCCTTTAACAGATGTTCAAGGCCAAATTCAGGGCCCTAATATGGAAAGAGTAGGACTCTTAGATGTCATTTGGCTCAAGTTTAACACATTGCTAGACAAGAACAAACAATGGTTCTCTGGAGGCTATCTTCTCTGCAAAGATCCTGTTGAACAGAATGCCTCACATTTTTGTTCTTCTAATTTGCCCTATATCTTCCCTTACTTCCCCTATAACAGAAGTTAGACTTAAGTCTCAGTATAATGTAAACAGGATGGTAGTGTCCTTTTTCTGGGAGAAAATAGATAATTTCGTTCCATTTTTGTATATGCCAATAGAGTAGAAAGACTATATGTGGGAAGTGGATCTGGGAGGTAATGAATAGGGCAGAAATGGCAAGGTAAAAGGGATGGAGACTGGATAAGGGAGAATGTATTAACCTTAAGACTGTTTGAGTAACAAAACTCAGAATTAAGTAGCCTAGTCACTTGGTCCTAATATACTCCTGGATAATCACTTGAAGTTTGAACATGAGTTTAACCTACAGTAGGTTAGTTAAGTATATCAACTTTTTTGTGTGCATGGTCAGAAGTCTCAGAGAAGAAAGAAAATTGAAATGGACTTAGTATAAGTTTAGATAAGAGTTTTATCTGACTGCTTATAGAAGAAACGTCACCTAGTTAGTAAAGTAGTTTCTAGTTGATGCATATGACCTAAAATTGCTAAGAGATACTATTCTAGAATTAGATTTTTATAGGATTCAGTAATATCATAGAAATGATAGTGTTCTTCAGTGACAGAGACAAACAGATTATGTGGTGCTTACCATTTGGAGCAGGGAGGATATGACTGTTCAAATAGGCTGGTGTGAAATTCAGGATATCCTTAGAAATATGTAAGGAATGACTAAGTCACTGAAGTATGGGTATTATTTGACTCTTGTGAATCTGACTTCCTCTCTGAGGAATATGAACCTTCAGTTGGCTTTCACTTGTTGGGTTATGGTTGCTTCAGGCCTTGTTCATCATTGTACAGCAATCATGGAACTAACAAGAGACATCTCACTCTATCTGAGATGTAGATAATTTCTTTGTCACTGTTATGTACTACTAACTATAACTCCTTATAAACTCAGAAACAAAAGGTGGGAAAGGATTTTCTTTACACTGCCTCTTAAGCAGTACTTTTACATTATCTTCACATTCCTCTATTGCAGGCTTTGCCTTTGTATTCTCCAGCAGTGTCTGGTCTCAAGCACACCCCTTGTGTATCTTTTTCTTTTCTCAAGTGCTCACTGGCAGGAGATACAGATGGGATTGTCCGTAAGCATGAAGACCATGAAGTGCTGCTGGTATAGGAAATTAACGCAACTCCTTTAAAAGCTTTTATCTAGTAGGGCCAGAATCCATTAGAGAAATGTTTCTTTCCACCTTTGACCACACAGTCATATGAGCGTTCCAGTCATTCACCAGAGAGTTCCAGCAAGATTAAGCTCCAGTATCCACAGTAGTAACCATGTCAGCAAGCAAGAACCCTTAAATTGGCTTATGCAACATTTTAGTTTCATCCTTTCTTGGTCTTTTATTTCTTCCAATTTTTGGGGGGGCGTAGGGAGGACTCTATTTACACAGGTACAATTGTCATTTGTTATATATGTATGTTTTGTCTGTCTGTCACCCATCCATCCAATTACAGATTAGAAATAGAGAGCATAGAATGGTGAAAATAATTATCATGTACAGCTTTAATAAGTGGTAGAACACTTGATCTGAACTGAATTCATTTGAGCCAAAACAGTCTTCTTGATTAAATCTCTTTCTCTTTCTCACCTTTGAAGATAAAATTGAGAGACCTTCTCTAGGTTGTTCAAAGTTCTCAGTGGCCTTGTCCTGCTGCCTGTGGGTTGGACTGGTTGTTAGTAGTTCACATTTTAAATGGTGCTATTCACATGCTCATGGCTTTGCTAACTTCCGTCCTTTCCCTGTGCTTCATTGTAGGGGTGTACCCACCATCTGTTTGGAACATGGCTGTGTACTTCTATTTCTTCTCTGAGTTCAACCAACCCTTGTTTTATTTGTTCCTTTTTAGTTGTTTGCCTTTTTTCTATTCTCCCGTTTTATATTTCTTCCTTAGGATTTTTTTTTTCACATCCTAATTGGTTGGTTGAAGATTTTAAATTCATTTTGGAGTGTTATATTCCTGCATTCTTCGGCTTTGTGTGTTTCTTTGTTGCTGAGAAGGGAGGGATTCTTAGCAGACTGGTGGGATTGTTATGTCTTATTTCTCTTTGATTTCTGTTGGATCCTTGGGTTTTTCCCCCTGTGTTTTCTATTTACTACTGTGTAACCAAGGATATGTACTCCTCTATCTGATTTACAGTCAGAAAGTGTGCTTCTCCATGGCTGACCCCTTTTTCTTTCTGGTGTTTAAGTCATCAACTCTGACCTGTTTTCGTATGCTCAGTATGTTGTGCTCTTCTGGGTGTGATTTTTGTCTTGTTTTGTCTAAATTTTTGGTGCCCCTGTATTCATTCTCAGTGTTGCTTAAGCCATTGTCTTCCTATCCCTAAACCAGACTTCCTGGGAATTTGGCTGGTTTTTCCATGACAAACAATTTGGAGGTTGTGATATTCTCTGTACTGCTGAAGATATGGGTCGTGCATAATCTTATTTGATTATTTCTTTGTTGTCATATGAAGCATAGATAGGGAATTTGGATTCAGGCAGTATCAGTTGACCCTGGGACTTAGACACTCCTTTGTACTTGTAAGACTCTGATGAAGTCCTTTCTTGTCTTCTTTGACTCCTTACCTGCTAAATGACTTAGAATAGGATTGAGACAGCTGATGGATGCCACCTCCATCAGCCATGGATAATGTGAATACTTTGGATCAAACTGACCTTCAATTTAAAAGATGGATAAGTCTAGAAAAACATTAAGGTCTGTGGCAGAAGATCTCAGCCTTCCTAATGCTGTGACCCTTTAATACAGTTCCTCATGTTGTGATCCCCAACCATAAAGTTATTTTCGTTGCTACTTCATAGTTGTAATTTTGCTGTGATAAATTGTAGTGGAAATACCTGTGTTTTCCAATGATCTTAGGTGACCCCAGTGAAAGAGTCATTGTGTCCCAAAGAGGTGATGACTCATGAGACCACTAGTCTAAGGTACCAAGATCATCATTTTCTTCTACATAGATTACAATGGTAGTTTCGTTTTTTTTTTTTTTTTTAAAATTTAAGGTGTTTTTCATTCTTTTTCTAATATTGTTAAGTAGTTAATCTAGAATTGGAAATAATTTTCTTTTCTTCTACAGTATCTGTAACAAGGCCTCAAAAATAGTTTTTTTTGAATAAATATTTTCAATATATAAATGATCTAATATCTTTTAGTTATGTGAAATTTATCCTGTCAAATGGCTAAAAAAATTTTATAACCTTGTGAAAAATAACTAATTTAGGTTCTTTTTATTCTTTTCTTTGCATTGGGTATTGAATTCAGGGTCTTAAGCAAGCTGGGAAAGCTCACTGACTGAACTTCCTCTTCTGTGCCAAACTTAGGTTCTTAAATATACAGTACTTGGTTTTCCAAATTAGCTTTGAATGTGGGTATGGAAGAATACTATGCTTAATAAGTGTGTTTTTTAGGTCCTAGAAAAATATGGTCTATGATTTTGTATGTTTGTTTGTTTGTTTGTTTGTATAGCTGGTTTTGAAATGAAAGGTTCAATGAGATGGTTATGCACCTTTAGAAACCTGAATATTTGAAAATTCAGATTTGCTGCATGTTAATGTTTCTAGTGATAGAAATTTGGTTTTTTTTTAATTCAAATTTTCATGGTATTTAAAAAACTTGACTCTTTTTTCCTCAGATTAACAGATCCACTTAATCCATTTGTTATTTATAATGTTCTATTTTATGTTGTTACAATGAATATTGGACACAAAAATCTGGTAAGGTTTGGGGAACTTAAGTAAATGTCTGTCAATAACTCTATGATAGTTCCCAGAGCACTCAAAAGAACTGACTTCCTTCATAATTCTATAGAAAATACTGTTATAAGTAACAGACATTGGTGTTGGATCTCATTGATCTGTGGATGTGTAAGTCAGGAGGGGAGCGGCTGTAACATGAACTAGTTCACAGAAACACTTCTTAGTTTCCTGTGTTCTGAAACTAAATAACAGGAAAGGAAGGAGGATGGTTACCTGTCCTAGGACATATTCATTCATTTTTTTCTTTTCACTGAAAGATAGTTTTCTTTATTTTTTGTTTATATAACTTTAACTGCACTACTGTGTATGGATTTCTGCATTTATCCTCTTCAGAAAAAGTAAGCCATATGAAATTATACTCATGAAACAATTTTTTGAAAATGTTTTGGCTCTATTTGGATATTATCTCTGATTGATCATGCTGTGTTTAGACTGTCATAAGCCATTCTCATTTGTGAGCCTTTATTATCACTTGGTTATAATTTCTGTTGGTAATCGTGTTATTCAGGCAAGTGCTTTGTCTGTGTAGTCTCGTGGGAATCATGTAAATACTCTTATTGCCTCTGTGTTTCAGAAGATGAAACTAAGCATAAGGACTTAGTGACACATCTTGCAAGTGGTTAAAGTAGATGTGAATCTAGAACTCTGGACTTCAGAAATCATGTTCTGGTGTTTTCTATGACTGGCTTTTTTTTTTTTTTTTGTCTTGCCTGAGAAGAACGTAATTTTATTTGTTTATTATCTGCCTGTTTCTCAGTTTATCCATTTTTAGATGATGGTAGTATATGGTCAGTGGTGTTGGGAATAAGAAACATGAGCCAAAGAATGCATTTATTTTTAGGGATTATACTTTATCTTTTCAATTAAAATTCAACTAAATCTAATTTATTTTGAGATAGAGTCTTGTCATGTAGCCTAGGCTGGCCTTGTACATTTAGTGCTAGGATCTCAGGTGTGTCACCATGCCTAGTTGGTCAGTTGGTTGGTCTGTCTCTGTCTGTCTTCCCCCAACCCCCTTTCAGCTGTGAAGCAAAAGAGATAATTTGTTGTACGTGTGTTATCCTTTGACACAAGTGAGAAGAAAAGGGAGTCCAGGATGCCTTAGGTCGAAGGTAGAGATTCAAAGAAGTCTCTCAGAAGTGGTCATGAGGCTCAGATACTAGTTCAGTTCCAGATCCATTGAGAGAAATTTTTGACAATAGAATAAACACTATAGTTCTTGTAGAAACTCTTGCACCATGAAGGACTCAGAAGGAGTTCCAGATAAACTAGATGTGCACCTTTAGAGGCTGCAGGAGCAGAATTGAGAAATGGTGGCATCTGGGGGGACACTGATTCAAATTGCTGTGCTTTAATTTTTAAAAATTTGTGTGTGTGTGAATATATGTATGCATGCTATATGTGTGCAGGTATCTACTGAGGTCAGAAGAGGGCCTCAGATCCCCTAGCTGCCACGTGGGTGCTAGGCACTGCACCCTCGTGTTAGGATTTTGTGCAGATTTGGTATGGTTCGGATTTGCCTGGTTATCTGTCGGATTTCTATGGATGCACATGGGAACATGACAGAAGGCAGCAGTAGATAGCAGGAGACGCTTAAAGTTGTTTCTGTGCAGAAAGAGCTTTATTATCAGATGGGTGTGGTTATGATTATGATAGCAGAGATGGAGGAAAGGACAGAGAATGAGGAAAGGAGGAGAGGTGAGCTCCCAAGAGAGACAAAGGCGGGGGGGGGGGGGAGGGAGAGGGAGAGGGAGAGATTCAGAGATTCAGAAGTAGGAATCCTGCTTTGAATGGAGCTTGACATCAGAGCTCAGAGGAGAATGTGGCTTGATGTTAGAGCTCAGAGGACGGTGTGGCTTTTAGAGGTCCTCTGTAAGAGCAGTAAATGCTTTTAGCTGTACCCATGGTCTTTAGTTTTTATTTATTTGTTTATTTTGTTTTATGAGATTATTTATAAAGTGTGGATCTTTACTGATGACTGTAGTGTATATATACTCATAAAACTACAAACTCAGCATTATCTAATCTTAGCATTGCTATTTAGTATTCCATATTTATCCTTCTGTTCATTAGCTTTTTGTTGCAGCGATATAATCACTTAAGATGGTGTCATAGGGTTTCTACTGCTATAATAAAACACCATGTCTAGAGCAACTTGGGGCACTCAAGCATGGGGTGGGGGTATTTCAGTTTATATGTTTCACTCACAGTCCGTCATAAAGAGAAGTCAGAGTAGGAACTCAAGGCAGGAACCTGAAGGCAGGAACTAAAACAGAGCCCACAGAGTACTGCTGCTTACTGGCTTGCTCAGCCTGCATTCTTCATACAGTTCCCAGGGTTGGCACTGCACAAAGTGGGCTGGGCCCTCCCACATTAATTATTAATCAAGACTGGCCTATGGCAACCCTGTGGGGCATTTTCTTGATTCATAATTAATGTGGCAGGGCCCAGCCCTTTTTCCAAATGACTAGTTTGTGTGTAATTGACAGAAAAAAAACCCAGCCCACATATTGACTTCTTGTCAACTTGACATACAAACTCATCACTGTTCAATTACAACTTTCCTTTCTTGTTTATCCCCAAGATCTCATACTAATATCAGCATCACAATATAAAACATTTCAAGTTTTTAAAGACCCACACTTTGTAAAATATCCTTTTTGAAATATCCAAAGTCTCTAAAATTGTAAAGTTTCTCTAAAATATTCAAGGTATCAGAACTATGAATCCATGTAACATCAAAAATAAAGTTATATACTTCCATATTCCAAAAGGAGGAATCAGGGCATAGTCACAATCAAATCAAAGCAAAACCAAAATTAAACAGTATAAAAGTTTAGTGCTTGATGTCTGCGACCCACTCATGATCCTCTGGGCTCAAAAGGCTTCATTTTTCCAGTTCTGCCATTGGCAGAACACGCAGCTTGTCTCCAAGACTCAGTCTGGCTTCACTCCACAACTGATTTTTCAGAGGGACTGTAACCATGCCACATGGTGCCAAGCCTCAACTTCTCTCACTGACCTCTTCAATCCTGTAGCTTCTACTGCAGCTGAAGATGCATCTTCACTAGTGACCTCTCCTGGCCTCTACAGGGCCAAGCCTCAGCTGTTCTCCATGAGCACTTCATGCCTTCAATACCACCACTGCATAAGAGACTTATACATGACCAAGTTCAGCTGCCAGCATGAGATGCAGCCTTGGCTTCTCTGTACTGCCCTGAGGAAATATGCCCAGAAGACTTCACCTCAGTACTGCTAGCTTCTTCTTAAGCACAGCTGATTTCTTAGTCCCAGTTGAGAGCTACATATTTGTGTGATTCTAAATATCACATGAATTGTCCTGATAGAGGCTTTGAAGAATTCTCAAGCTTCCATCTGAAGTTTAACAAGCCAGGCATCTGTCATCTCAACATTCTCTTATAAATTTCCACAGAACAGCTCATTAATCTCTGAACCCAGAATGGTGTTCCCAGGCCAAAGTTCCAGAATCCTTTCACATTCCTCCCCAAAACAACATGGTCAGGTCTGTCATAGCCAATAGTCAATCCTCTGGTACCAGTGTCTATATGGTTTTTATTGTTAAGATAAAGTATCATAACCAAAGCAACTTGGGGAGGAAAGACTCTATTCAGGTTACATGTCCTGATCACAGTTCATAGTAAAGGGAAGGCTGGAACCAAGAGGTAAGAACTGAAGCCCAGAAACCATAGAAGAATCCTCTTTATTAGCTTGCTCAGCCTGCTTTCTTATACAACTTATGACCAGCCTGCATAGGGATGTCACTGCCCACAGTGGACTGGGTACTCCCCCATCAATCATTAATCAAGAAAATGCTCAACATATTTGTCTATAGGCCAGTCTTAATGGAGGCATTTTCTTAATTCAGTTTCTCTTTCTAAATGATTATAGTTTTTGTCAAGTTGACAAAAACATAACTAGCACGGCTAGAAAGGTTTATTTGGCTCATGATTTTAGGATCTTTAGTCCATGGTCCTTGTTGGCCCTGTTGCTTTGGGCCTCTAGCAGTGTAATACATTATGATGGGAGCTCATGCTAAGGAAGGCATTGTTTAACTTATGGTTGTAAGAAAGGCCTTCATATCTCCTCAAGGGCATGTCTCCTATTAATACACAACTTTCTTACTAGCCTTAACTTCTGTAAATTCCACCACAGGCTGATGACCAAGCTTTGAACACCTTTTGGGGACCTTTAAGATTCAAACTACAACACATTCCTTGATTCCACCTCTCTTTCTCCTCTTTTCCAGAAGTAATTATTATCTTGAGTTTAGTTTTTGTTATTCCAATTTACATTTTTATTTTTGGACATTTTGGAATGTGTACATAGTGCAAAATGATGTTTTACATGTCTTTCTCTTTTTAGAAATGATGTAATCACACATTATCAAATTTATACATACATATCTTTATTTTGCATATTCTATGTGTCTTTTCTTTCTATATTTTGAGTATTGTCAGTGTGGCCACTTACAATACTAATTTAACTTCACTGTTCGGTAGCATTCTATTGAATGACTATATTGTGACTTTTGTTACCCTGTTCATGAACATTTAGGTTTTTACTTATTGTGTATTTATGTTTATGGTGCCATTATATGTATGCTCATATGTATATGTATATAGGATTTCTCTGTTGTATATGCCCATGAGTATAGCCATTGAGGGGTTTGCATTCCTTGTCCTTTACTCGGTGTGCCAAACTGCTTTCCAAATCCATCACAGGAGCTCCTATCCCCACCAAGAGGACACAGAGTTTACTTTATTTACCAACTTCATATTATTAAGGTTTTTATATTTTTAATGACTCATAGGAATCATTTATTTTTTGAATTATCATTTCTCTGACTTCCATAGATTTAGTACATTTATTGACCATTTAGTATTCTTTTACAAATTTGTTTCATATCATTTCTCCCTTTTTAAAAATTGGATTATCTGAATTGTCTTTGGTGAGTTCTTTATGTTGTGTGTAGCATAACCTTATATACTTGGGTTTGTCTATACTGTTACACATAGGTTTATTTATTCATTTTATAGTTTTGTATTGTTACATGTATGAAAACTGCAATTTAGTTGATTATCTCATTAGTGACATTTTAGCTGTTTTCTTTTTTGTGTTAAAACCAGTTGCTGTGAAGATTGTTTGCTATTTCTCCTGGTGCGTACTTGTTAGAGTTTCTTTTAGACAACACTGTTGTAGGGGGGTTTCTTGGTCCCGGGCAGCCAGAGGCCCAGACCCTGCCGTGCCAGACTCCTCAGCTGCCCAGCTGCCCGCTGCCGCTCAGGTCCCCAGAAATGACTCAGACGCTTATATAAACTTCATGCTGTTTGGCCTATGGCTCAAGCACATTGCTAGCTAGCTCTTAAATCTTAAATCAACCCATTTCTATTAATTTGTCTGCCATGTGGCCCGTGGCTCACCTGTGTTCCTTACATGTTGCTCCTTGGGTGGCTTGCTCCATCTGCCTCTGACTCTGCCCTGCTTCTCCTACCTATGCTCTGATTTCTCCTCCTACTTCTTCTATGGTGCCCGTCATGGCCCAAAACAGCTCCTTTATTTAGAGATTGATATTCACAGCATACAGAAAGTCATTCCCATATCACAACACCTTTTTTGTTTTTAGTTATAACTTGTTTATATATGTTCTAAGTGTGAATTTGTTGATTACTATTGTTAGCTTTTTGTTATTTATATCCCTAGCTAGTCTGGAACTCACTCTATAGACTAGGCTGGTTTTGTACTTGCCCAGAATGCTAGAATTATAGATGTATGACACTACTTTTAACTGCTCAGTACTTTTTATTGTTAAATTAAAAAGTAATCTTTGGTTGGAAATGTAGCTCAAGTGATAGGATGCTTGCTTAGGAAGCAAGCAAGCAACCCTGAATTTTATCTCTAGCACCACATAAACCAGGTGTAGTGGCAGGCCCCTTATAATCTTAGCATTCAGGATCAAAAGCTCAGGGTCATTCTCTGCTAGGTACTCGGTATAGAGTACCTGGACTACCTGAAACCCTGCCTTAAGAAACAAAAAAAACCAAACCCCCAAATCTGTGTGAATCTCACTGTGATCTTGTGGTGTTGAAACTTACATTTCTTGGGTTATTATTAAAGAGGTCAAACATTTCCACACTTATTTGACTTTTAAATATCTTTATAATTTTTTTCTTTAATGTCTACCCCCCCCCATTATGTCACTATCATTTTTTTAAAAAATAGGAGGGTTTTTTTTTTTAAAACTATATTCTGGGTAATAATCCATTGTCAACTTAGAAACTCTTGCTATTCTTGGAAATGTTTTATATTTTTTATTGTACATTTATTCTTTGGTGGGATATATGTTTTTGTAAAAGTTACTTAGTTCTTTAGGTTACATAACAGTCAACAAACTGCAAGTGCTCATCTGGAGGTTCCTCTCCCTTCTAGTTTTCTACTGTTGCATTTCTTTTATTATATGCATTGAGCCTTTGGTTGGTCAATCATGGAAGCAGCTCTGGTCAGTGAAATTGAGCAGCTTACATGCATTAGGCCTAGTGCATTTAATTGTCAGTGGGATTTTATTAAAACCCCTTGTTCCTGTTTCTTTAAGAACTGGCAAGTTTTCAGTTGGTGACTTCTCTGTAACCTTGGGTCCTGTGAAGACTTGGACTACAACTTCTAGATAAGCCTCACTGGTTGTGCACAATGAATGAAAATAAATGTTTTAAGCCCCTAAACTTTTGGGCTACTATATAATGATAATCAAACTTAAATGATTTTGAGAGATGAAGATCAGAAGGCTTGGTAGGAAGCTTCTCAGAGTGATGTCTTAGGGCTCTGATGTTTCTGAGGATTTACTAACTTATTAAGTGTAAAAGGAAACTATTCTGTTTTCACAGAAAGTCAGATGGATATAGGACTAGAAGACTTTAAACCTTTGAAACAACACTCAGAGACCTGCAGGACAGTTTGGAAACTTCTAATGTGCCTTGAGAATTTTAGGAACATCAGAAATTACACTTTAATAGTGAACAAAGAATAGCTATTGAGTCTAGAGAATAATGACAGTTATCATTTCCAGATTGCCCATACCCCACACATAGACTGAAAGACGTGCCAGTGAAACGTACATTGCCTGTACGTTCAGTATTATTAAGAGGAAAGGGGATACACTACAGTCTTCACATTAGTTGTCATTAGATAAAGGAAAATAGCATAGGCTGTGGACCCCAAAGTCCTGTAGAGGTATAGTAGAAGAAGGGAATCATAAGTAACATTGTGGAAAGCAGAGAATAGAAGCCCACCTAATTTAGACAAAAAAGCTAGTGAAAACCACTTTAGAAGATGTCAACAGCGTGCGTGCGTGCGTGCGTGCGTGCGTGCGTGCGTGCCCAGACGCTGAACTCCAGTTTGGAACTTGTTGGTTCACAGCATTAGCTAAGGAAAGGGATGTGAAAGTAAGGAGGGCAGCTCTGGGGGTTCAGGGAAATACTGCTTTCAGGAAAGACTCAGACAGATATCAGTGGCTGCGTAAGTAGGGGACTTGACCAGAAAAATGAAATTGTTAGATCTTACAGAAATAAAAGGTATACACCAGTCTGCCTCCTTATCTCTTAATCCAAGTAAAGTCACTGAGCTGATAGAGGTAGAGACCTTTAGGAATGTGTTCTTCGATGTCTCTCTCTGTGCGCATATGACAAAGTGTGCATGGGACAGTCAGCTGACAACTTAGAAGAGGTGGTTCTCTCCTTTTTTTATTTAGGTCCAGAGAATCAAACTCATGTTGTTAGGCTTGAGCCGTATCACCAGTCTGAATTGGTAGAAATTTTTTATATTCAAAACCCTGGGCACTGAGCGATTAGAAAAGGAAAAAAAAAATTAAGAATAAACTAGATTCTGGAAAAAAGAAGATGACGACAAATCATGACTATGCTTATCTGGTCTCTAAAGAAGAACAGATAATAGATTCCAATACAGGGATTGAAAAAGGAAATATTGTTTTTAAAAATACAAGATACAGAAAAAAATTTTTTTTCAGAGAAAAAGTGGTTGAAATGTATAAAAACGGGCTGAAAAGATGGCTCAGTGGTTAAGAGCACACTGGCTGTTCTTCCAAAGGTCTTGAGTTCAACTCTCAGCAACCACATAGTGGTTCATAACACGGCCTCTTCTGGCTTGCATATAGGTACATACACTATATGCATAATAAAGAAATCTTTAAAAATTCTTTTAAAAATGAATAAAAACAAAGCCTGTATAACATAAATATAGCAGGAAGAAAAAAGTAAACTCTCCAGGTTTCTCAGGAATTGAAGAAGACTTAGTTGTAGAAAGGAGTATAGAACATGAGTCCCTCAAGTGCTTACCATCTTTTCTTCTTCAGCCACCACCTGTGTCCTGTAGTACTGATGATTCTTGGAGAGACAGCTTACTTGATGTAACGTGGCCTGGTGATGCCATAAGCTAGGCTTTTGTAACATCTAGAAACAAGAGAATTACTGCTATACTTCACATCCTGTTGCTTCAGCATAATATTTGGATTTCATCTTCCAGTTAGACCATGACTCTTATACTCATCATATTCTTCTTTGTTCTGGATAAGTAGACCATATGCTTATTTGTTCATTGGAGATGATTTAAGCCACTGTACAAATTAGTGTCAGAATATTTCACACCCAGATTGTTGCCTATATAAGGAAATTGTAAGCAGATTCTTCATAGGACAGTATTGGCTGGTAAGATGGAAAGGAGTGGAAGGCTTGGAATACATTTTTTTCTACTCCTCAGGCTAAAGTTTGGCTTGGGTAAAAATCATCAGTGGATACCAAATCAAGGTCAGAGTATTTTAATGGCCTTAAGTGTTTCCACACAGGTAGCTTATATATATGGGAAAAATTAGACCAACATAGTAGAGAGCCTGGATAACATCTGGCTTGGGCAGTCAAAACTAGTATCATACAACATGACATCAGATGCTGCTGGCTTTGATGCACTGAGAAGCATGTTACTTAATTACTGGACAAGTAACCCCAATCATGAGAAAATGTCAGACAAAATTTTAGACAAGCTGAAAATCAGGCCATTGTTCTTCAAAAGGTAGTCATCAGAAACAAAATTTGGAAACTTACCTGTGCCAGGTGAAATATGACAAAAAGGAATGTAGCCAAATAAATGAATTGTATAACTTACTACTTGAAAATACTGTAGAGGGTTCATGACTCACAGTAGTTTACCATGATCTGTATTTATGATGATGTGTAGTTGACAAATATTTATGCTTTGAATTTTTTTATTTCAATCTTTTTCCTGGATAGTGATACATGATTCAGTCTTCTCTTCTGATGCTAGGTAGCAGCTGAGAGTCTTAGCTCCCAATAGGAGCCCCGTCAGCCCTGTGTCCATGAGGGAATCCTTTGGTGTTCTGCCATATATTGGTAAGGTAGGATGTAAAGCAGAATGTTTAGTAAGGGCATCTTTTGACTTTTAGTATTTTCAATGTAAGACAGGTTTATCAAGATTATAAGCCTGGTGCAAGTCAGGAAGCATTAATATAGTGTAGATATTGCCCTCATAAAAACTTTCCTTTTATTATGAATTATAATAGGAATAGTGTCCACCTACAAACCATGATAATCCCACCTTCCTCATGCCAGCTCATCTTATTCTTGTGTGCTTACTTTGTATTTGCTGTTGTGTCCTAGTTAGATGGGATTGCCAACCCCCCTTTGTACTGACAGGTAGACTCAGTTTTCTTAGTGCTGGACACTGTGAAAGCGTAGTGTCTCCCATGGCTGCCAGGGTCGCCTCAGGTTTTCTGAACCCTTGGAGCCATTCCCTGCCATTTCTTTTCTGTACTGCCCTGGCTGTTTCACCTTTACAGCAGGAGAGAAAACTCATACTTCAGACAAAGCAAACTTCAGCGAAGACATGTTTCACCTCATGCAGAAGTGTAGGGCACCAGGCAACAACAATTGTTCTGGTAAGGGCATCAGAAAGAAAGAGCATTTAACATCTGTCTGCATCATTTAGCCCGAGGGAAGGGGTTGTTTATTTCACCTTTTCCTGACTTTTCTCCTTTCCTCTCCACTTCCCTGTTAGTCAAGCCCAGAACGTGTGTGTTCTTGTTTCCCTCTGCTGCCTCAGATCTCAGCCCTGGTCGGTGTCCACACGCATGGTGCTCTGTGCTATTGGAGGGAGCATGGCATTGAGGCAACACTTCCAATGCGGTTCCCTCTATATAAGGATCTCTAGTGCCTGCTGCTGTGATGTTTTCCTTTCCTGGCCATGTCCTGGATTCCATGCAGTCATCATACTCTGCATGGAATTTCTACAGACTACTAATTGAGTGGACCATCTTCAATGTTACTTGTATCTGCTGTTGTACTAAGCACACTGAACCAGAACAGATGCACCCTGAGCCCAGGCACCACTAGGTCCAGAGGAGACACTTGGGCAAGTGATCAGTTCTAACGTACAAACATTAAAATCTCAAGTAAACAGAGTACTCAGGAGTACAAGAAAGCACCTGAAGGTTTGGTGATGTCAGACTGCTGACCAGCAGGGATGGGAAGACCTGAAAGTCAGCAGGACAACGGAGAAGGTGGAAAGGCTGGGATGTATACTAAGTGCAGACTGTGTCCTGGGGAGGAGGGGCAAGCAAGTACAGGACAACACCAGGAGGGAACCAGCTTGGGGGAGAATGTGTGTGAGTCTGGAAGACTTTAAGTGGAAGAATAAGATGACTGTACAAAGCAGCTACAGTGTGGAAGATCAGCTGGAAAGAACTAGGAAGAACAGCACACCGTGTTCTGATCACTGCAACAGTAAATGCTTAGATGGCAGGGCTACGTCAGGCTGGAAGAAGGGAAAGAAGAAAAAGTAAATTTTAACTTATTTACCAATTCCACACACAAAGAAAACATTGGGAATTGTATTACTGACTTCTGATTAGCTTCATTACATTCAGTTCATTAAAGCGGTAAGTGATAATCCTTAGTGATTCTGAGATTCTATAAAGTAGTAGGAATTAAAAATACTTCATTTATTGAAGTATTATTTTCATATGTTGCAAGTTTTTGTGGCTTTGCTTTAGTAGCATGACTTAATAGCACATCACTTATTTGCAACTTTGTGTGTATGTTTAGATTCAGCAAACAAACTTTATGAGTTTAGAAAGATAGGTATGTATATAGCATTTCAAAATGAAGGTGACCCATCAGCAGCAAATCATATACTCCAGTGAAGTTATCTGATATGTTGTACCTGTTTTAAGATACAGCTTTATTTAAGAGGACTGTACATTTATTTACTGCATTTCTTGGCCATGTAATGTGACTCAACTTGAATACTTTTATAAAATTATTTTTAAAAGATAATTTAGGGACTAATATTGCAAATCAAAAAGAGTGTGCAGAGATTTTCAAGAGCCGTTTTTTTAATTAAAAAAACTGCATTCTTGTATTGTTAGGTCATAAATTAGCCATTATATGAGGATTATAGGCAATCATGCCTCACATCTTAACCTAGAATAGATACAGAACAGATATGCTCTACACTCAACACAGCATGTCTTTTTAATTCAGATTTTCATTTACAACAGAAGTTATACTGAACATTAGCTTCTTTTCCTTTCTTATTTTTTTTCAACAAATGATAAATTCATTAAAATAAGGCATGTATTCCGGCTTCTGAAGTGCTACCAAAATTATTTTTAGGTTTTTAAATATATGTTTTGAATTTTTTCATGCAGGATGTAAGTTTTTAACAGTCCCAAGTAGTGTTCTCAAGGATCAGATTTCAATTTGACATGAAAGTTAGCAGCAGCTCTTTGTTCCCCCTGAGTTATAACCTGTTTCCATTCCAATTCTGTTGTCACCTCTGCATTCAATTCTATTGTGAGAAAATACTTTATCAACACCCTTCTCTTTTGCGATTTTTCAGGCTGCATGCTGGTAATAGTGCCAATTTGATTTCTATTGGCACTAAATGTAGCAACCTTGAATCACATGTTAGTTTGGAATAATTTGTGCTTACAGCTCTAAAACTTTGAAAGGGCTACTGACAGCTCATTTATTAACAATAATCCTACTTTAAAATGTTAATTTTAACTCACAGCAAATTATGTAATCCAATGCTGTGAAAAGCAGGGACCAAAGAACTAGATGTATAATATACACACTCCTTTTACCTCACTTTCACTGCCAACCAAATCCATGCGCTAACTTCAAAGAAAAAGTCAAACAGCATTTGGGAAGAACTTAGAAGTGGTGAAGACCTATAGGTATAGGCACCCCCACTTTTCCTACTTCAGGGTTAGTGCTAACCCTAAAGCCATTTAAGCAGTGCTTGTAATTTTCTTAAAAGATTTTAGCACAGTGCTGCCTTGCAGAAAGTCATGGGTCTTTGTGTTTCTAAATACAGGTATAAATACTGGTCAATAAAAAAATGATCTTAAAAGAACTAAAAGTAACTAGATAACTTGCACAAATATAAACTTTGGTTAGTTTAAAATATAAAAGAATCATGCATTTACTTACTCTCATTTATTTGCTTATTGGTGTTTTGAGACAATGTATCAGAGATAGACCATGTGGTGATATATTGTATATTTAATAAAATTAATCTGGAATATCAGAGGACAGAATCACTCACAGCCAAGCCATGAAGGTCGGTCAGGGAGTGATCACCCATGCCTAAACCCATCACTAGGAAGACAGAGATCCACATGGTTCCAAGGCCTAAAAGCCAGGCAGTGGTGGCGTAAGCCATTAGTCCCAGCACTTGGGAGGTAGAGGCAGGAGGATCTCCATGAGTTTGAGGCCAGCCTGGTCTACAAAGCAAGTTCCAGGACAGCTAGGACTGTTTACACAGAAAGCACTGTCTTGCAAAAACAAAAACAAAAAGCTAGAAAAATGGCTCTGTCCTCTGATATTTCAGACTAATTTTATTAAATATACAGTGACCACAAGACCAGCTTGTTCTTGAAGCTGACTTTGGCCTTGAACTCCCAATTACTCTTGCTTCTATCTCCCAAGTGCTGGAATTATAAGCATGTACCACCATGTTTAACTGTTTTTCCCAATTTTTAACATTGTATTATGTTTGTCTTTTTTCTTATTTATATGTTCATACTATACACACATTTACATTTAATACTATATTACATTTTGGGTCTAGGGTACCCAGGTAGTGGTCAAGCATTACTCAGGGTAATTCTTAGAGACTTGTTAAGTGAGAGTAATACTTAAGTTGGTAGGCTTTAAGTAAAAACAGATTTCCCTTCACAAAGGGAGAGCTGCATTCTGTCATAAAATGGAAGTTGTATATTGAGCCAAGCAGGCTTTGAAGATAAAGTTACATGAAGTGGCCTACACACTAATGTTTCTCATTCCTGTTAAACTGCTGCCTGCTCCCTGCCTGTGCCCATGGTCTTATAGAGAGTCCTTTATGGTTAGTTGGCAGAGGAATAGGAGACTTAGGCATGTCTTGTAATATTTCTGGATGATACGACACCAAACTGGACATTTGCAGCTTTATCTCTTCTCTCCAGGACATCCCTGGGGAGCAGTAATGAAGGGACTATTGGAAGGGAGGGACTCTTGAGCAGTGTATATGGATGCTTATTTGCTTGGAAGGAGTAATGATCACTCAGCTTGCGGACTATATAGCCATTAGTCTGGCCAGTTAGTCAGGTTAGATGGAACACCATTAGAAAGTAGAGAGCAGGAAGCCCAGTGAAGAGGTTTGTGGTTAGAACTCTTTAAGTGAGAAAAATCATGATGGTATTTGTATGATGTATCAGTGTCCATCAAAAATTTTTCTCAACAGAAAATATATAACATAATAATTAGGAGTACAGTATAGGAGTACAGTAATGTGTTCTTGCAGATAGTAGCTAGCTCTCTGTCTTACCTCTCGGTAACGGTTCACGGGACTAATGGCCAAAATGGCTATGACAAAAAAAGGATGAGGATCATACATGGGCTCACTAATACGGATTTTTGCTCATGGAGGCCAATCTGGCTACAGCTGATGCCAAGTATGCAATCTGCTACAGCGGAGACACACTGAACCTAATATAGCAGCACTGCTCAGATGAGAAGGAACTAGCTAGTGGCAGTTTGACAACATTGAACTGCTTGTATCATGGAAGAGGCCGTATTTTTCTTTCCGTTATTCTAGTTCCATTCTCACTGACAGAAAGCCACTGAAGGGAGAAGGGAGTTAATTTCTGTGTGTAGTTCAGAGTCATAGTTTATCATTGTGGGGAAGTCAAGTTAGGAACTTCAAACAGTCTAGAGCAGAGAGAGGTGAGTGCACATTCAGTTCACTGGCTTTCTCCTGCTCAGCCGGATTTCTCCATTTATAAACAGTTCAGGATCCCTGCCTAGGGAATGCTCAAGCATCCTTCTATTAAGAATCCTAAAAAGAAAAAATAAGAATTCACCCTGAGTTAGGAAGTCCCAGTTTTCACTTATTTGTACCATCCTGCTGCCTGTGACTTGTCAGCGCTTCTCTTTTATTGATGTTCTCAATTTTTGCTTAGATTCAGGTGGTGGCTAGTTTTGTAACTGCTTTTATTTGTCTCCTGCTTTTAATCTCTTTCTGCTTGCCTCATAACATGTTTATATTTTGTGTCTGTGTGTGTGCGTGCACGTATGTGTATGTATGTCTGTGTATGTGTATGTGTGTGTATGTGTGTGTATGTATGTATGTCTCTGTGTGTGTGTTTTCTGAAAGGTTTTTCTTATTTAAGTTTTAGCCATAGCCCTCTCTTTACACCTTTGCTCAAATGTCTACTTAGAATTTAGGTTCCTCATCCAGAAAAAAACACAACAGCCCTTTGGGATATTTTGCTGTCATTTTAGAGTCAGTATTGAAACTCCAGAACTTCCTTTTTTATTCCTTGTTCTTCCAGGAACGCTGCCATTCACATGCCAGACATATTTCTTGTACTTTACTGTGGGACCATGCTAGTTTGTTTGGGCTATAACAAATAGCTTGATTAGGCATTTGTAAACAATATAAATTTGTTTCTCACAGTTCGAGAAGTTCAAGGTCAAAGCACCCGGGAGAATAAGTGTCTAGTAGAGAATAAGTGTCTAGTAGAGCACTATCATAGGTAGCCCTCCTGCTGTGTCCTTATGTACATTCTTTCAAGCTCTTGTATAAGGATACTTATCTCACCCATGAGGGCAGAGCCCTAATCACTTCTCTAGAGAACAATCACTTAGCATCATCACATTTGGGATTAGATTTCCACATTAATTTTTTCAAAGGGACACAAATATTCAGACCATAGCAGAAGCCAGTAGAGGAAAAATGGCTGTAGAAGGCTATCAAGTCCCTTGGGTGTATGCCAAGGAGTGGGATAGCTGGGTTCTATTAGATGCTCTTTTCCTCTTGAGACCTCTCGACACTGATTTCTATTGTGGCTGTACCCATTTGCAGTCCCACCCAGGATTTCAGTGACTCTTGGGAAGTGGTGATTACATGTTTGCTTATTGTAGTCTCAGCATCCAAGGCAGTATTCAGTGGAGTGTGTTGGAACTGAACATTACAGTGATTCTTGGGTTCAGTCTTTGCTCTTCTCTCGGATTTGTATTCAGGACATACTCTTATTCGACTATATACAGCTTATTTTAATAACCTCACCATCTTTTAGCACTAACTTTTACTTTGCTTCTGGCTCCTTAGTATACAATTACCAGAGTCATCTTTTTCTGAAGTATTAT
Source organism: Phyllotis vaccarum (assembly GCA_033318265.1). Taxonomy (NCBI): domain Eukaryota; kingdom Metazoa; phylum Chordata; class Mammalia; order Rodentia; family Cricetidae; genus Phyllotis; species Phyllotis vaccarum. Next base: position 49,119,481 of record JARWLC010000006.1, read on the forward strand.
TTTCATCATGTTAAAAGCTATTGTTACTTACGGATTTAATTAAAACCAGTTAGTTGGACATTCCAAGTATTGAATCAGCTAGTCTCATGTCCCCTCTTTTATATTATAAAAGTTTTCCATATAACGTAGCTGATTAAAACAGCCCTCATAATCATCTATTAGGAAAATAACTCCTTCTACCTAGGTACTTTATTCTGATATCTTTCTCACCTGTAATTTCTCAACCCGTCTCCAACTTCTTTTGTGGTAGAGAGGGTTGAGTTCAGGGCCTCAATGCATGCTAAACAAATAGTCTACCACTGAACTTTACCTCTTCAGACCCATCGCTACCCACTAGGAATTTGTGAACATTCCTAAAACGAGTAGATTAGGGCCATTATTGTCAGTGTTGACACATAATGTCAACTTTCTGACCAGTTCCATGTGATACTAATAATAACTCTACATGTCATAGATTACATTAGCCTATTAACTTACATTTCTCATATACTCATGCAGATTTAGTAAGGATTAATTTATTAAATAAATTGAGTACCTCAGTCATATAGCATGAAACATTTGAAATTACTTCAGAAACATTATTATTTCTACTTTAATTTGAATTTGCAAAAGCATATTTAAAAATTAAGCCTCTTTTTAGCTTTAACATAGTGAATGTAATCAAATGATTTTTAGCACATTTGATTACATGTGATTAACAGTAACTATGGCAACAGAATGAAAAATGTGTTTTTATTGATTGTTTTTCTACATGAGAGTGGGAAGTTCTGAATTAAACATTTACAACTTAAGAAAAAGATTATAGGTGATACATATTGTGAATTATGTTTGATAATTGAACTGTCTAAAAGTTGAATTAAGAAACTATTCATCAGTCATAGATTTGTAGCTGAAATATGTCGTGAAGAATATGGTAAAAATCAGTAATAGTTATTTTGGGGGTATAGGGTTATGACATATTTTAAAGATCTATTAAATTTTTTTAAACATTTAGATTTATTTTTACTTATTGATGTCAGTGTGTATGTATATTCCATATGGGTGCCAGTGCCTGAGGAAACTAGAGAAGGGTATCAGATCTCCTAGGACTTGAGTTAATGGGTGGTTGTGAGCTGCCAACCACTGTGTATAGATGCTGTGAACCAAATTCCGACCCTCTTTAAGAGCAGTGCATGCTCTTAACTGCTGAGAGCCATCTTTCTACCTTCAAGGTCTACTTCAGACCTACCTAACATCCTTTGGTTAAACAGTGATCCTGAGTAATTTTATAATAAAAGTTATTTAAATATGAGGAGAAAAATGTTGAGTGTTTTTAAAATTACATTTATTCTGATCTTGTAATTATCAAGATGGCTATTATAAAAAAGGAGATAGGAGGTTGGTCAGTCACAAGGAACTGACCTTGTGAGGTTGGTAGGAATGTACAAGGAACGTAACAGCCTTGATGAAGATAATGTGGAAATTCCTCCAAAAAATAAAAATAGAATTCCCAGTACTACTTCCACTTCCTCCAAGATGAAAGACTTGAAAGCAGTTGACAGGTGAATGCATAAGTGAATGTAGTATGGCCATATGTTGATATGCGATTTAGCTTCAAAAAGGGAGAAAAATTGGACACATGCTTTAACATGGATGAAATTTAGGTGCTTTATGCTTAGTGAAATAAGCAAGCTACAGTAAGGTGTAATTCTACTCAAATAAAGACACATGGAATAGCCAGAATTATAGATACAGAAAGTGCAGTATTGGTTGTCAGGGGCAAGAGGGTTTGAAGAGTAGCTACTTAATTGATCATAGGGATTTCAGTGTCACAAGATGGAAGTTACACAGGTGCTGATGGCTCTACAACAACAATGCACTTAATAACAGTGGCTGGAACAATTAAAATGACTAAGTCAATTTTCTGTTGCATGGATTTTGCCACAATAAAGATTGAAAAGACAGGCCAGTCATATTTCCCAAACTGCTTGTGTTTATATTAGAATACAATTATTAAATATAGGCTGTGCTGAGAGAATACAGTTATAAGATAAGGAACTGCTTTTTTCTCTTTCCCATTTTCTCTCTCTTGAAGATGGGATTTCATTTTGTAGGCCAGGCCAGTTTCAAAGTTACAGTCCACCTGCCTCACCTCCCTAGTGCTTGGGACTATAGACATACACCCTTCTCAGGAACTAATTTTTCTAAATTTATTATGTAACGTAAGTTTTTTTCTTTAAGAATTGTTAATAAAAACTTTTAAAAGTGAATCATTTTATTATTCATTTGAGTTTTGACATTTAAAAAACATCATTTGATGTGCTTATGAAGAGATTAGTTAAATTCACTTTAAAAAATGATTACTGAACCAAAGAGCATGCATTTAAAGAATATGACACTAGTCAAGAAGTGAAGGATTTTCAACATGTTTTAATGAGAAAAGTATTTGGTTAGGCTTGTTTTGTAAAAGCGTTAAAATTGTTTACACCTTTCTTTTTTCCCAAATAATCATTTAAATTAAGCTCAGTAATTATTATGCAAAAGAATCTATAACTGTAAGGAGCGATACAGAAGAGGAGGCAGAAGGAATGGAAGACACCAAAGAAACAGAGCCAACAGGACTGACACACTCAGAGACTGCCAGAGCATGCACAGGGCAAGCATAGCTTCAGACCAGACATTGGCCGGGGTGGGGGGGTGGAGGGGGTGGGAGGTGGGGCATTGAAGCCAACTGCAGCAGCAAAACATTGATGGAGGCAAGATCTAGGAGGAGATGCAAACTGTGATCAAAATATGTAGTAGAAATCTTCAAACAAAAATTCTATTCTATCTGTCTCTGTTCATCCATCCATCCACCCATCCATCTACCCATCCAACCACCCACCCACCCACCCACCCATCCATCCATCCATCATCCATCCATCCATCCATCTATCTATCTATTTTTAAACAGGGTTTCATTGGGTAGCCCCTGCTGACTGGAATTCATTTTGTGGACCAGGCTGGATTTGGTCTCCCAGAGATCCTTCTGCCTCTGATTCAGTTAATTAGCATAGAGACAGGCTTGTAGGAAACCTTAGAAAGATGCAAAATATTCTTTTAAACCAACATTACTAGTATTTAACTGCTTACCTCATGTGGGCACCAGCATAGATGTCAGTTGAGAACATCTGATAAGCTCAGACTGCTGCTTTGTTTTAACCTGTAAAGAGTTCTCATAAGATGTTGTTTGTGGGGAAGGAGTTAACTTTTTCAGGGTATAGGTCATGTTTTGGTTTGGTGTCATTTTGCTGTTAGAACCCAAAATGCCCAAACTTTGACTTTCCAGTCTTCACCCTTAATCCTTAGGAGCCCCTGAAAATCAGAATACCACCTTAGTAATAGTTGTCAGTACAGAGCAATTATGTCTATAACCCAAGTGAGACTTTCTCCTTCCCAACCAACTCCATCAAATCATAATCTTGGGACCAGTGTGTTTAGGCCATGACTTAGAATGTTAGAAGGGAGAGCAAATTAGTTAATGGACCCCAGTTGTCTTGTTCAGACTCCCATAATAAAAATACCATCCACTGAATAGAGAATGGTGGATCATACTTGTACTCACAGCACCTGAAAAGTCACACAGAACTGCTGCAGATTTGAAGCTAGTCTAAGCTACAGAGTGAAACTTCATCTAAAACCAGAAAATACTCCCAAACAAAAAAACTCAGGAAAACCTAATCATGACTCTGTTCTGGAAGCTAAAATGCCCAGGCTCAGACATTGTCAGCTTCAGTCCCTAATGAGTACTCTCATGTGGCAGAAAACAAAGCAAGAAAGGAAGCACATTCTTTCCTGTTCCTTTTTAGAAATTACTTTTTATTTGTTTCTTGACCATTTTATAGATGTACATAATGTATTGTGAATATGTTTATCCTGTTACTGTGTCTTGTCAGACAAACCAACAAACAAAATGGTCAAAACAGAGCATCAAGACAAGCACATTTACCTTGTTAAGGAGAGGAGTGAGAGAACAGCTTGTCTTCCCTAAGACGACAGACCATACTGGAAAGCTGAGTCAAATCTAGGCAGAGCAATAGGTCCAGAAGTAAAAGTGCTTTTTGCAGAGACAGAACCTGAGTTTGATTGCTGGGACCCACGTGGATGCTAGGAGAGATCTGCTAGGTGAAGATGCACTCTGTCACATGTGTGCCAGAATACACACACCTTAATAAATCACTAATAAACATATTTTTTAAAGACCCATGTAGGATTTGATATTTCTAATATAGTACCTCTACCTATTCCTTCTAATGTGCCTCTTCTGAATTTTGGATTCATGCCTGGGTTTCTAAGCCCTCTTCACCAAGGGGAGAACTAGAAAGAGAGTCTAATGGAGGCATGATTGGACTGGGAGAAGATACAAAGGCTGCTGTCCCTCACAACCACAGTAAAGTTCCAACTCCTCTGTGGTGTGAAAAAGACAGTGGGCAGTTCTAACTTGTTCCAGGCTTAAAGCTTGTGTTTTTTGAGCAACACGATTTGGACTTTAATTAGTCTGTGACTGTCTCGCAAATGTAGAAGACATTTATATAGTTGGTAATATGAAATATGTAAATATCTTAAGTCTTACTCTAATAATGTTAGAATTTTTATTTGGAAGTTTAAGCTCTTGTTCTTGAGGCTAACAATTTAAGAGAAAAATATAATTTATTTTTAGATCTTCATGTTCAAAGGCTTTAATTGAACTGACAAAACAATATCACAAAAATGAGAACTGTTTAGATTCACGTTTGTGTATATGTTTGCTTGAGAGTCTATGTAATACAATATCTACTGTTTGCTTTTTAAATCCTGTTCCCTGTCTTAGTCAGTGTTGTGAAGAGACACCATGACCATGACAGCTCTTAGAAAAGAGAGCATTTAAATGGGGGCTTGTTTACAGTTTTAGAGGGTTAGACCATTATTAGCATGTCAGGAAGCTGGTAAGCATGGAGTTGGAGCAGGAGCTGAGAGCTTTACAATCTGATTCACTGGCAGCAGGCAAAGGGAGAGGGAGAGAGACAAGACAGACAGAAGTGTAGTAGGAGGTTTCTGGCCCCGACTTTTGGGCCTTGCCTCAAGGTTTAGGCCCGCAGACCCGCAGAGACACGCAGAGGCTTACTATAGTTTTAGGCTGATCAGCCTAAGGCCCAGGCATATCACTTGCTAGCTCTCTACCCTTCACCTAACCCATGACTCTGTTCAGCCATGCAGCTCGGTACCTTTCATTAGAGCAGCATAGTTGTCCTCTGCTTCTTCCGGCTTCTCTCTGGCGTTCTCTCTGTGCTTCCTGTTCTCAGAGTTCTCTTAGTCTGGTAGCCCCGCCCGTACTTCCTGCCTGCCTTTGGCCAATCAGCACTTCTTATTAAACCAATGGGTGGGACAATTATTTACAATGAAACAACACAATACCCCTGGGGGGGGGGGGAAATGACACATGGTGGGGACTGATTGACTGACTGACTGACTGACTAGGCCTGGTGTGGAGTGTTGAAATCTCAGAGCCTACCCTCAGCTGCATACTTCCTCCAGCAAGGCCACATCTCCTAATTCTCCCAAACAGTTCATGGGGTGTGGGAGGGGAGACTAAACATGCAAATATATGACTCCATGGGGCCATTTTAATTCATATCACCCCATACCACATATAGAAATCTTAGTCTTGATGAGCTAGTTGGACCCATTGACCTGCTTTTCTAAAAGTTAAAATAATTAAAAACTTAATTTAATTTAAAATCTGAATTTAGTTAAACTTCGACGAAATATTGAAATTATTTACTGCCTCAAACAGTAAATAATCTAAAATTTCTTTCTTGAACCTAATTTTCTTAAATTTATGGTCTCAAAGTTCTAATTTATTTGTAAACACACACATCAAGTACTGTATAAGTTTACTGTATACAATTTGACTCTTTCAATCTTCATTACAACTTCATGAGGTAGGTCTTACTCCATTTTCTTTTCTTTTACAGACATTTTGAAAGATGCATATGTTGAACATTCTTATACTCACTGTCCAGATATATTTGTCATATTTGGCTTATGCCATAGCTATTTGTATTCAGTCATCAGCCCATCTTAATTTTCTAATGCTTTCAAAATAAATTGTAGACACTGCTCTAAGGGTAGAGTTGTTAATTACTGCTATCTTACACTATTGGGAACTGACATTCAGAGAAGTAATTTGTTACTGACTTAGAAAACTAAGCACACAGCTTAGTAGAGCTAGTGGTTGGATCAAGCATTTCCAGATAACTTCTACAGAAGGCTGGGTAACATAATACTCATAGGCATTATTAGTAAGAGCAATTTGTTAAATACATTTTTAAGAATGCAGTATCTCTCCTTGAAGATTTATAGTACAGAATCTTTGAGGTCCTGTGGTAAAGAAGCCATTTAACTTTGCTAAAGTCAACCATTTTCAGCTTTTTTCCACCAGAGTACTTTTCTCCAAACAGCCTTTTCATATGTAATTGGGTAGGACCAGAACCCAATGGTTAATACTGTGAAGAATGCTCACTGATAACATAGCCTTCTTTTGCATATTTAGGATAAAATATGTTTTGAAGAGTGTGTATATTTAAACACATCCCTAGAATTTTAGAGCTGACAAAGATCTTAGTTTTCTATATCAGTAGTCTCACTTCACGTAAGGGAACTGAGACTGTGTGTGCATGTAGCTAGTGTACACTAGCTCATGCTACATTTTTAGTGGCATAAACGGAACTAGAATATAAACCAGAATCTAGTGTGGTAGTTAGGCACTTTGTATTTGTTACGTAAATGAATACTTGTAAATCTTTCAGTTTTCACTACAAATCTACCTGTGTAATTATAACTTTTGTTTATTATTAGGCTTTATATTGATTTAATCTATGCTACAAATAATATCTAGTCACTAAATTTTTAAGACAAATTTTGTTATAATTAACATATGAAATATAACTATACAAGTAATTATGTAGAATCATCCCAGGTTAAGAAATAAAACTTTGCTGAGACCCCCCAAAGCTCCCACAGACTTCTCCTGTTGCTGACCCCTTTAATTTTTCTTTCTTTTCTCTTTCTCTTTAGCCAACTTAACAGGACATGCAGAGAAGGTGGGAATTGAAAATTTTGAGCTGCTGAAGGTCCTAGGAACTGGAGGTAAATCTCAGGTTTATTCTCCCACAAAGAGTGCTTGCTATCCTGTGACATGGAGTTGATAACCTTTATAGGGAAGTCACTGACAATTTCAAGAGTGTGAGGAAGCCAATAAGAAAACGAAAGAATCTTTTTTTGCCTGGCTCAGTTCCAGCACTTGGGATGCTTCTGGCAGCACTAACAAGAGTTCAGGGCTAGCCTGAGGTACAAGCAAGACCTTATCCAACAAACAAGTCAACAACAAAAGCCCCTTTAATCTAGCTCTGGGAATGCAAATCAGTATGTTTTCACTTAGACACAGTATTGGTTTTTAGAAGTCACCAGCATATAGAGAACTTTTATATGCCAAACACCTTATGAGGTGATTTCTATGGATTAATTTAGTTAGTTTTCTCTGATGGCTGTTGTAATTCAGGGCACATCATTGTAATAAGGAACAAGTCAGGATCTGCCATTAACTCAGCACTTAAGAGTCTGGCTAATTGCAGCATGCTTCTATTTATGTCCTGTCATCTATGTAAGATTGAAATGATCTATATTCATTAACATTTTAGAAAGCTTTTCAAAGTCATAAATAATTAAAAAAAAAACCAGCCATAGAGGAGACTATACAGTGCAGTTAGACAATAGAAGCAAATATGTAAATGTCTACATGTATTAGCGTGGAGAAAAATATCTGGGATGTATCCTCAAATGGTAACATGATCATCTCTGGGTAATTTTGCTTTTGTTTGTTCATTTGCTTTGCTTTTGGCTTTGGTGGTGGTTTTTGGCTTTATTCTTCCTTGTATTTTAAAAAATTCTCTGTCAACTCCAGTTGTTCAGAAGTCAAGCTGGTCTTGCAGTCATGGCGTCTGCACAGTTATAGAGATCCTACACTCAGCAGAGCCTGTGTATAGTGTAATACTCTACTTTTACCCTCCTCAAGTTCATTCACAAACAAAGCCTCATAGTCTGTACTGGGCCCTGCCATTCTTGTACCCACTCTGGCTTTGGAATGTCCTGTTGTGCAGTTAGACCATTTTCTTTCTCGTTAAAGTTTCACCTCACAGTTTAAGAAGCACCTGCATTTTTGGATTTTTCAGCTCTTATAGGAAGTCATGACTGTCAGCATTAAATCAGTAGAGAAATCTGGGTTTTTATAATCATTCCCCTTGGCCTAGCCTCACACATGTTTATATCCACATGCACAAATTATCTTTAAGTCATTCAGTAGGGAGCATCTGTGCTCTGGGTCATGTCAGACAAGGGTTTGTTTTATAGCAGTCCCGAGTTATTAGTATGCAGTATAGAGCCTGATGTACCAAAGAATAAGCCTGATGGTGAATTGCTACCAGCTAAGACTGTGATGCCAGAAAGAGTTTTAGTGTAGTTACCCACTCAAACATTTTTCCTTCCGTGCTTGCTTACCTTTAGGTCACTTACAGAAGTATATTTTTAAGGAACAAAACTAGCCCTACTTCACCTAATCCTCAAGAAAGGATGCTTTCAAAATATCAAAATAATATTGGTTATCCCTACCTTTGTTTCCTGTTTCAAAGGTAGTATTTATCTACTCAAAGGGGAAAACAAGTCTAGACCTGTGGTTTTCTTAAAAATTATGTTTGCAATATATTGTCACAGCTTTTCAGGTCAAGTTCTCCTCACATCTTTTTGGTGACAGCCTAATTGAGATACAGTGCGTGTACCACAGTTTACCCATTGAAGGAACACAGTCAGTGCTCTGAGTATATTTAGATTGTGCAACCATAACCACAGTCACTCTTGTCTTGACCTCAAGAAGAAGGCTTGAGTCCTTCAACTGTCACTTCTCGTGTTTACCATCCTCTCTGCTCCCAAACAACTGCTAACTGTGCTATTCTGGACATTTTCTGTAATTGGAGTTATATAATATATGCACTTGGGTGACTGGCCTTTTTCATGTAGTATAATGCTCTCTGGGTTAAAATATGTTGTAGCAAATATTAGCACTTTCCCTTTATTTATTTATAGTTTATCATATGGCTGTACCACATTTTATTCATCCATTTATCAGTTGATGACTATGAGAGCTAGCTTTTCTTGTCAACATAATAACTATAGTCTCCTAGAAAGAGAGTCTCAACAATGCATTAAGTTGGCTGGTGGGCTTGTATGTTTGGGATTGTCTTAAGTTAATCAGTGTGGGAAGACCAAGCCCATTGTGTGTAGCACCCTTCTCTTCAAGGATTTCTGAACTGCTGTAAAAGTGGAGAAATTGAAACAAGATAAGTATGTACTCATTGCTCTCTGCTTTTGACTGGATATGGTGGGACTAGCTGTTAGTCGTTCCTGCCTTGACTTCCCCATACTGATGGACGGTAACTGTAAAGTGAAATGAACACCCTTCCCCATAAGTTGCTCTTTGTTAGAGTATTTTATCTTAGCAACAGCAGAGAAACTAGAGCAGTGATCACTGGAGTTAGTCCTGCTTGCTCTCTGTGAAGTGTGAACTGAATGCTGGGGACAGTCATATCGAGATTTCATGTCAACTCGGTGTGTCATTTCTTGAGTATATTCCTAGGAACAAATTGACATTTTAATAGCAACTCTGTTTAACTTCTTGAGGTGCTTCTAGACTCTCCCCAAATGGCTTCACCATTTACATTCTTGTGAATGTTATGTATGGGTTTCAGTTTCTTCACATCCTTGTCAACATCTGTTAGCTATTATTTTTATGATTATTCTACTATATGTAAAATTAATTAGGTTAATCCTCAAGAACAATATTCATTAATAGTTTTTCTTATCTGGCCAAGTGATTAAATTGTATTAGTACATTTATTTTTCATGTGCAGATGTTTTACAAAAAGTCATGCATAATTTTAAATGTTTTGTATAAAGGTTATACAAATCCCCTCCTAAATTGTCTCCAGTTTTAAGCTGTCTTTGATATGACAGTGGTCTTGTCTGTTTACTACAGATTGGGTTTAATAATTTGTATGTCGGTAAGAAATCTGAGTCAGAAAAATACCACAAATATAAATTTCACTTTCACCTGTGCTGTTTGGAGAGTTTGTAGCATCTTGGTGTTTTGAAGAGCTTCTCAGCTGAACCAGGGTTCTCCCACCAGAGAAGCCAGGAATGTTCCCAAGTGGGAATGAAGGGAAGCTGGACATTGCCTGCCACAGAATATTTTTTTCACCTGGTACATAGCCTAATGTCTACTTGTTTGACTCACAACCAAGGAAACCCACACATGGGAAGCATGTTTGAACTCCTGGATGTTTTGTGGCCCTTGTCTGCTCATGTGCAGTTTATGTGTACCTGCTCATTTGCTGATACCTGGAGCCCAACTTTGTGTTTTTCTTGGCATCCCAGGATAAACCCAGTGTGACCGTCTTTAAGTGGAAGTCACAGACCAGTGCTGGGGCAACATAAAATTACAAGAATTCAGTACCCTTGGCACATTTTTTTCCCCATAAGAATTTATTGCTGTTTCAGAAAAAACCAGCTTTTGGAGATATAACCCCCCATCACTGTCTTTATTTTATTGACAGAAAACTAAGATATTTCATAAATGAAATACACTATATAATACATAACAAAAAGATCTTAAAGTAGATCTTAACTATCACTTCCTATTTCACTAATATCATGGTTTTTTTTGTTTTTTTTTTTGTTTTGTTTTTTTGTTTGTTTTTTTTTTTTTTTTTTTTGCTGTGTAGCCTTTGATGACCTGGAATTTGCCTTGAAAACCAGGCTAGTCTCAAACTCAAGAGATCCATCTATCTCCTTATTGAGAACTGAGATTAAAGTTGTACATGACCATACCTAGCTTATTCCCCATCTTTAAACAACAAAAATGTATTTCTCTTTAATGGAAATAAAAAATACCCATATTAAAATACTGAAATGAATTAATCTAACACTGCTAGTTCTCTAACCTCTGTGCATTCAGTAACTACTACTTCATAAGTACTACAAGATTGATGAGTCTTATTTAACTTCATGTGTTTAGAAAATAATAACTAAAGTCGATTTCCATCTGGGAAAAATGAAAATGAATACTGTTTGGTTTTAAACTGAGTGTTGTATTTTGATTATCAAGCTGAATGAACTCATCACAAGAAAATGACATTATTCCATAAAAGCTATTTCAGTCCCTGTCCACCATTTGTATTCATATTTTCTTATTGCTCTGACCAGTTACCTGACAGGCATTACTTGTGGGATCTACTAGTTTCATCATGAGAAGATATAGTGGTGTTCATGGGAGCAGAAGTGTGAAGAAGTTTGTTCACATTTCTGTGGATCAGAAAGTATGGAGGAGTGCTTTGATAGGTACTAAGTGAGAATATAATCTCCAGGATCCATATGATGTAGAATATTATCTTAAGCTGTGTTACTTTTGTTTATGTTGTATTTGTGAAGCTGTGTTACTTTGTCTGAAATACTTGATGGTCTAGTAAAGAACCGAATGGTCTATAGTGAGGCAGGAGAAAGGTAGCAAATATCAAAGTTTTTTTTAAAGAAAGACAAGTTTTCAGATTGTCTTACTTCACTGAATTGTGGCAATACCAACTAAATTTCTTTTTATAAACCTTTCTTTGCCTCTGTTGCAACATTAGGATTGATGAAGGTGCAGAAGTGCCAGGTGGGCAGCTGGGTAGCCTCTCAGAAGTGTAGCTGGGTTCAGTAAGGAGCCTTTGCGCATGCAGTAGCCCGTCCACCTCTGAAATTTTCTCTGCTAAATTTATCAAGAGTAATGTCTATAATTAGGAATTTTTCTGTGTTCTGCAGCTGTTTGGTCACAAATAAACACACAGAGGCTTATATTAACTAAGGACTGTTTGGTCTGTGCCTCAGGCTTCTTGCTAGCTCTCTCTTGCATCTTAAATTAACTCATTTCTATTAATCTGTGTATTGCAACATGACCTGTGGTCACCAGTACTTTCACATTTTGCTTCTTGGGAGACTGGATCCTGTTTTCCCTGGCACTGCTTTGCTTCTCTCTCTCTGCTTGGATTTTCCACCTTGCTGTAAGCTGTCTTGCCATAGGCTGAACACCTTTATTAACCATGGTAGCAACACATATTCACAGCGTACAGAACGACCATCCCATAGCAAATGTCTTGTACAAAGTAGCTTCTCAACAAATAATGATGGAATGAATGTAGAGTGTATTTACTTCATGTCACAGACTTCTGTAGTGATCCTTGAATATTTGAAAGCAGACTACTTTTTTTTAAAAAGTTTCAACATTTGTCTTGTCTGTATTTTGGAGATTATATTCTAGAAAATAATTTTGATATTTTTCTATAAGTTTTAGAAATGTTAGCTTTTATTATGCCATTTGTTAAAAGCAGAAGTAAGCAGCATAAGTGACCAAAAGAAACTGTTTACATAATGTCAACTCAGCTTTCCGGAATCCAATTATTGTTCATTTTATCTTTTCAATAGAAGTATACCAGTTACTCCCAAAAGTAAATTAAAGGAAAACCCTATACTGAGATCATGTTTATTCTAGGTATAGATCAAGCCACATGATACTTAAATCAGTGGTAATTGATAACTTCTGGCATCTACTGAACTTTCTTAAATATCTTATGATGGTGAAATACTAATTATTTTTTATTGCATTGTATAGCATGCATGTAACAATAATCATAAATCCAATTATATTCCTTGATCTAGTAGTTTTATATGGAAGAATGTTCCAGTTACAGACATAGAAATGAAAAGATACTTTCTTTTCTTTTTTGCTTAGGTTGACAGCTGAGATGTCCTGAAAACCCCTCTCATTATTAAATCCCCAAAGTGCTAGATAAAATATATTTTAAAAACTAGGTCTGCCACTGACTGCATAGATTAACTGACAAGAATAAGGAAAATCCTTAGATTTAAAAGAGTAAATGGGAGCAAGAATCTAGAAAACTAAATAAGCTCCCTGAAGACACAAGTTTTTCTGGGACATCGACAGTGAAAGTGAGCTAGTTTTAAATTTGTGGTTTGCATGCTTGGTATGGGAGATTACATGAAAGGCACAGGAGAGACCCAGACAACTACTGCTCATTAATAGAAGAAGAAAAAGAATCCAGCCTGCAAAGGGATGGAGAAGAAACTTCTGGGCTCAGCATTGGCTTGAGGGTGGGGGCACAAATGAAATACAAATCTTCGAAGCTTGCTCAGCCGTAACCTGGCGTCATACAGGCTTGCATCTCCAATAGTATGCACTGTGTGATAATTAAAGTGGAGCAGACATTTATCTTATACTAGTGGTTTCTAGTTAAAGTAAACATTAATCCTCTGTGTAGGGCAGTGCGTGCGTGCGTGTGTGTATGCGTGTGTGTGTGTGCGTGTGTGTGTGTGTGTGTGTGTGTGTGTACGTGCATGCACACATGTACACAGGTATACACATGTACACATACATACCTACATATATATATAAATGTGCCTGTATGTGGAGGCCAGAAGTTGGTATCAGGTGTCTTCCTCAATCCTTCTCATCTTTTCTTTATTCTCTCTCTCTCTCTCTTTTTTTTTTGTCTGTTTCTCACCAAGCCTGGAACTTAGCAATTCAAATAGGTCTCTCGCCAATGAGCTTCCATCTCTGCCTGCTAGCACTGAGGTTGCAGATGACTGCTTCTGCACCCAGATTTTACATGTTGTTTGAGGACTTAAACTTAGACTTCCTGTGTGCAGACACTTTACAGACAGGGCCATCTCCCAAGCCTTTACCTAGGTATTAAAGGAAGTATTAAAGAAAGTTATACAAATTAAGACCATATCTTAAACATTTGGAAACATCTAAGATCAAGGCAGCTTATCTGGAAGATTGGAAACAGCAAAGCAGCACAGACAAAGGTTATTTATTTTAGATTTGAAATATGATGTAAATGTTTATGTTTATTTTAGTAACTTGTACACAAAATAATTGTATATTTATAGAGCAAAAGGTAATGTTTTGACTTATTTGATGTTGTATGGATTTATTCAAGTTAATTGTTTAACATACTTACCACTTCACTAACTTTACTACTACCTTAATGTAGTAAGGATGTGAAAAAGTATGTTAACAATATTGAGATATACAGTTCATTATTACCTCTAACTATGAAACACAGTAGTATAATATTAAAGCTTATTTATTTCAGGCAGGGTATGGTGGCATACACTTTTAATTCCAGAACTTGGGAAACAGAGTTAGGCAAATCTCTGAGTTTCGGGTAAGCCTGGTCTCCATACAAATTCTAGGAAAGTCAGGGCTATATAGATTTGATCCTGTCTCAAAAGACAAACAAAAAGTCAACAAGAACAAAACTTATCCTTCCATTGATCTGAAACTATATTAGTGGAAAATAATTACTCAAATTATAAAAACTATGGATTGTTCACTAGTAGATAAGATAAAAAGAATTAGTGAATAGGAAGATAGTTTTGAAAAAGATGCAGAATGCATTGTTGTTGAATATTACTTTAACTATGTAAGGAAAGGTATATTACATTCCTATATGCTGCATTTGTTTAACGATGTAAAGATGTGTTGCTTTGCCTACCTGAGGCACCTGATTGGCTTGTTAAAAAGCTCAACAGTCAATAGCTGGGCAGAGAAGGGGTAGGTGGGGCTGGTGCGCAGAGAGAATAAGTAGGAGGAGGAGTCTAGGCTCAAGGAGAAGAAAGAATGAGGGAGTAGAAGAGAAGACGCCCAGCCAGGCAGCCACCAGCCAGCCATGCTCGAAGGAAGCAAAAAAGTAGGGTATATAGGATGAAAGAAGGTAAAAAGCTTGGAGGCAAACTGTGGATGAAGAGAAACAGGTCACCCTAAGGTAATAAGAGCATAAAATAAGGCTCAGCATTCATAACTAATAAGTCTCTGGGTCATGATTTGGGAGCTGGTTGACGGCTCAAAAGATAGCCTGCTACAATACATAATAAGGGAAATTAACATATATAAAAAGTGAGATTAAAGCATGGGTGACAAAAAAGATATAACAGTTGCCTAACCAAGAGTTACAGAAGGAGATAACAGAATGAGGAGAAACCTTTTTCAACAAGATGACAGCTGAGTATTTTGAAGGTTGCTAAAACATGAATTCTTAGAATTAGGAAACACAGAAAATCAGCAGACAAGTAAGAAGTTCTTATGGAAATAAAGAAATGAGAGAAGCTGGTTGAGCATAAGGATAAGGACACAGATATCCCCAAAGCAGCCAAGGAGGTACTTTTTAACATAAAGAAATTGTTATTTTAATTCAATCATAATTGTTGCCTTCAATAGCAACCATGGAAAGAACAGGCCAATATTCAGTAAATTGCACAGACCATAATTATAATATCTCATTTGTGTAATTAAACTAAGACACCTGGAATATTGGACAAAATTACATATGACTTTAGAGGTAATAGAAACTCAGGTTCTAAGGTGTATGCCATAAGCTACACATGAATCTTCAGTGTATAAGTTACCAAACTGCTGGGTGTGGTGGAGCAAGGCTTTAATCCTAGCACTCTGGAGGCAGAGGCAAGTGGATCTCTGTGAGTCTGAGATCAGCCTGGTCCACATAGACCTGTCTTAAACAAACTTACATAAGATTTCCATAAAAATGAGACTAAAAAAATATACATAGTCCTTTAGCATTAAAGTGGTCAATAGATAAAAATCTCCCCAGTAAGAAAATGCTTGGTACATTTTTAAAAACAAGTTATTACCAAATCTTGAAGATAGTTTGTAAAACTAGAAGCTTATTTCCTCCAACTGATTTGCTGAGGACACTAATAGCTTGATTCACAAAGCATGCCAGGGCAGACTAGGGAAGGGAAATTGGAAGCCGTTTTATATCTGTGACAATTGTGTATAGTGTTTGCAAACCAAACGTCTGATCCTTTGACTTACCATCTCCGTCGCCTTCTGGTGTTTTGTTCATAGGCTCTGAAGTCAGCTTTAAAGGGGAGGAGGTGGTGTCACTGTCATGTTCTCCACCATCTCCATTTCATGTTCCTCACTCTGCCTTAATGGCTCTATTGTTAGCCACAGACCCTGCTCTTCTTTCTTGTTGGTGACAGCGCAGCTCTTAGAAGGTGGGATAACCAAGAAATGTCATTGTAGACATTTCTGAATTCAAAATCAAAGTTTTGATGACTAAATGGAGTAGGTGGACACTTTTATTATGAATATGATAAAATCAATTTTTATTCAAAATTTCACCATGAATCTTTCAGTTTTATTACCTTTTTAAAAAGATTTTTTTCAGCACCACTTAAAATAATAGAACATCATATGTCTTTGTGTGTCATGTAAGGTTTTCTTGGGAAGTAAAACTGAACTCTTCTGATAAATTAATTTTTATATATTCTGAACTAGAAAAATTCTGTTCATCAGATAGCTTAAATGTAGACTGCTGAATGTTTGAGTATGAGCAATCTGCTGTTTTGTTCTTTTACTGCAGGTTGAACAGTGGGCCTTGTGCATGGTAGGCAGTAGCTGCACCCCTGAGCTACACCATAACCCCTCCTTTAACTCAGTTCTGAGACAATCTCCCTAAATCATACAGGCTGACCTTGAATTCATTCTCTAGCCTAAGTTGCCCTTGAACTTGGGATCCTCCTGAATATCTATCTGTGTTAGAGATCTGTTCTGTATGACCAGCCCAAGTTCTGTCCTGTTTAATTTTTTTTTAAAAAAAATCGTACATTTAAATTGATGTAATATTCATATTTTTTTCAGTGGGTTTATTTCTTGTTAAGATTCCTTTAGTCTGTTCCTTATATGTTGACTACTTTCATAATGTAGAAACTTTGAAATAAATTAAATTCTTCAATCTTCTCCTTTTAGTTTCTCATGAAGTCTTAAACATAACCCTTAGTCTAGGGCTGTGTACTAAAGTGGAAGAATGATGATCAGTTCTAATAGGTTATTTACTGAGTAGGAAATTCCAAAGTGAAATTGTATCCTAACTTGTAAAACATAAAACTATTTAGGACTTCCATGTAAGGAGAGATTACTACTTATTTCATGTAATTGCTTACTGCATTAGCATTTTGGGAAGTAATTTTAACTAAAATAATATTTCCAATAAAAATTCAATGGTGAACAGTATTTTATAACTGAAATGCTGGTAAGTTGAGATTTTTATAGCAATTATAGACACTGATTTGAATGTTGCTGTAAGAATAACATATCAAATGAAAAGAATATATTCTTTATTTTTTCTCCTAACTTCCACCATTGGAGTTCTGAAGTAAATAAATCAAACAAGTAAACAAAATTCCTTACTGAAGTAAATAAATAAGATCTCAAACAGCGTATTGTATACTAGGAGTTACATTCTAATATATATATGTGTGTGTGTATGAGTGTGTGTGTGCTTGCATATATATATATATATCTGTGTGTGTATATATACATACACACACACACACACTCAGTGAGTAATAAAATGCTCATATTGCCTGATGCATGCAAGTGCCATATGTTCTAGCGATTGTGGAAGTTGAAGGGGAAAGTTCTTCTAAAAAAGCATACTACCAACTCCCAGGTTTTTTTTTTTTTCTTTTAAACACAATATTGAATTGTGAAGCCTAAAGTAACTTCAAAAACAGGAACCTACAGCCACCACAGCACTTTAGTTGTCTCTTGCTAGTTTATTGTCCACAGTAAGAAAGACTGTCTAAAGTATAAATTAGATCATACCACTTTTTAACCTGAAAATTTTCAGTACATTCCTGTTTGCTTGTTTCAATCATTAATTCATATACATTAACCTTTTTTGGGTGCTGGGCATAGAGTAGTGGGATTTTTTTAGAAAAGATGCATAACACTTTAAAACAATTTATTGAAATCTTGGTATGAAGCTAAGTGTCAAAGACTAGACTTTACTCACAGTGGTGTTTAATGAGCAGTACCATCTCCTCCCATCGGTCTCCCTGGGGCTCTCCTAAAACAATTTTTCTTTCTTATGTGGATGATATCAAACTACCAACAGATCTTACCAGTTGTTATGTGGAAGTAAAGATGTATGAAGTAGAGACCGCCTTTGAGTTGCTCACCCTAAATTCAGTGAACCGCCTGCATAATCTGCATAATATAGCTTGTGATACATCTTAAACCAGTGTTTCCAGATTCTATAAACCTCCATCAGGATAGGCCGTGTGTATGTGTGTGTGTGTGTATCTATATGTGTATATGTCAGAGCCAGAGATTGAAGTTGGATGTCTTTCGCCACTCTTGACCAGGTTCTCTCACTGAACCTGGAACCCACCATTTGGCTAACATGACTGGCCACCCATCTCTGTTCTGTCAGTGCCGGTACACTGCTATACCCATTTTTCCAATGGGTGCTTGGGACCAGAACTTAGAACCAGCTGAGCCATATGCCCAACCCAGCAAAGATTTTTGTTTTGTTTTTTATACAGAACTTCCTTAAGCCTTATTTTATTAAAGAAAATTTATTTCCATTTTCCTTTGTAATTTGTCACTAGAATGAGCTAGAAATTACACAGGCAACTTAAAGATTTTTTTTTTTTTTTTTGAGACAGACCTCACTATATAACATTGACTTAGAGCTAACTCACTGTGCTATGGCCTCAAACTCACAGAGATCTACCTGCCTCTGCCTCCTGAGTGTTGGGATTAAAGGCGTACACTATCATGCCCAGCAAGATACTTGCTTTTTGATAACAGGATAGATGGTAAAACTTTAGTTGAGTCATGTAAAAGATTGTTTTAAATAGCTTGATATTACAATATGGTTTCTGACCTGGTCTGGCCAGAGGTCCAGACCCACAGACTTGCCACACCAGACTTCTTAGCCACCTGCTGCTGCTTAGGCCCCCTAAAATGATTCGGACACTTATATTAAGTTCATGCTGTTTGGCCTATGGCTCAGGCACATTGCTAGCTAGCTCTTTCATCTTAACTCAACCCATTTCTATTAATCTGTCTACCACGTGGCCCATGGCTCACCTGTGTTCCTTACATGTTGCTCTTTTGGGTGGCTGGGTCGATCTGTCTCTGACTCCACCCTTCCTTTCCCAACTATTATGATTCCCCATCTACTTCTTCTGTGCTGCTTGTCATGGGCCAAAACAGCTCCTTTATTTAAAGATTGATATTCACAGCATACAGAAAGACATTCCCACATCAGTTTGATAACTTAGCCATCATTTGTCACCTCAGTGTTTTAAATGTTTGGTTAGTGTCCTTATGAAAAACATGTTTCAAAGTACATATTCATTAGAATGTCATTTGGAAATTCATAATTTTGCATTAGTGATACTCACTGTGCCTTATCCTTTAGTGTAAGCTTAGAATGTGTATGTAATTCCTAGAGGTTAAATGTTTATGATAGTTTGTGCCATATAAAAGATATTGAATGACTTTGCCTTTGTGATATCAATAAAAATTTTTATTTTTTTACTGATGCCATATGAAATCATGGAAACATAGCTAGAGACATCCCAGGGCCAATTTTTGGTACATGTGATTTATTCTGAGAGTGTTTCAGAGAGAGAGTGAGGGATGTGTGATGGATGGGGATGAGCCTAAGCAAACTGTGTCTTAGCAGAGTCTAGATTTAGCATAAACTCATGGGTAGTTCTGAATAGGAAAGAGGAATCAGGCTTTCTTCTCCTGTGTTATTTTCTGGCCACAGGCTACTTCAATGGAGGTGAAGTAGAAAATGGGGCATGTAAATAGAAAATGGGGTGGCTCATGTCTAGTGTCGGTCATTAGAAACCAAGGCAGCTGTGGTATGATGCACCAGGCCAGGGGACAGGTGCGGGTTAGGGGGCGGGGAGGGCTCAGGGTTCACATTTGCATCCTTTGCCAATGTCCATCAACTATAGCAGTTAAGATATCTTAATTATTAAGAATATGAGAACATTATTTATGAATATGCTGTTCTTGGTTTTTTGCTTCTTATTGGAAGCTTTTTCATTTAATAAGATCCTTTGGGAATCAAATACATGGATATCTTTTTCTAACCTAAACTTGGAAAAACTTATCCATGGAATTGATTCCCAGAGGATCTTATTAAAACTCAGAGTAAAACATGTTGGGTTTTTTTTCAGTTTCTCCCTCTTTTTTTTTTTTTTTTCCTACTGGTGCCAGTATTCAGAATTTTCAAGTTATTTGGTACTACCTACAAGAAACAGCACCTTAATAGTGGCTTTGCCAGCTGAAGAAAATGTGTTACCTCCCGTCCCTTCTCCATGGCAGGATATTAATGGGTCCAGTCTTGTAGAGGTCCTGTTTAGATTGTACATCTGCCGCAAGTTTAAGAATGTGAAGACCAATGATAGCAGAAATTCTGCATCCCACAGTACTCCTATGCTTTTGTACTTTCTTTTCCATGTTGTTTCCTGAGTCTTAGAGGGGTAATACCAATGCTTATTTATACCTGAGCATTCAGCAGTCACTTATTTTCAGCACATCAACTAATTAATGGTCTGTGCAGTACTTACTATCCACTGGGGGGGGGGGAACTTCTGCACTAATCACGGCTATAGACGTAATATTTAGAAGGCAGTTTGAGGTCCATTTAGAAAAACAATAACAGGAGCTTCCATTAGGTCCTATGACCTCCCCAGCTATGGACATTTGACCAGGTTTATAGTACCAGATGTGTGGCGCAGACCTCAGACCTAGTCAGAAAGTATTTGGCTATCCCTGTAACAGATTTGCTGCTGTTCTTTCCTGGCAGGTCAGTAGTGTTAGCATGCAGGGTCCACAGCTAAATAATACTGTTGATGACCACCTTCTTGGCAGCCAGCATTTTACGTTCTGACACTAAGAGGGGTAGGCAGTGAGGAAGAAGCTTTCAGGTGCAGTTCTAACTTGAGTTCTTTATGTCATGTGACTAAAGCATGTGGTGTCTGTAGCAGAATCTTAGTATTTAGTTCTGATGAACACCCAGCAGTAGTGGTCATGCTCTGCTCTGGTTTGGGGACTTGAGGAGCTTTCATTTCATTTTTTTGTGTCACCCTCAGCAAGAAGTAGGTACATTTTTGTGTTGCAGCTTTATAGCTGGTCTTTTTTGGACCGCCAGCTTCCGAATAATGACATGGAGACTTCTTATTAAGTATGAAAGCTTGGCCTTATTTTAGGCTTTTTAAATTTAAATTAACCAGTGAATATTCATCTACACTCTGCCACATGGCTTGTTACCTCTCCTCAGTACTTTGTCGTATTTTCTCAGTATCTGGCTGGCAAATACTCTGCCTCAGATGGTTCCCAGAATTTCTATGTCTACCCAGAAATCCCAGCATTCCTCCCCTGCCTAGCTATTGGTCATTCAGCTCTTTATTAAAGGAACAAGAAGGTGCCTTAGGCAGGTGAGGTAAAACAGACACATTTTCACAGTACACAAAAAGATTATCCCACAGTACAGATCAGTACTATTTTGGCATATGTGTATTAACACAAGGATGCACATACTTTTTTCACTAATACTTAACACAGTGTTTTTTATCTGCCAGATCCTCTTCTGGTTAACTTAATCCTCAGACTACATAATAGAGGAGTTGTTTCCAACCCTAATGAAAACTGAGACAGATATATTAAATATTTTTTCAACATCACACTAAACTGCAAATCTAGGCTTCAAACCCATGTGGTCTGGCACTAGAATCTGTTCCTCACTCTGCACTGTCTTTCCTTCTCTCCTTCCTCCCTTCTCAGAGTTATTTCCATCCAGATATACATGCATGTATATGTAAATAAGGAGAAAACATGTTTCATTAAGTGCATGTAGTATACTTGATCTTATTTTCATTTCTCAGTGCTTGCAATACCTATTACATTGTTAGCATCATCCACTACTGATACATAGCCCAGTGTTTATAAAACATAAGGATCCTGACTTTTAAGAATGATATTTAAAAGTTGGAGTTCAAGGAACATATTTCTTTTTTGGCCCAATTATGCTATTGTCTTGAGGGATTGAAGTGGAACAGACGTGATGACCTGCACTAATTTTCTACTTGATAATCCACGTTCAGCTGGGAGATGACCTCTGGATATGCTTGTAGGAAATTGTTATAACAAGAACTGACTTTATCAAATGGCTCCTATATAATGAGAAATAATAAGGATGACATCTTTGGCAAAAATATATTATTAAAAATATTATATAAAAGTGACAGAGGGGCTGGAGAGACGGTTCAGCAGTTAAGACCACTGTCTGCCCTTCTGTCCTCCATGGGCATCAGACACATACATGATTCACAGACATGCCTACAGGCAAAACACCCATACACATAAAATTAAAAGTAAAAATGATAGTAAAAATTGATAGGAAGAACAGGAAAGATTGCTAGTGGATAAAGGCAGTTGCTGTCGAGCCTGAGTTGAGTCTTTAGGACTTACATGGTGGGAGGAAGCAACTGACTCCTGCAAATCACCCCCTGACCTCCACACATTAAGACATGCACATGCCCCTCCCTCATAAATGATAAATGTAAAATATTAAAGTGGTAGATTAGACCTCACATTGCTAAAGTCTTTACATATTTTTAAATTATTTTTGTTTGTGTTTTGGAATGGGTAGGTAGATATATGCTTCATGTAGGTCATGACACCTATTGTCTAAGTCAGAGACAATATGAAGAGGCCACTTTTCTCCTTCTACCTTGTGGGCCCCAAGGATTAAACTCTGGTCACCAGAGTTGGTGGTAAGCACACGTACCTGTGGAGTCACTTCAGGGGGTTTTTGTTTACTAAAAATTTACTTTAGAGAACTCATCATCTGTTGTGGTGCTGCAGGGTTTTAGAGACTTCTAGGATGGACAATAAGGGTTCCTGTAGATCTAAAGTCTTACACAATTTTTACTGAGTCTTTAGAAGTACAAAATTATGTCCAGTTTATTTTAGTTGAACTCAGTCTTTTTTTTCCCCCTCAGATTGTGCTGCAGTCACACTGAGGTGAAGCCACTTCTCTAAGAATCCTTTTCAGTGGCAGTGATTTTTCAGGGGCTCTCATACTTCACCACCCTTGTGTTACTTTGTACATGAAGCTATGCAATAAGGATCCTAACTTTTAAGGATGATATTTAAAAGTTGGCGTTCAAGGATTGTATTTCTTTTTTAACCCCAATTCTGCTATTGTCTCGAGGGATTGAATTGGAACAGGTGTGATAACCAATACTAATATTCTACTTGATAATCTAGATTCAGCTAGGAGATGACTTCTGGGTATGCTTGTAGGGAATTGTCTTGACTGCATTAGTTGATGTGGGAAGTCCTGCACATGGTGAGTAGTAGCGCCCTTGCCTGTCTAGGATCCTAGATCAAATAAATGGAGGAAGGAAATTGCAACATACAGTTATTCCTTGTGCTTTGTTTCTTGAGTCTGAATGCAACGTGACCAGCTGCTTCAAGATGACCTGCCTTGACTTTTCTGTCATGATGGACCGTGTCATGAGCTGTGAGCCAGAGTAAACCATTTTCTCTTAAGCTGCTGGTGTCAGGGTATTTTACCACAGCAACAGAAGAGTGACCAAGACAGTAGGGAAGCAGATGGGCATGGGCAAGTGGATTGATTTTTTAGAACTGGAACTTGTGTCAGGCCATGATATATGTGGGAAAGCATCTCTTTTTCCAAGTTGAATAGCTCATGAGAGAGAGCGTGCCCAGGCCTTGTGATTTGTTTTATATAGTTATGGCAGAATATAAGCAGAAGCTCTTTCTATGTGTGTGTGTGTGTGTGTGTGTGTGTGTGTGTGTGTGTGTGTGTGTGTGTGTGACTATGTTAGGATTTTCCTGTTATAAAATGCTAGCAGATAGGTTTCCTAAGATCACTTTCGCCACAGAATGTAGCAGGAACTCAGATTTAACACCAGAATTAAAAGGAATTACCTCATGACAGCCATTGTCTTTTCTAAAATGTCCAGCTATTGTTCTGTGCTATGGATCTAAATCACAAGGTCTTCTACTAAAGACCCACTTTCAATTAAGTCAGAGTCATCAACAGACCCTTCGGTAACACTTTAGACACCCCTTTCCCTGCTGTGTCCCCGGCTGCTTGTTTGCTTATAATTTTTTCTTTTCACACACTTAGCATTGGATTTCTTTTTTCCCCTCTTGTATATTACATCTCAACCACAGTATCTCCCTGCTCCCCTCCCCTCAGTATTCCCCCTCCCACTTTCCCTCTCCCTCCAGGTCCATGCCCTTTTTATTTCCCTCAGAAAAGAGTAGGCCTCCCAGGGACATCAACCAAACACTGTATATATAATATGCTACAATAAGACCAGGCACATCTCATCACATCAAGGCCAAATGAGACAACCCAGTAGCAGTGTCCTATAAATCAAAAGAATCAGATTGCCCCCACTCACACTGTTAGGAGTGCCACAAGAGCACCAAGCTACTCAGTCAGACATAACATATATGCAGAGGACCTAGGTCAGACCCCTACAGGCTTTCTGATCTCTGTGATCCCCACAAGTCCTCTTCAATTGATTCTGTGGGTCATGTTCTCTTGGTGTCCCTGACCCCTCTGGTTGTTCTTTCTGATCCTTCCTCCCCCTCCTTCACAGGACTCCTCAGTTCTCCCTAATGTTTGGCTTTGGGACTCTGCATCTGCTCCCATTGGTTGTTGGATGAGTCCCTCTGTCTCTTTGATTAGGGTCCCAGAATGCTGCAGTCAGGGCAAACTAGGTTGAAAGCTGGCAGTGTTGACATCAATCCCTCCACTTGAGGCCTTGCTTGGCTACAGAAGACGGCCAGGTCAGGTTTCGTGTCCTCCCATTAATAGGAGTCTTTGCTAGGGTCACTCTCATAGATTCCATGGGGTTTCCATTATATGAGATTTCCACTCTACTCCGAAGTGCTCCCAATTCCAGCCATTTCTCCTGATATCCCAGTTGATTTCCTACTGTTCCCAACCCTACCCGGCCACAGTCAGCCAGCAAAATCTATTGTATTTCTCCTTCCTGGGGAGATCCTGGCATCTTCCCCATTAAATCCTCCTTGTTACTTAGCCTCTCTGAGTCTGTAGACCTTAACATGACTATCTTTTACTTTACAGTTAATGTCCACTTATAGGTGAGTACATACCATGTTTGTCTTTCTCAGTCTGGGTTGCCTCACTCAGAATTATTTTTTCAAATTCCATATTATTTGCCTGCAAATTTCATGATGTCATTGTTTTTAAAAGTTAGAATGTTCAATTTCTAGGTTGTTACTAAGTTCTGGCTATTATAAATAAAGCTGCAATGAACTCAGTTGAGCAAGTATCTTTTTAGTAGAATGAAGCATCCTGTGTCTTGGTGCTTGTACCTTTCCCTTATGTGCTTGCAGAAGCCATAGGAGATTGTTGAGTATCCTGCTCTCTCCCTCTGCATCTTATTCCTTTTGGGTGGTTCTTTTTTTTTTTTTTTTTTTTTTTTTTTTTTTTTTTTTTTTTTTTTTAAATGAATCTGGATTGCAGAAGACAACAAACCCTCATGGTCCTTTTTTTTTCCCCCTCTCAGTGCTTGGCCACATCTGCCTTTTTTCATAGGTACTAGGGTTTGAACTCGGGTCCTCATGCTTGTGCAGCAAATGCTCTTACCTGCTGAGCCACTTCCCAAGACCCTACTCGAACATTTTAATAAATTCAAATTTTACAAATAAAATGGTAATTGAATAAAACTATTTAAAATTTCTTAACATTGTATTTTCTTTTTTAGTGTGGTGATTTGAGTGATAAAGTTTCCCCATATGGTTTTAGATATTCAAATCTGTGGTCCTTAGTTGGTGGCACTATTTGGCTAGGTTTAGAAAGTGTGGCCTTGCTGGAGGAAGTGTGTCACTGGTGGGAGGCATTGAGCGTATAAGGACTATACCATTTCTAGTTAGTTCACTCTGGTGAGCCCTCAGCTTCTGCTTAAATTGCAGAACCCATACTTTCTGTTTGCTGTTGTCATACCTCCCCACCTGACAGACTCTTATCCCTCAGCAACCAGAAGCCAAATGAACTCTTTATAATTTGTTTTGATCATGGAGTGTTAGCACAGCAATAGAAAATTCACTAATATAATTGGTTATTTTTGTTGTAAGATGTGATGGTGCTATTCCATAAGCTTTAGTCCCACTACCTCCTGTTCCTGTTGCCATTCCCTCAGCATCATGAGGAACCGCACACTAAACTGTAAACAAACTACTGCAGTTGTTTTTGCTGGGCATTATTACAGCAGTGAAGAGAGTAACAGATACGCATGGCAATAATGAGTTCCTATTATTTAGCTAGTATTCATTTGCTGGGAGTCTTTATCCATTGTCATCCTATGGTATTTTATGTTTGTCTAGAATAAAATACAGCTGGGGGGGGGGTTTATTAAAGTGTTGTATGATATTTTGTGTTCTGACAAACAAACCTTGCCTAAAGATCTGAGGGAGGAGCTAGCTACCAGTTAACCATAGAGGCCAGCAGTGGTGGCTCACACCTTTATCCCAGCACTTGGGAAGAGGAAGCAAGAAGGCCACCCTGAGCTTTAAAAGAGAAATAGAGCTGGGCAGTGTGTGCCTTTAATCCCAGCACTAGGGAGGTAGAGGCAGAAATAGAGCTGGGCAGTGTGTGCCTTTAATCCCAGCACTAGGGAGGTAGAGGCTATTTAGAGATGATCATTTCATGATAACCAATGAAATAATAGGCTGCCTTGCAAACTTTTCTTATCTCAGAAGTGGTAACAATAGATTCATTGCACTGATAGAATGCCTCACCTATTTTGTGGTTTATGTTTAACATTTGGTTTCTTATTTTCTGAAAAGATAACTCATTTTAAGGGAATTAGCAGAAGCAGAACTAGAGTGTGCAAATGGGTAAATGTAATCATAAATGAGTGAGCAACTGTTTTGTACTTGAGTTTTCTCTTCTATGAATTAAGGTGATCATCCAGCCCCTTGTAGGAAGATGTTTTAAGAACCAAAAACGTTAATATGTCTAAAAGTAGCTAACAAGTACTAGGTTTTAGGTGCTTATATCCTGTTTCTGTCAGAGCATTCACATTCTTTTGTAACAGACAAATATGGTGTGCTAGGAAGAAGCTGTTTCAGGTGTTTTGGTGATGTAGAAAGGATTTGTACATTTCAGAGACTAAATAGGGTTCATAACTGGTAGGACCATAGCATTCTATAGGTTGACATCTGGGAGAGAATATAAATTGGGGGTAGGTACTGTGTATGTATGTAAGGAACATGGAAGTACCAAGCCTGCCTGCTGAATAAGACTTTTACTTCCTTTCCAGTTTCTGCTGTTGGAAGATAAAGTGCATCTCATTAGAATGGTTTCTATCTTGGTTTCATTGCTGCTGTACAAAATATGCTGTTCCAGTTTCATTCTTTAGGTTGATTCGTTAGATCCTGAAAGTTGTAATTTTCTTTCTTGATTCACTTCAGCCTTTCTGAGATCTCAACCTGTAATTATCACACATACTTAAATAAAACACAGACTTTTCTGAAGTTTTTCTGTCTTCCAGAATATGTTAAACATTTTATAGCACTGCTTTATTATAATCTAGAAAATCTAATTTCTAGCATTCAGAAGGATTTTTTTAAAAATTTATTTACAGATAGAGTGATCCTGGAAGTCACTATTTATATTTGAATCAGGGCTATGCTGCTTCCCTCATCCCATTTTGAAAATGTGACCATAATTATCCTGGAAGCTTCTAAGAGAGAGAAAAGGGTGTGAAGAGCAAGGAGGAAGCTGTAGAGTGCTCCCCCTTTCTTCCTGGACCCCATGAGCCAGAATTCTGGAAATGGAGGATGCCTTTGCCAATTCAGGAGTAAACTGGAATGGAAATCACTCTTGTCTACACACTTGCTCATCTGTTTATCTTTTCTCTAGATCAAGTCTTGCCTAGGTCCTTAGTGACTCTACACTCATTGCTTTATCTCTGCAAGAGAGCTACTGAAAGTGCACTTGACTGGTACAGATTAAGTAATGGATGTGTAGAAGGGTGTTCAGCTGAGAGCCTGGCATGGGCTATTCCATCTCGAGTGTTGGTCTAGTCTACCATTGATCTGTGGTATATCAAGCATCAGCACTGACAGAACTGAATCCCAGAGTGGAGAGCCCTTCCCATAAAGCTCTCTTACTCTACCAGATGGATGACAATAGAATTATGGGCTGAGTACAGGGAGCTATGAGCTGGATAGGGCAATAGTAGCTGTGACCTGGATCAAAACTGAGCCCAATTCAAAGTGATCTGAGTAAAGCTTTTAATTCCTGAAATAGAATTGAGCATAATCATTCCAAGACATATTTGAATTTCAAAGCCCTTCTCCTCCCCTTTTCTCCTTTCCTGCTCTCTTTCTCAACTTCCTCTTCTTTCTCTGTCCCTCTTCCCCCATCTCTTATCCTCCTTGGGGCAATAAATTCAGGGAAGCTGCTTTTCCCACAAGGCTCTAATTTCTCGACTTGGAGGAGCAGCACCACATACAGGATTGTGTCTCCCGTGGTCTTCACTTAGGAAACACATGATGAAGATGACCCCCAGAGCCATAAGTTATTTCTGCCTAGAGATTTAAGGGGATTCTGTTTATATTGCCTTCAGTTTGGGCTATTTTAATGCTTGTTAACTGTAAAAATCTCCTTTGTTTTATAAAATGTCTGTTTATATTGCCTCAGTTCAGAAAGAGACATATAGAGGTATACTTGAAGTACTTCATTTATTTGTATGCATTAGACTCTTATTAGGAGCTGCCTTGGAGGACGGGGGAGGCTCAGTGGTTAAAGTGTTTACCACACAAGTGTGAGGGCCACAGTTTGGATCTCCAGAATCCACATAAATGTTTGCTTGGCTTTGTGACCCACCTGTAATTCCAACAAGAGTGGAAGGTGGACAGAGGATTTCCAGAGCAGGCTGGTTAGCAAAACTAGTTGTATTGGTGAGTTCTGGATTTGATTGAGAGACTCTGTCTAAACAAATACAGTGGAGGAACACTCAAAGATGGCTGACATCAATTCTGACCTTCATATGCACACAAACAAGTATATTCACATATGTGCAAACTGCATGCACACATACGAAAAGATGGAAAAGGAAAGGAAAAACAACTCTTGGAGATTAGAAATAATGCTCTTCACCTGGAATCTTGGACCTTAGGAGGCTTAGGTGGAAGGACATAAGGTCAAGGCCAGGCTGGAGCACATTCTGAGACCCTTTCTTAAAATAAAAGTAAATAAGAAAGGAAGGAACAAAGAAAAAAGAGTGAAATCCAATATTAAATACATTCCTCAGGGTTTTATCTGATGTCGAAAATGCCCTAGTTGTTCCTGAATTGGACTGTGGTTAGCTGAGCATAATAAAAGTTAGTTATTCTCAGACCTAAAAATATTGGTAAGAGAATAACATTTATAGTGAAGGCAGAACTTCATCAGCTGTGGCTAAATAGGTAAACCCCGGGGTTAGGCCTAGAAATATGTTTGGTAAAAGGCTAGAGAAATTATCAAAGAACTATTTGAAATAGCACTGAGTGAATTAGCTTTTCCCTTGAAAGACTCTCTCTGTGTGTGTGTGTATGTGTGTGTGTGTGTGTGTGTGTGTGTGTGTGTGTGTGTGTGTGTTGGCTAGGTGCATTTATTTTTATTTCCATAAATTACCATTCTGCCAACGTAGCATTTTAATTCTTTTTTCCCCCCCAGCTTATGGTTATTTTTTCTTCTTTTCTTTTTCAGCTTATGGGAAAGTATTTCTAGTTCGTAAAATCAGCGGTCATGATGCTGGAAAGCTATATGCCATGAAAGTTTTGAAAAAGGCAACAATAGTTCAAAAGGCTAAAACTACAGAGCATACAAGGACAGAACGGCAAGTTCTGGAGCACATTAGACAGTCGCCATTCTTGGTGACATTGCACTATGCTTTCCAGACAGAGACTAAGCTTCATCTCATCTTAGGTAAGTGTCCATGGTTGTCATGCTTTCTATGAGAACTTCTTTCTGTAGGTCTTGAGGCAACACAGTTTGGGCTTAGAAGAAACTGCCTCTCATTCTCTCTATGATGGCATTTCTGTTAGCATCTTGATTTGGAACTGAGACCTCAGCATTAAGACATTTGTACACCTTTATTCCATACTCCATGATTATTCCGTGTGCATCCAAGCAATGCAAGTGACCTGATGGCCAAGTGGGCTCTGATTTGTATTTTAGTTCTCAAGTGTGTGCAAGTTGGGTTGACGGGACAGCTGATAAGGGACAGCTGTGGAAGCCGATAGTTGGGCCCATTCTCTCGCTCTGGCTCTCGCTGGATCAGGGTGTAGCGCTCTCAATTACTGATCCAGTGCCTGCCTATATGCTTTTCATACTCCCTGCCATGGTGATAATGGACTAAACCTATGAAACTGTAAGCAAGCTCCCAGTTAAATGGTTTTTTTTTTTTTTAAAGAGTTTCCTTGGTTATGTGATATCTCATCACAGCAATAGAATAATAGTTAAGACATTTCCTAACTAATATGTTTTTATTTTACTCAATACTGAATTGTCAAGTTTATCAGTAGCTGTCAAACAAACCACCTAGAATGGAGTAGCTAAACAATGAGTTCTTTTCTTGATATTCTGTAGCTGAGAAGGGATTTCTCTACCGCTTTAGGCTGTTCTCATTTATATGGTATGTAGTAGAAGAGCTAGCTGGGTCAGAAGATCTATGGTAGCTAGAGATTGATTTGTGACAGTTGGTGCTATTTTTGGCTGGGCCGCCTTGCCTTTCTCTAATGTGGCTTCCCATTCTTTAGTATAGTTAGTCAACTTCTTCATACTGGCAATTGAGAGCAGCATGTGAAGGCTGCTGAGAGTCGGATGGTGGCGGTTGCACAGCTGATCTGGGAACTCAGGCAGTCTTTCTGTCAACACATGATTAGCCTAGATTTGTATCTTGCTGATGGGGGTGCTGCAAAGAGTTTGTGGTCATCTACCTAACAAATTTGTGTTCAGACATAACAAATTACAGACAAATTAGTCTTGTCTAGGAAAACTTCCTTGCCTGCCTATGTTTTTTATTTTTACTTCTACTGAATTTCAGTATTTAAGAAGTTAGATATTAAGGCTAGATAGATTGAAGTTAGACATTTGGGGTTAGACTATGCAGCAAGAATATTTCATATTGTAAAGCATTAGAAGAAATCTGTTACCTGGTTGCTAATAATTCAGAATGCTAAACTTGTATTAGTAGATGGCTATGAGTTCTTCATTACTATCTTATTATTTTTCCCTCAAAAGTAAATTAAGTTCTGTGTGGTGTTTTGAAACATAAGATTTTAGCACACTAAAACATAGTTAATATAACAAAACAAGTTATGTAAACTTCATATCAATTCATAAGGATTTTTCTTGGCATAGCCCCAAGGTCCAGATAAGTCTGTCCCACCTGAGGTCCCACAGTTGCTTATAAAATAATTTCTCAGAGGCTTATACCAATTATAAACTATTTGGTCTGTGGCTTGGGCTTACTACTAACTAGCTGATTTATCTTAAGTTAACCCATTTCTATTAATCTATATATTGCCATGTGGCCTGGCTTATTAGTATTTTCACATGTTGCTTCTTAAGCAGCTGGATCCAGTCTTTCTGACCCCACCTTTTTTCTTTCTCTAACTCTCTTGGATTTTCCACATGGCTGTCTCCTGTTTTGCCATAGGCCAAAACAGCTTTCCTATTAAACAGTGGTAGCCACACATATTCATAGTCTATATTAAGACCATTCCACTCCATTGTTCTTGTGTAGTTCCCTATGACTGGATCCTTAAGTAGTTGTTTGTGGCTTTGTCTTCTGTTGGTCTTTTAGGGTATAACTTACACGTGTATTGTTTGCAAGTTCCATAGAAAACCCACTTGGGCAGAATCTTTATTTTAACCATCTGTGATTGTATCAAATGCCCTCCCCCCCTTTCTTTATCTCTTTCTGTTTCTACACAGAATGTATCCCCAAATTTCTGGATCTTTGTGAATCTTTTAAATGAGGAGCAGTGTGTCATTGTAGTATCAACTTCCTTTTTACTTTCTCTCCTAAAGTTGGCATCTTTTCATGTTCTTGAAGAGCCATATACTATGTTCTGAGTTTGTATACTTCTGAGAATTACTTATTTATACTCTTTCTTCTTTTTTATTCTCAGTTTCCGGGATCTCTCAGAAAGATTAGCCACTTGTGATAAAAGTATTTCCCCATTTTTCACCTTTTAACTTTGTTTACAGGGCTTTTATTGAACAGATCATATATAGTAGAATTTATCTTTAAAATTATCCTTATGGCCTCAATTTTGAGTCATAATTGAAAGACCTGTCCTCTTAAATTTATAAAGGAATTTGTTGGTTTCTCTTTTTCAAATATTTGCATAGTTATTGCTTTTGCTTGGAGAACTTTAGTCAAGTAGAGTTTTTGTTTGAGTATGGAAAAAATAAGGATCTATCTCTCATTTTTCCTGCATTATTGAGAGAAATGCTACTTTTTTTTTTTTTTTACCCTGAATTGAGGTGTAGCCTTTTTCACCTATGATCCTCTCATATGTGTTTGAATATATTTCTTGACCTTCTTTTCTGTTTGGATTATTGAATGATGCTGGAGCATCATGCTGGAATATCCTTACATAGGCATCACAATGTGTTCTAGTATTCAGGGATGCCAGCTCTCCAGCAACTCTTGCTTTTCATTGCTGATATTCAGAACTTTATGGAGGACTGTTGTTGCCTGTTATTTTTCAATGTGATCTTTATAATCAAATTGTCTTGTTGTAGAAGGAGAAAATAACTTGTTAGTGGGTTTTATGGGGATTTCTTTAAATTAAGAAAAATAACTAAAGGAAATCTGACATTTTGATGACACTGGTTAGTTCTGTTAAAGAAGATGGCTTGTCCTTTCCTGTAAGGATATGCATCTGAGATCTTCAAGAGTGTTTTAACATTTTCTTTCTACCTGTGTGTCTTGGATTAATATTGAACGTCTCATTGTTGCTACCATAAACATCACCTACTGTATCTTAAGGCTGAAGGGCTCCACTTTTTTACAGTCATCTTATACATTGAAATCATCTTACTGACTTGTTTCTTCACAGCCTGTCCTGACTCAGTTGTTTGGTTTCTGTGGCTTTTCTGTATCTCTTATTTTCCTGAACATTTAACTCAAGGAGATTTATAATCATCCCTGCTATTTTTCAGGATGCTTTAGAGATTCCAATCTAGGCTAACATCAAATCATGGCTTACTGCAGAATGCTTGACAGCACTTGCTCCAAGGGGATACATTTTGCTTGGTTGGCACAGGCTTCTCCAAATAAGATAATTATAATGATAGTAGTATCTTACCAGATGCTATCTGTGACATTTCTTTTTAGTAGCCAGTTATGGAATAGACTTAACATTTCTAACAGAACTGAGCATGTATGATTGCTTCCCACAATAAGCTTTAATTATAATTATCTCTCATTTGTTTATATTTTATCTGCCATTCTCTAAATCAGTAGGCAGTGCTTTTTTTTCTGACCAGTAAAGGGCCAGATGGTAACTATTTTAAGCTTTGCAGGCTTTTCAGTCTCTTTGACCATAGATTGTAGTAAACAAATAGGCATAGTACAGTTCCAATAAAATTTACTTAGAGAATTGGTAGTGGAGCAGATCTATCTGCTCTTTGAGTTATTATTTGAGGACCCTTGTTCTAAACCCAGATCTTGAAAGTGTGTGTGTGTGTGTGTGTGTGTGTGTGTGTGTGTGTGTGTGTGTGTGTGTGTGTGTGTGTATTTTCAAATATAATAAAAACAGTCAGAGATATCAGAGGGATCTACCCACAGACAGTGGTAACTCACACCTTTAATCCCAGCACAGGGAATATCCTGGAGTGGTGACCTATGCCCTTAGTCCAATCTGAGTTCTAGGTCATCTTAATTTACAGA
The DNA here is from genome assembly GCA_033318265.1 of Phyllotis vaccarum. Taxonomy (NCBI): domain Eukaryota; kingdom Metazoa; phylum Chordata; class Mammalia; order Rodentia; family Cricetidae; genus Phyllotis; species Phyllotis vaccarum. The sequence continues at coordinate 49,153,444 of JARWLC010000006.1, forward strand.
AGGAGTTCCAGGCTCCCAGGCAGGCAGTGGTGGTGCCACACCTTAATTGAGCGAAGAAAGTATTTAAGGCAGACATAGAAAGACAGAGCAGGCAGAAGAAGCCACGGCTCACACTGTTAGTCCCAACACTTGGGAAGCAGAGGCAAGAGAATCTCTGTGAGTTCCAAGCCAGCCTGGTCTTCAAAGCAAGTTCCAGGACAGCAGGACTGTTACACAGAAAACTCCATCTGGAAAAAACAAAAACAAACAAAGACTGGAGGAGGTGGATCTGTCCTCTGATATCTTTAACTGTTTTTATTATATTTGAAAATATCACACACATGTGGAAACCAGAGGTTGTTGACAATAGGTATCCTCCACAATCTGTCTCCACCTTATCTTTTGAGACGGCCTTTCACTGAACTTGAATTTCATCAGTTAGGCTGGGGATCCAAAAGGCCCATGGGGATTCTTTGTCTTGGCCTCCCTAACTCTAGTATTACAGGTGTGTGCCTTCATATATAGCTTTTTAATGTAAGTTCTGGGGGGTTAAACTCAAATCTTCATATAATAGCAAGACATTTACTGACTGAGTCATCTCTCCAGCCCAATTAAGTCACATTTGTGCATACAAATTTTCTCTATAGTGTTAATAGCTCTTTGGGCTCTTTTGTTCTATCTTAATTGTATGACATCATATATATGTATATGCATATATACGTGTGTGTGTGTGTGTATGTGTGTGTGTGTGTGAGAGAGAGTGTTTTCCCCTTTATATTTCTGCAGCTTTTCCAAATCTTACATGTTCAGCTTACTCCATAACTTTTTCTCTACCTGTGTTGATACAAGGAATATAAAAACATTTTTATTTATTCTTTACTTTTTAGATCTCATATTATTTCAACAGAAGTTATGTAGGAAATAGTCTATACAAAACAGTTTCTCTTTTTAGTGGTCTTTTCAAAGCACCAGCTGATCTTTGGCTTTAATAATAGGTGAAGCTAATTAGTGGGATTCATTAGATATTAAAGAAGCAAATTACAAATATGTTTATAAGGGTGATGCCAAGGAGTATTCTTAACAAATGCTGTGTTGGTCTTGTAGACAATTCTGTCCTCATGTGTTATCATTTCAAGAAGAGTTGGATATTTAAGACATTAAAGTTCACTTTTGAGTCTTAGGCTCATCTTAGAAATTGCAAAGGTGTTGATGCTTGATGAAATGGTAACAATACTTCATTGTGTATTGTAGTCACTTGTGTCATAGAACAGACAGGAGCTGCTGCCAGATGTTCCTTCTTTTAAGTAAATATAACTAATTCTCAAGAATGAGAAGGCGGCTCTCTGTGATGGTTGTGATGAACTGTAAGGTGTCTAGTTGTATGAAGGGGGGCACAAGGAACTTGAAACATAAAGGATGGTGTGTGTGACTAGAGAGTAGAAGCAAAAGAGAGGGCTTTCCTTGAAAGCAGGAGGTTGTAGTTGGCCAGTTGGCTCTGCTGTTTGCCCTCCCACAAGTAAGTAGGTTTATGGAAGCTGTGAGCAAGCCGCCACTGAAGCAGCTCTCTGGCTCCACCTGTCGTTCTTCTGCTGTGTCCTCAGTAGAAAGCTGCCGAGACAGCTCTGTGGTTTCTCACAGTGCTCTAAACCCCGTAGTGGCTTTTCTCCATTGCTAATAAATGCAAATAAACTTGAGAATAAGAAGGGAATTTCTGGATTCAACATTATATGGTGTGTATCAAGGTCATGAAAACCTATGTGCTCTGCCAAAAGGAAAGTGTTTGCTCCCCCTTCAACAGAGAGAGTTATCCACTTTGCTCCAAATCAAGGGCTTCTTACTAGAAACATTAGTAGTGCCAGGAGAGTGCTCAATTCAGTAGCACATAGACTAAGATTGGAAGGGATATAGAGAAGATTAGTACGACTTCTCCACATGATGACAGGCAAATTCATGGAGCATCTGTACCAGTATTTAGCAGTTATGCAGGTTGTTACTGTGTCTCACAAAGTTTATCCTTGGGCAAGACTCTTGTTGATTTCTTTTCTAGGAGCCTTCATAGAATCTCTTATACTTAAAGCATTATCACTGCTTTCTTTCTGTCTGCAATGGCTTATCTGACTTTACTAAAAATAAATCAGATCTAGTTGCTACAGACTCAAATTTTCTTTCACTCTCCTTACTTGAAAACTATTTGTATCTTGAGACTGCCTCATAGATTGGCAGTGAGTAGAGATGTTGATTGTGATGGTTAGTATTAATTGTCTACTTGACAGAATCTCTTGGAAGATGGGCCTCCAGACATGCCTGTGAGGAATTATATCAATTATGTTGATATAGGAAGACACTCCCACTGTGGATGGTACCATTCCATGGATGGAATCCTAAACTATATAAATGTAGAAAGTAAGCTGAGCAGCAACATGTATTTTTCATCTCTGCTTCCTGATTGGATGTGTTCTAACCAAGTACTTCAAGTTTCCACACCTTGACTTCCCCACTATGGACTGTACGCTTGAACTACAAACCAGAATAAACCATTTCTTCCTAAAGTTGCTTTTGTCAAAGTATTTTTATCAAAGTAGTAGCCAAAGAAATTAAGATACTGATAATAAGAGTTACAACTTTCTCTGTTTTTTAGGACACGCTGTTGATGTTGAATATAAGTAGCTTTTACCTTTAAAAGTTACTTAATTTTTAATTATGTGGATATGTGCATGAGTTTGTGCATGTGGATGCAGTACCCAAAAAGTACAGAAGAAAGGTTCAGGCCCTGTGTAGCTAGAGTTTTAGGTGGTTGATAATCTCCTGATACCTGAGCTGGACACTGAACTTGGCTCCTCTGCAAGAACAGTATATGCTTTTAGCCACTGGGCCATCCTACCAACTCCAGCCCCTGTTTTTTGGGTTTTTTTGTTTGTTTGTTTGTTTGTTTGTTTTGTTTTGTTTTTAATTAAAAGAACTTAATAAAAACTGGCAGTATTTACAAAATTCAATATGTAAATATGTTGTGACTCAGAATTCCTGTTTTAGGACTCTGACCTACCAAATAATACCTGCCCAAAGGGATAAAATATATCTTGAAGACATTTATGTCAATATTTTCTTACTCTAAGTATTATAAGACTGAGAATGTCAGTATAAATATAGGTTGTCTCTAGACTAGAAAATCTTAGATTTCTTTTGGGTCACTCCTTTGCTTAAAGTAACTCACCCATTTTCATTTACTTGGAACAGGTATTACACATATTAATTAAATTATGGCTCCGACAACTAGATTTAAAAGGAGGACAGGTTTGTTCTGATTCCTAGTTCCAATCTGTTGTTTCTAATTCCATTGCATCTGCCCTGTAGTGAGGCTTAACATGATGGAAGGGTGTGGTAGAAAAATACTCTTCACTTCTAGTATCCAGGAAGCAGAAAACCATAACAGGAAGAGGCAACAGCCAAGATATACTGTCAAAGACATGACCACAGCAATACATTTCCTCTAACTATATCTTACCCTGCACTATCTTTTAATAGTTTATTCAGGTTTTTAATTTACCAGTTGATTAGACTATTAATAATTAGATTGCTCATGATCTAGTGATCTTTGGAAATATCTGTATAGATATACCTAGAGGTATGCTTTAGTGTAATCTAGGCATCTCTCAATCCTGTCAAATTAACAGTCAAGATTAATTATGATGTACTCAGCTTCATAGTCTTCTAGACTAATCTGTCCAGCCGGTCTCCTCTCCCAATAAGTCTCCTACTGTTTAGCTCTGCTACCTATGCTGTAACTGAGCTAAATTATTCACTTACTCCTCTGTAAACATGCATTTACTATTTAGAAATTTCTTTTTGAAAATTATTTCAGCATTCCCTAGCTAAGAGTGTTAGATGTAGTAGTTGATTTCCCCAATCCTCCTCAATTCCACTTTTTTCTATAGTTGTTTGACTTAAATGGAATAGTGTCTGTAAAATGCTTAGTACCATCCCTGACAGACAGTGATTGTCAGTGTAACTGTATCCAAATAAAGTCTAGAGAAGTACAAGATGGAACTAGAACATCTTGTAATATAAAGAAGAAAGTGTAATGGGGGCAGAAGCAAAGCTCTTCCTTGTGGAATAGTACTGACACAGAGAAGGAGAGAGGGAGTTATAAAATCATCACTCCACACTAAAGTGAGTAGGCGATAGTTTAGTGAGAAGCAGGATATTTTTGCATAATCTCAGTTCATTTCTTCATAGTTTGCCAGTTGATTACAAGGCAAAGTATAGTGACTTAATAGTGGAGAAACTTGGCAATCAATATTTTAATGACTAAATTAATGATATGATCAAACTCAAGTCTAGTGTTAGGAAAAGCAACTAATTCATACTTCCCACGAGGTTTAAGAAGATAGCATCATCTGCTGGTATTCTAGGAATTTATTATTTTCATCTGATCATAACAAACCATCCAACATTGAGGAATGGTCCACACATGAGGATGTATCCTCTACAAACACATCAGGAACAGGAAATACAAGCAGAAGCTTCCACTTATATGTTGCGTAAATTGTAATGCATTATGTGACCTTGAGCTGGATTTTAGAATGGAATAAAGCCACTACTAAAAACATTGGGCAAGTGACACAGTTTGATCAGGAAGTCTAGATATGGTAATGATACTTTTATCCTATGGTTATATGAGAGAATGCCTCTAGAAGGTTCTAGTAGAGAAAAGTGTTTTCAGTTGGTTCAGGAAAGACGTACACGTGTACAAGCAGAGGAGAAGAGAATTCCACAGCAAATGAACAAGATGCAAGTGTGTTGGGTTTTCCTTGGGGATTTTTTGTATTGTTACACCATTTTGTTTTTTAAAGTCTGAAGTTGTAGCGAGATGAACTTGAGTTTTTCTTTGCTTGCTTCATTTTGTTTTTATGAGACCATAGTTGAGGCATTGTATCCTAGGAGAGACTTCAATAGATCCTTATTTAGGTGCACTCTATGGAGTAATGGATTGCTTTCTCAGCTTCCTAGACTAAAGTTAGGAACAGTTGGAAAGCACTCCCTAGGCGGCCTGCTGTGGACCTGTAAACAGGGTGCAAATGTTCTAAAACCATGTGTCCTATGTTTGGAACTTCTTGATGTTCTGGCTTTGTCCAAAGCCATAATAGCATAACAAGAAAGAAATACTATCGTATTTATTATATTATTGTAATAGATTAAGTCCAAATTCCTGGTAAGAGCTGTGAGTATAACACTTCTCTGCTATCCATTTCATACCTATCTGTTTGAACAAGTAGGTGGATTAAAATGATAATGATTCAGGAAAGGTTAAAGAGGTGTGCAAGGCTGGAATATTTTTGCAGGCAAAGTCAAGTCGTATTTGTTTCTTTCTCTAAGAACACACAACTTTGTTTTCACTATTGCAAGACACAAATTACTGCCCTTGAATTATCTAAAAATCTGACACTGATTATTGTAGCTTAGCACATCATTAGAAAGAAAAGAAAAAGGCTGAAACTGAGAAAGGTGGCCTCACACTTGTAATATCAGCACTTGGGAAGCTGAGTTGGGATGACTAGGAATTTAGTGGTACCCTAAGCTACATTGTGAGAACCAGGCCAGCGAGGCTCCATGAAAAGATTTAAATTCAGTATTTACCATAGCTTTTTTTTTTTTTTTTTTTAAAATCCTTCATATAACCACCATAGAATGTTTAAGGGTTCTTTGACTTCAGGTGAGCCTTTAGAAGTTTAATTGGGAAAAGAATATAAGGTAATGAAGTTATATGGCCAAGATATGTAGGATTACATGATTCTAAATTATTTAAATATTGGAAGGTAGAATAGTTGATCTTCAGGTAGTTTTTCTGACAGTAATTTGTAAGGCCAACACTCCGAGAAGGGAAGAAATAGAGTAGAGAAGGTGGAAAGGCAGTTCTCCTAGGGAGCATATAAAACAGCGTGTCTAGAGTCCTGGTGCTCAGCTTCATCATCCTTACTCTCCACCTAAGGAGATGTATAACTCTGAGCAGTGTATTTAACCTCCAAGTTTCATTTATCTCTGACAATCATTGTATTTTCTCTAGTCCTATAATATTTTAATAGTACCTACTTTATAGTATTAGGCACGTCAGATTTTTTTTTCTTCCTAAATAGAACTAGTACAGAATAAGTGCCCAGTGTCTATAATTGCTATTCTTAGGTTAGCCTCAGAAGCAGTGAGTTGTGTGTTTGGGCTAGCCTCAGACACTAGACTTAGTTCCTTTTCAGGAGTGCTGTCCCTAATTCTAAGGAATTAAGTGCTACTTCTGTGCAGGCATCAGTAGCCAAGCGTATACTGACAGCATTGCTGACTTCATGCTGTGATTTTATTTTGCTGTTGTAGTTACAATATAAACTAATAATAATCATAGAGACAAAAACTGAAGAATTGTGAATAAAAACTAAGAAATCACATGTTATTCCTGACAATGTTCATGTAATAAAGAAACTAAAACCAGCATTGGCTTTAACAAAACAGACAAAACAAAATAAGAAAAATTTAGGCTTCCAGATTATGCCAGAAGCCAGTAGGGACTTATGAAAAAATTTCTAAAAATCAGATGGAGCCATAATTTTATTGGGAAAGTTCCCTGGGGCAGATGAGCTGGCGTGGTGAGAGTCCACCTGATGGATGTGTGTAATTCTCGCAGCAGTTTTACTCAGATGCACTTACCCAGTTCAGACTTGTTGTTGCCTCTTCAGTGGGAAGTCTAGCTATGCCCAGCTCAGGAAGCACAGGGATCTAACCAGTGTCGAGGTGGGCTTTGAGCTAAAGAGCTGAGAAACCTCAGCTTCAATATCAGTGAGGATTTGACATCTCATGACACCAGTGATGTGGCTCTGGCTGAACATTTACTTGCAATGCCTGGTTCTGATGCTCTTTCTGTTTGTTGTTGTTTTGAGATGAAACTTTATACCTTTATACCTCAAACTCACCTTGAGTAGGTTATATAGGTTGGCCTTGAACTCAGGATGCTCTGTCCCTGCCTACTGAGCACTGAAGTACAGATATTTATTGTTATATTTAGTTCGGCTTGGTATAGCAGGATCACCAGTACCTTTTTCTGTCTGGTTTGTTGTTTCACTGCCTCGGAGGCTTGCTCCAATTTTACCTGGACTCATTTAGTCTCCTGATGAGTAAAGAAGTGTGGTGACCCCAAAGCCTCAGCTTCAGTACATACTTTGTAGTCAGCCACTGAATTCAAAACATGTTCCCTGTTACTGTTCATAAGCTCTGAAGTCCATCAGCCCAATTGTAATTACAGTTAGACTGTGGGTAGCTGTGCCAGACTTGGTGAAGTTAAGGTGGAGAAGCCAAGTACTCAAGAAAACATGCTCCTGTGTGAATGTTAGAACCAATATAGCATCCAGAGGTGTCCTACATGACCTACACATGAATGCTGTAGCTTGTACACACTGGACACATACACGGTAATAATAAAGTTTTTAAAATGGATTTGGATTACAATTGATAAAAGTTGCAGCTAATATTTTTTATTATATAATATCAAATAAATACATTTATTCGCTACTGCATTCATTCTTTCTTTCTAAAAATCAAGTGTTTCCCTCCGGAGATGATCCAACAATTAAAATGTAGATGAGAGATGAGGGTTACAGGGCTGAGGAGTTAGAAATGGGCATTTGAGGCCAACAGAGCAGAAGAGGACGATCCTGCAAAGGAATAAATGAGTACATAGAAGAGAGTTGTAAGTTGCCCAGCTACTTAAGCAATACCTGGAAGGCTAAGAGACTGAAGGGAGATTCAGTAGCATCTTGAGTCAGGGATGAAGGGTTCAGAGTTAATTACTCCCAAAATGCATGGACTTGGTAAACACAACAAAATTTTAGTCAAAAGTCTAGAAGGAGCATGCTTTAGCAGTACTAATCACATCCAGGGATGGAGAGATTGCTCAACAGTTAAGAGCATGTAGTACAAAATTAGACTACTTTTCTTCTTAATAAAGAATGTATACAGGTCTTTCAGGTGGTAGGACTGGAAAAATGAGTAAGAAGGAAAATTACATTTGAATATATCATTACTCAGTCCTCTAAATTCTGAAACCTTGCTCCAGCTTATGAGAGTTTTAAAACAACCCTAGTCCTAGGGCTCACAAAATGGCTTTGCTTATAAGTGTAGCTCTCATCCCACATCTTTGTAGCAGGTGGAGGTCTTAGAAAACTACAATGGGTCAACATACAGAGAACTACTGAGCATCATGTGCCCAGCCACAACATATATATCTGCAGTACAGCTCCTTACACTCAAGGCTCAGGGAACATCACAGAAAAGGAGGCAGAATGGCATAAGAGCCAGAGGACCCGGAAGTCTCGATATGTTTGTATCTCTCAGATGTAGTTGGGAAGATACCAGAACACAACGAAATGGCTGCATAAACAAGATCCAAACAGTGACAATACTAATAGATAGACTACCATGGAAGAGGGAGATCTCAAGAGGGCCCCACTACCAGAGAAAGAGCTACAGACAGCTGACTGCTGAGAGAGGGAACACTAGTCTTCTCCAGGAATGATACCCCAATTATTCAATACCTAGCAGTTAGCCCAGAAATCATGTACATACAAGCAACACTAGATGAACTTAGCAGTTTGTGTCTATATATTCATGCATATGCATTTATATTTGTCTGTAACAAAGATAATAAAAGAAAAAGAGGTCATAAATTTGAGGGGGTATAAGGAGGGTTATGGGAAAGACCAGAAGTAATAAAGTAAAGATGGAAAATGATTTAATTACATTGTAATTAAAATAAAATATATTAAGAAAAAAAAAGCACATACTGCTTTTGCAGAGATCCTGAATCCCATTTCAGAACCCATGTTGAGTACCTCACAACTCATTCAGCACAGTTCCAGAGGAGCTTCTGGGTCTCCATGGGCACTTGGACTCATGTCTTTGTGTCTCATGCCTTTTATCCCAATACTCAGGATGGAGAGATAGTCAGATCTCTATGAGTTCAAAGCTAGACTGATCTATATAGTAAAACCCTGTCTCAAAAAAATCAGAATTAATGATCTCAGTGAGCCATTCAAAGGCCACCCAAAAGAAGGGAAAAATGACTAGATGTTGAGAAAGGACCTCAGAGTTCTCAATCTTACTTTGTATTTCACAGCAAAGCCAAACAATTACATATATGGAAACCTGGAATTCAAGTAATGTCCCTAGAATTAATGATAGGATAGTTACCCAGTAACACAGCTACAAACAAGGGCCAGCCTCCTAAAAACTGGCCTTTCAAGTTAAAGATAACCAACATCTACAACCAAACTTAGACATTAACTGTTGGTGTCTCACATGAGATCAGAGACACACACCACCAGCGCCACAGAGTTTATTCAGGGGAGTTGCCAGGTGAGTACAAGGGCAGAGAAGCAGAAGAGAAAAGAGACAGACTTTCACATGGTGGCTCTTTTTAAGAGAACAGAATAGGTGGGCACAGATTTATGTAGCCATGCCTAGGGGTGTGTTCTGCCGATGCCATGTTGGGTTATCAGACTAGCACATTTACCATGTATCTGCTACCTGCCAGGAATCCTTATATTAACCATTCAGGACTGGACAGGCCCTGTTTGCATGAAGTACCTGGATTTTGCATGAGTATGTGGGGACTTGGCAAGAACTTGTTCTATATTGACTGTTTCTCTTTGTTCAAGGAGACCCTAGCCTGTGGTCAGTGCTGGGTCTCCCATCTGGCTCGAACTGATGTTCCTATAAAGTCTTTTCCTAGATTCATCTGGGTCTAGTCCTGTCCTAAAGTTTCTGTAGCAAGCTTTCTTTTTGGTTTCCAATGCCCAAATGACAGCATGGAAACTTACTAATTATGAAATCTTAGCCTTTAGCTTAGGCTTGTTTCCAATTAGCTCTTATAACTTAAATTAACCTTATTTTATTAATCTACATTTTGCCATGTGACTTATTTATTTATTTATTTTTTACTTTTTAAACTGTATTCTGTATGTCTCACTACCTCCCTGTCTTGTTGGTTGGAAAGTCAATATTGTTAAAGTTCTGGTTTTCACTAAATTGAGCTATGTGTGCAAAGTTGTCTGGATCAAAACCCTGAAGAGGCTTTTTAAAAAATATGTGTGTGTTTGTAGAGATGAACAAGACTTTACAATTCTTATACTAATATAAGACAAACTATAAAAAGAGCTATCATGAGCATGCTATGTCGGAAACATAGATGAGCATGTGCTGTGGGAGTACGTACTGGTATTTTGTAAATATTTGTCCCGCCTACTGTTTTAATAAAAGCACTGATTGGCCGAAGGCAGACAGGAAGTATGAGCGGGGCTACCAGACTAAGAAAACTCAGAGAACAGGAAGAACAAAGCAGAAAAGCCAGAGAGACACCATGATGAGACTCCAGCAGACTCAGAGGACAGCTATACTGCTCTGAGAGAAGGTATTGAGCTGCATGGCTGAACAAGATAAGAATTATGGATTACTTTAAGAGTAAAGAGTTAGCAAGTTATATGCCTGGGCCCTAGGTCAATCAGCATAAAATTAATGTTAAATGTCTATGTGTTTCCGTGGGACTGTGGGTCTGTGAGTCTAGACCACAGGCCAGACAGGCCAGAAACTTAATACTGCAAAAAGGCTGTTTTTGGCTCCAATTTTGTGCTCTAGAACTGGTCCCCTTGTTCTGAAAATATATAAACTTTAAGGTTACATACAAGTATGGAATACATGTCAACTAAAGATGATGTTTTATGTATGAGCAAGTAAAAATACATCACATATCTTGTCATTTTTCTAGCTCTATGTCTTTATGTCTGTAGTCAGGATTTCAAGAGGTCTTCCTTGATCAGAATTGATTTCCTTTAACCTGGAATGAATCTACAGCTTCTCAGTTCTTGTGGAAATGAAAACATCACCTCTCCCACAAAGCAATAAACCTTTTGACTTAAATTTTGAGTCAAGATATTTTTTAAATATATAAGTTGGCTTAATCTAGCAGTTTTTATAATTCACTGTCTCTTAGCAGCCAAAAAAATTAAAGACAACACAATAACATACTGGGTCCAGACTCTCTGTGTATTTTCCATGTGTGTGTGTGTGTGTGTGTGTTTACTTTATTTAAGAACTTCATTTTAAAACTATATATATTTTTTTCTGATGGTATTATACCTTTTCTCTCCCAAACCTATGTATATTTTTAAACAAACATTTAGAGCTTGTTTGTTTGCTTATTTGTTTTGTCTGAGTCATATTTGTAATCTTTTTCTTCACATGAACCTTTAAACTGTTTCATGAAAGAGGTACCTGTTGGTGAGAGCCACATTTACTGCCCCAACTCTGGGGAGTTTGTGGGTCAACACTGCCACCAAGTTGTGTGTTGCCTGCTACTTATAAACCCCACTTAGTTGTTTGGTAGCAGGGCCTCTTTTTTGTTTATTTTATTTTTAAATTTTCCCTACCCACTACTGTTCCCTCTCCTGCCCCTTCTCCCAGTCCTCCCCAGCCTCTCCCTTTCCTCCTCTCTTCTGCCCTCCCCTAGTCACCCCCCAAAGAAGGCAAGGAATCCTGAGGTGAGTAAATTCAGTCTAGCATATCCAGTTGAAGTAGGAATGATTTTCTCCCCCAAGTATCAAGGCTGAGAAAGGTGTTTTCCTGCCAGGCATGGGCTTTGAGAAGCCAGTCCATAGACCCTGAATAGACTGGTTGATTTCAAGAGACTCCAGGAATTCCTTACAACTGTCACCTACATTGAGAGGGCCCAGATCTATTCCATGAAGGCTTGTCAGTTGTTATTTCAGAGTCTGTGAGTCCCAGCAGCATGGGACTGCCTACTCCATGAGTCTCCCCATCACGATCCAGATCTCTCCTCCGCTCATGCAGCCTCTCCTCCCTCTCTTCTGGACCAGTAGTTCAGTCTGGTTTTTAGCTATAGCTCTCTGCATCTGCCTCCATCAGCTGCTCAATGAAGGTTCTATAATGGCAATTAGGGTGGTCATTCATATGATAATAAAGAAAGATCAGTTTAGGCACCCTCTCCACTATTACTTGAGCCTTAGCTGTGCTCATCTTATGGTTTCCCTAGTATCAGGTTTCTCTCTACTCCTACAGTGGCTCCCTATCTCAGGATACCCACTTCTTTGCTCTCTTTCTCTGATGCTCCCCTCGCTCTACCATCCCAATCTTTCATGTTTTATTTGCACCTCCTCATGCTCCCCACATCTACCCCCACGCCCTGTATGATTGCAATTTTCTCAGGAGATCTTCTCTACTTCCTTTTCCCAGGAGGATCTCTTAACTTTCTCCTGTTATTTAGCTGCTTGGGGGGGGGGGTGTGGATTGTAGCCTGGTTATCTTTTGCTTTATGTCTAAAATCCACTTATGAGTGAGTACATACCATGTCTGTCTTTCTGGGTGTTACCTCACTTAGGATGATAGACTTCAGATCCATCAATTTGCCTGCAAATTCCAGGATGTCTTTTTTTTTTTTTTTTTTCTGCTGATAGTACTCCATTGTGTAAATGTACCATGTTTTTAAAAAATTTGTTCTTCAGTTGAGGGGCATCTAGGTTGTTTCCAAGGTCTAGCTATTATGAATAAATCTGCTATGAACATAGTTAAACTAATACCCTTGGGGTAAGAATGTGCATCCTTTGAGTATGCCCAGTAGTGATATTGCTGGATCATTGGGTAGATTGATTCCCAGTTTTTTGAGGAACCACCATACCAATTTTCAAAGTGACTGTACAAGTTTACACTCCTACCAGCAATGAAAGAGTATTCCCCTTGCTCCATATCCCCTTCAGCATAGGTTATAATCTGTGTTTTTGATCTTAGCCATTCTGACAGGTGTAAGATGATATATCAGAGTTGTTTTGATTTGCATTTCTCTGATAGCTAACAATTAAGTGTCCTTCAGCCATTTGAGATTCTTCTGTTGAAAATTCCCTATTTAGCTCTGTACCCCATTTTCCAATTGGGTTCTTTGCTTTTTTGATCTCTAGTTTCTTGAGTTCTCTATATATTTTAGAGGTCAGTCATCTGTCTGATCTAGGGTTGGTGAAGATCTTTTTCCATTCTGAAGGCTGTCATTTTGTCTTATTGACTGTATCCTTTGCCTTACAGAAGCTCTTCAGTTTCAGAAGGTCCTATTTATTGATTGCTACACTCAGTTCCTATGCTACTGGTGTTATATTTAGGAAGTGGTTTCCTATGCCAGTGCATTCAAGGGTTTATTCCACTTTTTTTTGTCAGTGTAACTGGGTTTATGTTAGAGTCTTTGACCCACTTGGATTTGTGTTTGTGCAGGGTGATAGATATGGATCTATTCACATTCTTCTACATGCTACCATCTAGTTATGCCAGCACCATTTGCTGAAGATACTATGTTTTTTCCATTGTATGTTTTTGACCTCTTTGTCAAAAGTGGCCAAAGGTGTTCAAAGGTGTGTGGATTAATGTCAGGATCTTTGATTTGATTTTATTGATCCACAAGTCTATTTCTATGTCAGTACCAAGCTGGTTTTATTACTGTAGGAATATAGTAAAGCTTGAAGTCAGGGATAGTGATGCCTCCCAAAGTTCTGTTATTGAACAGAATTGTTTTGGCAATCCTGGGGTTTTTGTTATTCCATATGAAATTGAATATTGTTCTTTAAAGATCTGTGAACAATTGTGTTGGGATTTTGATGGGGCTTGCATTGAATCTGTAGATTGCTTTTGGTAAGATTGCTGTTTTTACTATGTTTTGGTCCTACCTATTCAGGAACATGGAGATCTTTCTATTTTCTGATATCTTCTTCAATTTCTTTCTTCAATGACTTAAAGTTCTGTCACTTTTGCTAGAGTTAACCCAAGATATTTAATGCTATTTGCAGCTGTTGTAAAGGATGATTTTCCCTGATTTCTTTTTCAGACCTTTTATCATTTGTGTATAGGAGGATTATTGATTTTTTTTTTTTTTAGTCAATTTTGTTTCCTGCTACATCGCTGAAGATGTTTATCAGCTCTAAGAGTTTCCTGGTAGAATTTTGGAGTCACTTAGGTATGCGATCATATCACCTGCAAATAGTTATAGTTTGATTTGTGTCCTCCTTGACCTCCTTTTGTTGTCTTATTGCTTTAGCTAGAGCTTGGAGAAGTCTATTGAAAAGGCATCAGGAGAGAGAGGACAGCCTTGTCTTGCTCCTGATTTTAGTGGGATTGCTTTGAGTTTCTTTCCATTTGGTTTGCTGTTGGCTGACGGCGTGCTCTATATGGCCTTTATTATGTTTACATATTTTCCCTGTATTCCTGATCTCTCCAGGACTTCTATCATAAAGGGGTGTTGGATTTTGTCAAAGGCTTTTTCAGCATCTAATGGGATGATCATGTGTTTTGTTTTGTTTTTTTCCCTTTCAGGTTGCTTATATGGTATATGACATTGACAGTTTTTCATATGTTGAACTATCTCTGCATCTCTGGGATGAAGTCTAATTGATCATGGTGGATGATTTTTTTTTAATATGTTCTTGAATTCAGTTTGCCAGTCTTTTATTGAGTTTTTTTGTATCAATGTTCATGAGAAAGATTGGTTTGTAATTCTCTTTCTTTGTTGCACCTTTCTTTGTGTGACTTGGGTGTCAGGGTGTCTAGCCTCATACAAAGAGTTTGGCAATGTTCCTTCTGTTTCTATTGTGTGGAACAATTTGAGGAGTGTCGGTGTCAGTTTTTCCTTGAAAATCTGGTAGAATTCTTCATGGTAGCAGGGCCTCTTAAAAGAGTCTGTGCCTGGTGTCATGGTCCATGTTGGTTCATCTGCCCCCCTCCCCCCCCCCCCCCGCCCCCAAGCATTGAGCCAGGAAGTCCTGTCTTAAAGAAGTTGTGTTTCTGCTTGCTGTTAGCCAACAGAGCCTACTGGAGAAAAGTTGGTTATCGAGAAGCTGCACTTGACTCCATTTTTGAGTGTTTAGAATCTTTTTTTAAGCCTTATCAGTTCTTATGTAGAAATTTCAGCTGCACATTGGAATGCCATTTGTAGGCAGACATTTCTTTTGTACCTGCCAGTTCCCAAATAACCATCATGGGTTCTTAATTATAAATGCTCAGCTAATAGCTCAGGCTTATTACTAACTAGCTCTTACAACTTAGATTAACCCATTTATACTAATCTATGTGCTGCCTGTCATGTGGCTTGTGGCTTTACCTATCTTCTAGGGTGTCTTGCTCCTTCTGTGTCTCTTGGTGAAACTTCTGATTCCACCCCCTTTTCTTCCAAGAATTCTCTTAGTCCAGGTCTTTTACCCAGTCTTACCTGCCCAGCTATTTATGTCCTTCTGCTCTTTACTAACAAGTGAGAGTAATACATATTTAGAGTGTACAAAGATTGTTCCATAGGACTTGATTAATAGCTAGGCCAAGCTATTGCATAAAGAATAATGAAAAATAAAATAAAATAAAAACAGGCCAGTCTGAGTATGTGGCTTACTCCTGGAATTCCAATAGTTACAAGTCTTAGGCAGGAGAATCACAGTGAGTTCGAGGATAGCCTTGGCTACCATGTGAGACTGTATCAAACCAAACAAAACAAACAAATCTTGCCAGGGTGGACATGGGGGAGTCCAAGTCAGTTTATAATATGAATCTCCCACAAAATCAGAAAATAAAAAATAACTAGATTGACTGATATAACAAACTAAATATGTACTTTCAGAGACAAGAATATAAAGTAATAATCATAGCACCATTTTAGATGTGGGACATGTAGTTGCCCCTTGGTATCCATGGGAATAGAGGATTTGAGGACATAAGCTCCACGTGCAGACAAGAGCCAGAAAATGCTAATCTCCTTTAGAACTTGTGCATGTTCTGAATATATTAAATTTTCACTAGGTTGCTCATAATATCTTACACAATGTAAGTAGTAGTTATACTGTATTGTTTATGGAATAATATCAAAGACAAAACTCTACCAGTTCAGGTCTTACATAAACTTTCTCCCAAATAGCCATTGCAGAAGAAAGAGAAACTAATTCAAAGCAAAGAGAAGAGAGGAAAATAATAAATATCAGGAAACTCCTGTAAGTTTCTGGCCTGTCTGGCCTGTGGTCCAGACCCACATACCTGCAATCCCACAGAGACACACAGATACTTGTATTAATTGTATGCTGATCAGCCTATGGCTCTGGTATATTGCTAGCTAGCTTTTGCTCTTAAACTAACCCATGATTTTTATCCTGTTCAGCCATGTGGTTCAGTACCTTTTCTCAGAGCAGTACAGTTGTCCTCTGCATCTGCTGGCTTTTCTGGCATCTCTGTGGCATCTCTGTGGCATCTCTGCTCTGTTCTTCCGGACTTCCTGTCTGCCTTCAGCCAATCAGTGTTTTTGTTAAACTAGTAGGCGGGACAGTTATTTACAATTTAACAACATAATCCCACTACAGAAAACAATCAAAAAGATAACATGAAACAACAAGGAAAAAAATCAGTGAAAGCAAAAAATGCTCTTTGAAAAGAACAACAAATTGATAAGCCTTTTGCTAAACTGATCAAGCTTTTAAAAAAAAAAAAAAAAAAAAAAAAAAAAGGCTTGAATTTGTAAAGCCAGGATGACTTGAATTAAAGTGAATCACAAGAGAGTACTATGCACAACAATGTAACAACATACATTACTGGGAGTTAAGGTTACCTAAATAGCCAAGTGTTATAGCCCGTGGCTATAACCCCAACACTTAAGCTGAGGCAGCAGGACTGTAAGGTTGAGTGAGGTTAACCAGACTTCTTAATGACACCTTGTGTTTAAAAAAAAATGGGAAGGAAGAAAAGAATTCCTAGAATGATAGGGAATACTAGAATTGACTTAAGAAGAAACAAATTTCTGTTGTTACTACGGTGATCTCAGGGAAGTAGAGGCATACCTGCAGAGAAGTCAAGGCCCAAGTGTCTTCACTGGTAAATATAACTAAACATTTAAAGAAAAAATAACAAAAGTTTCACAAGCTTGTTCAAAAAATAGAAAGCACTTTCCCACATGTCCTCAGGTGCCAGTATTAGTATACACACCAGACAAAAACATCACAAGAAAGCCCAAGCTAACATCTCTTATGAATAAAATGCAAAAATCCTCAAAAAAATTCTACCAAAATGAAGCCAGCAATAAGTAAGGATTATATAGCATGACCAAGTAGGATTAATCAATCCTAGGAGTACAAGATTGTCTTAAAAACCTAGAATCATCATATTGAATCAGTAGAATAAAAGACCATGTCATCTTCTAAAGAAACACAGAGAAAACATTGGCTAAAACTCAGCATTCATTTCTGATGAAAAAATCCACTAAAACAGTCAAAGAAGTGAACTTTTCAATCATTTAAAAGCATATATAAACCCCCAAAACATTTCACAGTGAACATAGTACTTAATAATAAAAGAACAGATGCTTCTCTCCTTAAATCAGGAACATGAAATGAATATCCATATTTACCACTTCATTCAACATTGTAGGATGGGAAATCACAGAAGGCCTATAGATTGCAGACTAGGAAGAAAAATTTTTAATATGATGTGATCTTATAAAGCCCTAAGGAGTTCATTAAAATATTAGAATCAATAACCAAGTTAAGTTGCAGGACACAGGAGCAGCATACAATAAGTTTTTATATTCTTATTTAAGTTTTTTTTCATTTTACATACCAACCACTGTTCCCTCTCTTTTCCCTTTCTCCCCTCCTCCCACCTTCCTCCACTCCCCTCCCCAAAGGGGGCAGGGCCTCCCTTAACTAGTCAGCACAGGCCAAGCCCCTCCTCCTTGCATCAAGGCTGAGGTAAAACATCTCTCCATAGGGAATGTTATATTCTTGCAGTGAATAGTCTGGAAAGTAAATTTGGAGAATAATTCCATTTAGCTTAGACTAAAAAGAATAAACATTTGGCAATAAAGAAGTCTAAGTGACACATTTTTGAAATGATTAAAGTGACCTAAGTAAATTGAAAAAAAAAAAAACCATCTTCGTAGAATGTTAGGGGTGACAAGATTCAATATCCCTTAGTGTGTGTGTGTGTGTGTGTGTGTGTGTGTGTGTGTGTGTGTGTTAAAAATTGACAAGCAGGAGACATTATATATATATCTATATCTATCTATCTATCTATCTATCTATCTATCTCTCTCTCTCTCTCTCTCTCTCTCTCTCTATATATATATATATATATCCCTTCTCTAAACTTCAATCATATCTGTAGAGTTAACAAGGTGATCTCAGTATTCATATAGAAACTTACAGGCTAAGGAAAACTGCCACCATTTTGAAAAAGGAATGAATAGCCAGAGTGTCTGGCCCAAGGACCAGCAGTTCTCAATAATCACACAAAGTCTCATATTAATTACATGCTGTTCAGCCTATGGCTCAGGCATATTACTTGCTAACTCTTAAACTAACCCATGATTAGCAAAGTGGTTAGTACTTTTTCTCAGAGCAGCATTGTGTCTTCTTTTCTCTGACTCTGCTGGCATCTCTGCTCTTCTCCTTCTCACACTTCCTGTCTTCTGGCCAATTAGCATTTATTAAACCAGTAGGAGGGACAAATATTTACAATGTACAAGAACATATTCCCAGAACAAATGAAGATTTTACTTCTGGATTTTAAAATGTATTGTAAGGCAGGCTCACACCTGCTTGAGCCTGGCTTACAATGCTAGCGACAGGAAATAGCGAGGCATTGAAGGCCAGTCTTGCCAATAGTAAGACATGAGCTCAAAACAATACTGCAATACTATTCTGAGTGTAAAAATGTGACTTTGGTGTAAGAATAGACATATAGTTGATGTGGTCAGTAAAATTATACAGCAAGAGAATCCAGAAATCCTCACATTTACAGTCAGCTGACTTTTCAGCAATAGTAACAATGATGAACAATCTTTCAGCTAATGCTCTGAAACAACTGAATAGCTATATGCTAAAGGATGAAGTTGGCTCACACCTCACAACATAAACAAAGTTAACTGTAAGTGGATCCAAGAGTAAGGATAAGACCTAAAACTATAAAGTCTCAGACAAAAACATTGGTAATAATTACTGATATATGGCATCAGAAAGTACAAGCAGGGAAAGGTAGATAAATTGGAATTTCTGGAGTTCAGAGGCAATTAAATTGATTATGGTAGAGACTTCACAAGTCTGAATAAACAATCAAAAAAAAATTGAATTTTGTACTTGAAGTGGGTGAATTCATGGTGTGTTAACTTGTATCTCAAAAACAGAACAGTAATTAAGAGTGAAAACTAATATGTACCTTATAGCAGAAGATGTAGAAATGTTCAGTGGGTCTTTTAAACATGCTACATATTCAGAAAATTTTACTACATATGGCAGTAAAAAATAGAATGAGATGTGCTGCATGCCAAACAGAGCCAAGAGTAAGGGTGGCAATTGGTCAGCCTCTAGCGTCTCCCCAGCTTCTGCTGTACCTGCTTTTGATTACAGCACTTAGATGTTTTTCTGCTGCTTTAGTGGCTGCACAAATATCTACTGATATCTTCATTTCTCTGCTGGCCACTCAAGCACAGCCTGTTGTGGCTTCCAGGCCAGCGCTCTGCCTCTCCCATGGACATAATATGTAGGTTTAAATTAACTCTATAGTTCTATTTATCAACAAGACTCAGAAGTCAAAGGCCAAGGTGAAAACTGCTAGTTCAGAGAGGCTGAATAGCAACTAATTGACTTTGCCTTTTGGCTGGAGACACCACAGCTTCTTTCCTCCTCCCAGAATCGAGAGAGCTCAAACTCTAGGCCTCACCCTTTTCTTCCTGTGCTTCTTCTATACAAATTTCTGGCTCCTCTATGGTCAATTCTGGTTCACTAGTTCCTGCCCCTACCCCATTCAAGGTTTAACTTTATTGGGCAGTCTCAGGAGTGTCAGAATGTGATCAAAGTATCCTAACTAACTTCAGCTGTTAGATTTCTTGGGTTGCCTCAGTTAACTGCTTTACCAGTGTTAACACCTGGATGGCTGGATAGAATTGCCTGTGAAGTATGTAACATATACTTGTAAAAGAGATTGATTTTTATGAATGTCTGAACAACAGTTTATCTCAGAGTAGGAAAATGGCTAACTTGATGCATTAGACTAGTCTTCTTGGATTTACAGTTGCTTTTTCTTGAGTCTTCCCTGCAGTGGAAAAGCACTTCCTATATCCCAAGCAACAATAATTCACACATAAGTTATTGGTTTTGTTTAATAGATAAAGAACTGGAGATGAGACACTAAATTTGCTTATAACAGGACCACAGCAGAATTGTTGTCTGTTTTGGGTCTCTGAGTTACAAGGGTCTCCTTCCTCTAAATGTGTCACATTGTCTCTGAGACAGGAGTAGGGTCTTTTGTTTGTTTGTTTTGTTTTACACTGGACTGACTTTGGGGGATTATTGATTATTTTCAGAGAGGGAGTCTTCATTAAGGGACAACAAGAGAACACAATGGGACGAGGATTCTGAGCAGAGTTCATGATAGGCATGATGAAGGATGGCAGAATGAAACCCATTATTCTGTCTGCTCACTACAAATATCAGAAAGCAAAGATACACATATGAAACAACATTAAACATTCATTTTTATTAATAATACCTCTGCTACATGCAGGCATTTGGTGTGGGTGTAGCGTGGTGACTATATTTGTCTTGATGATTAAAAATATAGCAGATAAGGGAGTACAACTGGCATTATACAGCAAGATGGTCACATTGGCAAAAATCTTTAGTACTATGGTGATAACATGAGGAAGAGGTTGGCCATAGAGGATGGAGTGATTGAATCACACATTTGAGACTTTGTGGGAATTTGACCATTCATGTATTGGCATGCTATGACTATGTAAATTTAGACTTAAGTAAATAACTACTTAAAATAGAAAAATACATTATTTGTAGGTAAGTTGTGTTCCTTTATGCCTTTTAGATAATTAACTTTGTGTTCAGATAAATTAAAAATCTTCGGCAAAAACCAGAATCCTTAGAAAGGACATGTTCTCTGTGATTAG
This sequence comes from Phyllotis vaccarum, assembly GCA_033318265.1. NCBI lineage: Eukaryota > Metazoa > Chordata > Mammalia > Rodentia > Cricetidae > Phyllotis > Phyllotis vaccarum. The sequence goes on from JARWLC010000006.1 coordinate 49,174,430, forward strand.
ACTCTGATGAAATTAGAGTTTAATTTTTTAAAGTTATTTTCATGTGCCATTTTAAACATTTTTAATATTAATCTATTATTACCTAAATTCCTCCATATTCAGGTCTTCAAGTAATATCTTAATACTAATGATCAGTGTTTCTTCCCACCCCCAACTTGGCAATCCCCATTTACTTCAGCCATTTTGTCTTCTCTTTAATTATTTCCCTTGTGATAATAAGGCAGAGTGAAGAAAAATGGAATGGTGGAATGTAGGTTTTGAATACTTTCTTTCAGCCATGCTGTGCTGCCTTGACTCCACATTCTTTTTTACTCCATACTGTATGGAGCCATAAGATGAAGTGTGCCTAGACAGTTCTGGAAAATAGAGAATCTACTTACAGGGCTAAATGTTTGGCAGCTGTTGTATGTGGCAAGATAGGATTTTTATTGTGCTTTGGGGTTTGTTTGGGATTTGGGGGAGGTCATCCTGTGGCTGATGTTTGATACTCTACATTAAGTTACACACTGGTGACAGAGGTCTGTAATATGCCGACTTTGGAAAAGTATTCTTAAATCTGTGTGAATTTTGTGTCATAGTTTTAATGGTGGTAGTTTTTGCACATTAATTTGATTGGTTTAGGGTGATCATAGTGTTAGGAAATTATATGACAATATGAAACTAATGATACTTTTATGAAACTGTCATATACTGAGAGTTAATGCAAAAATAAATTAATGGTTAACCCAGAGTAATTAAAAGGAGTTATTTCCTTTTGTTTATTAATGCAAGTCAAAGAAAGAAAAAATATATTTCATTTTTAGATTATATAAATGGTGGAGAACTTTTTACTCATCTTTCTCAAAGAGAGCGTTTCACAGAGCACGAGGTGCAGATCTATGTTGGAGAGATTGTGCTTGCCCTGGAACACCTGCACAAGGTAAGGCCCTTCGTCTTTGGAGTTTGCTTCTGAACAGTCTGCTAACGGAAGTGTTGATGCAGCTAAACAAGCTGCTCTTTTCTCAGGTTATCTTGGGGGTTGTGAATGTTACTGTGTTCTTAGTTTCATAGTTCCTTTCTGAAAATGCTTACTTTTTGCTGGACATGGTGCAGCATGCCTTTTATCCCATCACTTGGGAAGCTGAGGCAGAAGGATCATACATTAAAGGCCAAACTGAGTTACAGAGTGAGACCCCCCAGCTCAAAAAGTGAACAGAAAAATCCTTGTCTACATCAAACATCAAACAAGCAAAAAGAACCTGAGCTTTTCCCCCCTTTTTGTTGGTCTTCATGGGAAAACAAAACAAAACAAAAACCCTAGATACTTTATTATAAAATATCGTCGGAATAAAAGCTGTTGGTTGTTAAAATGAAGCCCCAAGTCGTAACTGCATTTCCTTAATTGTGACTTGCTCCAAGGCACAACCCATCTGTCTGTCCTCAGAGGGCGCTTCCTGGTTTTGCTACTGGTTCAGAGCTACTTCTTTCTCTCCTTCCTATGTTGACTTGCTTGTGCACCTGCCCTGCTCTGTTCCTTCTCATTGCCTTCAAGTGACTTGATCTCAGATACTGAAGCCTTCACCTGGACCTTCTGTCTATGATCCCGTCAGGACTCTGTACAAGTCAGTTTAAACTTGCATTATTGCAGATGTTGGTAACCTTGATTCATGAAACTTATTTAAGTTTCTGTGTTTCACTGTGTGTGTTTTTATTCAGAAGTAACTAGAAGATGCTGAAGTAATTTATATCAAGGGTGTACAAGTTCACAAAGGAACGAAGTGATCTGAGTTGCTAAATTTCAACAGTTCAGATGTGAAGCCACTCTCTGTGACGCTGGTCATCCCTCCCTAGTTTAAGATAAACAGATTAGAGTATAAATATGCGACACATAAAAAGGTGAGAGTGGGAGGAAAATGGCAAGGAAGACATCTTAGAAGGGCAGAGAGTTTTGACTGGAGACTGAGTTAAACTTGGGGATGATAGATGGGAAAGACTAAAGGAAGATTCTGGGGGGTACAAAAAATAAGGGAGGAGTCAAGAAACGGTAGGTCCAGCCCAAAACAGAAACACCTGTCCTGACAGGTGCAGGGAGACCCTTTGAATCTTTAGAAAATTCTAGTACGTGGGAGCTTTCAGGGCCAGGTTGCAATGTGAGAGCTGCCAGGTTTTAGGTAGTGAGACCCTGTCACAGATGAGAAGTGCATAAAATATCTGAGAAGCAGGGAGAGAAGAGAGCTGAAAATGGAGTGAAGAAGAGCGGGGACAGTGAATGACCATTTGTGCTGCGCGACAAGCTTCATGCCTGTGCCTGCTTTGTGTGATGCGGTTTAGCCTAAACATCTTTATATCAGAAATATTACTATTCAGAATAAGCTACTAAACGTCTGAAGCTTATAATTAGATATAATGTTTTAAAATATAAAAATGGCAGTAAATTCACCATAAGCACTAAAGTGAAAACAAAACACAAAGCCAAATGGTAAACTAGAAAATACAGCCCATAATTTATATAATACTTTAATTCTGTTCATTTTGCCCTACTGAAGGAAGATTCCGTGTCATTCATTATTACTAAACTAGTAAAAAAATGGATATAGAAAACATAATGGAGCCAAGAATAAATGTTATAGATATACAATGAAAGTGTATAGCAAATGATTTCTCAGGTGTCTACCGAAAAAAGACACACATACACAAAGCAAGCAATATTAATTCCTGATAAAGATGCTAGCTAAATCTAATAGGAAGAGAGAAATGTACAAATTGATTTGAAAATGATGAGGTCAGTTGGATAGTAAATAATTTGTCTCTGAAAATCTTGTTCAAGGAAGTTGTTTAAGAGCAGAGCACTCTGGTTGTTAGGTAGATGTAGTGCTTCACACCAAATGTCTGATCAGTGCCCTCTGAACTAGTTGTCTTTTCTTTCTTGTAAGCAACAGAAGCTTTCATAAGTAAATTACCGACTGCTTTTAGTTTTGAGAGGGTATATTTTTACTTCAGTTTTGAGATATTATTAGGAATTTCCTTTTTCCTGAATTTGATGTTGAGGAAAAAATCATTTTAAAGTATCAAACTACTTAATCCATGCTGATAGGTGATCAGACACAGCTTATATTTATGTTATAGCTAAAATATTTTTACTATACTGCTTACATGAAAAACAAAATAGAGAGGCATATAGTCTTGAACTGTGTGACATTTCACTCAGTGATAGGTCACACATTTTACAGTGATCCCATAAGATTGTAAAGAGCTAAAGAATTTCTGTCTCTGAGTGGTTATGTAGCTGAGAAAGTGCTACACTTGATTTTATTCCTGTTTATGTGTTGATGCTTGCTGCTGCACATGAAACACAGCACATGTCATTTGTACAGCACAGTAAACTTGACAGTGGTCAAAAGCCAACATGCTTCTGGCTTACATATTTGAGATGTATTTTAATCATCATTTTAGAGAGTCTACTGTAGGTCAGTCTACTGTGTTTAAGTGGTAGCAACTTCATACGTCTTGTGTTTACTCTGTGATCATTTTTACCTGATTTGCCCATTTGCTATTTTGTTCACCATGGCCTCAGGAGGACTAGGATACATGTATTTTTTCACTACACAACCAAGATTTGTGTAAGTACACTCCATGATGCTTGTTCAGTCAAAATCATCAAACAGCAGACTTCCCGAACATATTCTTGTATGAAAACAATGCATGACTGTATATAAATGTTATTTAATGATTTGCTTGCTGATTTAGAACTAAATATCAAAATTAACCTGTGCCCTTTAATCTTTATGTTTAAGAGCTTGTTATCTAAAAAAGAAAAAAAGAAAAAAAAAACTATTAATTGCCTGTGAAACATTGCATCATACAGGGTACTAGATAAGTGCATAAAATCTGAAAAAACTGATAGTATAAATATATTAAGGTAATGGTAAATACATAGAAAACAGTAATTTTCAGGTAAGTACATAGTTTGAAAACAGAAATTATCAGCATAGAATATGGCTCCGTAGGAAGGTTTGCTGAAGCCATTACAGTGTTGAGGGCAAGAGCTGGTCAAGAAGGACAGTGAACATAATTTGGAATGAGCGTGAAATAAGGAGAATACTGACAGAAAGAGGCAGTAGTCAACAAGGAGATCCTGAAGAAGCTAGTTCTAGGGATAGACCCTCATGGAAAACTAAGGTACATTTGGGGAGCTTTGGGAAAGCCAGCCCTGAAGTCCCAAGATGGAGCATTTGCTCTCAGAGTTGCTAAGAGCCACAGAATCTTGAAGAGGAACTTCCTTAAAGGTAGATAAATGCTGTCTTAATTGATTTGGAAATTATCTTAAAATGCATTTTGGTTTTTTTTTTTTTTTTTTTTTTTTTGACAGTTGGGGATTATATACCGTGACATTAAGCTTGAAAATATTCTACTTGATTCTAATGGCCATGTGGTGCTGACAGATTTTGGTCTGAGTAAGGAGTTTGTGGCTGATGAAGTAAGTATTATATTTTAATTTGAAGTTAGTAATAGTAGAATGTAAGCAAGGATGAAAAACTATTTTCCAGTAAACATTTAATAAGACAGTAGTTCCATGTGGGTTACACATTTTTGTTCAGATTTGTTCAAAGGAATGTTTTGATATGAATAGACAGTTGAGATTTTTACTTCTAGTTTAAATTTATCATGGAACCATCCTATTAGAATTACAGAATTACAGAATTTTAGGGAATATCAGACTTGTCCACTTTGATAATGCACACATAACTTCTCCATAAAATGTGTCAGCTACAACTATATTTAAAATAACCCTTCTTACTCTTTAGGTGAATGACTTGGTTGGTGATTAAAAAAAAAAAAAAAGAATCCAAAGTGAAACACTTTGTGATTACTACCTAAGGCTTGCTGTGATGACCCTTAGAATTTACTGGGAAGGGTGGTAGGACTTACCAGATGTAACACTTTTATAATCTTTCTTGGCTTTGCTCAGAATGAACTAAAACATAGTAGCTGATATGCTGACTGTAGGTATGGACAGAAGGTCCTACATTTATAGTGTTAGTTAGGGATTGTTTAATATCATAGATCTCTCCAATTGCATTTAAAACTATATGTCTACTAATTATGGTTAAATATTTTTATGTAGGAGTTATGATAAAGTTGTATTTTCAAGTACTAATTATTTAAAAGGACTGTTAGTTTGGGAGCCAGTTTTTGTTTCTACCCAGGAAATTATTGGTTAAGAGTTTTGTAGCCAGGTGAAAGTGGGTCACACCTTTAATCCCAGCACAGAGAGGCAGAGGCAGAGGCAGAGGCAGGCAGATCTCTGTGAGTTTGATGCCAGCCTGATCTACAAAGCAAGTTCCAGGACAGCCAGAGCTATTCCATAGAGAAACTCTGTCTTGGGGGGACAAAGAGTTTTATAATACAGGACTTGATTGAATAAAACACGTTATTATTATGCTTCAAAGTAAGAGTAGGTTGAGCAACTTACTGGAAAATTTTGAGTGCCAACAAAATGTCACAAGTGAAAAATGCCATATCTGCCATCCCGTGATGTGCCACAGTCAAAACACAGGCACTCAACATAGTTTATCCAATGTCCCAGAGGAACAAGAGACTATCAATTGTGATGCATCTTTTGCAAGAATACATAGATTCCCCTGACCCATAGAAGGTATTAAGTTTGCACATATACATCTTTGTGCACAGGAACAAGTTCTTAATGACCCTCACAAAATTATTTAAATTATCTCTGGAATTACATTCAGACTCTCTCTGGTGTGTGTGTGTGTGTGTGTGTGTGTGTGTGTGTGTGTGTGTGTGTGTGTGTGTATGTATGTGCGCACGCGCGCGCATGCACACATGCAAACATGTTGCATATAAAGCCTAAATAAATTTTCCCAGTTTTAATTGTGTTTTATCCTTAAGATACCATTTTTATATATGCTAGTATTCTAGAATCCAGGTTTAAAAAAATCTGAAATCCCAAACAGTTGTCTCAAGCATTTTAAGTAAAGGATAATCTATCTGTATATCTGATTGCTTTTGGGAATATTTCCAAAACCAGTCCTGGGTGTCTTATTAAAGAGTTTTTGTTGCTGTGATAAAACACTATGAACAAACACAACTTGGAGAGGAAAAGGGTTTATTTTATCTTACAACTCTCAGGTCATACTTCATCACTGAAGGAAGTCAGGACAGGAACCTGGAGGCAGCAACTGAAGCAGAAGCCATAAAAGGGTACTGTTTATTGACTTACTCCTTATGGTTTTCTCAGTCTGCTTTCTTATGCAACACAGGATCACTTGCCTATGGTTGGTACCCCACACCCATGCACTGGGCCTTCCTACATAAATCATTAATTCAAAAAATGCCATACAGACTTCCTACAGGCAGTTTGATAGGAACATTTTTCTTAATTGAGGCTTCTCCTCCAAGATGACTCTAGCATAAAGACTAAATGTCCTAATTTTTAAATCATAGCTTTATTAACCTTGTGTACTTCTCCATTATGTACTTATTGATTACCTCTAAGCTAGATAGTGCGAAGAGAAAGAAAATAAGGAAGACCTTTGCTGTTATGATAGCTGTAGCTATAAATTTTCTTAGATATAAGGTCAGTTATAAAATAGATGTGGTGGATTTTGAAAAATTTATTTCCAAGTTTGATTTTTACATTTATCTTTTATGTGTCTAGGTGTTTTTTCTGCATGTATGTTTATGTACCACATGCATGCAATGACCATGGAGGACAAATGAGAGCATTAGATCCCTGAAACTGGGATTTCAGATGGTTTTGAGTGGCCTTATGGGTGCTGGGAACTGAACCTGGGCCCTCTTCAAGAGTAGCAAGTGCTCTTAACCGCAAGGCCGTCTCTCCAGTCCTACTCCCAAGTTGTTTGTTATTTTAAAAAAATTTTACTCCTTTATAAAAATTTTAGTGGCAACTTCAGTAAAGTGTAGAGAATTTCATGTTTATTATTGTTTCCTCTCTAAACCCTACTAAAGTAAAAAAGTAAGTCCATACTCAGAAGGAGGGGACGATAATGGCAACTACGTTTTGTGCAATGAGATGATAGTTTTAACTGAGTCCCAGACCAGCAAGGTAAGAGGCTCAAAAGAAGACCTCTTTGTACCTCAGACTCCCCAGAGTTGCTCAAGAATGGTAGCCACCACTTGTTCCTCAAGTAGAAGTGGGGGTGATTAAGGGTCCAGGAACTTTGTTTGGGAGTCAGATAAGAAAGATGAGGCCCTCTATCCTCATGTTGTACGTCATCCCTGTTTACTTAGGTACCTATGCCTTCATTACCTTCAGGGAAGAAAGTAAAGGTCAGATATCCTGTATTTAAGGCAGAGAGGATGCCACATGGAAGTTAGTGGGGAAAGCAAAGAGTGACATCTATATTGTACAAGGTTCATGTCCTGTTTCCAACACCCCATCACAAACACATAGTACCTTAGACAGTGGTATGGAGGATTGCCACTGAGAAACCAAGAACAAAGAGTTGACAGCTAGAGACATCACTCAGTATTAAGAGCACTTTGAAAATAACTGCTTGCTGAGTACTTACTCATAGGCACATGCCGTTGATTATTTAGCAATAGAAGAAAACAGACCAGGTCTCTAGAGAATAGTGAAATGTTGGGACCCAAAACAAAACTAAGTCAAAAAACAAAAATCAAAACTGATTAAAAAAAAATTTAGGGAATCATGGACACAGCAATCATATATCAGCAGATGTCCTTTGTAACTGAAGCAGCCAAGTCTTCTGAGGGGGAAAAAAAGACCCCGTGTTTTTTGCTGGGCATGTCATTCACTGTCCCCAAGAGAATGCCAGCACTTGGTTATTTATGTGAAAAAGTGTTAAGAGTTTAGGATAAAGCAGGGAACTAAGACATTGATAGTTAATTTTTTCATTGACTGTAGCCAATTGTATTTTTATAGAACGTTACACTCTTGGGTTCTTTTAGCCCATTTTCTTTTCCTTTGCTTTAGAGATCATACTGTCCCAACAGACTTCAGCTTTTATTCTCAGAGGTCAGATAAGAATTCTGTTTTCTGGAGTCTCCTAAAACTTGATCTCTTGGGCTTTTGTCCTCAGCTCCACGCAGCACCTGTTCAGTTAGTGTGCTATTTAACAGACACCCTGGAGACTGCTCTGTTTGGGTTAGTATTTCTTTCTAGCTTCCTGTTTAGCTTATGTGTCAGCCCAAGTCACTTACACCAAAGCATAGTCTTTATAGGAGCAGGTTAAATTTTACCCTACCTTTAGCCTGAATGTCTCTTTGTAAGTGTCTGTCTCATTTTACGCTCTTCCTTTTACACTTTGGTCTCATGGTCATCATTTAAACATGCCTCTTCGCTTCTGTTTAGGAATGTTTAAAATAGGGAGGTGATGAACAAAAGGACTGACTTTAAAAACGTTCCTGGGTGTTTCGTCTGTCTAGCTAGTTTGCCCTTGTTCTCTGTCCACACGTCTGTGCACTGCCTCTCCTCACACGCGTCAGTACTCCTGAGTCTGCTCCACCTTGTTTTACACCTCTCTGTCAGCTAGCTGACGCTCTACTTTCAGTATGTTTCCTTCCTTAGCGTCCTTATTTGCCCAGTAGTATTGAACAGTAAATCACCTTTGAACTTGGGGCTGGGGTACCACCAGCCCTGACTTACTCCTACTCTCTTTCCCGGGTTCTCCCAAGCTCAGGCTCAGGTCTTGTTAGCTTGTCCTCTCTCCTAATACGTCATACATGTTTAAATATATACTGCCAACTCTGCTCTCTCTTCTGGGAGCAAACCTTCAGTGTTCCTGTAGTGTTGGGTTTATTTGCTCCTCCTAGGCTTCCCAAACTTGACATGGCCAAAATTGGACAGACCATCTCTCACCCATGTCTGCTTCTGTTTCCGTATCTGCAAATTATGGAAAATGCACTTGCATTTAATTTTTAACAACGTACTTTTTATGGATGTTTGATGTGTTTTGGTCAAAGCACAATTGTCTCTATTTTTAAATATCAAGTACTTCCTATATGCTAAGATAAAGTGGGTGCTAGAAATAGGAGGTGGCCTTAACAAATCATGAAAATACATTTTAGAGGTGTGTGTTAAATATCTGTGCAACTACTTCTAGATAGATGTTGCTAATCTGATTACATATGGATTCAATTGGATTTTAATAACATTAAGCATATTTTAGACTAATATATACTTTGTTCAGTTTGATACTTTTATTGGTATGTTCTTTTTCTCAGATATGAAATTAGTAAATTCCTTGAGATTCTAAAAGTAAAGGAAAGTCCCAAGAGACAAGTGTCTTCCACAAATGCAGCTGATAGTTAAATGTTTGTTGGACTCAGAAGTGGTGGCACACACCTTTAATCCCGCACTCAGGAGGCAGAGGCAGAGGCAGGATCAACAAAAGGAAAGTTTGTTGGGGGCTGGAGAAGTGGCTCCATAGTTAAGAGTGTTTGCTCCTTCTTCAGAGGGCCTGGGTTCTATGTGCAGCTCTCACATGGCCCTCACAACTGTCCATATCTCCGACCCCAGGGGATCCAGTGGCCTCAAATGGCTTCCGTGGGCACCAAGGAACACACAAGATGTACATGTACAAACAGGAAAGACATATGAAATTAAAAAACAGTAAGTCCTTTTTAAAAAGAAATGTTTTTAAGCAGACAATCTGCTGTGCATTACATGTCTAATTCTGATGTGGAATAAGACAGTTATAACGTTGGATAAGATGAGGATAATGAATTACTTTGACAAAATTGTTTGTATGTATTGTTCCTCTCTATATAGATGTGTTCAAAATGAGTCTTCAACACTTAAAGGTGAGATAGCCAAATTATAGCCCACTGCTGTGGTATCTGTACGTAACAGGAAAAGACCCATAGAGCATGGCTTAAAAAAGTGAACACTTGAGCCTTTGATCAACTTAGGTGCAGTGATTCATTCTACCGTGTTGAAAATGGGATCATTTAGCAATATAATGTTTGAAAAGCCACTTAGTTATTAACCCTCTCTTTATCTGTAACACAATAGTTAGCTACTTATAGGATTGTCATACCAATATAATAAGATTTCTCGTGCAAGTATATTTTGAAATGTAAAACCTTATATATATACGTATATATAAATTTCTGTTTGCAAGGTATACTATTAAGATTACTATGAGGAAAGTTAAAATATACACAAGAATCTTGTTAGTCTTTATTTTCTTATTTGTAAGAAATTACTTTTTTCTCTAATAAGTGCCTAGTTAATAGTGCATTTTTAGGTTTTGATTATTATAATGTCTATATCTCAAGACAGGTACACTAGTTACTTTTCTGTTGCTGTAATAGAACACCATAACTGGAAGCAAGTTATGAGAAAAATAGTTTATTTTGGCTTACAGTTCCTGAAGGGCGTGCATCTGGTAGGAGGTGTGGTAGCAGCAGACATGGCAGCCGAGCAGGAACCTGAGAGTTCATAGCCTTTACTGAAAGCATGAAGCAAACTGAAAGTGGAGCAAGGTTTTAAATTCTCACAGCTCATCCCCAGTGAATGTTTCTGCCAGCAAGACCAGGCCTTCTAAACCTTCCCAAACAGCATCACCAACTGGGGACCAGAGCCTGTGGGAGACATTCTTATTCAAACCACCGTACTGGATCCACGCAAGCATTTTTACATTAAAAATCATATAATAACTCTATATGGTAGTTTGTGATTACCACACTCTGTGTCTTGCTTTATTTGTAGTGACATGTATTCATGATTGACTTTCATTTGCCTTCTAGGCACTTAATTATTCCTCTCATTAATTTGCCAAAATAAGTGACTGAATAATTACTGTTGAGGTAAGCATTGGGCTGGAGGTGCTGGAAAAGGAAGAGGATTAGAATCTAAAGTATTCATTGGTGGCCTCAGTTTGTCCTTAATTTAAAAAACACTACAATTGGGCCAGCAGTGTGGCTCAGTGAGCCTGACCACTGGAGTGGGATTTGTGGGCTGCCCATGGTAGAGGGAGAGACCTGTCTCCACAGGTTGTCCTCAATCTGTAACACACACTAAACAGACAGGACAGCATAGCTATAGCCAGATCTGTAGCTGTATGTGAAGCTTCTTCCTCTAGATATCTGAGCAGTCTTTGGTCTCCTTCAGAGAGCAGGGACAGAAGGGCTTCATGGGTCTCCTTTTCTTAAGGCAGACATTACTGGCTCTAGGATATTGTTCCCCCCCCCCCCCCAACCCTTTTTTAAAAGCAAATTTAATGTAAGCAACATAACAGCAAGCAGGGAAATCTTTTGAATTAACATCATTTTCTTAGAAACTTCTACTACTGAATATTCCATTTGTTGAGATAATGTCAAGTATTTTTGTTTACTTGAAAAACATTTAGCTGTCAGTTGTATATATTTTCTTTTCTGTTTTGGTTTTTATTCTGATGGATCACTATTGGAGGCCAAGCAGGTGTCCTGAAGAATAGGATGGCTGTTGCCTTGGGGATGACAGACAGCATTCCCAGATGTGTCCTCTAGAGAGCCACTGTTCACGACAAGGATAGATGAGCTGCATCTGTCAGGATAGGATTGTCTCATTTATTTTCTGAGGAGCAAAAGAAGACTATTAAAACTCTGGTGGTTGTCAGGGATGTACAAGCTCACTACAGCAGTGGTTCTCAACTTTCCCGATGCTGCAACCCTTTAATACAGCTCCTCATGCTGGGGTGACTGCAACCATACAATTATTTTTGTTGCTGCTTCATAACTAATTTTGCGATTGTTATGAATCACAGTGTAAAATTTTTGAAGATAAAAGTTCGCCAAAGGGGTTGCAGCCCATTTTTTGGGAGCCGCTGCACTAAGAAAATTTAGGGGAATGTACTCTGGGACAATAAAATTGGAAATATATGAGTACTGTTTGTATTTTGTAAGTCTCTTTTATTTAAAACTTCATCTTTATTAAATTTTTGACAGTTTGGCGGTTTTTTATCATAGTCACCTCCCTCCCACAACTCCCAGACCTTTGTGTATCACCCTACCCGTCCTGCTTCATGTTCCCTCTCATCCTTATCTGTCTTTCTCCCCAACTCTTCCTCCATGGGATTCATGTGTTTGCTGACTACTCCTGGGCATGGGGCCTGCTCTAAAGCACGTGTACTTTTCTTCTCCCAGTATCAGTTAATGCCATAGCTTCTTGATAGGAGGAAAACCGTGTGCCCTCCTTCCTCCTCAACACATCTCACTTGAGTTTTTACAGGTCTTGTGCACACTGTCACAATCACTGTGGGGTCAAATGTGTATCTGCCCTGTTGTGTATGAAAGAAATAGAGGTTTTTTTGGGTTTTTTTTTTTTTTTTTTAAATGATCTGCTCCTATCCCCTCTGGCCCTTACAGCCTTTTGGGGAAGGGAGGTTGGCTGAGAGGCATGAGGGGAGGGGTGTGGTATAGAAATCCCATTTAGAGTCAAGTACTCCAAAGACTTATTCTTGGCATGGTGACAAGTTGTGGGTCTATGGGTTAACTGCCATCTGCTGCAAGGAGCCTGCTTCTATGGTGAGGGTTGAGTGAGGCATTCATTGATGGGCCTAGTAGCAAGTCATTAGGAGTTGTTATGTTGTTTTAACCATTTAGCACAATAATAGTATGTTTATTTTTAGATTTTGTGTGTATGCATGCATGTCTGTGGCTTGGTATGCAAACGAAAGTCAGAGCGAAAGAATATAACACCATATAAATTCAGCATTCATAATTTTAGTTATGAACACTTTAATTTTTCTGTATATTCGGGGTATATTGAGTCAGTGCCTGCCATGATCTAAGCATTGTTCAGTCAAGGTGCAGAGATCTGATAGTGAGCCAAAGAGACAAAGGTTTCCCCTCTAAACCGGGCAGCAGACAGTAACACATGAGTAAGCATGTGTATACTAGCAATAGGTTGCAAGGAATCAAATTCAGTTAGAAAGAGATAAAAGAATTAAGCCATACTAGGTTGACCTGGAGGTACTTTACCAGATGTTGACATGTGAGAAGAGAGGTGTGAAGGAAGTGAGATGGGCCCTACAGGTATCCTTTAGGTAAGGGGCTTAGTCACTATTCAGGCCTAAGTGCTGGTGAAACAATGGAGCGATGTGGGCTGTATGGACCAAGTGATGATATGAATAGTGGGGGTAAGGGCGTGTAACTGTATGGAAGGATGGCACAGAAAGAGCACTTAAGTACCACAGTTTCTTGGTCTAGAGCGGTAGCCACTAGAGAGTATGAGGAGGTGACAAACAGCTGTTTTAGAATGGGATTCTGCATGGCTGGTAACTCAGAATAGGATAGGAAATGAATTGAGTTAACGAAGCTCAATGTCAGTCTTAGCAAAAGATGATGTTGCCTTGTGCCATGGGTAGTAGGGGTGGCGTTTCAGAAGTAGATTTGGAGTTAGGACTAATGAAAATTTTTACGAGTTGGTTGTTGGATATGAGAGAATCTGAAGGATCTAGGATAGCTCTAAGGTATTTGTTAGAGCAACTGAAAGGATTACAGGACTTGGGATGGGTGAACCAGTTCAGCTCAGTGAAGCTACATCTGAATGATCCATGAGATATAAAAGCAAGTGTTTACTCACTATTATCAGTCTGGGATTTGGGAGGGAAATCTGGTTTACATACATAAATTTGAGAATTTCCAACTTTGTGTATGTGATTTTTTAAAATCTTGAACATAGATGAGAGTATTAACAGAGCAAGTAAAGAGAAAGAAGAACAAATGAGATAAAAATGGCTCTCAACTGTTCCAGTGCCAAGAGAATACGACAAAGGAGAAGGACCAGCAAAGAGTGTGAGAAAGAAACGGGGAAAAAATAGATATAGCCCTGTAGAGCCAAGTGGGAAACTGTCTCAAGCCAGAGATGAGTATCTGTCAGTTGTATTAAATTAAATAAATACTAAAGGTTGAACACTAGCTCAGTTGAAATATTAGTTAAGAGAGAACAGGAATAGACTCACAATCACATATGTGCACAACTCAGGTACCTATGAAGAAGAAATTTCGGTGGGATGGGTGGAAAGCACAGCAGAGGGTCACTTGAGGGACGCTGAGGTACTACACCTTAAGGTGGGGGAAATTACCTGGGTGTGGTCAGTACAATCCAGGAGGATCATTAGTTCCTGGCCAGTCTGGGCTATATAATGAGTTTGAGGCCAGCCTTGGCTACAGAGTGACATCCTGTCTGAGAGAGTTAGGGAAGAGGAGAGAAGACATATCATATCCCATTTAGAATACTCGAAAACAGAGTGTGAATAAATACCCTAATCATACAGAGGGGAAAAGGGAAAGGGCGCAGAACACTTTGATACAGATATAACAAGTGCATAAAGCACTGTGGATTTTAGCCAGAGTATATGAGTAAAGAGATCTGGATTATGAGGAGGAGACCCACAGAGATGGCTGACTGGAGCTTTTGGGAGCTCACTGAATCAAAAACAGTCACTGGGGAATCTTAAGGAAAAGGAGCTAAACCCTCCAAAGGTAGATGACTGGCATGAGCAGTATGTGGAACCTTGTGGAGTAGGATCAGACTATGTTCCTGTGCACGAACTGACATCTTGGAGCCCATTCCCTACAGAGGAACACCTAACCCAGCCCTAACACTGGGATGAGGGCATCAGACCTACCTCAGATGAATACACCAGACTGAACTGACCCACCTTGAGACTCCTTGTCCTCCTTGGGGAATGGATAAGGGGATGGGGGCAGGGGGCGCTGCTGAGGGATTAGGAGAAAAGAGGGAGCGCAAGCAAGGATATACATGGAAAAACCTTTTTTAAATAAAATAAATTTAAAAAAGAAAGAGTAGGGTGTGTACGAGAGGGATTGGATGGAGGAAGAGGAATGGGAAACTGATGTAACTCATTTATAATCTGAAAAGGTAAGAAATTATGTAAAAAGTCAACAAAGACATTTATTGAGAGTGACATCAGAAGTTGACCTATGACCTCCGCACACACACAGTCACACACACACACAGTCTTTCACACATACTCTCTCTCACACACACACAGTCACACACAGTCTCTCACACACACTCACACACACACAGTCTCACACATACACAGTCTCTCACACATACACCACTCACATACACACTCACACACACACGGAAGAGCCATAGCTTATAAGTAACAGTGGTTTGTTTCTTTTCTATTTTCTTGTTTTTCAGTTCCTATGTGTTTGCAGTAGTATATATACTGTATGTGTGTCTGTTGCCTGCAGAAGCCAGCAGTCAGATCCCTTGAAACATGAGTTCCAAATGGCTGTGAGGCATCATGTGGGTGCTGGGAACCCACCCAGTCCTCTGCAAGAGCAGCCAGTGCTGTTAACTTCTTGCCCTCTCTTCAGGCCCTATATTTATGTTTTTGATAGGTAAACTTTATTATTAGTCTCTGAAAGGCTTATGTTTTCATGGTAGAGCATCTTTCAGTTCCTAGAACAAACATAACCTTTCGTGAATTTCTTTACTCATTGGTTTTTTTTATATTAATATTTGTTGGAAATATTATTTAAGTTGGTAATTAATTTGTTGGTAAATATTATTTAAGTTACAATATTGCATTTTTCTGATTTTGATATCAAGGTTTTAGTATAAGAAAATGCATTTGAAATAGTATTACAGATATTTTTAAATTTTTTTATTTTTACTTTATGTGCATTGTTATTTTTGTCTAGATGTATATCTGTGTGAGGGTATCAGATCTTAGAGTACAGACAGTTGTGAGCTTCATGTGGGTGCTGGGAATTGAACCCTGGTCCTTTGGAACAGCAGTCAGTGCTCTTAACCACTGAGACATTTCTCCAGCCCCAGATTTTTTTTTTCTTTTTATACAGAAGTTTATAAACTTCTCTAAGTTTGAATTAATGCATTTTCACAACTAGAATGGTCTGTGTTTTTTGTTTTCTGTTTTTATAACAGGTAGCTCAAAGATGTATATAGACATATAGATATGTTTAGACTTGAATTACTTTGAATTAGTTTTCGTAAGTTGTAATTTTATATAAAATACTGCATTATATAAAAAATTCTTTGGCCTCCATTTTTTTCATAGAATTTCTTTATATTTTAAATTTCTGTTCTGACTCCTTTTAAATTACCAATATTAACAATTTACAGTCTGTCTTGCCGCTGTTTGCCCTTAGTCACACTCTGCTCAGACCTCAAGGTTTGCCACTTCTTTAGTGAGTTCTTTTCTTTCTTTTATTCTTTTGTTATTTTGTGTCTTTTACAAATCTTGCAATTTTATACTTAGCTCAGTAATAATTGGTTTTTTAAAATAACAAGAATTTCTAGAAACAGCCATTAGTTATCTGTCTCAAGAAATCAGCATAATTTCAAAATATGTGAAGCAAATCCACCTATAAATGGAGATAAAAGTTCTTTATTAGATTTGTCAACAAAACTAGTTTTCTAAGCAAAAATCAAGAGAAGCAGTACTTGTAAACTCATCAAATAATTTTACATACCAACCACAGATCCCCCTCTCATCCCTCTTCCTGCTCCCCTCCCAGTTTACCCCTCCCTTCTCATTTCCTCCTCCAAAAGGGTAAGGCCTCCCCTGGGAAGTCAGCAAAGCCTAGTACTTTCAGTTGAGGCAGATCCAAGCCCCTCCTCCATGCATCGAGTCTGAGCAAGGTGTCCCACCCTAGGTAATGGGCTCCAAAAAGCCAGATTGTGCACCAGGGATAGATCCTGATTCTACTGCCAGGAACCACTTAAAAAGACAAAGTTACACAATTGTCTCCCTTATGCAGAGGGCCTAGTTCAGTCTCATGCAGGCTCCACAGCTATTAGTCTATAAAGTTCGTGAGTTCCCATAGCTTGATTCAGTTGTCTCTGTAGATTTCTTCATCATGATTTTGACACCCACCCAGCTCATTTAATCCCTCTTCCCTCTCTTTGACTGGACTCCCAGTGCTCGATGTGATGCTTGGCTGTGGATCTCTGCATCTTCTCCCATCAGTTACTGGATGAAGGCTCTATGATGACAGTTAGGGTAGTCACCAATCTGACTTCCAAGGTAGGCCAGCTCAGGCACCCTCTCCACTATTGCTAGTAGTGTAAGCCGGAGTCATCCTTGTAGATTCCTGGGAATTTCCCTAGCACCAGGGTTCTCCCTAACTCCATGTCTCCATCTAGCAAGACATCTCTTTCATTGCTCTCCCACTCTGTCTCTCCCCCAGCTTGACCATCCCGTTCCCTCATGTTCTCATCCCCTCTCTATGCCCCTCCCCCAGTTTAGTCAAGAGATCTATCTCATCTGTTTCCCCTTTCCAGGGTAATCAATGTATCCCTCCTTGTTAACTAGCTTCCCTAGAGCTGAGGGTTGGCTGAAAGACATTTTAGGAAATGCTCAACATCCTTAGTCATCAGGAAAACGCAAATCAAAAGGACTCTTGAGATACCATGTTACACTTGTCAGAATGGCTAAGATCAAAAACACTGATAAAACAACTTATATTGGAGAGGATGTGGGAGCAAAGGGAAACACTCTCCCACTGTTGGAGGGAGTGCAAACTTGTATAACCACTTTGGAAATCAGTATGGCGACTTCTCAGAAAATTGGGAATCAATCTACTTCAAGACCCAATGATACCACTCTTTGGCATATACCCAGGGAATGCTCAGTCATACCACAAGGACACTTGGTCACCTATGTTCCTAGCAGCATTATTCATAATATCCAGAACCTGAAAACAACCTAGATGCCCTTCAACTAAAGAATGGATAAAGAAAATGTGTACATATACCCAATGAAGTGTTACTCAGCTGTAAAAAACTCAAATCTTTACTCTTTAAATTCGGAGAATATTTTTTCAGTGTTCTAAAACTTGATTTGGCATTTACTATTTTAGAGATGTCTTAATGGCATCTTTTAAAATAATAATAGATGAAGTTGGAGAAATGTGTCTCCTGTTCAGAGCACTTGCTGCTTTTGTAGAGAACCTGGGTTGGATGCTCAATATTCATGTAGTGGCTCACAATCTTCTGTAACTTCAGTTCCAGGGATCCAGTGCCCTCATCTGGCCTCCACAGGCACCAGGCATGAATACGGTGCATAAACATAACATACAGGCAAAGACTCATACACAAAAAAACCCAAAAACTTTTTTAAAGGATCTATCCAGTGATTTAATTCTTATATATTTCTGGAGGTTGATTATGCAATTTTTGTCTTGTGTTCAAAAAGAGCTATAGCATAATAAATATTGACTTAAAAACAGTTTATTTTTAAAGACCTTTTTAGAAATGAAATTTGAAGTGTTTTTAATAATCTGATGAATACATTCTAGTGCATATTTTCTATGTGATGAAATGTTTAAAATTATGGCACAACCTGCGGTGAAATTAACTTTATTTAATGCTAATCTTTTTGGTAGTTGTCTCTATATTCACATTTGGTGAATGCAAATGTTGAAGCAGACAGACATGGTATGTGTTCCGTGGTTTACATTGGCTATTCTAAAATAGTTCTGCCAATTAACAACAAAATTTCCCTGTTGTCTCATACATGAATTATTTCTTTCAGCTTCTAGGGAAAATCGTATTTCAGTATCCATAGAATATAGAAGGAACAAGGTGAATCATAAGCTATATTAACTTTATTTTTGTGTGCGTGTACATTATGATGAATAGTTTAATTTATAGTCCTTAAAGGCATTGTTTCTATGGGTTTATGATGTGGGAATGTCTGTATGCTGTGAATATCGATCTTTAAATAAAGGAGCTGTTTTGGCTCATGACAGGCACCATAGAAAAAGTAGGAGGAGAAATCACAACATAGGTAGGAGAATCAGGGCAGAGTCAAGGCAGACCAAGCCCAAAACCCAAAGGAGCAACATGTAAGGAACACAGGTGAGCCACGGGCCACGTGGCAGACAGATTAATGGAAATGGGTTGAGTTAAGATGTAAGAGCTATCTAGCAATGTGCCTGAGCCATAGACCAAACAGCATGAAGTTAATATAAGCGTCTGAATCATTTCTGGGGGCCTGAGCAGCGGCAGGCAGCTAAGGGGTCTGGGGCTGAAGGGCTGTGGGTCTGAACCTCTGGCCGTCCGGGGCCAAGAAACCTCATTGCAACAGGTTTAATTTCAATAAAACAGGGGCCTTGTATCACTTCTGTGTCATAATTACAGCAATATGCATTTGTTACAGTTAAAATTGGTAAATAAAAAGGAAGGCTTATTTTTCTTGAAACCTTGTGGATGGAAGAATAAAGTATAAATCAGGGATCTTTCACCCACAAAATTTTTGTAAAGATAGATTTTTAAAATTTTTAAGTATATATTTCTTTTAGAGAGCATCTCACTCAATAGCCCAGGATGTCCTGAAAGTCACTAGGTAGATTAGGCTGGCCCAAACTCAAGAGTTCCACCTGCCTCTGCCTCCTGAATGCTGAGATTAAATATATACCACCACACTTGGCATTTATGAAATATTTTAATGCCACCAAAGTGCTCTTAAGTTTAGACAAAGCTCTATAAATGTGAAATATATATATAACATGTATATATAATTTTTCCTGAATGTGTATTAATTTTAGCTTTCTTTTTTATTACATTGGGATGATTTGTTGATCATTTTAAATTTTTGTTAAGTTTTTAAACTATCTTTGAGATTGATATATTAAATTAGCCTTTTTGAATTTTTTAAAGTTTTATTTAAAAAATCAGCAGCTGTTATTAAGAGAACATTGATTTCCCAAGACAATTTTGTTCGTCATTTAAATAAGCCATTAGAAGTGCCAGTGGTTGGAGAAGAGGCGTTTTCACCCTGTTTCTCTCTCTATTTGGGTTACTATACTCATTGGTCCTTGGCCTTCCCACAAGTTTTCTGGTATTTTTCAATTTACCTATCTGTATATAAAAGCCAGCTCTCTAGTTCATGTTACCCTACTGGGACTGTTTCCATTCCTAAGAAAGAAAGGTTAAAGAAATGAGTAATTGAAATATGCATGCAGCCAGAACAACAACAAAAGGAAGCATTGATAAATAGATGAATTTGTGAGTGGTTGATAGATGACAATGGTGTTTCAGGCATGAGAAATCTGTCTCAGATGTTTACCCGGTTGTCCCCTGAGTAGGCGGAGGTTTGCCATGGCATAGAGCCTCCGTCAGGCAGATTATGTCATTGCTACTGCTGCTCTAACTCAACACTGACATGTGTTGCTTCTCATGCTAGCTTGAAATCAAATCCCCTTTCTGTTTGTTTGTTCAAGAGTGAAAGAGCATATTCTTTTTGTGGAACTATTGAGTACATGGCACCAGATATTGTCAGAGGCGGTGATTCAGGACATGACAAGGTATGTTCTATTTTAATACTATTTTGTGTATTTCTGTAAGTTGTGCAGTAAGAATGGATCCCAGTTAAACAGAGCATCTCTCTGGTACTTCATTTGTTTCTCTCCATTGTGTACTGGAACACACTATGGTAATTTTCACACTTTGGTTTGAAAAAATACAAAAATTAAGACATTTTAGGTTTTCCTTTTAAGGTTTCATTGGTGAAGATCTTTTGTTTTGTCGAGTGACCTTCTTGTTAAAGTTGAGACCTTGAAGTTATCTTCAAATAATATTAAATTTTATTATCATTGGGAGAGTCTGTGACTTAAGGTACTAACCATGACGCCATTGAAACAATTCATTTCCTTTTGTGTTAGGCACATTTGAACCAACTGTAAAACAGAAGTGTGACTGAATACCTAAGCTATGTATGTGGCTCTCTCTGCATCAGAGAAAGGTTTGGGGGCAGAGCTTTATCAGCACAGCTAATATCTTCAGGAATCAGAAATGGTGGTTGTTTGACACCTTTGGTTAATAAATCCTTCTACCGATGTTAAGAGGCCACTGAAAAAGAAAACCACTCATTCTGTTCCCAGTTTTTGTCTTCAACTTCACGAAGATAGTGATGACTTTGTTGATTATTCTCCATTAGAAATAACATTTTTCATAATCCTGAAAAGACAGTTGTACACATCAAATACAATATGTTTTCCTAATCTAGTGAGCTTGAGTTTTTCCTTTTTCTTGTTTCCTCCCTTCCTGTGTTAGTGCCAATGAAGATAATAAAGGAACTCAGCTCAAAGTCATTATAAAATGTAGGTGCTTTTTCCATCCTGTATAGGCCTTTAGGGCCTATCACTTTGGACCTAACAGTAACAGTCTCCAGGTGAACTCTGGCTGGCTTGTCCTTATTGTCCCCTCCTTCACCCCCTTTCAGAACACCACATGTATTACTCCAGTACCTTTCGGATGATCCCTTTGCTCAGGTTTGAATGGCAGCAGCTACTGGCCCATGGCTAGAATCTGATCTCAGGCGACAGTAGCCAAACAGCATGGTTTCGTGCCCAGTGCAGAACATTCTGAGGACAAACTCAACTGGCATTGGAACTGCTTATGTGAAATCAGTAGTTGAAATGCGGGTTTTGTTTGCTTTATTTTATAATATAAGGAGATTATGTAGTTTGGTAGGAATATATTAGTTAGATTTTGAAAATTAACTATTAAAGCTTTAATTTTCAAATAAGAAAACCTTGTTTTACACCTAGAATTTCTGCATGGTTAAGATTCATTATAAAAGTAGCCAAAAACATATTGTCTCTTAAATATTTATTGTTCAGTTAATTGTATTTGTAAATGAGTGTCCAGTTTAAAGTACATTTTACTTTCTGTTATTTTAAACCACTCCATTGATGTGAATACATAGGCACATTTTGTAAGAGAAATTGATTTTCTTAGGGGACTGTGTTAGATTTTTACGTTTTTGTCTTTGAGTTTAAGGAATTTCTCTTGTTCTTTGAGACATGAGTGCTTTATAAAATGCTGGTTGGCATCCTCCTCCCTGATAATAAATTCAGTATTCTACCTACCTCAACTTATAGGAAATAAATTTTAAGTTAAATTGTTTTAAATTAACAATGGTAAAACTAACTGATTTAGGAAATTTTTAAAGCATTTTATGTTCTGGGTATATGTAGGCATTTTTTTTTTTTTTCCGCTTACTGTCTCTTATATGTGTTAGCTTAATACTCCTGGGACAGAAAGCTACACAAAAATATTTTTAAGTATATAACTTTTTTCTTGTAATATATATTTTAGTTGCTAATTATACAAGATGAAACTATTATTGTTTTATAGGCAGTTGACTGGTGGAGTTTAGGTGTTCTAATGTATGAACTACTAACGGGAGCATCTCCTTTCACTGTTGATGGAGAAAAAAATTCCCAGGCTGAGATATCTAGGTAAGACTTTAACAAATACCACAAAATTATCCTCTTGTAGGCTTCCTGGGCGTTACTGTCTTTTTTCATTCATAACAAATGTCACAGTTACAGTGTTGTGGTTTGTCCTATTTTTACTTGAATTTTCTAGCACTAAGGACAGATTGACAGAAATAAATATTGAGTCTACCTCAGTGAAGGTGAAATAACAGGGACAAGTTTATCTTCTTGCCTGAAAAAAATGTCAACAATGCACAAAATATACAAACCAGTAGTTTTGAGGACATTGGACATCTGGCAATGGAGGACAGTGGCTTCAGAGACACAGAAAATAAATAAGGGATGCCCTAAGGTCACCTCATATGATTACTTTAAGAGCTCCCAGGGTGCAACACCCGTGGCAACCCACGTGGCATTGAGGAAATGGAACTGATAGTGTAGGGAGACCTAGACAGCTAGTTTGCTGACTGGAGTGTCTGAGAGGAGAGATGTGAGTCCAGAGACTTGCAGAAATATTGTTATATGTGAAAATGCACACAATAAAACATTATTTCATAGTTATTTGTTTATAATTTAGTTATTTTTCTTCAGATTGATCTATAGATTCAATACAAGTATAGTTCCAACTGGCTTTTTGCTGTAGTACATAGAAATTGGAAATCTGATCTAATACTCAGGTAGGAATGAAGAGGACTTAGACTAGTTGGATTACCTTTGAAGGAGAAGAACAAAGTTGATTTCAAGATTTAGCATAAGCTGTAGTGACTGCACGTTGTGGTTTTGGTGTCAAGACAAACAGGTGAATCCTGAATGATTTGCATGTCTGCAGTCCCAGTGCTCAGAAGGTATATACAAGAGGATTGCTGCAAGTTCAAGGCTAGCCTGATCAACTTTGCAAGTCTTAGAGCAGCTCCAGTTACACAGCAAGACCTGGTCTCCTGTTCCCTTAAAATAAATAAATAAATAAATAAATAAATAAATAAATAAATAAATAAATAAATAAATAAATAAATAAATAAATAAATAAATAAATAAATAAATAAATAAATAAATAAATAAATAAATAAATAAATAAATAAATAAATAAATAAATAAATAAATAAATAAATAAATAAATAAATAAATAAATAAATAAATAAATAAATAAATAAATAAATAAATAAATAAATAAATAAATAAATAAATAAATAAATAAATAAATAAATAAATAAATAAATAAATAAATAAATAAATAAATAAATAAATAAATAAATAAATAAATAAATAAATAAATAAATAAATAAATAAATAAATAAATAAATAAATAAATAAATAAATAAATAATTTTTTTAAAAAAGAAAGAGCCAGGCTGTGATGGTGCACGCCTTTAATCCCAGAACTTGGGAGGCAGAGGAGGCAGGTGGATCTCAGACTGGTCTATAAAGCAAGTTCCAGGGCAGTCAGGATTGTTACACAGAGAAACCCTGTCTGAAAAAACAAGGGAGGGAGGAGGGAGGGATGGTAGAAGGGGGAAAGAAGATAAGTGAAACAATAGAGCCCAGAAGTAAAACTGTGTACAGGTAACAGACTTTTGACAAAGTTCAAAGATACCCATCACTTTGTGGAGGGCTTTTCAATAAATGATGTTATAACCACTGACAAAAGAAACAATAAGTCTAAATGTGAATGTTATGACTCTAAAATTTCTGGAAGAAAACATTTTTAAAAATTTGTAGGACCGGGAGATGTGTCAACAGATAAAGGTGCTTGCTGTTCAAGCCCCCAAACCCACATAAAGGTGGAAGCAAACTCAGTAAAGTTACCTGTGACCTCCGTGTGTGCTGTGGAGCTTCTGTCACCCTCCCCACAATTAATTCATTTTCTAAAAGTCACTGTGGCCTTGGATAGCAAAAAATGTAAGTAGAAATCATTTATAAACTAGGCTGTTTCTAGATTAAATACCCTGTTCTTCAAAACCTTAAGAAAATGAAGACAATAAGTCATTGGGATAAAATTTTAAATCATATATACAATAAAGGTCTGGTATAGAAAATATATAAAGAACTTCTAAAAAATTTTTAAAAATCAATCAAATCATTATAAAATAGGCAAAAACATTGAACAGACATTTTAGTGAAGATGACCAACGAGTGGCAAATGAACATGTGGAAAGATGGGCGGTGTCATTAGTCTTTAGGCAAACACAGTTTCAAACCACAGTAAAATACTCTCATACTCACTCATCTGGTTATAAAGATGGTAGCCATGCCAGATACTGATATAAACAAAATTATGTCTATTGTGGAATAATGCTCTTGTACTTGTCACTTGTATTGGCCCAATAAAATGCTGATTGGCCAGTAGTCAGACAGTACATATAGGTAGGATGGCCAGACTCAGAGAATTCTAGGAAGAGGAAAGGCAGAGAAGCAGACACCAGCCAGACACAGAGGAAGCAACATAAAAAGGCTGAACTAAGCAAAGGTACCAAGCATGTGGCTAAACATAAGTAAAAATTATGGGTTAATTTAAGTGTAAGAGCTAGATAGTAATATGCATAAGCTACTGACCCAGCAGTCAACCATAATTTTAAGAATGAGTTAATTATTTGGGAAGTGGCTGTTGGGTTTTTGAGAGTTTCCCGTGGGACAGAAACTTCCAGACTACAAGGAGTGTGAGCAAAAGGGACTTATTCTAGTATCAATAGTACAGTGTTAGAAAATGGGCAGTGTTTTTAGAAAGCAAAATGTTATATGAACCATCTATTCTAGCCCTAGTTAACAAGGGAAAACAGAACATATCCTTACAAAAACTTGTATAGGAAGTGATCCGAAACTGGAAATAGCCCAAGAAGCAGTTAAACAAATTATGCTGTATCCATGCAAATAAAGAGCTACTTAGTAGTAAAAGTGTACATTGTATTAATACAAATAAGAAGTGGGATAAATCTAAAAAAATTGTATGAGTGAAAGAAGCCAAACAGTATAGAGTGTTTACTGTATGATTCCAGTTCTGGAAAATGTCAGCTCATCTATATTAATAAGAAGCAGAATGTTGGTTGGTGTGGGACTGGCAAGGGGGAAGAAAAGGAAAAATTCACGGAGGAATATGAGAAACTTTGGAAGGGGATGAGTTTCTTCGTCATACTGAGTGTGGTGCCAGTTTCACAGTTACATACACAGGGCAGGCTTCATCCAGACACTTTGAGCATAAGTAAAATAGTAAGATATACCATTTCTAGGACAGACTCACAAGTAAATCACTTCAGTATTTCAGCTTATGTGATACCTAAATTAAAGGAGATGGATTTTTTTTAAAAAATCAGCTAAAATTATGCCTGTTATAAAAATTCTAAATACTGTTTTTACATTTTAATTCTAAATAGATTTTTGACAGTTTAAAAATATCTCAGGAAAGGTGTGGTGATTCGTATCCATAATCCAGAGATTGTGGAGACACAAGAGTTACAAATTTAAAGTTATTTTAAAAATGCCTCAAAATTATAGGAAGTCTTAGCCACCCTAGGCCTGTCTGCCTGCAGAGAGAAGTATATTCCTTATCATAGCAGAAATTCTTCAAGCGGCATTCACATTTAAACTGATTTTCTTTCCTTCCCTTTAACTATTTGGCATTTTGATTTTAGCAAGTGGAAGATCATGGATCAAAAACTGTCTGAAAACTTTAAACTAGAACAGATGTGTGTTCAAGAATTAAAATAGAATTTCTTCCCTTTAATCAGTTATCTACTTTGCCAGGTTAATTAAGTTTGTTCAAAACTTGGTACTAATGTGATCATTTGGTGGCTTTTGATCACTGAATTGTCTTACTCTGTTCTGATTATCTTTACTGATAGAAATTTCTCATAGTTTGCTCTTGTAAATATGTCATCAATAAGTGTCATTCATTATCTTGTCTCTAAATGTTTTAATTGGTGAAGGCCTTTTTTCATTGAATTCTTACATTTCTGATGTAAGAATTTGGTTTTGAACAGGGTCTCACTATGTAGCTTTGGCTAGCCTAGAATTTACTATGTAAACCATGCTGGCCTCCAGTTCATAGAGATTCATCTACCTCTGCCCATCTGTGCTGGTTTTAAAAGTGCAAGCCACCAAGCCCTGCCTGCCTCTTTTTCTTAATTTTTGTGAATTTTAAGAACTCAGTCTACTACCTGTACATTAATATTGTATTTCATGTTATTTGCTTACTTTTGCTGTCTACAGATAGTTTATCAAATTTCATAGTAAAAACTTTAAATAAGAAGAAGACTTAAGGGTATAACTTTGTTTCTGAAGGCAGACTTCCCTCTTAGATGTGGGCAATTCCTTACTTGTTCCGTGCTGTCACTGAAGGGACTCTTAGGTAGGCATTTTCATGGGTTCTGTATACCGTATTGAACTGGTGTAGTTATGTCTATCCCCCTTGAGAGCACATGTGCTCACATGTTGAGTAATTCTGTTGACTCTTGCTAAACATTGAAGCAGTCAAACATAGGGGATAGTTTAGAAACCTGGGGTTAGGTAATACACAAACCCCTCTTCTAATAATGCACTTGAGAGCCTGAGACACTTACCTGTACTAATATACATAGCCCTCCTCGAGTAAATCTCTCCTTCACTTGACTATAAAACTCAGTTTCTCTTCAAATGTAATCCTAATAGATGCAAGCACCAATCCAACCTGACTAGTTTGTGTGAATGCCCCAAAGAGCAAAACTGTGGCCTCAGATGAACTTTTACGAGAGAATCCCTATTTACTATTTTATGTTTACTGATTTAAAAAGATACATAATAGGAAAGGACATACACAGTAGAATTATTTATATGACCTATATCAACCAAAACAGAGAGCTAGTGGCACTATGTCCCTTAGTAACCATACCTTGAACACTATCAAAGAAACCCCTAAATAGTAATCAAGGCCCTTGCCTGTCTTCACCCTGTAGCCTGTTGTCGTCGCCCCCCCCCCCCCCCCCCCCCCCCCCGTGTCGTGTGTCCCGTCCCGTCCCGTCCCCCCCCACGCGATATGTTCTATATCTTGGCTTTGAATACAGTTTCCTTGCTCCCTTTGCAGTCTGGGTGAGTCCTTATTTCAAGTCTTTGAATTAGAGTCCAAGAATATGAAATCACCTGGCACTCCCAAACACTGGTAACAATATTGTTACAGGTATCTTAAGATAATTTTCAGTTCTGTTGACTATTCACAAGAAATTATTTTCAGATTACTCTCGTATCTTGGTGCCATTTTAGATAGGTGTTAACTTGTTCATTTAGACTTGAATAGTTTCTGTTTAGCTTTTTGTATACCTGTTTCTTTCTTTATCCATTTGTATATGTATCATGGACCATGAGGAAAGAAGTAGCCTTCTGTATTCATATCCCCAGATCTTGGGTGTGACCCTCCTTTTCTCGTGGTCTTATGCCTTCTCCATAGCCTCCAACAGAGTCTTGCACCTATGCTCTGGATCTTGTCGGTTAAGCAAAAGTATTTAAAACTCAGGCAGAAACTTCTGGATGACTGATGTAGGCAGACAAAGCTGCCAAAGAATCTTTACTCCCAGTGAGTGACCTGCTTTGGCTGAGGGAGGTACAAGCTGTAGGGACCAAGGGCGGACTTGATAACCCTAAAGTGGAGTGGTAGCCTGGAATGTTCTGTCTCCTTAGGCAGCCAGTCCCATGTCAGAGAAAGGTACCTCATAGAATTGTCCCCATAGCCTCAGTAGCCAAGACATTGCATTCTAACATTTAAGCTGAGAAATTACCTCTCATTATACTGGGTAAATTCCCAACCCTGACAAGTAGGCAGCAGCAGCTACTGTTATACAGATTTGAATTTTTTTTTAAAAAAAAAAGGGTCCATTTGTCCTAAGGACCCACCCAGCTGCTATGAGGCTGAGCTGGGATAAAGTACATGGCCAGCTTTTGTCCCACTGGGAATGGTTATTTCCACAATGCTGCTGTTTTCTTTCCTGGTATAGTATATGCTCATTTCTGATAAAAGGCTGTCAAATTATGATTTACAAACAATAGGAACATAGATTTAATTGGTAGAGAATTTGCAGATTATTTTCTCCTAAGAAGAAAGCAAAAAACAAAGGCCTAGTCCTTGTCCTAAGTAAACTTACATACTGTGTAGGAAGCTATGGAAGAAATACATGAAAATTTGTGTTGGGAGCTTTGATAAATTGGTACCAATTACCAACTTTGTGTAAGTGGTAGGAGACTCTGAAAGTACAAAAGAGGTGTGTTTCCTTGGGGACCAGGTTGTCAGGAACATATTCTTAATGAAACTACAGCATGGGCTGTGCCTGAGGGGGAAGAGAATGCCTTGCAGATGGTACAGCTTGTACAGTGGCACCCTAGGGTCTATGTATGGAAAGTTCTAGATTTTGTTGTCACACTGTGTTCTCAGTGAATCTGTGAAGTGAAGTTCATTGTATTCCTATTTGAAAAGTAATGTTTATAATAGTTTAAAACATGCACAAGAGAAGCTGTCAGTAATAGCACCCTAAGTTAGGCATAATGGCACAGACCTGTCATCTCAGTACTTTAGACGTGGAAGCAAAGGATCCAGAGCTCAAAGTCACCCCTACCTTTTAACCATTTCCGGGCTGTCAGGCTGTCTGTGAACTGACAGACACTGCCCCAAGGTTAAGCAGGGTTTTGTTTGTTTGTTTGTTTGTTTGTTTGTTTTTGAGACAGGATTTCTCTGTGTAGCCCTGGCTATCCTTGAACTCACTCTGTAGAGCAGGTTGGCCTTGAACTCAGAGATCTGCCTATGTCTGCCTCCCAAGTATTAGAATTAAAGGCACAAGTGCCGCCACTGCCCAGGGGCAAGCAGAATTTATTTATTTATTATTTTGCTTTGTTTTTTTAAATTATAGTTTCATTCTTTGGGAATTTCATACACTGTATTTTAATCATATTATTCCTCTCCCTAATTTCTCCTAGAGACACTCTCTCACTTTTTATAGCAGCCCATGGAATTGAATTTGTGCTGCCATATACTCATGAGTGTGGGGCTATGTACTAGAGTGTAGTGACAGAGCCATATCCCCACAGAAAGCTGACTTTTACTTCCTAGAAGCTATCAACTGTCATTAACTCCTCAGCTAAGGGTAGGGGACTTGGGAGCCCTTCTTAAGCAGATTTTTTTAATAGATACTACTTTAGTGGTATAGTATTTTATTCAGACTAGAAATTCTGTATTTAAAGTTTTGCTTAAATTTTATTATAAGCATTTACCAATTACCAACTTTGTGTAAACCTAAGTTTGCTGTTGGCTATAATATACTGTTGAGTGATTACCCCATAGTAGTTTACCAACCTTGTTTTAGTATTAACAAAAGATGAGAGTGAGGTTTACTGAAATCTTTTTAACTCCGTGTAGCTTATAACTAATTCTGGAAACCAGACCGTGAGAGCCAACAATACTGTCATGAAATAAAAACCTGTAAAGTTGAGTGAAGACACAACCTATGTATCATAGTTTCCATAGGAAGTGTCTCCCCACAGACTCAGATGTTGACAGCTTGATCTCTGTTGGTGGCGGGTGCTGTTTTGGGGGAGACTAGAAATATTAAGAGGTGGGGCCTAGTAGAAAGTAGGCCATTGAAAGTTGTATCTTGTCCTGGACCTTCTTCCTATCTCCACTTGCCAGCCTCCATGAGATGGGCATCTTTGCTCCACATCTTCCCCACCACCATCAACTATGCCTTACCTGAGGTCCACAGTAACAGAGTCAACCATTTGAGGACAAACAGATCCCAATAGGTTCAAGGATGCTGTAAGAGAAAGATAAACCTGAGTTACGCCCCACAGAGCAAAGGCTAAATAAACCCCTTTTCCTCACTAGTCCTCACTGACTAAGGACCCATCCTGGCCCAGTTGCAGCAGGAATAGGCTTCTGACGTTCTCTGCCACATGAAGTGGTACCTCCTCCACACCAAATTAGGTGGTCCCTCACCACCCTCAGTCCCCCTCCATTCCCCCTCCCCTCCTCCTAAGCCAAGGAGGAGTATATACATCACCGCCTGCCTGGTTTGGGCCATATTGTGCCTTGCGATTGACTCCTGTGCTTCTCTACACTTCTTTACCAGTTTCCAGCAGAAATTCTTTCAGATTTCAGCCCAGTTTCTTCCCGTTGTGCTTCCTGCCTGACAGCACCCTTTCTTGCACACCCTTGATGGATCACATGTGCCAGAGACAAGCTTCCAGCTTGGGCCACTGTCTCTGTGAGCCTGTTTCCAGATTGAGCGTCAGGACAGAGCCATCTTTTGTTTTCAGATATTTCTTATCTTGACATGCCCATCAAGGAGGGGACTTGTGCTCTGTGTGCTGTTCTTCTCTGTGCTAGTTACATAGTAGATAGACTTCCAGCAGACATTGCACATGTTAAAGCTTAAGTATAGACTTGGAACCTAAGATGGCGTCAGCATGATGCACATTTCTCTACCCTGAGGCAACAGGCAGTGCTACCAACAGTATGCTTGTCTATACCCTGGTCCTTTATACAAGGAATTCTTTCCTCTAAAGAGCACAGCTAACATATGGAAAAGGGAATGGCGCTGTTTGGTTTTCTCTGAGAAAGAGTTTCCAGTTTCTCAGGTATGTCTGTGCCTACTCTAGGGAAAGGTCTGCTTCTGCTGGAGTTGAAAAGCCTTCAATCACAGATCAGTAACGCACAGTCAGATCCAAGAGCAAAGTAGCTTCTTCTGCTGCTGCTGCTTCTTCCTCCTCCTCTTCTCTTTGGCTCCCAGAGTCGAGTTTTAGAAAGACAATTAGCTTTGATACTAACATCATGACTATAATTTTCTGCCAAAAATTATAGTTCCAGTATCATTTCATGATTCTCAGTGGCTAGCTGATATAACTTCTCTGCTTTATGGTTCCATAAAAATGAGGGATTAGAGCAGTAGTTCACACTTATGAAGCATTTGCTCTATACCGTGTACTGCCTTGGTCACTATTCAAGTCTTCATGATACTCATTTTAGGTAGAGACTATAGTTACTCCCATTTGATAGGTGAGAAAACCAAGGAACAAAGGAATTCATCCAAAGTCAAACAGCCAGTAAGGGATAGAGCCAGCTTTTAACCTCCATCTGGCCTTGACGTCCATAATTTTACCATACTGTGCTTTCATACATTTACTCTTTAGGGGTTTTCCAACCTGTTTTTCTTGTTGTTGTTTGGTGTTTTTGTTTGTTTGTTTTATATAGTTTTATGTTTGTGGTAGTGGATATTAAACCCAGGAATTGATACTAGCCAAGGGTTCTCCCAATGAGCTACATCCCCAGTCTTGTAATAGTTATTAACTCATACAATGCAGAAATCTTGTAAACCAAAATAATGAGGCATATCACTATGTGTACTGTGTTAGGGTTCTCCATCTAACTGATTTCATTATCTGTCTCATTAAATTAGTGAGGTTAATGATACACTTGGATTGGATTGTTATTGTTTTTTAATATGACCACAGAATACATTTCTCAATGAACTTAGTAAACATATTTTCCACGGTCTGTGATTCCCTCTCCCTCATGGGCTTGCTTGTCTGTGTTGTGGTAGCACACGAGGAAGCAGGTGCTTTCACTCCCGAGAAACCAAGCTCCCGTTACAGACAGTGCGGCTTAGTTCAGAGTCAGATGGCTCTGGCTGTTCTGTCCTGGCTGACTCCCTCATGCCCTTTGGGTCTTTAAGGTTACTACTCAACTGGGAAGAAATGGGGTGGCAGCAGACTATAGTTTTCTCCTGAGTTAATTCACCTGAAGTTCTTAGGAGTCATGTAAAGGCTTTAGTCAGAGGATCATTCTGAACTGTACATGGGAGGTGTAATCTATCCCAAAGTTCCCCCCTTTTTAATTTTCACTAGTGAAATATTTGAGATAATAGTTTCTTATCAAGGTTGACTTATACTGAAGAATAATCCACTGAGCTTCTTTCAATTCCTGTTCCTTCCTTTATTTGATTTATTGGTTGATTGATTTGTTTGAGGGTAGAAAGGTAGTACACATGTACCCTGCCCTGCATGTAGGTATTAAAGTGGAGCTTGGGGCCCGAGCGACTGAGCTCAAGTGCTTAAACCTAGACAGCAAGTACTCTTATCCTCTGAGCCATTTCCCTGAAGGCTCATCTTTAATATATGGTTCAGTTTCAGAATGTTTCACCGTACTTGTTTTCACTAAAATATCCATTGCTGTAACTTATCCTCTGGTCATTCTAACAGTCAATGTTATCTATCCGCAGGAGAATCTTAAAAAGTGAGCCTCCATATCCCCAGGAAATGAGCGCTCTAGCTAAAGACCTGCTTCAGCGTCTTTTGATGAAAGATCCCAAGAAGCGATTGGGATGTGGCCCCCAGGACGCAGAGGAAATCAAAAAACATCTCTTCTTTGAGGTGAAATTTAGGAGATCTTGGGGTTACTTGGTCCCTTCCATTCTCTACTTCAGCCCCCCAGTTCTCATACTGTCCATTTGGGAAGGACCAGAGTTCTCCTTGTGTAGATGAGAAGCGGTGGGGGTGAAGAGATGATGAGAGCGTTACATTTGCTCCATAGTCTGTCCAGCCTCTGACACTGAGGCGGTGCCGTCAGCTACAGAGCTCATGCTTGAAAATGGAACAGCTGAGTTGTCATAAACAGTGCCCCTTGAAATCTCACATTTTGCTCAGATTTATAATGGTGTGTTAGGCCACAGTCATGGTCATTGAAGGTTGTGTGTGGCATGCAGGTTGGACACAGCTGGTCAAGTTCTGGATAATGGTTTCTGTAGGAGACTTTGGGGGTTGCTCATGGACTGATGAGAAATATATCTCTTGTAGAAGTTCATGACCGGGTTTGTGGGGATATGTTTCAAATATATAAAAACATTCGGAGATATCAGAGAGATCTACCCACAGTCAGTCTAGGAGGATCACACAAAGGTAACTCACACCTTTAATCCCAGCACAGGGAGTATCCAGGAGTGATGACCTACACCCTTAATCCAATCTAAGTTAAAGGTCATTTTAGTTTACAGAAAGAGTTCCAGGCTTCTAGGCAGGCAGTGATGGAGCACACTGTTACTCCCAGCACTTGGGAAGCAGAGGCAAGAGAATCTCTGTGAGTTCAAAGCCAGCCTGGTCTTCAAAGCAAGTGCTAGGACAGCCAGGGCTGTTACACAGAAAACTCGATCTGGAAAAAACAAAACAAACAAACAAAGACTGGAGGAGGTGGATCTGTCCTCTGATATCTCAGACTGTTTCTATTATACTTGAAACATGTCCCCACAGGGTTTCTCCTTCCTCACCAATTCCAGTGCTCTTCTCTTTCCAGAAAAAGTCTTAGAATATTCTGAGCCTGCCATTTCTCATTGTCTGTGGCATAAGTTTCCATTTGCTTTCTTTGCTCTATAAAATGCTTTTCTTCTGACAAAGCCAAGTGACACTATTCCACAGAGCACTATCACATCTGCTAATTTCATTTGCTCAGTTTATTCTAAGTAAAGGCTAACAAATGATGGGGGAGGTGCTGCTTAGTAACTTCAGTCTAAATGGAAAAACCTGGGCTGGCATAGCCTTATTGCTAGGATTCTAGACATATTTCTTCTAAATGACTTTGCATAGCAATAAGTATGACCCTAATGGTCTGGAGGATTCATCCATATTACATGTTTTTATTCTGTAAATGTTTGTATTATTATCACCAGAAAAAATGAAAAAAAATCAAGAAAAAAACAAGTTTTCATAGTGCTATTTATTGCTTTTTAATATAAAAAACCAAGACTGGGTATAGCTCATTGCCTGGCATGCATATGTACATAGGTTTTTCTTCTTCAGGTAGGCCGAGAGGTGATATCCTCATTGAGATGAGATCACTTTACTTCTCTGTGAACAGAGTATTTCTTTTAGTCTATTCAATCATTTTAAAAAGTATTACTATAAAACTTAAGAAGTTCAGTAACACAGAGACAAACATGTTTAGAGTAAAGTGAACTAAGTATTGTGCATTGACTAAGAAATAGCACTTTCTGGACAAACCATATATCTTGTTCATATTTTGGCTTAAAAATTAACAAGAAAATAATATTGGAACAGAGTGCCCCATTGTCTTTTCCACACCCTTTCTTTATTGTTTGCCGTGCCTGTGAACGTTACAGTTGGTCTTTCCAGCATGGGGGCATTTATCTTCTTGATAGCTGGCTTACAATAGTAATTTTGACTTATGTAATTGCTTTATTTTTAATTGATAAGGGTAGATCAGAAATTTACTTACGAAGATCTAAATGATCTTTTCTCTATAATGGTGTAAAAATGAGAGGAATCATAATAGCATTCACTTTCTCCATATCGGACACTCTTCTCATAACAAAATGTTTCTTTAAATTACCCATTTATTCTAGATGTTTGTCGTTTTTCAAGATTCTTTTAAAAGTGTGTGTGTGTGTGTGTGTGTGTGTGTGTGTGTGTGTGTGTGTGTGTGTGTGTGAGTGAGTGAGAGAGAGAGAGAGAGAGAGAGAGAGAGAGAGAGAGAGAGAGAGAGACTGAGACTCCTGGGAGTCAGTTCTTCAGCAGTGTGGAGTCAGATTGTCATGTTTGGCAGTAAACATTTACTGAACCATTTTGCCTGCCTAGAATCTCCCTTACTGTTTGTTCAGTAAGTGAAGCACAAACCATATGCCTGTCAGAGAAGTCATTACAGCCACATAGAGGAGTGAACAGTCACTAGAAAGTGGATCTTATTTTAATCTTTAAGGCCTGATTCTGTGAGTACTAGCTAAGGGGATTTTAATTCACAGAAGGAGCATAAACAACAGAGGGTTGGATTTGAATAACAGAAAACATGTCATTACTCATACAGTGTATGGGGTAGGGGAAGATGAGGGGCAGAATCTAAGTATTGACTGTGGTTGAATGAGAAAAGAGCTGCCTGAGAGTCTTATTTAAACCTCAAGTATAAGCAAACACTTGACTCGGGGCACTTTTACCTCGTAATCTGCCCAGGTGACCCAGGGGAAAGCCAGAAGGGCAGAGTTTAGTGAAGCCCCTAGGAATTAGATTTTAGTATCACATGTACAGAACGGGCTGAAACCCTTTGTAGCAGCATGTTATGGCTTTGTTTGTTTGTTTTCATTCTGGCTTAATTCTTTTCTTCCAAACCTCAAGACCAAAATCATCATTTCTGTTATTGCTGAGGGTGATCCAGGATGAACCAGAGTGTCTTGGTGCCCCCTAGAGGTCACTGAGATTCCTGAGGTGGGAAAGCAGTAGGCCCTTTCCAGATGCTATGGTTTGAAAATGGGTCCTACTTGGAAAAATAATATTTTAATTCTCCGTTTGAAATATGCGCTCTTACTTTTAATCCCACTTACTAGTAGCTAAAATCTTATCCAGGTGTGGTGGAGAGAGGCAGGCAGATCTCTGAGTTCAAGGTCAGCATATCTGTAGAGCTCTGGTTTCCAACCTGTGGGTCACTCGACCCCCTAAACCTTTTACCTGGGTCACTTAAGACCATCATAAAACACAGATATTTATATCATGATTCATAACAATAGCAAAATTCAGTTATGAAACAGCAAGGAAAATAACTTTACGGTTGGATTCACCGTATTAAAGGGTTATAGCATTAGGAAGGTGAGAACCACTGACATAGAGTCCCAGTCCTGCCGAAGCTAGAGACCTTGTCTTTAAAAAAAACCTTACTCATGCTGTTGTTCCTAATGTATTTTGACTGTTTTATTATTTCTGTTCTATCCATCTTTTTTCTCTGCTTTAGAAGATAAATTGGGATGACTTAGCTGCCAAGAAAGTGCCTGCACCCTTTAAACCAGTGATCCGGGATGAGTTAGACGTGAGCAACTTTGCTGAAGAGTTCACAGAAATGGACCCAACCTATTCTCCTGCAGCCCTGCCCCAGAGTTCTGAAAGGCTGTTTCAGGTAAGGTTCCAGTGTACCAGCTGGGCTTTGGAGGAAAGTCAGTTTTCCCTAGAAAAGTGGTTTTGTTGGCTCTTAAAATTGGGGTTCTGTAATTTCTTCAAACTTAAATGAAGCTTGTAGTTTGCTACATAGATGATTTATTACTTTTTATGTGTGTGTTTTGGGTTTCTGTTTTAATGTGATCTTTGTTCTTTTGAGACAGGGTCTCACTATGTAGCCCTGGCTGTTGTGTAGCTCACTAGATAGATTAGGCTAGTCTTGAATTTCCCCATTGTGGCCATCAAAGGTATGCACACACACAGAAAAGCCTGTGTTTGTTTTTTATGAGTAAATATTCATTTTATACTTGAGAATTCATTTTTTTGAGGCTTATCTGGAAATGATGACTTTTTTTTTTTTTTAAGATTTATCTCTTATATATACAATGTTCTGCCTGCATGTATGCCTGCATGCCAGAAGAGGGCACCAGATCTCATTACAGATAGTTGTGATTGCTAGGAATTGAACTCAGGATATCAGAAAGACCAATCAGTGCTCTTAACCTCTGAGCCATCTCTCCAGCCCCCAGACATTTTATTTTTTACTCTAATAAAATATTCATCTTCAGTGAATTATAAATTATGCATGATCTCTGATTTTTAAAGTCTTAGAATGACAGTCACAGATATGTAACGTTGCATCCACTCTAGCACTGCATAAAACTGGATATAGTGGCAGATACCTGTAATCACAGCATTCCAGAGTTTCAAAAGTTCAAAGTCAGCTTCAGCTACACAGTAAATTTAAGGCCACCCTAGACTAAATGGAACCTGCTAGAAATAAACAAACAGACAATACTTTTAAAGACTGGGTTTGTAGGAGGCTTATCTGTATAGAGGTGAGGAAGGCCAGGGGAAGGCAATAGCTGGTGTGAAGGAGCAAATGTTAGCAAAGCACAGTGACAGGTATGACAGTTACTATTAGTTGTCAAATTGACAAAATCTGAACTCCTAAGGAGTCTAAATAAGCGATTGTCTAGATTAATGTGGTGTCTGAGCATATCCATGAGAGATTTTCTCTTTTTTAGATTTTTTATTTATTTACTTTCTAAATAAATAAAGGCATGGAGAGAATTGTGTAGATTTGACCATCCTGAAACTCTCTGAAAACCACTTTGTAAACTCATAGGCCCATCTCTGCCTCCCAAGGGCTAGGATTAAAGGCATGGGCCACCACCACCTGGCACATAGAGTTCCTTAGTTGGGTAAACTTAGGCAGAAAGACAAACCCTGATTTGGACAGACCAGAGGTAAACATGCTCTGAATGAAAAGGACAAAGGAAGCTGAGCACAGCATTCATTGTTCTCTGCTTCTTGGCTCTGAGTGCAGAGTGGCCAGCTGTCTGTAGCTCTTGTCTCTGTGACTTCCCTGCAGTGATGACTGGAACCTGAAACTGTGAGCTAAAATAAGCCATTCTCCCCAATTGTTTAAAGATGTGGGGTTTTGTGTGTGTGTGTACACGCATGTGCTTATATACATGTGGGTGCAAGTGACTTCAGAGGCCATAGGAGATTGTTGGATGCCCTGGAGCTGAAGTTAGAAGTTGTGAGCTGCCTGACATGGGTGCTGGGAATTGAAATCAGGTCCTCTGAAAGAGTAGTATGCACTTTTAGTTGCTGAGCCATCTCTTCACCCCCTGCGAGTATATATGTATGTCAGTGTACTTTATCATAGCAATATGTGTGTGTGCAAATTTTATAATAAAACACATTGTTTTGTATCTTTAAAGTTTTAAGTTTTTTCCTTAAGAAAGTTTTATCAGATCTGATGCTCTGCCTGTTGAGCTGTGTCATAGTTGTGGGTCACTCACTGCTGCAGTGTGGTCTAATCTAGCCGTCCACAGTGGGCCTCCTGCTTCTCTGGAGCACATGGCCAACCATGTGTAGATGTTTGTAGGTAAACTAGTAAATGTCCTTGCACAGAGTAATCATGCATCATTTATCACTGGATTATATCACTCTCCCATTGAGCTGATTATTTTTCCAAAACTCAATTTTAAGTTTAGTTATTCTAAAACACAAAATGCAAATGCAGTAGTTGCTAAATTAAAGATAAACCTTAGTGACACTTGTTATTTTTCTAGTTTGAAACAGTATTTGGGCCACTTTATTTGTGTTGACTGTCTTTTTTTGAAGTCAGTTGAGTTTATAAACCAATATCATCAGTGCAAAAAAATGTACAGGCTTTTATCAGATTTCGAGGTAAAATAGAGAGGAAGTCTTTTTACCTTTATATTTGAATTGATTTAGTTCTACCAGAAGATGGCATTATCTCCTTCTGAAAAGCATTTTTCTGTTGAGTTGATGCTGTATTTTGAATGAAAGTAAAATTATCTTCATCTGGCCATTTTTCTATGAGAAGTCGTCATAATCTAGACCTTGCATAACTGAAGCTCAAACCTTTGTACCTCACCACCCTTTGTCTTCTAGGGCTATTCCTTTGTTGCTCCTTCTATTCTCTTCAAGCGTAACGCGGCTGTCATAGATCCTCTTCAGTTCCATATGGGAGTTGAACGCCCTGGAGTAACAAATGTTGCCAGGAGTGCAATGATGAAGGTATATAGGTGTGGTCGCCTCACTGATGTGTTTATGGTTAAATACTAGTTGATGTTCTTAAGTCCAGTAAATTTAATAAATTATCATTGAACTAAAGGGCAGTTTTCGAGAATGAATAAGTGGAAATAGCAATGTTTTCTCTAGAGGATCGTTAACATCAACCTATATGAGCTTCTTTTTACAGTGATAGAGGGCAGAGTATCTTGAGAAAATATATACATGAATAAGTAAATAAACTAAGTGAGTGTTAATGATTAAATATATTACATTCAAATTTGTTAAGAATTCCATGCTAATTTACAGCTTCATCTACCCTTTTTGTATTACTACTAACATCTTGATTTCTTCTCAGGACTCACCATTCTATCAGCACTATGACCTAGATCTAAAGGACAAACCTTTGGGAGAAGGAAGTTTTTCGATTTGTCGAAAGTGTATACACAAAAAAAGTAACCAAGCATTTGCCGTCAAAATAATCAGCAAAAGGTATGGCCAGTTCTAGTGGTTCTTAGGTATTTAGACCACTCAGTGAGTTCTGTAAGTTAAGATTATGGAGAAGGAAATCAACTGTATTGTAAGGCCTTTTACACACAGACTAAACAATTTACCTTATTATCTGGTCCCTGATAGGATTTTCTGTTGAAGTAACCAGTTGTGGGTATAAATCATAATATGTTATGTTTTCCTGGCAATTTTTTCTTGTGGTGGTGATATATTTAATCAGGCTTACAGATTAGTTGAATATTTGAAATACTTTTCTCCAAAATTATGTAGCTTCCTAGAAGCTTTGAGAACAGAGAGCAAGCTAGCTAGTTGTTCTGGTAATGGATTATTACCTTATGATTGCATAATGTTACCAAATTGTCAGGCAAGAAGAACATCCATTTCTTTGTATGACTAGTCCTTTTCTGACTCAGAGGGAAATTTTTCTTTAAAAAGAAAAGTTAGGCTTTCCTGGTAGATGATATGATTCATTGCTTTTGTGGAAATCTTATTTTGATACTTTGACAAAGGTAATCTGTATGCACTGTAAATAAAAACAGTTAGGCATGGGTACTGGCATTAAAATGTGCTGGCAGAGACATTCAGATGGTAACTGTATGGTTTTGCAGGATGGAAGCCAATACTCAGAAGGAAATAACAGCTCTGAAACTCTGTGAAGGACACCCCAATATCGTGAAGCTACATGAAGTTTTTCATGATCAGGTATTTCATAGGCTCCCTCAATCCACGCACATGTACTACTAGTTCATATACAAGGTTCAATTTCTCACCAGCTGTATTGGTGCTGCTGAGTGAGGATCAGGGACATGGAACATGATCCAGTCACTAGGAAGGGAAGAGAAACTAGCACACACTGCCTCACCTCTACCTCAGTTCATCCTTCCTCTGCAACATGCCACTGTCACCAACTGCAGTGGGCTTACTGTGAGTGTGGCCGCCACCCACCATCACTTAATCAGCACATAATCAACATGCAGTGATTTTAAACCCTCAGCATTCTTTCCATGTCTAGCATCAGACTCCTAAGCCCAGTTGTTGCAAGATAAAGGACAAATGAGAAGCAGAAAGACCAAGATGCTCCCTTGCATCTTGTTCCAGGTGGCAACATCCAGGGCCTCCAGGACAGGTCCTTTTGTGCTCACTTGTACCCTTAGTTCTGCTTTCCAACAGAAGGCTCACCTGGAGCCTGCCACCTGGACATGAAAGGAGTAGCATTGTGACTGGTCCATAGCACCTGTTCCCTCCCTTCCCACCTTTCATGCCCGAAACTGCTCCATTTCAGTATTCTTTCCTGACACTGGACAGCTGTCACAGTCTTCTTACAACAGCATTAAGGCACAAATGCCAAAACTAATACTGAATATGTTTTTGCTCTAATTTTAGCCACAAAGGACCTGAGATTCCCAAAGGTCATGAGACTTGTACCAGGATAACAGTCAGGGAAAATCTGGTAGGAAGAATCTATCCCAGGCACGTAACCATTGTGTTGCTATGACATTCTTGACTAGAATAGCTGGGACTTGGTTCTGAGTACCACGGCTGGGAGTGACTCATCATGATATCAGGTGCATCAGGAATCCATCGGAAATACATTTTTTTCTGCCAGTTATGCAGTATGTGGTCCAGGCACTGTACCATAAGCTCGGTCTTATCCTTGTCTTTTCCTTAACACTGTGAATTCAGAAAACAGAACAGGCCAGTTTGTTGATGGTGAGCTGAGCCCCAGCCTTCCACGTTCAGAACCCAACAGACTTTCAATTACTCTGTTCTGCTATCTTAGAGGAAACAAGCAAACAAATCCACCAGCTTTTTTATGTGCGGTGATAAACATCTGAAATGGTGCCACCTTCTCCCTCCTCTTGTTCCCATGAGAGGGATACTTTTGAACTCCGAAAATGCTCTCCCTTTGTTCTACTGCCTGCTCAGATTCTCATGGAAACAGTGAGTCCCCTGTCTATTTGAAGTGCACGGCAAGAGATAGTGTCCTGTTGATGCAAATACAGAGGAAAATTAACCTCTCAATCAAGAAACTGATGGATGACCTCAGACACCCTTACTTGTAATTCTGTGTCTGTGACCCTCACTATGTCTCAGCCCAAACATTGGATCTTAGATTTTCTAATTTCTTAATTCAAGAATTGCATAAATTTATGTTACAAATTGATTATTGGCAAGTTTTAGAAATTCACTAATAATAGAAATTTTATTGATAGTAGTATAAATATAATAATAATTCTGCTATGCACTTGTTGATATATGTGTTTAGTTTTTCCCATGATAATGATACAGTTGATCCTCATATTTATATAGTTCTGTTTTCAACTAATGACCAGGTTGATTAAGGGTGGGTCTTCAGGCTTTGGCTGTGCAGTAATAAGCACATTTTGTGTTCCATAATCTGTTTTGCATCCTCTGTGTATTCCTAATGCAACTATAACAGATTATCACAAACTTAATATGTTCACTATTTAAACAGTGAATGGAGATAACAAGTCCAAAATTAGTCTGACTGATTTGCAAAGAGTATACAGAGCTGGCTCCTTCTGGAGACTCTGAGGGACAACTTGTATACCTGACTACTAGCTTCTTGGGGCCACTCATTTTCTTTGGTTTGTTGTCCTTCTATGTAGAACTCCAATCTCTTGCCTCACAGATCAGTCTTATACCTTAGATGCTGGTGGATGATTCAGGGTAATCATTCCATCTCAAGAATCTTAATCATAGGGTCTGGAGAGATGGCCCTGCGGCTAAGAGCACCTGGGTTTAATTCCAGACTCCATGGAGTTATCCCATGGGATCCAGTGCCCTTTTCTTGTGTGCAGACACATACACAGACAAAACACTCATATATATACCTACATGTCACACGAATCCTAATTG
The DNA here is from genome assembly GCA_033318265.1 of Phyllotis vaccarum. Lineage (NCBI taxonomy): Eukaryota > Metazoa > Chordata > Mammalia > Rodentia > Cricetidae > Phyllotis > Phyllotis vaccarum. Next base: position 49,216,495 of record JARWLC010000006.1, read on the forward strand.
GTCTTAATAAAAGAGCCAGATACTAGAGTGAATGCTGAAAGACCAGAGAGACAAAGGAGCCAGCCACAGCCACATTCTACATCGCCAACTCCGCCGAAAGGACTGATCTCCTGTCTCCACCTGTCTGTATTCCTTTCTCTGCCCAGCCTCAACTTCCTGTCTCATCCTCCCCAGTGCTGGGATTAAAGGTGTGTGTACCTCCCAAGTACTAGGATCAAAGGCATGAGAGCCCAAGTTCTGGGATTACAGAAGTGAGCCACCACTGCCTGGCCTCTATGGCTAACAAGTGGCTTGGTATGCCCTCTGATCTTTAGGCAAGTTTTATTTGTTAGAGAATACACAAAGTATCACCACATACCCTGTCTCAAAAACATAAAACAACAGCAATAAAGAATCATAATTACAAAGTTCCTTTTGCCCTTTAAGATAAAAAACACAGGTTTGGAGATAAGGACATGGCTATCTGGAGGGCATTTATTCAAAGTACTGGTTCTAGAGTTTATAAAGGTAAAACTGCATCCCGAAGATTGCTTTTTGATAGAATTCTAAAAAGCTACATTATCCTTTAGCTCTTTTCTCTAAATCCAGGAGTTTTGTTGGTTATTAAGCAAGGCATTGTTGAGCTTTACTGATCAGTAAGGACTCTGAACAGGAGCGCATGTCTCCACCTTTTCAGTAAGGACTCTGAACAGGAGTGCATGTCTACACCTTTGAGTGCGGCCTCACATTATTATTGCCCTTCTTTCTAGCTTCATACATTTCTGGTGATGGAACTTCTGAATGGGGGAGAGCTGTTTGAGCGCATCAAGAAGAAGAAGCACTTCAGTGAGACTGAAGCCAGCTACATCATGCGGAAGCTTGTCTCGGCTGTGAGCCACATGCATGATGTTGGAGTAGTGCACAGAGATCTGAAACCTGAGGTATGACAGAGGGGCTTCTTACAGTGTGACCTGCTGTCATGATTAGCTGCCCTCAGGTGGTTGTCAGGCTATCAGAGGGCTCTTTCTCTAGTGCCAGTAAGTAAACACTGGGAGATGTTTCTTAGGTTGGTTTCCCCTTTCTCTGATTTTTTCTGTGTCAGTCTAAATTCAATTGTCCTCTTTTTTTTCTTCTTCTTACCAGCTGATCATCTAGAGAGTATATTTGTAAGTGTGAGAGCCTTTTATGGGAAAAAACACTTCATGCAACAGTTGCATACTAAAAATAGCAATGGAAATTTTTGTAGCAAAGAAATAATAGCCCTTCTATATGTATTCCATCTTGGGGAGTTTGTTCATTTGATGATATATTTTGAAACATTATTGTTCACATTTTAAAATCAAATTGATAGCTCCTAAACAGTATGTACGTAATTCTGTTCTACATAGTTACATATGAAGGGTGAATAAGCTGTCCTCTGTATATGCACTTCTGCATGCTCACACTCTGGTATTTATAGATCTGAATAGCAGTGCAGAGAAACAGCTTTTTATATTTCTTTCAGAAGGTTAATGAAGAAGGTTTTAATTCAGAATGATCCCTTTTGGTATTAAAAATATGAAAATTCCTTCCTTTTAAAAAACAAGTAATAATAAAACTTGAAAAATGAAAACCAATGACTTATAAAACCAATTAATCATCCTTTACCATATGAGAAATTATGCATATTTCTGTTAAAAGATAGAACATTATTTTTAGTTTCCATGTGATTATATTTTCAAGTCTGTTTAAAATATTAAAGAGTTAGATATTTTTCTTTTCTTTCCTTCCTTTCTTTTCTTTTCTTTTTTTTTTTTTTTGAGACTGAGTTTCTCTGTGTTACAGTCCTGGCTGTCCTGAAACTTACTCTGTAGACCAGTCTGACCCAGAACTCACAGAGTTCTGCCTGCCTCTTCCTCCCAAGTGCAGGGATTAAAGGCATGAGTTACCACCACCCAGCTTGATATTCCTTTTTTATTAAACCAGAAAAGAATTTTTCTTTAAAATAAATTCTATCCTGTACTTAAATTATTAAAAGATGTTTTATTGATGGAAATATATCCATTCAAATACACAGTTATCCCTTTGTATCTGCATAGGATTGATCCCTAAACTTCCTTCAGATATGAAAATCCAGGGATGCGCAAGTATCTTACATTAAATTTTATATCATTTTCACATAACCTACATATATATCTTTTCTATAACTTAAATCCTCTCTTTAGATTACTTACAATGCTTTACTTGGTATAAGTGCTTTGTAAATAGTTATTATACTGTGTACTTTAGGAAATAGTGACAATAAAAAGAAATCTTTACATTTTCTAGACAATTATTTTGTGGGTTTTGCATTTAGGAGTTTTTTGTTTCGTTGTTTTTTAAGTTTTTAATTCATATTTGATCGAAGCCAAATGTTTGGCTATGTTATGTTTCTGAGGGATCCCGAAGGATGGTTACAGTTGGCTTATTCTTTTAAAGGGGTTAAATTTCTCGTCGTGCTGGGAATTAGTCAGAAGTGGCTGTGTCTTACGGACTTGCAGCTATGATAGCTCCCTCTGCTTCCTTCATCATAGTTCTCACTCTCCTACGTAACACCCACTGAAAACATGGTGCTCTGTGCTGTGGAGATTAGCTGTCTATTTTTAAATGTGAAAGCACACCACTTAAATGTTTGCTTGATAGACAAGGAACAAGCATGTAGCTTTTTAATGGAAAAGATCTGTTCCATGACTGTATAGAACTCATTTTCACATGTCTTATTCTTTGATAACTGGCCATCTGTCATTGCATGAGTCTCAAATGAGGCACATGTCCTCTGCAGCAGAATTTAAATTTGTCTGCCTACTTTTCTGATAAAAAAGATACTTCTGTAGCTTGAAATGAAGCAAAATTGTTGTATTATACAGCATGTTCCACCACCATTTTTTTCTTAAACTAGATTTTAGGAAAGTGAAAATGTACCTTTGAACTAACATCTATCTTCCTAACCACAGCTCTCCCATTGACTTTTAAATGTCAGTGTATATTACTTCCCAACTAGAAGTTTAATCCCTGTCCTGTGTAGCATTTTAGAGATGACTATTTTTGGTAGATGGTTAAGTGACATTCTTTCTCTGCATAGACATTATCTCTTAAGTTTTAGGTGAGCATCAGACAAATTTAGAAGCTGGATCACATTCTTAGGCTGCTTTGTAATCTTCATATCTATCCTCTTAAAAGATTAAGAAGGGTTTTCATATGATAGGATAGAGGTAGATGATGGCTACTCCCTATTGTTCCTCCCCAGGCCATGCACACCCACTGTGTAGAGCTGTCCTGACACTGTACTTCCCGCCTTGGGAGGTTAGAGGTAGAAAGCAAGCAGCGTTTTGTAATATGATGAGTGGGTCAAAATGGTGAGCTTAAAGTGACGCCCTGTGCCTCGTTTCCTCCAAGAATTAAGACCAAGGGAGTTCTTTACTAGCCTTAGTGGAATAACTTGTCTTTTTCAGAGTCTTGGCAGGCCCTGTAGAGATGGAGCCAAATGTGCTTCTCAGAAGATATGTAGCACACTGCCTGGTACTGCAGAGAGCCTTAGGCATGATTGCTGAAGGGCAGCTATCTCCCAAGAAAACACCTATGGACTTTGACTTCACTTGTCAAAAATTGAGGTCTGGGCATTGTATGACAGAAAATTTAAGAAAGCTGTTCAAATGTTTTCTTTGTTTCTTCTCCCACTTCATTATCTCCTTTACATTAACTTTAAAGGGGTTTCTTTTTAGAATTTCATAAATGAATACTGTATTTCATCATGTCCCCCTTACTCCCTCTTTTGTTGAGACTGAATGATGTATGAGGGACTCATCCCTGGAGAAGACTGGTTTTTCCTTTCTCAGTAGCCGTTAATTGCTTGTAGCTCTTCACCTAGGACAGCAGCATCACTGCAGGGCTTGTTTAAGCAGTGATTTCAACCTGCCTAGCCATCTTCTCTTTATCAGTGAAATATTATGAAATGTTCTTTATTTCAGCTAGATGAGTAAGAAAGTAAATGATTTTCAGAACAGGAATCCTCTAATCATAAGAGCATAGCACTGTCCAAAAAAAATCAGAATGCAAAGTAAAAATTATTGAAGGTAATTAGTATAATTCCAGTGAATATACAAACGGTAAAAAGCAAAAAGGTCTTCTTGTTCACATGCAGAAACTCCGGATAGGTCAAACCCACCACAGCATTCCCTTAGCTAACCCAGAAGCAAGGCCTTAACTCATAAATTCTGTTAAGTGAGACAGTTGTAGAAGAAAAACTTAAAGTTAGTTAGCAGAGTTGGCTCCTAAGGTTTATAGAAGTAGACCTACTCTGCCCAGGTGCTTAAGTGAACCAACAGAGCCTGGATGGCAGCACTTTGGGCTTACAGCAAGGTTTACTGAGTATTTTTAAGTTCACTGTTAAGACCAACTGCTCAGAAAGAGACCTAATTCAAAATAACTGATGTTCATTAACAATATAAGGAGCTACCCAGGAGCTCTGCTGAAGAAGCACATTAAACATCAAATGAATGTGTGCTAATACAATAAACATTAAAAAAAAAATGGCAGCCCCTATATCAAATAGTTATTTAGCATTCAGTACACTTGAGGTTATAGCAATTATAGATAATTCTTCAGACAGATCAGAGCAAATGGCCAAATGAAGAGTCACATATCCCATACTTTAATAAAAGTGATAGAGTTCACTGAGGAAGGCAGGTAAAAGGGGCTAGTGACTGGCCTAATTTCAATATTGTGTCTTGGAATAGAGTGTCCTGAAGAAAAGAGAGAGCTCGGAGACATCTGTCCAGTTGATTATGTCAGCACATATGGTTATTGGTTAAATTTACTATCGTGCATGCAATTCGTGATCCCCACAGCAATGATATCAGTAATAGAAAAGAGTACTAGTCACTAGGACTTAAGAGATAGCTACAGTTTCAGAAGAGCCAACCCCTTCTTCTAGCTAGGGTGCCAGGCACAAATACTCATGCAAGAAAAATGTGCATATGCATAAAACAAAAGCAGATAAATCTGGTCTCTAGTTATTGAAGACTACTAGTCACAGACCACCACATAAATGTGATAATTATGGAAAGGATATTGTGAAGAGTGTCCAGATCTGACAGACATAGTAAGCTCAGCCTGTTGGGAGATAGTGTTGAAAGGTTTCCCCAGCAAAGGACTACCACAAACTCAAAGGCTGTTTTTAAAAGTTGTAATAAAATGAGTTATATTTGTGCTTACCTATGCCAGGCCCGAGGGACAGCATCATTGATGAAGTGGACAGAATCTTTGCCCTTACATAATTATGGTCTGAGAGCGACCAGAGACCTCAGCTGAAAGTATAGAGATGATAAATACTCCAAAGGGAAAGTAAACCACGATAGGAGAAAACTGGGAACTGGAACTTGAGTTTGGTGGGATAGTTAGGGCAGTGCCTGTAACGGGAGTAGTGTGCAGATAGAAGTTAGGCCACAGTGGAGTGTGGGATGCTACCGGAAGTGACAGACAGACTTGGGAAAATGGCGACAAAGGGCCTGAGTTGAGAAGCATGGTGTGTTGTTTCTCAGTCAGCTCAGCAACTGCACCTACAGCCCTCGACCCTCAGTCAGTGCCCTGCTGCCTGCAGCATGGCCTGGTAGGGCTTCAGGTCCTGCTTTCACTGCTCCTACTGAATGTAAATTATAATCAAGCCTATCATTCTATTTGCCAATAAAGACTTGGGAGTCAGATGGAGGAATAAAAGCCTGCTATCTCAGAGAGGTTGATTTTTCTTGTTAGCCAGAGACCCAGCAAGAGATCTCTCCAGCTGTCCTACACAAAAGCCGAGAAACTCCAAGTCCCTCCCTACTCCTTCCTGTGTATCTGTCTATCTTCATGGCTTCTCCATACTCTCTATGGCTTATTCTTGTAAACTAGTTCCTAGCTTTGCCCCCGATCAAGGTTGATTTTATTAGCATAGTCTCAAGGTTCTCTACACTGTCAAATATCCCGCAACAGTGGTATAGTTGAAAAAGTATTTGATTTGACACTAAAAACTGAAGTAATACAAAGAAGAGGTTAATGGTACAATACCCAGACCCCCAGATTGTCCCATGAGACTGTATGCTTGAGTTAAATACCAGAAAGCATAGACAATGCTCCATACATAGGTTACCAGATCTCCTGCCATGTCAGTGAGAAACTAAGCAGAATATTGGCATCTTACAGAATCTGTTGTTCACTGATGAAAACGACAATTTGGAAATTAAAGTAATTGACTTTGGGTTTGCACGCCTCAAGCCACCAGACAACCAGCCCCTCAAGACCCCATGCTTCACCCTTCACTATGCAGCACCGGAGCTCTTGACCCACAATGGCTATGATGAGTCCTGCGACCTGTGGAGTTTGGGCGTCATCTTGGTGAGTTTGTCCTAACAGCCACTGAGCCTGGACAGCTCTCTGGAGGCTTAGTTGTCACTGATTTTTTTTTTTCCTGAAGTTAATGAAAAAGCTGAATGTCCTGACTTGTTTTCCATATAACCAGTAGAGGCCCTGCTAACACATATGTCTACTTCTTAAAGCCAATAATAATTTTTTAAAATGTAGAATTTATTTTGGAAGATTTAATTTGCTGTGGTTCGTATAAAGTCTACATTGTTGTTTTGAAAGAAGCAAGTGTTGTATTTACATAAGACTATGTTATGTAAAAATAGTGGCTACTTAATAAAAACACATATTCTCTGAAATTCCAAACTAAAAATGTAAGTAAACAAAATTGTTTAGGATAAATTGACAAATTTAACAGATATAACTAGAAATATTTATAGTATCTTAGAGTAATAAGGGGATCAAGCTCATCACAAAATGTGCATGATGAAAAACTAGAGAAACCTCCAAATAGGTTCTCCTCAAAATAGCTTTACTTGGTCTTCATATGAGCATGTTCCAGACACTAAAGATCATATTTCACCTACCCTCCCTCACTACATTGGTGTGGTTTCTCCACATGTATATGTATGTGGGGTGGCTGTTTATTTTTTTTAAATCAATGAGTTATATTATATCCATAGTTTGTACCTCCAAAATTTGTTGAACCATCTCTTTGGTAATGATCAACTAGTATTTCCTCCGTTTTTCTCTAATAAGCTGTAAGAATGAATCTTCTTCATATATATAGGTGCACTTCTCTTCCAGTTCCCTTAGAATTCTCAGGAGGGTGTCCATATTTTTCTTTTAACCTGATGCCTGGATTTTCTTATGTCTGGTTTACTATCATCAGCTGCATGTGCATACATTGAATGTCATCCATTTTAACCTTCAGTTGTACCCCATTGTTCTTAAGATTTGCAGGCGTTTCTTTGATGAGTATCCAAGTCTGAGCATCTTTTCATTCAGTGGACATTTATGTTTTTGTGTCATGAGTCACCTTGTATGAGTTTATCTGTTTTCCTCTAGACAGCTTTTTGTCTGAGGATTAAGCTCTGATAAGATTTTTAACCCTTGTTTGCCATCAAGAATTGGAAATGTTTCTCTGGCATATCTTTTGTTTATAGTAAAGAGGATTTTGATTTTACTTTTAGAGGAGCTTGGATAGAGAAGTGTTTTGTTTTTTTGATTTAAATGTGGTAAGATATGTCAGTTCTTTCTTCCTGGTGTGGCTTTGATGTCGGGTCGTCACTACCCCTTGCCCTCGCTCAGTATGACAGAAATACTCGCTAAACTTCCTCTAGAATCACTCTGTTTTATTTTGTGCTTCAATCTGCACTCCATCTGGGGTTTATTTTGGTGTCAGTTTGTTTTCCCCCAGTGGCTAGCCACTCACTGCTGCACAATGGCTCCTTATTTTTAAGCTTATGGCTTTCATCTGAGCAATTTATCATTTATCACTTCAAACTAAACTTACATATTTAGGGATAAGAATTTTTAATAAAAGTAAACAAGCAACTTTTGTAGGTTGGAGAACTTTAAGGAATTAAATTGATGACATTTTTATTAATAACAATGTCCTAAAATGTAAATAAAAAGAGCCTTTCATTTTTCATACTTTATTTTTCATTAAAGAAGAGATACTACTTTAAATTTAGACCCATTGTGACCATCAAGTTTTTTTAAGGTTTTTAGAGTCTCAGACATGCAAAGAAATGTAGTTAAAATCCCAATTATTTCACATATATTTACCCTCTGCAAAGACAAGGGTAGAAGGCACCTTCCTGATAGATCTAATGATCAAATGTTTTTTTAAAAAAAAAACATAATAAAAATAAGTTAATGCTGTCATAGAGCATAGTCACAGTGTCCAGACTGTGAGCACTGCTGTTGTACAGACTAACAATTTTTTAGTAGACAATCTATAAGAAAAAAATGTCATGAGGCCAGACTTGGTGGCTCATGCCCTTAATTCTAGCACTCAGTAGCTGAGGTAGCAGGACTTCCAAGTTCCTGACCAGTTTGGGCTACAGTGTAAAAGCTTGTCTCAAAAAACAAAGCAAGGTAAAGTGTAAGCCCGTGCATTAGAGACCCTTAAAGAACAGTATTTATGTATTACTTGAATCCTGATTCCAGAAAATCCTAATTTAAATTGTCCATTAAATTAACATTCTAAATATAATTGATATAGCTATAATTGCAGTATTCCTCATATGTGTAATACAATGAGGAAAGTGTAGGCATTGATTTTAGATATTGAATACTGCAAAGAATGGCTGCTAATTTTTAGGAGTGACAAATTGTGGTGAGATATTGTATATTTAATAAAATCAGCCTGGGATATCAGAGGATAGAATCACCCACAGTCAATCCATGAAGGTCAGAAAATGATGACCCATGCCTTTAATCACATCACTCAGGAGACAGAGATCTTTCTGTATTTCTGTGAGTTCAAGGCCTAACAACCAAGCAGTAGTAGCTCACACCTTTAACCCTAAGTCTAGGATTAACATACAGAATTGAACTGGAAGTGAAACATCTGGGCAGGAAGATACATAGGCAGGAGAAAGCAGAAATTCATGCATTCTGTAGAAGCAACCAGCCAGGCTGAGGACTCCTGAAGACAGCATTTACTCTGTTTGGCCTGAGAAGTTGACTGGGTGAGAATTGACTGTGGTCTGTTCCCTCTTTCTGATATTCCAGCTTTCCCCTAATAACTGGCTCCAGGTCATTATATGCTAACTAGAGTTCATACAATACCAGTATCAGATTGTGGTTTGCTAAAGTCTTAACCTTTTGTAGATAGGGGAGATTTCTGTACATACAGTTATAGAAGAAAATAAAATCAGCAGCTTCATTAAATGATTGAAAAATTTTCTCTAATGTTCTCATATAAATAAATGTCTCAGATTTCTAGCTCCTAACTTATCCCAAAGTAAGCATACCAAGCACAAATTCATTTGGAGTTCTGGTCTACCTTGGAATTGGATGCTCCTCTTTTATCTTGCATCTAATAAATAGAAATGTTTAAAATGAGAATAATTATATTATTACCTTTATTTGAATCAAATTAAGTACTTCAAGGAAAGCATCCTATGAGGTTTGATTATAATATAGTATACATCAACAATGTACAGTCATTGAAATGCACAGGACCTTAGTTAAAGTAGAACTTGCACAGCTTATCAATCTGCTTGTGCTGCTATCCCATACTACAAACTGGTGAAACAACAGAAACTTATTTTCTCATTGTTTTGGAGGCTCAAGAGTCCAAGACAACAGTGTTAGAATTGGTGTCTGGCCAGGACCCTCCCTCTGGGTTACAGCCGGCTTCCTGCTGGTTCTCTCCTTTCCTTAGCCTTGCCATGGTGCAGAACTTACTGTAAACAGAACTCTCTAGTGTCCATTCTCTTAAGGGTGTTAATTGGATCAATACCTGTCCTGCTTAACTTCTTTCTTCTTTGTTGCCTCCAGAAACACCTTTTCTCTAAAAACAGTCATGTTGGGTATTCAGCATCTAGATTTAGGAGAGATCAAACCTTCCATCTACTACAGTATTTATGAAACAATGAACAGGAGTCTATTTTCTCCAAGTGTTTTATTATTGCCTTATGTATTTCTTTGTTCCAAAATCTTTACTCTTTTTTAACTAGAAAATATAAGATAGTACTGTGAATGTCTAAGGTTTTGCTGCATTTGCTTTTTATGATTCCCCCATGGGCATATCCTCTGTCTATATGTGTATACACATGTAAGACATATGTTGAAATAAACTCGTGTGTGTGTATGCGTACGCATGTACGTATAAAATCACATGTATATAGTCATATCTTTGATTTTTGCTATACTACTTGCAGTTGAATACAGAAACCTGTTCTTAACAGAATTTGATGGCAATAGTTAAACAAAAGTTGTGAGAACTATCCCGCATTGATGGGGGGGGCTGCTATAGTTATAAAAAGATAGTTTTCAATTTCGATGTCATAAAAGCCAAGCTACTTTATTTTACAAGTCTTTGAAATGAGTTGGTTGCTCTGACGATAGAAGTCAGTCTTTTAGGTGCAATAATGCTTATTGGGTATCAGATAAATTATGGTCATGGAGTTAGCTCATAGCTTGACAGTGGTTTTTGCAGTCATTCTGACTTTTTACTTTCTTTTCCATGGCAGTATACAATGCTGTCAGGGCAGGTACCATTCCAATCTCATGACAGAAGTTTAACATGTACCAGTGCAGTAGAAATCATGAAGAAAATTAAAAAGGGAGATTTCTCCTTTGAAGGAGAAGCATGGAAGAATGTATCCCAAGAGGCTAAAGATTTGATTCAAGGTAAGACATTCAAGAAATCTTAGTCACATGAGTGACTAAGAAGAATCATGCCCAGTACACAAGTCTATGTCTGTTAATTATTCCAGAACCTCATGAGTGTTCTCAAAATCACATCAAGTGTCTTGTTTTCTCTTTTCTGGAACTTTCCCTTAATAAGTTCATCCTCATTTGCAGCATGAACTACCACATGGCTTCTGCTGGCATCCCAACCTAACAGATCCAAAGTGAACCTGTTTTTTTCTTCCATGCCCCCCAATATATTCTTTCCACCTATTTTCTTTTGAATGCTAACACTACCCTGTTGTATAAAATTTCTGACCTGGAATTTCTGAACTGGCCTTGTGGCCCAGACCTGCAGATCCACAGTCCTATAGTCCTACTGCAACACACATACACTTGTATTAATTGTACACTGATTGACCTAGGGCCCAGGCATATAACATGCTAGCTCTTGCTCTAAAACTAACCCATGATTCTTATCCTGTTCAGCCATGCAGCTCGGGGTTTCTCAGAGCAACATAGTTGTCCTCTGCATCTGTTGGTGTCTCTGTGGCATTTCTGTTCTGTTCTTCCTGTTCCCGGTTTTCTGTTTGGTAGCCCCACCCATACTTCCTGTTTGCCTTTAGCCAATCAGTGTTTTTATTAAACCAGTGGGCGGGACAATTATTTACAACAGAACAACATAACCCGACTACACTACCCAAAGCCAGATCACAGAAACAGAAGCCTTGGTATCACTCTGTCTGTCTGCCTGCCTGTCTTCTAGCCACTTAGTGCTGCAACTCTAAGAGTTACCTGGTTCTTTCCTTTCCACCCACAGGCTACTGCCATCATTTCTCTGCCAGTGCCTACATACAACACCCTTTAAACCCACCCCATATGATCTTCTCACCAATCCTGTACCAAAAGGAGAACAAAGGTCATCATACCCTTTCATAGGGGCAGGATGGGGGAGACTCTTTGAAGAATCTGTTAGCTTTACATTCAACTCTTTGGCTTGGCCTTCAAAACTAGCCTCTCAGGTCCTTATCGCCCCATCTCTGCTGAATTCCTCCAGTGGGTCAGGTTTCATAGGTGGCCCTCTTAACCCTTGCAGCGCCTCTCAGTTCCGCTCCTCCTCCTCATGTGGACCTTATTTCCTAGAAGCCTTGTGCATTGCTGCTGCACTGGTCCCTTTGTCTCTGTGTCTCCTGCACTCTCTGTTTTTGACTGTCAGTCCCTAAGTCTCGAGTGCTTTACCACATCCCTTATCCTGAAAGATAGCTGGGGAGTGTTTGGTTTACCTGGGCTTACTAAGTCTCCAGTGTAGCATCTGAGGGGTGGTTTTCTCCTACATGAAAAGCCAGGTAGCTTACATACAGCCTTATAAACACAGGCTCTTTGGACCTTTTCCTAAAATCCAGTGTCCTTAAGCAGGTTTGGGTGTATATGAAAATACATTTGTAGTAGGTAAGGCTTGTTGAAATCATCATGACAGAGGAACATAATTGACCTTTTTGTATGAGACTAATTGTTAAATTATGTTTAAAGTGGAAAATTATAAAATTAAAAAGCCTTATTTCTGCAGGACTTCTTACAGTTGATCCAAATAAAAGGCTGAAAATGTCTGGCTTGAGATATAATGAATGGCTTCAGGATGGCAGTCAGCTGTCCTCCAATCCTCTGATGACTCCAGACATTCTGGGATCTTCAGGAGCTGCTGTGCACACCTGTGTGAAAGCAACCTTTCATGTAAGGTCCTGTTCTGTGCATGTGGATGGTGTAGAAAGGTCTCTAATCATGTGTTCTTACTGGGTAGCTTTGGAGACATAATATCCATTAATACATTTAAAATAATTGTGTTACCTTAATTTAGGAAGGACATGAAGTAGATGAATTGTGCTAAATATGTACTGTAATCTGGAAAGGCTGAGACTAACGTATATACTCACTTTGTCCCAAGCAGATGCAAATGAGTTCAGATAGTTAGTGCAAGATGCAGTGAAAGAGGCATAAAAGAATCCAGAGGGATTATCCAGGGAAGGGAGAAAGAATAGCCGAATAGCCGTAGAGTAGGATCTGAAAGGTGGTAAGTGTAGACTGTAGAGGAATGGGGAGGATGGCTTCAGGAGTCTAGTCAGTGGGTCCCTGTAGCACCTCCTGTAACGGAGGGAATAGAGTGTGGTGGCACACCTGTGATCTTTGTAGTCCTGACTCAGACAAATGCTTGGTGTCAGAGCACTTGGCCTGCCCTGTGTGAGGCTATGCTCCACACCCAGTTGGAAGCGTGGTTACCTGAAAGGCTGCCTTCTGCTAATGGTCAGGACGACGGGGCAGCCCTCAATGCTGATCCTCACGGCCCTTTCTCCTCAGGCCTTCAACAAATACAAGAGAGAAGGGTTTTGCCTTCAAAACGTGGACAAGGCCCCTTTGGCCAAGAGGAGGAAGATGAAGAGGACAAGCACTAGCACAGAGACGCGCAGCAGCTCCAGCGAAAGCTCCCGCTCCTCCCCCTCCCATTCCCACAGCACACTGCAGCCGGGCAATGCTGCCGAGAGCAACCCGGACACCCTCTTCCGGTTCTCAGACTGAATGCCGGGATGGCAGGAAGCCCTGGGCCCCGGCAGCTTCTCCTCAGCATGTGCCTGAGGCGTGTTGTGTGCTTTAAAGAAAAGCCTCCCTCGTTCTCATCGGAATCTGCCTCTTAATTGTTTTTTTTCCCACTGGGGAAACCTGTTTGGGTATTCTTGTCCAAAGCACTGGACGGAGCACTACTGTGACTAGAGGACACATGATAAATTTCTTTTCTTTCTTTCTTTTTTTGTATTTTTTGTTTTGGTGGAGTAGCATGATGCCAACTCAAGAATCTTCTTGAAACAGCAGAGGTTTCTATTATTTTAGTGACTGGCTAGATAAGTCACAGATTTTCACATGTCTGCCAAGAAGACTTGATGACTTCTGCTGTGTGCCTGGTGGACAAAGTTTTTAAGAGATTTGTACCCTTTGGGTAGTGATTTAGCAGAGAAAAAGGTCTGTTTTCAAAAAAGATGCTATAATGAATTTTATGTGTGGCTTGTTTCTGAAAAGAGAGTTTTAACTTATTGTTTTTATTTTATGGTCATATATGCTCATAACCTGCTATTAATCTTTTTCTTAAAAGTCAAAAAATATTTAAGAACTTAAGGTCCTGTGTTCTGCACGTGGGACTGTCTAAGCTGCATGCTAAGCTATGTTTTTAATTTTACACTGCTCTTTCCTGGCAGTTTGTTTTAATGGTTATTGCAGGAATTAAGGTACATGTCTTGGTTTATGTAATACAGCACTTTATAAAATAGTATTGCAGTCTGTCATATAAGGTGCACTGTTTAAAGCATATGTACTGTATTTTTGCCATTCTTTTTCTTATAGACTTTAATTTGTCTTCACATCCCTCTCCTGATGTCTATGCAGCAAGTAGAAAGAGACATGTATGATGACTCATTAGCCACTTAGCACCAATATGAGGAAAAGCAAAGGGAAATTATACTCAACACTGTGCTTCATATCTGTACACTGTGTTGCACTACAGTGAGACATTTTCTCCTGTAGTCATAGATTATGTACATAATATTTTAGAACCATATCTATACTTGTTTTGAAATGTTTCTGTTAAATTTTAAATCCACAAAACATTTTATAAACTTATGCAGAGCACTTTTATTGCTCAAACGTTCTGAATTGATACAGACAATAAGTGCTGTGCCATGAAGATGTTTCATTGGAAGACTGCTGCATTTTACAGTTAACACAAACTAGTTAATTCCCTATGCAAAAAAGAGAAATTACAGGATTTTTTTTTTCATTTAAAGCCATTACATGGAATGTCAGGACTTAGGAAAATGATCTTTGCTATGTTTACAAGAATCATGCTTTAAAAAAAACTGTCTAACATGTTTATTTTACATTTTTGTTGGTGATAACTCTTCAACATTAGTTTGGAATTTGGATATGATACCTATTTATTTCTTAAGGTAATAGCAGCATTAATTTCAACCAGTGATGAGTACTAAAATTATTGCATTCTATGTAATGGTAGTTTATTTATTACTAAATCAGTGTATATATTAATGGTTTAGGCAACAAAAATGGCAAATATTAAAATATTTTCAAAACATTATTCTGTTCACTTTTTGTTCAAAGTAGTTACTGGGGACATTTTTTGATATTCTGACTGGCCAAATGACTATATAATTCTCATTGAGTCAATAAAAATTTTATACTCCTAGCTTTCAGTCATTTCTAATAATGATAGGAAACTGTGAATTATTAATAAACTATAGCTGTTTCACAAAATGTGATGCCCTTGGGCACAGATCTTTAATAACAGTACGTCCACTTATTTTTACACTGGATATATTTGGGTTGTATTTAGAAGTGTATAAGTTAGTTCTTGAAGTCATTTGTAAATGTGTGTCCTGGTAGGAAATACGAGTTGCAAAGCAAGCTAAGAGACTGTGTTGCCAACAAAAAAAAATGGTTCAACCCTCTTTTTGATTAATTAGTTCATTGTGAATTTTGGAAATTGATGGGTTTCTCATGTCTTCACCTTGTATCTTCTCAAGGATTTGATAGACAGTAAGATGAGCAAAAGTCAGGTAGAGTAAGAAAAAAAAGGGTAAGGCTCTCTGCAAACTGTCACGCCTAACTGAATCATTTAGAAAAGACCTCAGGAAACTCACAACCTGGACCTTCAATAAGATGCTACCACTGTCACCCAGTTTCTAATCACATAATGATCCCTTTCAGATTCTCTGTTAGTGGACAGCAAGTTGTCATTAAGAATCCTAGAACTTTCATTTGGTTCTAAGACACTACTCTTAAAAGGATGCAAGTTCCATTCCCAATGTTCATGTCAGACAGCTCGCCACAACCTGGAACTCCAGTTCCAGAGCATCCCATGCCCTCTTCTGGTGCACAAAATATTAAGTAAAATGACTTGATTTTTGGAGTAAAATAGATCTAAGAAAGTAAATACATGCTTTAAGTTCCCTTTATGACAATAGTTTGGGGGATAGAGGCATGTGGGGATATGTATCTCTGACTGTTTTATTATATTTGAAACATATCCCCACAGAGGCAAGTCACCCCAGCCTTTTCTAGTGGTTACATTGTGTGCAATGTATACCACTGTACATCCCAAATCACACATTTTGTAATTATATATGTTTAATATATTGAAAGGCAAGGATAATAAGAAAAGGTAACAAAACTGAAGTAGACCGTTTTTTGTAATTGTGCCAGTTCCTGTTGCTGGATGAACTAATTTGGCTACCATGAGATCTGTCAGTTCTCTCAAGCCTCCATAGAAACCATTAAACTATTAGAATGAAGTGAATTTCAGCATAATTATCTGTCTTGAAGTTGCAGGTTCATTTGTGCATGACGACCGCCTTTTTCTTTTGAGATTACTGCTAATTAAATAATTATGCAAATGGATATATGTTAAATGTAAGGTGATTATCTTAAAGAATCCTACTAGGATAACAGTGGGTGAGTTGTTCTTTTTTTTAATAAAGGAAATCCTTTATCTAAAAGTGAACTCAAGTATTTTATAAAAGCAAATAATTTATTGTCTACTTGTTGACTTTTCTTCTGTTTCTCTTCTTTGTGGTTTTTGGAAACAGGGCTTCTCTATGTAGCCTGGAACTCAGAGCTCCACCTGCCTCTGCCTCCTGAGTGCTGGGACTGAAGGTATGTGCCACCACCTCTGGGCCTCTTTTCTTCTACTAAAAACAAGCTGCTGTAAAATGTTGATTTCTAATTATTAGCTCTGTATGCCTTAGAGCTCCTAATATTTCGAGTTGTTTTCCAAAGCCCAGTAAGTAAAAACAGCACAATCGGGGTGCTTGTCTGGTATGGTAACGTTTCTAATACTCCTTGGTCTTCTAAGTTCATTTCTTATGTTCATTCTGTCAGAATGATTGTCTCATAGATAAATTATTATAATAAAATAGCTTCAGTTTACACTGCTTGACCTCTCAAATGTCTTAACACCCGAATATCCCAATTTCTGGTCTTTTATTATACTATTTGAATTCCTGTTACCACTTGATATTATCATTTGTCACTAAAATGAACATTGAAAGCTTTCATAAAACTCCAGTCACTTGTTTGTTTTGAAATGGGTCTCTCTACGTAGTCCTGGCTGTCCTGGAACTCAGCATGTTGACCTAGCTGGCTGCAAACTCACAGAGATCCACCTCCCAATTCTAGGATTAAAGGCATAATGCCACCTTTAAAATTGAAGATGGGGAAACTCATAAGATTCACAGAGGAAAAGGAAGTAAGTCTCAAATGTTAGAGGTATGACCTTGAAGAAGGAGCAGCTACGGCAACACAAGTTTTGTTCATATCTTATCAAGTAATTTCAATCCCAATTTTGACATTATTTAGAGAGAATGTTTCCCTTAAGAGTAGTTATTTATTTGGTGAGCGTGGCATCACGTGTGTGTGACTGCAGCTCTCATGGGGCTGAGGCCAGGTTAGGAGACTCAGGCCTGCCTGGGCTGCTTAGTGAGACCTTGTTTCTATGAGAGGAGGGATGTGTTCAGAGCGATCATAGCATAGTGTTTGATGAACCTCACATCCATCCTCATCGGCAGTATCACCTGCTCTGGAGCTCTCAAAGTATTTCTGTTGAGCCCCTTTCGTTATCCATTTAGACTTGTACCCCGGTTTCATTATAGAAACTAGCACATTCTGTTTGGAGTGATTTTTCCCCCTACCTCTGGCTTGCTGTTTATCATAGTCAGTGACTTTGTGATGTAAACAGGCTGGGCTGTAAAGGAGTAAGAAACTAAAGCAGCCCTATGAATGCTGTTGACTGACCATTTCCAATTATGGGTAAAAGCTGACGTTTTGTATTAGGAGACTTTAAAAGACAGGATTCTTGCTAGCAGTTCACTGATGTGGGAATGTCTTTCTGTGTGTTGTGAATATCAGTCTTTAAATAAAGGAGCTGTTTTGGCCCTTGGTGAGCACCATAGAAGGAAGTAGGTGGGGAATCAGAATAGGTAGGAAAAGAAGGGTGGAGACACAGGCAGATCCAGCCAGACACCCCAAGAAGAAACATGTATGGAACACAGGTGAGCCACAGGCCACATGGCAGGATGGATTAATGGAAATGGGTTGAGTTAAGATGAAAGAGCAAGCTAGCAATGTGCCTGAGCCGTAGGCCAACCAGCATGAACTTAATATAAGTTTCTGAGTTATTTTGGGGGCCTAAGCAGCCTCAGGCGGCTAAGGAGTCTGGGACTGCAGGCCTGTGGGTCTGGACCTCTGGCCAGACAGGGCTGGAAACCTTATTGTAACAGATGGCACTCAACGTGAGGCACGAGAAAGATTAAAATGATTAGAAAGCGTTCTAGATCACAGAAACTGAGCCAAAGCAGATTTCAAATTGTATATCTGAAAGCGGGTCATTGTACAGTGATAGCGTGACTTTTGAGCCACATTCAAATGGCAGCAGCAGATTGGAGGCAGGGAGTGTAAGCTGCAACCAGGCCAGTTCCTGAAGTCTCACAGAAAACTTGGTAACATGTGATTGATTTAAGGTTCATGTTTATGTTGAACAAAAGGGAAACGAGTCAAATGCAGTTTCTTAGTGGCAGCATTTCTTGGGTCAGCTCCCTTTGCTGGCAGTGAGCAGAGATGCAGCCCCTTTAAGATAACTTCCTAACTCAGCTTTTTCTGCAAAAACTGTGTGGCTCTTGAAGAGAGTGCAAGTATTTTAGAAGTTCTTCTGGTTAGAAAATGATAAACAATTCACTATAAAACATTCAGATTAATAAAACAAAACCTGTAAACGGGTTGGTTACAATGTGTGTAAAAGGTACATAGGCTTCAAAGAGAAAAGAAAGAAGGTAGAGAAAGTCTGTAAAAAAAAAAAGAGAAATAGAGTAATAAGAATATAATAAGCCATGTAAAGATGGAAAATGGACACAGAATCTGGATTATTGTTATTGTGTTGTCTTTTAATTTCTTAACTAGTAATGAGCTAACTGCAGAAAGACAATGGATTACAAAGAGTGCTAAGTTAAACAAGAATATATATTTTAAAGGTATCTTGATTTTGAAATTTGTGTCCAAGGATTTATTGCTTTGGAAGAGTTCTGCTTTTGTTTCCACAGAAGATGAGAGCCTGTGGATTGCTTCCAGGCTCTTACGGTTTCATCAACCAAGACCACCTGAAAATTCTCTGATTGGAAGAGATGGTCACACCAGCTTCAGGGCTGCAGACTAAGATGATCCAGTCTCAAGAACCTGAAAGATTACCAGTGCTTCTTAACCAGCAGGAAGTAGTAATGGAAAACTATGCCCAAATTCCCAAAATATTGTTTATAAATGTTTGTTTTCATTATAAATGGTTAATGGTCGTAGTTAATCTCTTTCTAAGAAGAAAAGGCGGATATGGTATTTGGGTGATTTTTAAAAATTAGATTTTTGAATTTACTTAGATCAGGAAATCAGCTGTTAATCTCAAAATGTTTTCATTGGTATGGATTTTGGTTTATTGATAAGAAATTTAAGGTCAATTTTGTTATGCTGTATGTATTTTTCTACTCTTGTTTAAGGTATGATGTTCATGTAACTGATTTAAAATTCTAATGTATAATTAAGAAATGCAGATAATAGTCACCTATGATAACCAAACTTATGTTAGGAATTTTTAGGTATACAAAGATATATTTCAATTAGGTAATCTTCAAACACTTCTAAGACCTACAGAATATGGCATTTAAAATATTTTAAGAACTTTCTGGATCCTGAGACAGATTTGTTCCTAGCAGCACCAATCTACTTCAAGAGAAAAATGGGCAGTGAAGAAACTCCATGTGGAGTCAACTTTCTTTGTGGCAACGGTTAGCCACTGGACAAGAACCTGTTCTTGCATTGGCTGCTTGACAGTGTGTTGTTTAAACTGTACATGCAAGTTCCATAGTAAAGTGACCTCTGAACTTTGGCAGAACAAGCTGAGGTGCTCCTTCAGGTTCCTGCTTTGCAGAGAAAACTGTCAAACATTCTTCAGAACTCAAGGAGAAGCAATTGATGAACTATATCAGAATGGGCAGAGCAGATTTCCTGCTTCATTGAAATGAAAAGAGACTCTGGGCCTGTAGACTGAAGATGGATGCCCCAACTTTGTAAAGGAACTTTGGGTGACTGTCCAGGCAGATAGGTATCATCTCGGTCATTTCTAGATTTTGGAAGTTGCTTGCACTTATGGGTTACTTGGGTAAATATTATATCCTTCTGTGGTCTTTGATGTAGTAGAAGATTAGATAGTAATAGGTATAGTTTTTCCTAGTTATTTAAAAAAAGTATATTGGATATGAAACTTCAGGTTCACAGGATAAGGTAGATGATAGAGTATTTAATTTTGTTAAATACAAATAGACTAGATATTATAACTATAATTCTTTTGATAGCTGTTTTGTTATATGTAATTTTGCTTTGTTAAAACTGAAACTTTCCTTTATGATTAGATAGAAACGGGGAGATGATGTGGGAATGTCTTTCTGTATGTTGTGAATATCAATCTTTAAATAAAGGAGCTATTTTGGCCCTTGGTGAGCACCATAGAAGAAGTAGGTGGGGAATCAGGGTAGGAAAAGAAGGGCAGAGTCAGAGACAGATTGACCTAGCCACCAAAGAAACGTGTAAGTAACACAGGTGAGCCATGGGCCACATAGCAGGACAGATTAATGAAAATGAGTTGAGTTAAGATGAAAGAGAAAGCTAGCAATATGCCTGAGCCATAGGCCAAACAACATGGACTTGATATAAGTGTCTGAATCATTTTGGGGGCCTAAGTAGCAGCGGGCGACTAAGCGGTCTGGGACTGCAGGTCTGTGGGTCTGGACCTCTGGCCAGACAGGGCTGCAAACCTTATTGTAACAGTTCACCAGTCTTAATTTCCCTCTTGTGTTTGTTCTGGGGTAAGAAGAAGTATATGTAATATTTTTCTAGTTAGAGTATAAGGCTTTAAATTCTAAAGATAATACAGTTTGTATATCTTGGCCTGATATTCAGATCAAAGGAATCTGAGGCAGTAGCTAGAACTGTGTTGTTTAATTCATCCTCTTCGACTGTATAATACTTTTCATCTTTATGTGCTCAAAATTTGTTCGTTTTGAAAATCCAATTTTATTCTTGTCCCCTTTTACACTTCTTTGAAGTCCTAAGTGAAGGAAGGAAGGAAGGAAGGAAGGAAGGAAGGAAAGGAAGGAAGGAAGGAAGGAAGGAGGAAAGAAGGAAAGAAAATCAATTTTTCAAAAGATACCATGGCTTTATTTTTCTGACATTTCTTCCTCTAGGCAGATTTGGAAATTATTTATATTATTTGCTTTGCTTTAAAAATTCAATAAAATTAAAGCATGTGGTATTTTACCTACAGTGATATTTTTCCCTTCACTAGGTTGCTTGTATAAAATGAGCCCTGCCTGTTGGAATGAACATGTGACAGTTGTTGTCATTAAATAAATACCCATGACAGTGGTGAGCATTTGGTGATTCTTCACAATGTCCTTTAGATTCTGTACTCCTGTCCTTCTGGCTAAGACCAAGCATGAGTAAAAGGACTAATTCAGCATATATAATACTCATTTCTTGGTGAGTGTGGTATCTTGAATGTAGTTGGCCCCATAAGCTCATAGGGAGTGGCACTGTTAGGAAATATAGCCTTGTTGGAGGAAGTGTGTCTCTGTGAGAGTGGGTTTTGAGGTCTCCTCTACACAAGCTACACCCAAGGTGAGAGATCATTTCCTGATTGTTACAAGATGTAGGACTCAGCTACTTCTCCAGCACCATGTCTGCCTGCTCCCCACCATGATGTTAATGGAATGAACCTCTGAGACTGTCAGCAAGCCCAATGAAATGTTTTCCTTTATAAGAGTTACCGTAGTCATGGTGTCTCTTTACAGCTGTAGAATCTCTAAGATAGTGAATGAGGAGGGAAACGGAGATGCTATAGCACATAAAACATGAATCTTTAAGTACCAAGGTTTGAGGAAGCATCTCTAAAAGCCTTACCAGCGTGATATTTTTTAAAGAAAAGGAAACCATATGCACATATAGAGGAGTTTCTAAGGCTAGAATTCCATGAGCAGTTGGCATAATTTTCTTAGAGGAAGTGCACACCCATAGATGTGGGGCTGAAAACTTGGCGAGAAAAATGTAAGGTGTTTCTATTAATCAAACTGTTCTCTCACAGCTTTGTGAAAAGCTAAGAATCCATCTCACTGAAAGGTAACAGGGAAGAAGTGAAAGAGGAACATTCCTTGTATACATTGTATGTGAACATTGGTAGTGAAGGTCCAATCAAGGCTCAGATGATAAGGATCTCATTCCTGTCCGTGACCACCAGCACGGGCCTGCTCAGCTGTATTGGAGCCCCACATTGGGTATGGATGCTTGTTCTTGTATCATTTCCCCATGTGGGAGTTACAAGTCTGTGTACGGTGATGTGTCCCTACACAAACCTCAGTGATGAGTTCGGAAGGGTTTTGTTTTGTTTTGTTTACTGTTTGTTTGTTTTGTGGAAGAGAGGTCCCAAACTGAAGTGTGAGCAAACTGTTCAGTTAACTGAGTGTTGGTTTCCATTTTTACCACATATATTAACAGTTGGCTTTGACTCATGTTTACCTCTTGCCCTCTTTTTTTTTTTTTTTTTTGAGTAAGACAAAATTTCACATTACATATTTTTAAAGTATATATTTTATGGACCTTTGATTTTGTACTTTCTAATAATTTCCATTCCATGCTACCCTTTTATTTCCATCTGAGAGTATCTTTTTTTTTGTTCTGGGTATTTCTTTTATAAATGGCATTATGTCAGGTTGCAGAGACAGCTCAGTAGTTGTACATAAGTAAGAACATACCGTTCTTACAGAAGACTGAAATTCAGCATTCAGTGCCCATATCAGGCAGCTCGGAACCACCGTAACTCCAGCTCCAGGGGACCCAGTGCCTCTACCTTCATGGTACTTGCACTTATGTGTGCATACCTACACACAGACACCTAAGTAAAGATAAATATATGGATGGGTCTGTAATCTGAAATACAGCTGGGTGAGTTTACCATTATGTAAAAACCAGCATTGTTTTTATACAGAAAAGACAGCTATGACATGTCTACATTGTATCATCTGAATGATCACTGTCACCTGTGTGTGGTCTGCCCTTGACTAAAACTTCATCTTCTGACACATACTGTTTCCTTTAATGGAAGATCTGTCAACAGTGAATTTTCTCAGTTTCTGATTTTTTTTTTAAATCTGTTATTTCTTATAAAACTTTTGTTGGGATAAAATGTGCTTATCAGTATGAGTCAAGCACTTAAAATGCACAGTTCAATGTTGCCTTTAATTTTAAAATTTCATACTTCCACTGAGTATGAAATCCTAGGTATGCCACACTAAAAATTCCATTCCATTCCTTAAATTCTATGGCAAAGTCAGCTGTAAGTCTTGTTTTGAGAGTAAAATAGCTTTTGCTCTAGCCATATGGAAGGGGGCAGTTGAGACAGGGCCACACTGTGCCTAAGCTGGCCCTGAACTGGCCATCCTTCTGACTCAGCCCATCTAGTGATGGGATTACAAGTATTACCATCACCCACTGCGCTCTGATCACCTTTAAGATTGCCTCTCTTTGTGTGGTTTTCAAAGGTCTGAGTAGAGGTGCCTATGTGCACTCTTACTTTAAAAGGAAAATAAACTTACAGTATCTGTTGATTGGTGCCTGTCCTTATGGGAGGTTAGGTCATTGTTTCAGCTGTCTGCCTTCCTTTTTAGGATTCCCCAAAGCCTCTTCACTGTGTTCCTTATTGTCTCCCCATCTTTTCTGTTTTCCATATCCCTGTTCTATATACATTTTGAACCTTTATAAATTTTACCAACCTGTCCTCTAGTTCACTTGGTCCTTTCTCCTATTTGTATTGAATTTGAAATTTAATTTCATATGTCAAGGTCTAAAATGCTCAATGACTCTTCCATATACTCCAAATCCCTAGTGAATTTCCAATCTTCCTTTTTATATTCTTGAGCATATTAATTAAAATTATTTCAGAACTCTTCAAAAGAGCAGTAAATTACTACATGTTGGTTGCTTCTGTTCTCATTTTCTCTTGAGTTTCAGTTATTTTGTCTTGTTTTTGGCTTGCCTTGTGAGTTTATCAGATGCTTTACATTGTGTTTCAAAGGTCATGGGGGCTCTGGCTTGTGTGGACTTCTCCTGTGAGGGTCATGTTCTCCACTGGCTGTCATATGAAATACAGACAGACCAGTGTGATTTGCACCAAAGATTGATTGATAGGCTCAACTGGGGTTTACATATTAAATTCTGCTGTTACTCCTAGCAATTAGCCACTGTGGGTTTCCAACTGAAATTTGGGATGTTTTGTTGTAAAGAGATTTCTTGGTCTCGAGCAGCCAGAGATCTAGACCCATATAGACTTGTAGCCCCAGACCCCTTAGCTGCCTGCTGCTGCTCAGGCCCCCACAATGATTTAGATGCTTAAATTAAGTTCATGCTGTTTGGTCTATGGCTCAAGCACATTGTTAGCTTGCTCTTATATCTTAACTCAACCCATTCTCATTAATGTCTGCCATGTGGCCTGTGGCTCACCTGTGTTCTTTACATGCTTTTTCTTAGGCAGCTGGCTCAGTCTCCTCTGACTCTGCCCTTCCTTTTCCACCTATTCTTATTTTTCACCTACTTTTTTTATGGTGCCGGTCATGGACCAAAACAGCTCCTTTATTTAAAGATTGATATTCACAGTATACAGAAAGACATTCCCACATCACCTCCCCCTTTCTGTCTAATCAAAAAGGAAAGTTTCAATTTTAACATAGAAAATTACATATAACAAAATAGCCATCAAGCAAGAATTACAGTTACAATATCTAGTCTATTTGTATTTAGCAAAATTAAAGAAAATATTCTATCATCTACCTTATCCTTATGAATCTAAAGTTTCATATCCAATATACCTTTCAAATGACTAAGAAAAACTATACCTATAACTATCTAATCTTCAACTACGTCAAAGGCCAGAGAAGGATATATTTACCCAAGTAAACCGGAAGTACAAGTAACTTCCAAAATATAGAAATGACAGCAATGACACCTATCTGCCTGGACAGTCACCCAAAGTTCCTTTATAAAGTTGGGGCATCCATCTTCAGTCTACAGGCCCAGAGTCTCTTTTCATTTCAGTGAAGCAGGAAATCAGTGGCTTCTCTTCGAGTCCTGAAGAATGTCTGACAGTTTTTTCTGCAAAGCAAGAACCTGAATGACCATCTCAGCTTGTTCTGCCAAAGTTCAGAGGTCACTTTTCTATGGAAACTGCATGTCCAGTTTAAACAGCATATTGTCAAGCAGTCAATATAAGAACAGGTTCATGTCCAGTGGCTAACCAATGCCACAAAGAAACTAATCTCCATATGGAGTTTCTTTGATGCCCCCCCCCCATTTTTTTAAGTAAATTGTTGCTGCCAGGAGCAGACCTGTCTCACTGTCTAGAAAAATCTAAGTTTTTAAAACATTTTAAGTGCTATATTCTGTAGGTCTTAGAAGTGTTTGAAGATTACGTATCTAATTGAATTATATCTTTGTATACCTAAAAATCTAACATGCATTTCTTAATTATACATTATAATT
This sequence comes from Phyllotis vaccarum, assembly GCA_033318265.1. Classification (NCBI taxonomy): domain Eukaryota; kingdom Metazoa; phylum Chordata; class Mammalia; order Rodentia; family Cricetidae; genus Phyllotis; species Phyllotis vaccarum. The sequence goes on from JARWLC010000006.1 coordinate 49,241,875, forward strand.
TTAAATCAGTTACATAAACATCATATCTTAAACAAGAGTAGAAAAATACATATAGCATGAGAGAATTGACCTTAATAAACCAAAATCTATACTAATGTAAAACATTTTGAGATTAACAGCTGATTTCCTGATCTAAGTAAATTCAATAATCTAATTTTTAAAAAATCATTTATATACCATATCCCCTTTTTCTTCTTAGAAAGAGATTAACTCTAACTATTAACCATTTATAATGAAAACAAACATTTATAAACACTAGTTTGGGAATTTGGGCATAGTTTTCTATTACTACTTCTTGCTGATTATGGGCATTGAAAATCTCATGGGTTCTTGAGACTGGATCATAGCCTGCAGCCCTGAAGCTGATACAGCCATCTCTTTTCATCAGAGATTTTTTTCAGGGGGTCTCGGTTGATGAAACCATATTTGCTTGGAAGCAATCCACAGGTTCTCATCTTCTGTGGAAATAAAAACAGAACTCTTTTAAAGCAATAAATCTTTAGACACAAATTTCAAATTCAAAATACCTTTAAAATATATATTCTTGTTTAACTTAGCCTTTGTAATCTATTGTCTGTCTACAGTAAGCTCATTAACAGTTAAAAAATTAGAAGAAAACACAATAATAACCAAAATCTAGATTTTGTGTCTATTTTCTATTTTTACATGGATTATTATATTTTTATTACTCTATTTCTCTTTTAGGGACTTTCTCTACCCTCTTTCTTTTCTCTCTGAAGGCTAAGTACCTTTTATACACATTGTAACCCGTTTACAGGGTTTTTTTTTTTTCATCTGAATCTATTTTATTGTGAATCTTTAATCATCTTTCAACTAGAAGAGCTTTTAAAATGCACTCTGTTAAAGAGCCTTATAGTTTTTGCAGAAAAAGCTGAGTTAGGAAGTTTTCTTAAAGGGACTGCATCTCTGTTTGCCACCAGCAAACAGAGCAGACCCAAGAAAATGCTGCTACTAAGACACCGTCTTTGTTTCTTTTTTGTTCAAAATAAACAAATCTAAAATCAGTCACATGCTACTGAGTTCTGTGAGACTTCAGGAACCAGCCTGGTTGTAGCTTACTCTCCCAGCCGCCAGTCCGCCACTTTGAATGTGACCCGGATGTCGTGCTTTCTCTGTACAATGACCCGCGTCAGATACACAATTTGGAAGCTGCTTTGGCACAGTTTCTGTGCTAAAACCCTTTTTAAACTTTCTCAGGCTTTAAGTGGATATTCAGCCCACGAAAAGGGGGGGGGGAGAACTGGCCCCAAGATCCCAGCAGCCTTTTATGAATGGGATTGACCACTCCCCCTTCAGGAGCCCGGGGACCCTGGATAAGCATCTTCGGACCTTATCAGCTAACACCTGAATCTCAACACAGTGTTTATCAGGGCCACTTTTCCATGGTGATCCTGAATTTCCACATCTGTCTCCTCATCACCAAGAGTTGTTAAGACCTCTGGCCAACTCAGCTCCCAGCCTCTGCTGGGTTTCCTGAAGCCTGGCCTTGTGCATGTGTCAGGTTTCTCCAGGAGATGCTATAATAGTTAGCACTTCCTTGTTTAATACCTGGAGGTGGTCTCCTCTCTGGGACTTTGCCAGCTCCAACTTTGGTTTCTTAAACTATGTGCCCTGCTGCTTCCTGCCAAGCTGTTTGCAGTGCTATCCTAGGATTCGAAGTGAGTGCTGCCTCAGCTCGCTGCTGCTCCTGTGCTGGATTGGGTCCCTTTGCTCCCAGGTGTCTGTTACTGTTGTTAAGAGATTTAGCTTCCATGGTTGTTTTCTGCCTCAGGCACAAGCTACTCCAACTATGGCCAAGAGCAAAAATCTGCTGGCAATAAAGTTCAGTCATTAAGTTGTGAGAGGGCACCAGGTTCCTCTCACCAGGTACAGATCTTTTAATGGTCTTGTGCCTGTGCTTTGGACCAGATATTCTTCTTCTCAGTACTGGTAATATAATAGAGAAGATAAGGTGGGGACTCTATAGACAGAGTCCTAAGTGGTCTCTCACTTTTTTTCTGCATGTTGATTATGTGGTCTGATGGGCATTTTTACCTTGATGGTTCCGCACACTAGTGTCCTGTGCTTTGGTCCTAACTCCCTCTCTACTGTCCCCTTCCTGGATCTCTCCCCTAATAGTAGCATCCATCCCTCCCCCTTTCAGGTCTTCATCCCCACATATGAGAGAAAACATGGAATACTTTTCTCCTCTGGGAGAATTTGTTTTGTTTGACATTATATTCTTCCCTTTGTTTTCCTGTGAATGACAATGTAATTTCTTCTTCATGGCTGAATAGTGCATGTGTGTGTGTTCACAAGCACAAAGATCAGAGTTCAAATCCCTAGGACCCAGAGTTGTCACCTGTGACCTCAGTACTAGAGGACAGAGACAGGCTCATACTAGGACCCAGCTGGCCAGCCAGTCTAGCAAAATGGTGAGCTTCAGGCTTGTTTACAGACCCTGTCTCAAAAGTAGGGTGGAGAAACAATAGAGGAGGATCCCCAGTTAGCCTAGGACTCCTTGTCACAATACACTATTTAAAAACAAGGAAAAATACAACAACACTCATAGGGACAGATGGAGAGCGAATGAATCTCTAGAAGGAATTTCCTCTTTTGTAGGTGCTAACATGAGAGCTGATCATCAGTACACTGAGGTTTCCTATTTCACATGTTTCGCAGGTGCCTAAGCACTCACTAAATGTTTTGAGATACTAAAAAGTGATTTCTGTTCTCAGTCTTCCAGAATAGCTTAAATGTCAATGCTATCAGGAGAAAATGCATTCTGTGCACGTGTCACTACTTAACACTGCAGTCAAGGAAGTATTTCAGTGCCCTATGCTACTCTTTCTCCTCTCAGAGACTGCACCGACTCCAGAGTGTTTGTTCCTGGGAGGTGGAGGCAGGAAGATGATGAGATAGATCTTCCTGCAGGGGCTGAAGAGATAGCTAAGCAGGTCAGAGCCCTAGCAGTGGACCTGGCTTCATTCAGTTCCTAGCACCCACCTGGCAGCTCACAACCATCTGTTTCCAGGGAACCCAGTTCTCTCGGACATCATGGCACACATTATGCATGTGTGTGCATGCATATGTGTGTGTGTATACACAAAATACTCATAAACGTAAATCTTTACAAAGTTTGAAATATTAGCGTCCTCATCTACTTAGTGAGTTTGAGGCCAGCCTGCATTAAATGAGACCCTGATGCAAGAGACAGAGAATGAGGGAAGGGGAAGGTTAGAAAGAAAAGAAAACCAATTTGATCTAAAAGAATTATCTTTTCTCCAAACACAGAGTCAAAAGATAACTTTTTGTGTGGCTCTGGGCCTTGAACCTTGAGTCTTTGTAGACACTAGACAAGAATTCTATCATTGGGTTACACTGATGCATCCCAAAGGCCAAGCAACAGCTCTGAGCATCCTGTTTGGTGCTTGGAATGGAGGCTGTCTTAAAGTGACTGAGAAACTACCATTTAAAGTTAAAGAAGCTAAACACAAATGCCCTATTCTGCACAGTTCCATTTATATTACACATACTAATAGGCAGAACCACAGCGGTGAAGATCTTGCTTTCCAGGCTGTTAGGAGTGGGGAGGGGCTGAGTGCACAGTCAGTTGTGGTTGAAGGGCTTGGATGGGGAGGCAGCAAAACTAAACCACTTGTGGTCTCGCTCATAACTCCCAGCATTTATCTTTTAATTTTTTAGGCAGCTCTGGAGGTGAGGGACCAAACCCAGGTCTTGAGTGAAGCACACACACCTCCAGCCCTAAAATGTCTTTACTTTGGGTAATTTATATTCAAAAACCTTAAAGTTTTATCAGTATAAGACTTGACTCAAAGTTCTTTTTATTATTTATTGAGACATCACATTGGTTCCTGAAGGAGGCAAAGATGAACTGTTTTGGAGAAAAGTAATTAGGCTTTGAAAATTTCAAAATGCTTTTTATAGCAAATGCAAATAGAATTTTTTTCAAAGTGCAGATTGTTTTTTATAAGAAATTCTAAATGTGAAGAATATGTATTTAAAGTACTTTAAATTTTTTGAATGTCAAATGTTTTGGAATTATTTATAATAGAAATTATTGAAATGTTTTCATGATGTATTTACAATAAAATACCTAAGAACATGGAAAGGTATCATATTGTATCACAACATAGGTTTTTTATTTTTGAGGGGGGAGGAAAGGGTTTATTTGAGTTACACTTCAACATTGCTGTTCATCACTGAAGGAAGTCAGGACAGTATCTCAAAACAGGGCAGGAACCTGGAGGGAGAAGCTGATGCAGAGGTCATGGGTTGGGAGGAGGAGCTGCTTACTGGCTTGCTCCCACTGGCTTGCTCAGCATTCCCTGTTGTAGAAGCCTGGACCAGCAGCCCAGGGAGGGCACCACCCATCTTGGCCTGGGTCCTCCCCCACTGATCACTAATTGAGAAAATGCCTTACAGCTGGACCTCATGGAGAATGGTCTAGTTTTTTGTTTTGTTTTTTTATCCTTTTTAAAGCATGACTAGGGTGGGAGAAGAAGACTTATCTCCAGTAAGTCAATTTATAGCCTTCCCTGGTCCCAGTTTGAGGAGTCTCCTGCCAGAATGTTCTAGAACTCTGTGTTCTGCCTTCTGAGTCTGATGTTGGCCTCTTGAAGTGCTTTCTAGGCTTTTTCCATGATTTCTTCCTTTGATTAGCTTTTTCCTCTTAATTTCCTTAATAATTTGAAAATAGTTTCTCGTTTTTTTCTTCCATGTAACATTTATAGTGGCAAGGAAGGGGGTATTTTTTTAATAGTCTCCATTCATACTTGACTTGTGTCCCGCTGGGGCAATAGGGCTGTTGCAGGTTGATTTTAGAAGTAAGGGCAGGTGAAGGCTCTGGTCCCAAGAGAACAGAATTGATCCCATTAGTGCCTGTAGAGGGCACAGAGGACCAGACCCATTCCCAGGGCAGACCATAGTATTAAAATGTTCTCAGCCTCTGTTTTCTCCTAAGGCATGTAGTCAGGGAGACTTGGTTTCTAATATACTGTGAGTCTATTTGCTGATCCTCTTGGTGCTCGGATTTGGGCTGTCAGGTAGCAAGGATGTTTATTTCCACTCCACATTCCATTTGGGGGAACTTATAGAATCTTGGTTTTGTTTACTGGCCCCAAATTAGCACCAATAACTATTTTTCCTTGGGTCTTCTACACACACACACACACACACACACACACACACACACACACACACACACACACACACACACACACACACACACACACACACACACACACACACACACACACACAATGATACTCCTTCCTCTCCCAGCTAAGGGACTCAGCACTTCATTTGAGCTGCCTTCAGGTTGCCGTGTTACTTGTTACATGAAGCTGTTAGCAGGAATTATCTGTGTCACCACCATCAACCATTTTACACAGTTTTCTAGACAGTCTCATCTACCTCCTAGCAGTCCGTGGAAGTCTGTTGTTGGGCAGAAGCTCTTACAGTCAGAATGGGTATATTTATGAAGCACAGACCCATTCTCTTCATTTTAAAAATTCGTTCTCAGCCATGTGAATGCAGGTTCAGCTTGTGCCAAAACTGTCCTGGGTTCCAAAGGGCTAGTGTTGAGGGTGCTGGGAGTGTCTCTGAAGCCTTTTTGTTTGCTGGCTCTGTTGCTTCCTGATAAGCAGGAGCTAATTCATCATTCCCAAAACAGGAGCAGAACGCCCACGCAGGCTCTCCTGACGCTGAGCCTCTTCCTTACACCTTGCCGGTGGGCAGAATTGCTAACTTCTTTTCTTTCAGTGGTCTTCACCATTTCCACCTGGCATGATGAGGCTGCCCATCCTTCTCTCTCCTCTTCCCTCTACCTCCACTTTGCTTTAAAAAGAAACAAAAGCACCCTGACACTGTGCAGGAATCTGTGAGGGGCATAAGTGAGGCTCGCTTTGGGAGTACATTATTTCTTATTTCCTCAGAAGAATCAGTTTGGACTGTAATTAGAACAGGCCTGTGACTCCTCAAAAGCTGGTCTAGGGGCAGATCTTTGACAGTAACTGGCTGCACAAAAACTTCCCTTTTGTGTGGCTTGTGTTCTGTGTTCTCTTGTTAGAAGGAACACGTGCTTACCAGGCAAAGAAGAGTTTTGCTCATATAGGATCAGCTTTATTTTCTAACTCCATGCCTCCTCCATTATTTTTACTAAACACCACCTGCGTTTAATAAGTGGCAGCTTTCCTTAACATTTTTTCCTGGGGTTTGTATTTATATTTCTTAATGGAAGTTTTTTTTAATGGATTGATTATAGAATCTCCCTGCATTAATTTATAATGAGTATTTTCTTTCTGGGATTATTGAGGAGGGCTGAACGGAGTCTCTTCTTTCTTGCTGCTGTAAATATGCAGTTGTGTTAGTGTTATCTGAAAGTTTTCTTATGTTGATAATTAAGTCTGCCTTTATGACTACAAGTGAACGTCTGGAGCTAGGAAATACTGTACTCTAAACTACTCATGTAGAGTTTTTAGGATTCTGTGGCTAACATCTAACTGTTGTCATAGCAGGCATGTATATTATCCTTTTAGGGTCTAGTAGTGAATTTTTCCTGTTCATTCAGGTCTGTTGAGAGAGAGAGAGAGAGAGAGAGAGAGAGAGAGAGAGAGAGAGAGAGAGAGAGAGAGAGAAAGAAAGAAAAAGATTTTAACAGCAGTAAGGGCTTCCTGTTCACCAGCTTTTGTGTGTATAAAGATGTATTTGTTTAAGCTTTAAGAAAATAATAAATCTGTCAATGTCCAAACAAACACCTGATACTGGTCTGAATTTTTGAGGATTTTCTTTGGGGAAATAGGGCTTATGGTTTTGGGGTTTTAGTTTTTTAAATTAGGATTCTTAAAGAAATACAAGGTACATAGCAGTACTTTTATATAAGGCTCAAGTTACTCTGTGTTTGGACTAGCATTGTTTGCAGAGAATGGGTGACAGTTTGTAACCACACTGTCTCTGCTCTGAATGTACTTTCGAAGGCTCTCTACCCATTTATCTATCCATCTACCCACCCATCAATCCACCATCCATCTATCCGTCCATCCATGCATCAATCCATCCATCTCTCCACCCACCCACCCACCCATCCATCTATCCATCCACCCACCCACCCATCCATCCATCTATCCACCCACCCATCAATCTATCATCCATCTATCCATCCACCCACCGACCCATCCATTCGCCCACCCACCCACTTATCAATCCATCATCCATCTCTCCATCTACACATCTACCCACCCACACACCCATCCATCATCCATCCATCAATCCATCCATCAATCCATCATTCAATCCATCATTCATGTATCAATCAATCCATACATCATCCATCCATCCCTTCTGCCCATATTATGCAGCCAGCGGTTTAGGAGGAAAAGCCTCAAGCAGACTGCTAAAGGGCACCTAGCTGGATCTTCTGCAGTGCTTCTTGGTAGCTGGTTCCCTGGGTCCTTTAGCTTCCTCCCCACTAAGTGTTCCTCAAACTACCCTCTGCCCCTTCATTAGTCACTTGTCCTTCACCTTTGTCATCTGAAGCTCACCACCTTCATCCTTCAAGGCCACTTCTCTCAGTCACCCAAAAAAACAAGACACATTAACTAGACAATTTGGGAGGCAGCACAGGTTGATATAATGGGCTGGGTTATGATCTACTGCTGTAGCACAAATAACACCCAAACTTGGTGAGTAAATAAGCATTTATTATTACTCAGTTCCTCCACAAGCAGCTTAGCTGGATTGATCCTGGCCCAAAGTCTCCCAGGCTGCAGTGAAGTCAAAGACGCTGGCCAAGGAAAGTGGCATGGTCAGAGAAGTTCTTTATGTTTCCAGCTGAGGCTCAAAGTTTTTTTTTTTTTATGCTTTTGTTTTAAACTGTATAAATAAAGAAGTCCGTGGGTTATTTATTATAGTTTGCTGAGAACATAGCTTTGCATTGCAGTGGTGACTTCCTGCCTTTGTCTTTTTCTGGGTTTGTTTATTTAGCAACCACAGGGCTGGAGAGGTGGCTCACTGACTAAGTGTTCTCACTACTCTTGCAAAAGACCTGAGTTCAGTTCTCAGCAGCCACCTTGGATGCCTTACAACTGCCTATAACTCCAGCTCCAGGAGATCCAGTACTCTCTTCTTGACTCAGGACACCTATATTTATACATGCGCATATTTGTATGTGTGTGGGGGGGGTGTATAACATTTGTAAATAAAAATACTTCTTTAAAAAACATGACATCCTACCTTCCAGTCTCCCAAGTCCTTGCTTTTGACTCCCTATAACTTTCTTCTCTCTCACTGGATCCTGAATTCTCCTTCCCTGATGAAAAAAAAAAAAAAAAAAAACTGACTTTTACAACAAAGAATGCCCAGGTGATGGGGTTCTTCAACAGTATTGTGGGCTCTTACACACAGCTTGAGGGATGGGAACTTGAAGGCAGCTCAGGGTCACACAGGATCTCACTGCAGTGATTCTTCAGCAGACACCTCTCTGATCAAGTCTTAGGTCTGACTACAGACTCCAAACAGCCTAACCCTTTGTGTTTAACTGTGGTCAGCTCAGCTGTGTGTGTTGCCTTTGACTGATGTAGACAAGAGTCTAACATCTTAAGAGCCAGCCCCATGGATTAACAATGAACTCAAACACATGTGCGACTATTCATAAGACCAAGAAGTGGTAATTCTCAGGTAAAAACTTAGTAATGTTGCAGGCCATGAACAAAGTTGCCACACAGAGGTGTGGAACAAAGAAGCTAACCTCAGACCATCCAGTCACCCACTGAAGGGTATCTCTGGCCTGTTGTTGCCTGCAGTAAAGTCTACTCCGTAGAATGATAGATCACAAAACAAAAAAAAAAAAAAAAGATTTCTAAGTTGTCTACATTCAGAGCAGTTTTCCTTCTATTCTCAGTAATAGGTTTTCTGTATCCCAATAATAGGTTTCTCTGCCAGGGCAGTAAGCCAGGTCAGGAAGAATTGAAAAAGTACAAGAACAGGTTTTATTTGAGCAAAGCAACTCCTGGGTGTGTCCTCCCGCCCCAGAGATGGAGGCAGGTGAAGTCACGTGCCTGAACTAAAGCAGGGAAGTTATATAGCCTGTAGACAGGATGATGTGTCTGCCACAAACTAGATTTGTGTCCAAGTATGGTCAAAATCGGGAACGCTTGGGACCTGGGTGGCTGGCAACTAAAGGGGAGAAGCTTTCGCAGCCACCAAGAATGCAGAACTGGTCTTTTTGGCATCTTTTCTTTCTTGGAGATTCTCTAAGAGGGTGAGATTTAGAGAGAGAGAAATGGGGCTTTCTGGATCAAGCAGGAATGAGCTGGAGGTTCCAGCCGGACACCCGGTACATACAGAGCCAGAGACAGCATTTCTCTGGCTGGGCTGCATCTAGACACTTCAGTCATAGTACCTAAATGCCAGACATACTCTCTAATCTCTTCCAATTCTATTGCATCTAGAACCATTTACTAAACATGCATTCAGACAGTGGCTGCAGGCATTACCTTCAGACACCTTGGCATCTCAATAGCCATTTGCTTGATCTTTAAGTGATGGATAGAGATATTGGGAGAAAGGATAATGCCTTGTGGTGAAAGATATTTTTAGTATCTCCTGACACACTTCAATACTTATTGCTTGCCTGGAATGACTTCATCATTTATGCAATAAAAGTGTAAGACCACGCAAAAGGCCTGGAAGTGGCTGTGCTAATGTGAAGGTTTCTGAATCTGCACACTGAGGAACATGTTCAGTGGAGTCCAGGGGGTAAGGTGGGATTTAGCTAGAATGGAGCCCTGGGATTCTAGTCATGTAGGAGATGATCTTGCCAAGAGTTTTCCTGACCCTGTCCTCTTGGGGACCAGGGGAGCACTTTTGCAGGTACCAAATGTTTTCTGAGCACCACGGGAACCCTGGCTAATTATGTGTGTGTGTGTGTGTGTGTGTGTGTGTGTGTGTGTGTGTGTGTGTGTGTGTGTGTGTGTGTGTATTACTGATTTGGATCCTTCTCTCATATACAAAGCACTAATTGAAAGTGGATCAGATATCTAGTCATTAGAAGAAAAAGAACAAATTCTTAGGAGACATAATCATTACCCTTTATGACCTTGACTAATTAAGCATTAGTTTTTGGAGTAGCATGCCAAAAGTATAAGTGACAAATTTTCGAATGCACCATATTTGATGAAAATTAACATTTACACTTCAGTGAACACAATGTCTTAAGAAAGTAAAAAGCGATCCATAGAAGAGATATGTACAATGAGATAGCTGACAAAGGATTTCATCCTAGAACAAAGAACTTTCACAATTCAATTTTTTAAAAATAAAGTAAGCAAAGTCAGAACTATGCAAAGTCAAATGGCCAACAAGCATGCTAGATGCCACTCACTCATCAAGAAGAAGATGAAAATCCAGGATTACATACAGGATAGCTAGGATAAACCCCACAGCCGTGGAGGATAGGACTGTGATATTAGGAAAATACATATTTTATCTTCATCCCAGCTTCATGAAAAAGAACTAAAAACTTTGGACATTTCCAGTAATAAATATATTTTTGTATACTAGTGGATCTGGTAATTGCCACCCCCAAAGGGATTCTGTTTCTAGAGCCTTGAGATGGCTGAATGAGTGAAGTTCTGAAGGAGAACATACTTAAGGTAGCATGGAAGCCCCACACCCCTTCCCACACACCTCAACCTGTGTGTCTCCTCATCTAAATTTTTGGTAATGTTCTTTCTAATAAACCAGAAAACATCTCCCCTTGAGTTCTATTGACTGCTTTAAAATTAACCAAAACCAAGAAAGGGTTTGTGGGAACATGATTTGCAGTTGGCTAGAAGTGCAGGGAAAACAACTGGCATCTGAAGATTGGTGCTGGGGATGATAGGGGCAGTCTTCAGAACTGACCCTTCAACATGTGGGAACTGATGCTTTTATCAGGTAGACAATGTCAGAGCTGAATTGTATTGGGGGACACTGCAGAACTAGTTGCCTGTTTGCTAGTTGATAGAGTTCCCATTTTTTAGGTCATAGCGTGTTCTGTCAATTTTGAGGGTTTGAGAATAGGAAAAGAAGAGCCTATGTTTTCTTCACAGAGGAAGACATTGAAGACCTCATACCTTGCTAATGAGAATATAAATAAAATAATGCAGCTTTTGGGAAAACAATTGACTGACAGTTCTTCAAACACGTTAAACACCACATTATGAAAACTTTAGAAGGTGCAACCTTTCTAAGAGACTTGGGCTTTGGAGGTTTATAGTGTTATCCAACTTCTTGTTCATTTTCTCTGCTTCCTGTATACCAATGAAATGCCATGTCATGCCAGCTTCCTGCTTCTGTTATCATACCATGGCCTCCCCTCCATGATGGACTCTGTCCCTCTGGAACCATAAGTCAGAATAAACTCTTTCTTCCTCAGGTTGCTTTTGGACATAGTACTTTACCCAAGCAACAAATTCACCCTGCAGTTCTACCCTTGAGCAAGTACCAGAGTGAAGCAAAAATGTACCCTCAGACAACACACATACAAATGTACACAGCAGCCTCACTCACAAACAGCCTGAACTGGAAAGAACCCAATACTCCAGCTGATAAATGGTTGAACTCGAGGCATCCACACAAAGGAATATGAATTAGCCATTCAGTCTGATGAAGTTTAGGTGCATGCCACAACACAGAGGTACCTTTGTGGGATAAAATAGTTTTCACTTGTATTTTTTTAATAAAATGCTGATTGGCCACAAGCAGGCAGGAAATAGAGGCGGGACAACCAGACTAGAATTCTGGGAAGAGGAAAGGCAGAGCAGGAGACACCAGTCAGACACAGAGGAAGGAAGATGGGAAAGCTGCTCTGAGAAAAGGTGCAGGTGCCAAGGCATGTGGGACTAAACATAGATAGGAATAATGGACAAACTTCAAGTGTAAGAGTTAGCAGGTGATAAGCCTGAGCCAGAGGCCAAGCATGACAAAGAACCTTCTGACTATGTACCTCGAGAACATTAAATCAAAGAAGGCAGTTTAAAATGCCCATATATTGTATGTTGACATTTTTATGACATGTTTAAAATATGTAATCCAGAGAGACAGAAAACTGTAGGCCTGGGTGCCCAGGCATAGTGGGGAGTAGCCAAGTAGAGACTTGGTTTATGAGGTTGACAAAGTATTCTATGATTGTGGTGATGACTATTCCAACAGATGTTGACTGTGCGCCTACATCAGAAACTTGTTCTAGGAATCTTACATTTCAACAAGTGCTTTTAAAATCACAGGATTCTAACACACACCTGAATGTTGTGAAGGGGTAGGTGGCCTCCTGGCATGACAGTGTCCCACAGAGTGCTCCTTCATTCAAAACCTGGATGGTGTATTGAACACTTGTCAGGTGATGTGGAAAATAAGAAGTGGCGAAGACTCCAAAGCTGGGAGAAGCAAACACATATCCAGACACCTTCTTTGCGAGGATTGTGGGTATTTACTGTAATAATAACACAAAGGAACAGGATGAGGGAAAAGCTAGCCATGTCTTCCTCATGGAGAGGAGCACCCTGGTAAGAGGGCAAGCTGTTGGCTAGGCTTTTCCTCTTTAGCCTTTTCATAGGCTAGCCCAGTGAGTGTATGTGTGGGCTGATTGGGCCTTCCAGGGACAGGCTAAGGCGCAGCCCCTGACTGCTGGGCATCCTGAGGGGATGATAAGGCCTTAGGATGTATGGCCAGGGGTCCCCACGTGGCCATACAGAGGGGAGATGTGCAGGACGCAGCAGGGGATGAGTGCTGACTCAGGGACCCAGGATGGTAAGAGCTGAGATGGTTAGGTCCTGTTTCCCCTTCCGCCTCCATGGAGCTTCTTCTATCCTGGGTGTGGGCACATGTCCCTCACTTGTCCACGTTCACTGCACTGTGAGATCTCTGGTGACAGATTAGCAACTCAGGCCCTGAGAAAAATTTCTCTCCTTTCTACTTTCTACCCCAGGCACGCCTGAGGGAACTGAGTGTGGGAGTTGGTCTTGTCTACAGGGAAAAGTGACGGCTTTTAGCTCTTGGCACCGAGGAGGCCTGGGAGCAGGGCAGGGAGCTGGTCTGGGGCTGCCCCTTCCTTGCCTTCTCTTGCTTTTCTTAGCCCTTCTCTGACTCCAGGTGCTCGTAGATTTCTCAAGCCCTGTTTCCAAGAAATTCCTGTCCCTGCCCTTGGGACTGCAATCTGGCCCCAGAGCTTCCCAAATGGGAAGGATGTGCTCAGGCTTTTGAAAGCCTTACTTTGCAGTGTAGACAGAAAGTCTTACCCTAGCTGAACTCGTTCTTGAGGTGACAGACTATCTAGGCAGCAGAGGGAGAAGAGCCAGATGCATCTGTATTAAGCCACAGGGGCTGCCTAATTTGTCTCTATGCCTGGCCATCTTCCACTGAGAACACAAGCTCATGCATCTTCAAACACCAAGCAAACAGTGGAAGGGAAGACAAGCAACTTGCAGGAAGATTTCTCACCCTAGCTGTTACTGTTCTCATGACCCTGTGTGACTCTTGAGAGGAGCTGCCGGATGCCCTCACATGACCTGGCTATGACTCACTTCCCCCCTCGGCCTCAGGACTTCATCTGAAGTAAAACTTGGGAGCCTCTTCCTCCTCAGCTCGATTCCCCTACAAACCCATTTTATCTGATGCCATTTCCCCTGCCTGGGTCTCTTCTTGCCCAGTGAGGGTCTGTTGCTCCTGAGGGAGGCCTCTTCCATCAGCCTAGACTCTGCTACAAGCACAGACCAATTTAGATAAGCAGGAATAAGTCACCGGAGGTCCACCAGCTCTGGAAGAGCCTAGGCTAAGCAGCTGTGCCGCCAGGGCAGAAGTTTGACATCCCTTGGGACTGGATTGCCCAAGAGAGCACTGCCACTCTGCTGAACTCCATTGCCCTGCCCATGAGACCTCCAAAACATCTTTGGTCCAGGAGCCTCCAGGGTAGAATGGACACCTGATCTCTGAGGGTCCTGAGGCTGACACAAGGGGTGCCTGGCATTGTAAGTGCCTATGACTTTTAGCTTCTAAAGAAAGAAGGTCTTCCTTATGGCCTGGAATTGTCTTCATATACAGAAGAGATTAAGGTCCCAAGAGGTTACAAAACATGACAAAGGCCTCTCCTTTACAACACCCATCTTCCTTGGCCAGGTGTTCTGGTGGCTGTGGCTTAGTCTCTCAGCACACTGTATTTAGGACTATCTCCTCTGGTTGGAGAGAGAGAGAGAGAGAGAGAGAGAGAGAGAGAGAGAGAGAGAGAGAGAGAGAGAGATGTCTGAGGCTCTCCCCATCTCTGTTTCCCCTTGACTGTGAGCCTCCTTCTGTATCTTTAAGACCATCAATCAGTTTCCCTATAAAATGAAGGCATATACTTAAAAAAAAAAAAAAAAAAAAGAAAGAGGTATTGGTGGGGAGAACCAATGTAATGCCTGCACAGCTCCTTCAGCCACAGAGGTTCACCATCCACTCTCACTGTCCTCGGGAAATAATGTCCTAAAATAGACTACGCTGTCAGCCTCTGGTGACCGCAGACTATTCTGGGCAGTACTTTGAACGGAAAATGATTTATTAAAAGCAATGAGGCCCCAGGTTTTTTGCTGTCCTGCTCTGAGGAAAGTCTGGGGCTACGGCCCAAGGTCATGGGTGAGTTCCCTGGGGAGGCAGAGATCTGGGGACTCTTCTGTCATCCTTCCTGCTCCAGTCACTTCTTGTTTCCCTGATTACAAATAACAACAAAAAACAAAGCTGGTGTTGGCTGTCCTCAAGATGGGGAGGTCACCATAGGGAGGGCAAATGGGTAGCCAAGTGTCTTCAAACAGTTAAAGCATGTATGACTGGATTAAAATGTAAAATCAATTTTCCAGTTGCAGATTAAATAAGAAAACTCGATCTCGGGTGGGCAGAGCCTTTTTTTTTTTCTTTTCCTGTGGCATTTTCTTTTCTGGACGACCAGACTCTTCTGATGGACTCATCTCTCTCGTTAGTGATCGCTGAGGCTGGGGGAAAGCTCTGACCCAAGCTCCGGCGCTGACCCAGCCCCCAGCACATGCATCCCAACGCCACCAATGAAACGCCGAGGCAACCCATGACCTCATCATGAAGGCCTCTCATTGGTTGTTGCTGCCGCTCCTGTTCATCCCATTGGACATCTAGAAAGCTCGGCTAGCCCAATCGCCCACCTGCGGGCCGTGGAGTTCCTAGGTCTGCAAATCTGGGCATCTTTTAACAGTGGATAGATACCATAGCGGTAAAATCCTGAAGAGCCGAGTGACTCTGTTCAGCCAGCCAGAGTGCAGGTCTCCTGCGCTGGCCTGAGACTGACGGGATGCTGGTGATAGCTAGTGATGTCATCTTCCCCACTAACCGACAGATTAGTGCTTCTCATGCTACCTATGTATTTAACAAAAGGTGAACCTCACTGTTCATGGTTAACTTCTATTAGTAGTAAAATGTTTAGGGTGAAAATGTCAAAACCCACATGTCTCTCTGGTTCTTAGTTCCTCTTTAAAAGCCTGGATGTGAAGTAAATTTGTATAGATGTGTGCATGCATGTACACCGACTTCGGATTGAAGCCAGGGCTCTGTGCACCCAAGCACACCCCTTCACTAAGCTACCCTCTGTATCATTTACTTGAATTACTTCAACTGCATCTTGTAAAAGAAACCCGCACCACGTGTACAAGAAGCATCTGTACCTGACTGGGTAGGAGGCTCACAGAACAACCTGGTGTCCCTCTTAGGAGCCTGGCAGTGTATTCTTCCTTGTATTTGAGTAGTCTCTGGCCTTTGGGTTCATTTACGTGTGTAGTGTGAACTTACACATCCACTTTTCACTTTCCGAAGAGAGGGTAAGGCAGCTAGGTGCTCCAGTGTTACACAGGGTTCTTAACACACCAGCCCCTATTCTCTCTCTTTTCCCTCTAAGATAGGGCTTCACTCCAGACTAGCCTTGAACTTGTGAGCCTGAAGTTCTTGCTTCTTGAGTGTTGGCATTACAGGCACGTGTCATGGCAGGGTCTTGAGCAGATAGCCACCTGATGGCTATGGTGTCCGAACTCAGTGTGAGGTGAGAGGTAGAATTCAGAGCTAATCTAGCCTGGGTCTTCTCAGAGGACACAGACTAAGTCATGTCCCCGCAGAGGCAGCCTCAGAAACAGAGTGGCTCACAGGACGTTTCCAGAGTGAGGTCGTAACTTTGTTAAGTTTTCCCCTCAGATTATCCATGACTGTCAACCATGGATAGTTTAAGCTAAAAGTTTCAGCTCTGTCCACATTCTGACAATGGCAGTAGGGTCTCTTGGTGTGGGAAACTGGAGGGTGTCCTACTTTGTAAATGGAAGTTGGTGTGTTCAGTTTTCTCTGGTGACCCTTACTAGAGGCATAGCACCCTGGAGCATCCAATCTGTTTCTAGTTTCAAAACTAAGAGCAGCCTCAGCTAGGATATCCTCATTCTGGGTCTGTCCTGAGCCAACAAGCCAGTTCTATCCGTGGCACAGGGCAGCAATGGTGACCTAGAAGGACCAGCTCTGATGCCTGCTGTGTTATCACCAAACAGGTTTCCAACTAGTTTGTCCCTGTGATGGGTTCCAGGGCTCCAGAAGTTACAGGGAGCCCTTGGGAGTAAAGGCGGGAGGGGGTGGGTACTGCAGGGGGAAGGGACACAGAACTATGTCAATTTATCCTTAGAAACCCTGCTCCAAACATCAACATGGGTGTGACTTTTGTGAAAAGTCTTGGCCACCCTGGGCACTAGAGGTTTTGATCAAACCGCCAATGTCTTAGTGGACTTTTGCATCGCCAAACAGGGGAGCTGCTGTGTGGGAAACTTCAGGAATGCCAGGTGAGTAGAAGAGCGAGTTGTACATGCTAGTTTTACAGGGTTCAGAAGCTAGCCACCCAACCATGCCCTGTTGTGGGAGTACATAGAACACTCACAAGGAAAGTGTGGTGCAGCAAAGGCCAAACCTAGAGGCCGTTGGCGCTGGGATAACCAGTAGCCTTGCCTTGCTGGTGAGCACCTTACTGTTTCACGATGTAAGTTTTGATTATATGTATTTTTGTACACATCAAATACGACACAATTAAAAGCCAGCCCAAGGCATTACAGCCTCCATTACACATGCCCTGGGCCTGCAGGCCTCCTCGAACCTTTCTGAAGCTCAACTCCTGCCTCAACTCCAGATGGGTCACCCCTCACAGGGCAGCTGGGCAACTTGCTGCCCGTGATGACTAGACAAGGCTAACTGCCCTGCAGTGCAAGGTCAAAAGTTAGAAGCAGTTGCTCTCTGTTAGCTGCTTCCTTTTAGATTCCCATCTTACCTTAAACTCAAACTGTCTGCTTCGGTTGGTGGGTATTATGCCCCTTTGGGTATATCCTCAAGGAGACTCGATCACTGTGCCTGCACAGTGCCAGCCTACCACCTCCCTCCCTCCCTCCCTCCCTCCTTTCCTTTTTTCCTCCTTCTTTGAGACAGGATTTCACATACCCTAGGCTGGCCTCAAACTCGTCATGCATTAATAGCTGAAGATGATCCTCCTGCCTCACCTCCCAAGTGTTGACATCTGAGGGGTGTGTTCCTAGACCTGCCTTTACACAGGGCCAGGACTGAACCCAAGGCTTTGTACTTGTCCAGCAATCACTCTATCAACTAAACTACATACCTTTTTTTTTTTTTTTTTTTTTTATAATTTCTACTAAGTGTTTACTGCATGCAAGGCATTCATGGGGACACGCCAGTGGACAAAGCCACACAAAACTCCCCACCTGCTGTAGCTTCTGTCCAGTTACGGCAGGCCAGCACCCATTCTAAATCGTGAGTACAGAACTGCTGGGGGTGAGAACAAGACTCCACGCAGGGTGAGGGAAAGATGTTAAGAGAAGGCTGTCGGAGGGCATAATTCTGAGGCAAAGTCCTCAAGGTGGAGTGAGGAACCACATGGACAAAGACACCCACCCCTGCTCCAGGCAGCACCTCCTCCCTCTTAGGAACAGCCTCCACATTAGTCTAGCCCACTGTCTCATCATAAGGCCCTTCCCTGTCTGCTCGCCTCTTCCTGTGATAGTACAGGGACTCCAGGTTCTGAGGGTCATGGAGATCTGTTACCATAGCTACCTGTTAGCTCCGACCTTCTGAACCCAGACCTATTCCTGGAAACCTCATCTTGCCTGAGGTCTGACTTCCCTCCCTGCCTTTTCTATGTGGCTTCTTTTCTGACACTACCAGGCCCCAGGCAATAATTCTTCACAGGCTTGCCAAACTTGTAATTCCTGAATGAACACTCAGAGAATGAGGTGTTGGCCTAATTGCTGTTATACTAATATGAATAAATCCTCCTCCTGAATTTATCTGTGCACCACCTGCAAGTAATCTCACCTGGAACCTTCTCTCAAGGGTCACTTATGCCTCTTCAAGGCTGATATGGTGGTGGTGGCCAGCACAGGACCAGTGACGGACAAAGAGGAAGATATTACCTACTGGGAAGGGTTTGGGAAACTGCAGAGCCCAGCTCTCAGGCTACACACAGTGAATACCAGAAGTTACTTTCTCTGCTGATCATGTTCATGAGATTCTGTTCCCAGCTACTGTACCCACAAATTTTGGCACTCAAGAAGAAAATGATAAGAAAATTTTCTGATTTATGTCAGCTCCAGTGAATGTGTAAGCCTGGAATGTAGTCATGTTCCTTCACTTTTCTTTACTATAGTGAAACACTGGAGCAAGTAACTCTATTAAAAAACAAAACAGAACAAAAAAAGGTTTATTTACCTCACAGTTCTGAAGATTGTCGTGTTGGTATC
Organism: Phyllotis vaccarum; assembly: GCA_033318265.1. Taxonomy (NCBI): domain Eukaryota; kingdom Metazoa; phylum Chordata; class Mammalia; order Rodentia; family Cricetidae; genus Phyllotis; species Phyllotis vaccarum. The sequence continues at coordinate 49,260,699 of JARWLC010000006.1, forward strand.
AGCTCAGCTTTTGTGCGGCCCTCAGGGTGTATGGTAGGAGCATATATGTGGTGAATTAATGATAAATGTCCCTGCTAGTCTTGGGCATTTGAATACTTGGTCCCTTGTTAGCGGCGCTCTTGGAGGATGCTTAGGAGGTGTGGGCTCGTAGGAGGAGCCTGTTGATAGGCTTTGAGAGTTTAGAGACTCATGTTTGTTCATTCTGCTTCCTGCTTGAAGTTCAAGATGTGGGCCTCAGTTTCCTGCTTCAGCCTCCATGCCTCTGCTCTGCCAACACGGACTCTCACCCTTCCAGGGCGGGAAACCCAAATAAACTCTTCCTTCCATAAGCCACCTTGGTCATGGCATTTTTTGTCAATATCATATCATATCATAATATCATTTTCTTCTTCCCTTTCCTCCTTCCACCCCTTACCATGCCCCTCACCCTTGCTCTGTCAAATTCATGGCCTGGGTTATGGCATTCCATCACAGTAATGGAAAGTAACTAACACAGTGTTGGAGAGGAAACATTACATGTGCACACAGGAGGCTAGTGATGGGAACTCACTCCTAAAACAACCCACTGGTGAGAGCTGGGAGCCCACCACAGAGCTACATTAATCCTTCCCTTTTGACCCAACATTCTTCCATCTGTCCTCACCTCTTAAAGAGCCTCCCTTTTCAGCATCTCTACCCTACGGTCCTAGTTTCCAACAAATGAACCAAGGAGCATCCACTCCAAACATAGCCAATCCACAGGAAGTCATATGTATTGCTTATGCAATAGCTGATTCTAGAATTTGGTGCACAAGAGGCACAGAGCTGTTAATATGACGGCCTTCATCTATTGCACTCTATCATTAAGTTCTAACTGCTGCGTTCTACAGTAGACATTATAACAAGAGAAGACTGGGGGAGGGAAGGGTTAAAAGCCACTGCCTGGCATCTCCCACCCTCACAGTCAAGAAACACACTGGTGCTTTGCCTTTCCCAGTGACCACGAAGGCCGAGTTATGTTCTGACATGTTATTTTGCATGGCACTGTGCAGGGAAACTGCCAGTCCTAGGGTCACATGGGAGCTGTCAGCTGAACAAGGTTTCTTGGTGACCTTTGACTTGAGGAGACTTTGAGCCTGAAGAGGGAAAATATCCCAGGCAAACACACTTAGACAGACATCTTAAAGAGTGTGTAACAGCTTGTGAGAGGACTCCTTCACCTCCCTCTCCTCTGGCATTCTGTCCAGACTGCCCTTTGGCTGTCCTTGGTGACTGAGCCCCATCTGCTCTGCTTCCATCACCTCCAAGGGCTTTGGCTTGCCTTGGTGCTGTGCTGGTCACATCCAAGCACTTATTTCCTACGGGCCCTTACTGAGTTTCAGTTCCTGCTCAGGTAAACAAGGACCCCTAAGTCTGTTCTTCATCAGCCCCAGAACATGATTGGAAAGCCTTCACCGATAGCTTTGGAAAGCCGAGGAGACACACCTGGATGGGAGGAGACGATGGTATTTCCTTGAGTCTGGTTACAGGATTCTGTCAGAATGACAGCTCCATTTTCTGATGCAGCAGCACAGAGTCCAGCATCCCCCCTGCCCCTGAAGCCACTTTCCCTGATCGACTATCTGGAATAATGGTGATGTCAACCTTGCAGGCAGATGCTCCTAGGTTCATGCAGACCCCCTCCTCTGGCCTGACTGCATACTCACTTCACCAGGGAGAAAGCTGGTCTTTCTAATGGTCCACAAGGCCCAGCACAAACTAAAACTCCCACCCTCTCCTGATATCATATGCTCTGCTCCAGTCACTCTGGACGTTTTCTAACTCACCAAATATGGTAAGCCTGAGGCCTTTGCTCTTAATATTCCCTTGCCTGTAATGTTCTGCCCTTCTCCCCATATCCACGACTCTCTCACCTCTAAGACTGTCAAATGCCACTTCAACACCATCCTTACCCACTCTTCCTCACCTGATCCTGCTGTTATTCACTCCCCCTCCCCTTTTAGGCTTTCTAATTTGCTACTCTATTTTGCTTAATTGATTTCCATGAATGGAGTGTAAGCCCCAGCAAGGCAGGCTTGATGCCCACTTCATCCCTTTCCCACAGCCCTAAAGCATTACCTAGCTCAGTATAGGCGATCTCTAACTCTACGATTATTAAATAAATACACAGGTAAAATAACACAGCGTAGACACCTGCCCCTGCTCTGGGTTATAGGGTCAAGACCAGGAAGCCCGATGGATGACTTGGCATTCGCTTGAGAGAGCAAGGGAGCTGGCAGATGGACACGCAGTGGTTCCCCCTCACTGGCTTCCACCGTGCATTTAAGGAACTTGAGGCAGCAGGTTCTGGAGAAGGATGAGTCTCCGCCCCTTCTGGCTTCAAGGGGACCAAGGCTGCCAGGGGCAGAGGGGAGCCTGAAGAGGGGCCAGCACAGGCAACCTGCGATGGCGGGGCGAGCCGAGGCAAGCCCACCCTTCACGGCTTCTCACACCAGGCACCCGGGCCTGCGGGGCCCCAGAGCATCCCCGGGATGGCTGCCCTGGCTTGACCCTTCACCGCCCCAGGCTTGCTCCTGAGCCGATCCCGCGCTCCTCACTGCCCTCCCGGCCTCAGCCCCGGCCCGCTGCGGCTCCGGCCCTGGCCGGCAGGGGCCGCTCCTCGCGGCGCCCGGGGCCCCGCCGCGCCCGCCGCCGCCGCCCGCTCCCCGCCCCTTCCCCGGCCGGCGTTCCCGTTACGCCGCCGAGCCGGGAGCCGGAGCCCGAGCCCGCGGCCGCAGCGGGAGGCGGCTCGGGGCCCGGCGGCGGCGGGGCCTGCGGGGCCTGCGGGGCCTGCGGGGCGCGCGCCGGGCCGGCCAGGGCGGCCATGGCGACCAGGAAGGCGGGCTCGCGGCTGGAGACGGAGATCGAGCGCTGCCGCACCGAGTGCCAGTGGGAACGGATCCCCGAGCTGGTCAAGCAGCTGTCGGCCAAGCTCATCGCTAACGGTACGCGCCGCGGGCGCACCGGGGATGCCGGGCCGCCTCGGTCCCCGGGGCTAGGCCCGAGGCTCGGGACGCGAGCAGGGGCGCGGCCGGGCGGTGAGGCGCAGGCCGCGCGGTGTGCGCGGGCCAGGCCCTTGGGGAACGCGGGGTCCTCCGGTCACGCGGCGTGCGGCCGGGCCGGCGGGCGGTGGCGGCGCCCCGGAGTCCAGACGTGCAGGGCAGAGAGGCTCACCGAGTCGCTGCTGTCCCCGACCCCAGAGGCCAGGGTCCAGCCCCAGGCTTCCGAGAAGTTGGAGCTGGTGTATGTGTGTGTCGTGTGTGTGGCGCCCCCGAGACACGCCTGTTGGCACTTGGGGGCCCCCAGACTGTGTGTGGTGTGCGCGGGGGACCAACGAATGGGGATGTTGTAAACATATGGTATTCAAGGGCCCAGGAGGAAGCTCAGACTTGGAGGATGGTAGGGGTGGCATTGGCAGGTTTTGAGGTCAGGCGGCTGATGTCAAATCTGCAGACCCAGAGAGGTCAGGGTGGAGTGTATAAGGGAAACAGAGTCAGGGAGAGGGTTACTGGGCAGAAAGGTGAGGGTGTGGTTGAAGTCTGAAGGGAAATGGAGCTTATTGGATGAGGGGCTTGGTGTGCCCAGGAGTCCAGAGTTGGGGACCTGGGCTTGGCCAAGGACCTTATTTGTTGAATTGGATCTTCCAACCCATCAAACCAAAATTGCAGCCAAAATCACATTCCAGAGCGAGGCTCCACGTGGCCTTATTTGTTTTGGAAGCAAGTATGGTTAATATTTGCCTGTGTTTTAGGACGCGCCAAAACCACAGACAGGCATTCGGAGCTTGGTGGGAGAACAGATGATTTTTGTCCTTCTTCACCTCTGGTTTCCCAAGGCTGTCTAGGCTGGTGTGGGCCAGACAACTGAGTCACAAGGTGAATGAATGAAGGAATGGCACTGCTCATTCAAGAAAGGACGTGTGTACTATTTTCAACCTTCTCTCCTCACACTGCCCAGAAATGGACAGAGAAGTCACATACCCTCTTTAAGGTTGGCCTCTGCAATTTTATGGAAATAGTGCCCGGAACTGATAAGTTTTCTTTTTAATTGGGTTTCACTAAGTATCCCTCAAAGTCACCATATAGTTTAGGCTAGCCTCAAAGTCTCTAGACTCCATCCTTGCCTCCAAAGTTTAGGATCATAGACACACACCACCATGCACAGAGGACAAGTTTCAGTTGGCTTTACACACTGCCAACCATAGTACCTTGCTTTGGGTAGGTGTTTTGGAAAATGGTGATTTGTTTCAGTTAAAATTAGCATTTTGAGAGAAAGGTGTTGATGCCCCAGGACCCCAAAGGGAACTTGGCTTTGCCTTCTTTTGTATCCTCTCTGCCTGCATTTGTCCTTTCCCTGCTCACATCCCAGTCTGGAGTCTCCCACGTCTCTTATAGCCCCTCTGTGCAGGCTGATGTTAGGATTCAGTTTGGTTTTTCAGCCTCTCAGATCTACCTGCATCCTGCTGTCTGTGTAAAGCTTGTGTGGTGCTCACCTGTGCCAGGTGCTGACCCCTGCCCTCGTGAACGTCCTTCCTCTGAGAGGACCACTGAGAATCATATATGGAAGTAGCCAGTGAGAAGTGGTTTAAAGCAAACAGACACGTTTATGTGGCTGAAATAAAGGGAGAACAGAGGGGCTGACCCAGGCCGCTGTAGTCCCCGGAATAGAGGATGAGTGGAATTTTCATGCATGGGCCCATCTTACTTTCATGGCCTTTTCCCCGCTTGACTGTCTTTCCAGAACCTGGTTCCCTGGAGCTGTGAATAGGATGTGTGGTGGGCAGAGTGGTGGTGAGCATTGTGGCCCATGGGTCTGTGTTAGCTTTGGAAGATTCATGGGAGGTAGTTTAGTCCCAGAGCCTCACTTGGTGAGCAGCCTTGGGTGGGGAAAGGTCACAGAGACTTGTAAAGGTCAAAGAGACTTCTCAGAAGACAGAAGTAAAGCAGAGAAAGGGATAAACAGAACCCAGAATGGTGTATCTTCTGTAGGTGCAGAGAAATGTTTGAGGATGGGTCTTCCTGGGCTTGCTAGTGGACCCCTTCCTGGCTTTGGGGTTCTGGCTCCCCTGTAGTTCCTGTTGCTAGCACACATTTGGGGCAGGCAAGGCACTGCTTACATTAAAGCTTTACTGCTTGAGGTAAGGAAAACAGATGAATGTCACACTTGTCATACTAAGGCTACGTTTTTTGAAGGCAGCTGTAGGCCAACAAGAGCATGTAGTCTTTGCAGCCATCAGCCCTGGGACTGATGCAGCTGCTGCTACTCCCTGCCTCTGTGACCTTGGTCAAATCACCGAGCAGCCCAGAACCATTGCCTCACTAACTCAGTTTTGTTTTTTTTGTTTTTTTTGTTTTTTTTTTTTTTTAACTTTCAGAGTCTTTTTAAAAATGTGTCACTCATGGTGACACACCTTTAATCCTGACACTTAGAAACCTTAGAAACCTGCCAGTCTCTGAGTTCCAGGCCAGTAAGAGTTCCAAGAGTGAGATCATAGGAGTTTTGTTTGTTTTTTAAAAGAACTTCCTTGCAAAAATTATGAAGATTAAAAGCAGGCTGGGGGTGAAGTGGGATGCTTGCCTAACACACATGTAGTTCTGGGTTTGGTGGGATACACTTTAATCTTAGCGCTGGAGAGGCAAAGGCAGGTAGATCTCTGAGTTCCAGGACAATGAAGGCTACCTAGTAAGACAGAGTCTCAGAAAACCAGACTGATCCTGGGTGTGGTTTGATGTATCTCTAATCTCAAACCCTCAGGAAGTGAGGCGAGAGGTCATCCTCGGGGCTGAATAATCAGTTTGTGGTTTGGGTTACAGGAGAATCTTTCAGGAAAAAAAGATTAAAGTTTCTGAAGTCTCCCATCATAGCCAAAGCCCAACACTAGTAGCAGTCCATTCTTTATTTATTTCCCCATTCATTCCATTAACTCTACAAATACCTACCTTTAGCTACAGGAGGCTGTGCTAGTGAACGGCAAAAAAATATGCACTGCCCAGCTCTGTGAAGCCCACTTTTTGATAGGGAAGGGCCGGGGAGGCAAATGATATATTCATTGAATCATAAGCAGGATGTTGGTGGTCCACGAATAAAGGGAAAAGGTTGGCTGGAAAGTTGCAAGGGAGTGCTGATTTTACATTGTAAATAGGTGGCTGCAGTGGCTTAGGAAGCCCTACTGAGAAGGCCTCATGGGAGATAAGACCAGAGCTACAGTAGTGAATTCTGGAGAGGGGGCTTCACTGGGGCCTTATGGGCTACAGTCCCAGCTCCGGGTTTTCTCTGCATGAGATAAGGAGCCAGGGGACTTGAGTGCAGTAGTTACTGGTTCTCTGCTCCCACTCAGCAGGGACAGCTCCTTTTCAGAGGGACAGGCTGGCCACTCCCCACTAGGGACTCTAAGCTGTGGATACTGAGAGTCACTGTTCCATCCTGACCCTGGAGATAAATGGGGCTAGACATTTTGCCAAGATATGGCTAAGTTAGAAAAGGTCAAAGGCCAAGTTGGAAGGGAAACCATTTCATTTATTGTTTTAAAAACATTTTTTTTTTTGAGGCAGTTTGATGTATCCCAAGCTGGCCTTGACTTAAATTCACTATGTATCTGAGGATGACCTTAAACTTCTGATCCCCGCCTTCACTTCCAAGAGTGCCGAAATTATAGGCGCGCCTAGGTGTGCGTCTTTGGTTTATGTTGTGCTAGGGGTGGAACTCAGGGCCTTGCAGGGGAACATTCTCCTGATATTCAGACTCTTTCTGGACCTGGCTGAGTGACCTTGAACGAACTAGTCAACTCTGAGCCTACCTTTCCATTGGTAACCCCTACTTCATGAGCTATGTACATCCCCAGTTCCCCATTCTACACTATTTAAAAAAAACAAAATAAAGCAAAACAAAAGTCCTGGTTGTAATTGGCTGGCTCTGTGCCAGCTTGCTCTAGAAAGAGGATGATCTCTTAAGGAAGCAGCAGAGAGATTTCTACTGAAGCCTAGGCTCTTAGTATGGATTCTTAGCCCACCCCACATGAGCAAAGTCATGTCTGCATCTTGGCAAGGACAGGCATTGGGGATCAGTGGGTGCAGAGTTAACAGCAAGCGCCGAGGAGTACAGCTGGAGAACAGTTCCACATCAGCTTCTGGTTGGCCCACCATATCTACAGAACATTAGTTATTCTGACTTCCCAGAATGTCATCTTCCGGTCTCTTAAGGTTCAAGGTGTGTGAAGTTCAGGGCTCCTGGGCTACATCCAGACTCTCCCGGGAACTGACTGAGTGACCTAGAGCCAACTGTAACCTCTCTGTGCCTGTCTTTCCATTGGGTAAGACCTGCTCCATTAAGGTGGCCATGAGGTTTGATATCTATAAAGCTCAGTACATGGTGAACTTTGTTTCTTGTCCCCATTGGCTTCATGTGGCCCTGGCTGGGGGAACGGTGAGAGGCAGAGACTTGAAAAGGTCTCTCTGAGCTGGTGCTTGACGATGGCCTCATATGTTACTGTGGTAGGAGCTGGTGGTGTTCATGGGTCCTGGGCAGTCACTGTGAGGTTGGATAGCTTCTCTCTCCAGCCAGTTAATCTCTTTAGCTCTGCTCCCTAGCTCACTTGGAGTGGGGGACCCCCACATGGTAGTTCTCATAAGGGATCTCAGCCCATCTGATTTGGTAGGACTTGGAGACATTTTGATCACCCCTTGGTGATGGGTTGATAGAGAAATGGTGCCTTATTTGAGCCAACGTTTTACCCCAGAATCTATTGGATCATGCTGTGAAAGAGGTTTTTGGTTTGCCTGTGGCTGACCCCATGGCATCGTGGCTTCCCTGTCCAGACTCCTTGTATCTTGAAGCTGCTGCAGACTTCTCAAGAGAGGCAAGTATTTCTTGGGAAATATCTGAATCTCTGCTGTGATAGCGGCCTTGCTGTTTAGGAAAGACCTCTTAGGACATTCCTGGGGTATCCCACAAGCCTCTGGGAGTCAAATTGCCCCAGGTCAGTGAGATCTCCTATGATCTTCTCTAGCTGTGTTTCCCAGCCACATCCTGCTTTAAACATGGTTTCGTCACCCCTTAAGCTCATACCTTGTGGTACAGAATATGGCCATACTTTTGGATTGTTGGCACTGGGCTTTGGTGCTTGTGGTCCCTGCAGTGAGGACAGAAAGGACCAACACTGGGACTGGACTGCCCTACTCTCTTCTCTCTCTGTGGCCTCATGCTCGGAGGGACTTTGGGGCTCCGGGCTAGGGGAGGATTCTTGATTTTCATCTGCTTGGTCCAACAACTCTGAACACATCTTCCTGTCACCTTGGAGTAGTGTCTTTTCTCCTCATCCCTGGGCTAGTTTGGATTCCTGACCTTGACTTATGGTTCCTCCTTTGCTCATGCCTTTCAGCTCTGGAATCTTCACTGAAGGCCAGAGCCTACCCATCTGTCAGAGTCAGGTCCAAGTTCCTCTTGGCTGCCCTTCCTTCACAGAAAAGACAGCCATAAGAGCCCAGATCATGTAAGACCTTAGCATCATGTCATGTCATTTTTCAAACTGTGCTATTGAGGAACCTCTCTTGGATGATGAGGTGAGCCTCACTTATGAGAGCAGCTGAACTTTTCCCTAAGGTTTCTTTGGAAGGAAGGCTGCAGAAAACAAAAACATTTCTGTTATAGACCAACCAAGTCTAAGCTACAGATGAGGGAGCCCAGAGAAGGAGGTGTCCCCTGTGAAGCCCTGGGCAGCTGGCAGAAGAAGCAGAGCAATTGGAACCTCAGCCCTGAGCTTGAGTTCCCTGTGTGAGAGGAATTGTGAGACTCTGGACTAAAGCCTCAGGACACCCAAAGTCCTTCTGAATCCCTTGAAGCCATATGCTTTCTAAGTGAGAACTATTTCAGAATGTGGTCTATCTCCCGAACATTGTGTGACTCTCCAAGTTGGGTCTGGGGCACACTTGATCCAGGCACTGTGAACAGGTGTCAGTTCATCCTGGGTTTTGTTACTCAAATGAATAGTGGTAAAAGCCAACTTTGTGGGGCTAGGGAGATGGCTCAGTGAGTGAGTGCCTGTTTACAAGCATAAACCCCAGCTCTAGTCCTTAGAACCCATGCAGAGAAGTCGGGCGGGGCAGCAGCATCAGTAACCTCAGTCCTAGGCGCAGAGACAGGGTGGTCTCATGTTTGGCTGGCTAGCCAATCTAGCCAAAAAGATGAACTCTATGTTTAGAGAGAGCCGCTATGAAGAGTAAGGACTATTTACCAATGTTAACCTCTGGCCTCCAGATGTATATGCATGGGTGAGGGCATCCACTTGTTAAGTACACCTGCATACATGCACATGCGCGCACACAGATAATATTTTTTATTTCTATTTTTAGAGAGTTCTTGATTTTAGAAATGACTACTAATGTACTGTACCTGTAGTACAAGTGCCAAACTTGTGACGTAGCTGTAAGGACAACCTGCAGTTCCTAACAGTGCTTAGCCACTAAAAGTGCTTGTCAGAGGTCAGCCATTTTATGCTGTTGCTGGTGGTGGTACCGTTTCCGTTCCATGTCCAAGGCTCCTTCTTTTTCCCCTACCACCTCTTGTGTTTCTTTGACAAGTGGCTAACTTTTAGAGGACTGGGGGCCATTGCTTTTCTGGCTTCAAATTGTGGGATGGAGCTAGGCTCACAGCTCACTGGTGGAGTCTTGTGTTGACTTGGCTTACCATGGACTTCTGAGCCCAGTTCTCTGAGCAAATAGAGCAGGCCTCAGGAAGTGAGGTTGAGGGTCTTCTTGCCTTGGGAGTGAGCCCCCCTCGCACGCACATGCAGGCACGCACATGCATACACACATGCACATGAGTGTACCGACTCTTGAGAACCCCTCTCCAACCTTATTCTGATGCCAGCCATTTCTTGTGCCAAGCACTTTATTGTGGTTAGGCCCTGGTTTGTGATTCCAACTTCATGCCTATGATTGGTTCTAAGGTTTTGCTACCCAATAAGTGAATGCTTGGCAGTGATTGGCTGAGGCATAAGCATTTGACAGATCTAGTCAGTGGAACAGTAGGGAGTATTTACATGTTGTAGGGACTTTTGGAAAAGATATCCTATTGCTGAAGAACCCCTGTATATGCTTTTTAAGGGAAGAATAGGCACTTTTCTTTCCTGGGAAAAGCTGTTCATGCCTTTGAAGTCTGGAGCTGCTGCTGTCTTGAGCCCAATATGGTTCCTGGCCCTTGAGAGAAGATGACCCCTGGAAGGTGGCAACATAGACAAGAACAATGTGACTGTTGAGGTGCCAAAGGCTTTTGCCTAGAGCAGCTCTTCTCTGGGCTTCCTGTTGTGTGAGATAATATGTTCCAACACTGAGACCACACTGAGTCAGGTGTTTGCTTGTTACTTAATGCTGAAGGCATTTCAATGATTCCACCTCCTCAGCCCCGGGACCGCTTGGCCAGCTGGGTCTGGGCACTTGGTAATAGCCCTTGCTCTTCATTCCTATTGGCCTCACATGGCAAGATTTCTCTCTCTGAGTGACCTCATGCTTGGCAGATGGTAGAGTTTTTCAGGCAGCTGATGTGGGTGAAAGCTGTTGTTCCATTGAGAGAGAAGCCCAGGAAGAAGGTTTTCCTATGCCTTCCAGAACCACCCCCCTCAACCACCAAGACAAGGCTGTTTAGGCTGAACAGTGTCGTGTAAAATATGAAGGACAGCCATAAACCAACAAAAAACCTAGTGCTGAGGATATACCCTGACACCTGAGGGCTTATTGGGTGTGGCAGAGGGAAAGATATCAGCACCATGCAGGGCAGATCCTTTGAGTTCTTTAAGAGGCCCGCCAGGCCTGGAGCCAGCGTGTTCATACACTTGCCCCCACCCAAGGGCCTCATCTGACCCTCTACAGCTAGTTTCCCAGATTGCAGCTGTTAAAACAGTGTCAGTAGGGAAAGAGACTGGATGGCATTCCCTAGGCTTCTCCTCTGTCTGATGCTGGATGTGAACTTTTGCATGATTTCCTGGTAATTGCCCTAACAACCAAGTAAGGCTAAGGGTCATAATACTTCTCATTCGGGGGATGAGTAGACTAAGGCCCAGAGCTGCACACTCCAGAAATGAGTCTAGCTCTCCCGTGAGTTTCCTTATCCTATAGCATTTATGTTTTTCTGACCTGGTCAGTTCAGAGAATCACTGAGACAGCTCGATTACCCACCTTCGCTCCTGTGTGTGTGTGTGTGGGGGGGGGGTCTGCAGTCTTAACAAGCCCCCAGGTGGTGCTGAGGCTACGGAGCCTTGTCATGTTTAGAGAAGCTGTGAAGCCAAGGCCTCTGGACACATTTATGCGTGTCCTGGAGGAGTCTCCTTGATAGGTGGTGATTTTGGTCAACACAGGGACTCAAACTGCATTTTTAAAGCAGAATCTTTGTGGCTTGAACTGGCAGCTGTAAGGCCCTTGCTTTGAATCGTAGTAATTAATAAGTACCTACTTTGTGCAGACAAAGCACCAAGTGTCAGGGGAATAACAGAAAACTAGGATGAGTCGGTCGCCCCAGGCAACGTTTACAGGTCAGGTTAAGGACTCAGATGTGTGGACCTGGCTGAGCTTCTGCCTCATGTGGTGCCGCTGGGGTCAGGGAGCAGGACTCTGCTTCTGCTTTGTTTTTCTTTTTAAGGTTTGTTTTATTTTACTATTTTTTGTGTATGGGTATTTGGGCTAGATGTATGTATGTGATCACATATGTATCTAGTGTCTGCAAAGATGAGAAGGATTCAGATCCCCGGGACTTAAGTTAGAGACAGCTGTGAGCTGCCATGGGTATGCTGGGAATTGAGCTCAGGTCCTTTGCAAGAGCAGCGAGTGCTCTTAACTGCTGATCCAATTCTCCAGCACATGGAAACTCATCTCTTAACCACTGTGTCAGGTATCTGTGCTTCAGGAAGTCCCTGGACCAGATATGAGAATGATTGTTCAAGTAGTGAGACCCTGGACTCTGAGGGAAACATACCACACAGGGTGTGGCTGGTTGGCATAGGTTGCAGTGGATAGGCCTGGCAGAGTATGGGGTGGTGGGGGCAGATTTTGAACAGGACAGTGGTAGAAGTTGACAAACTGTCATAGTTACTTTTCCGTTGTGATTAAAAAACAAAACAAAACAAAACTTGATAAAAACAACTTAAGGTAAAAAGCATTTTTGGCTCACAGTTCCAGGGTACAGTCAATGACGGTGTGGAAGGCATGGTGGGCAGGGGCAAGAGACCAGTTGTTCACATTGCCTGCGTACTCAAGAAGCCAAGGGTGAGCAAGAAGTAGGTCTGGGCTAGAAAGCCTTAAGCCTGCCCCCAGTGACTACTTCCAGTATTGAGGCTCCACCTCCTAATGGTTTCTCAACCTTCTCAAACATCCCTACCAGGTGAGACAAACACTTGAGCCTATCCCGACATTTCACATTCAAAGGACATCATCCTAGTGGCTTTAGCACCAGAAGCCCCAAGCATGTTGTCATGCACAGTGGTGCACAATTAATGAACAACCTAGCCACCCTTGAGGCCTTTACTTGCCAAAACCTGACAAGCAGGGCAACTACTGGTGGATGGAGTGTTAGCAAGGGGAAGGATCTCTGGTGCGGGGACAGCAGTGGCATTGTCCTGTCTGGTCTCAGGGAAGGCATTCTGTGCCTCACTTTTTGAGGAGCAAAGACCTGAAGCAGCCTATTGGGGACTGAAGCACCTAGATTGGGAAGAAGTTGCCTTAGTCAGTGTTCCATTGCTATGAAGAGACACCATGGCCAAGGCAACTCTCATGAAAGGAAGCGTTTAATTGGGGCTTGCTAACAGTTTCAGAGGATTGTTCCATGATCATCATACCAGGAAGCAGTCAGGATGGTGCTGGAGCAGTAGCTGAGAGTTTTTTACATTCTGATCCATCAGCACCAGGTAGAGAGAGGAATACTGGGCCTGAGCCACCCTAGAGACACACCTCCTCCACCTCCTCGAACAAGGCTATGTATGCCTTCTAGTCCTTCCAAACAGTTCATCAACTGCAGACTGAGACTGCAAATACATGAGCCTAAGGGGGCATTCAAACCATTACAGGAAGTGTTGGGGTCTAGATGCCTGGCTCTTCAGAGGAGCAAAGGGGATAGCAGATGTGAGCAGGAGCTTCCTGTTGGGCTAAGTGTGACAAAGGCCCATGGCTGAGGACAAATGGCATCAGCTGGTTTACAGAACTAGGGCTTCTCCCCATGGCTGACAGGTTCCATGACCTCCTCCTTCTGGCCATTCACTCAACACTTCGGTAAAGCCATCACAGGATGCCAGGCTGTATATGTAATGGGAATGCAGATAAATGTCAAGTCCAAGAGTTGAACCTTTTGGTTGGTTTTGTTCATTGCCATACCCCAAGCACCAGTGCTCGACATAGCTGGCACACCAGAGAGGTACACAGTTAATGATTTAATGAACCTTAATAACTGTGTCAGTTACACAGTGGAGCACACTTAATAAACAATCTCTGCCGAGGACCACTCACCCCCTGGAGCCATGGAGTAGATAGATGGTGCTCAGGTTTGGGGGGTATGGAGGTAGGATGAAGGCCATGGTAGCTCATTGGCGAGTGTGAAATATGGTCCAGATGCTAGACTGTTGGTTCTGGGTGACTTCTCTGGCGCTTGCCTGAGAAGCAATATATACTCTGTGTATATCCTGACAGATAGTTTGCTCTTAGAGATGACCCAATCCCAAGCCCTTTCTTCCCTGTAGCTCTGTAGCCCTTGTGGATATCTGAGTAGTCTTCCCTAGGACACAGGTGGCCCTGGGCTCCTTCTGGTCTACATACTTTCAGACTGCTTGGTTCCCTGCTTGGAGGCCTGGTTCCCTGGAGGCATTGCCTTCCATGGCCTTTGTGGATTCAAAGGCTCCCCTCCCCGCCAGTTGAGAAGGATGTCCTGCAGGCCACACCATGCCCAGGACCTGCAGCAAATGCCACTTTTGCTCCCTGGTCCAGGTCAAAAGAGTCGATCTCTACTGAGTCCTGGGCTCAGAAGCCTGGGAATAGGGTCTGTGAGAAGCTGTGCAGCTTGCCTCACTGATGGCGTTCCTACTGCCTCTGCCTATTGTCTTGGCAGTTTCCTGAGGCCCAGCCCCTCTGTCATAGTGTTCCCATCTAAGTGAGTGTCCTCTCAGACTCAGGGGCCCTCTCTCCTCTCAGGCCATGATCCTTGACACAACCTGGGCTTTGACTCTTCTGGGAGGTCCTGTCAGCTCTCTGGGTGTGTCTGACATGTCTGTATGTGGAGTTGACTTCCTGAGAAGGCCATTTTCTAGCCTTGATACCTAGCTACCTGATAACTCCTCTGCCCTGTGGCTGTTTCCTGCCCTCAGAACTCTGGAGACTAGATCAGCCCTCAGCAACTGGCTTGTAGGCTTTCTTTTTGTTCCCCCTTGGTTTGAATTTCTGTAGAGGAAGTATGCGTTCATATACATGTAGTGTGAGAGTGTGTGTGTGTGTGTGTATTAGAAAGTAAGTGTGAGCAAGTATGGGTGAGTATATAAGAGATTGTAACAGTGAATGTGTGTGAGCAAGTATATGAGAGTATATAATTGTGAGTGTGTGTATGTGTATGAGAGTGTGAGTATAAAATGGGAGTATGAACATCTGTAAATATGAGTACAAGTGTGTAACTGAATGTGACAGTATGAGTGAATGTTTATAAGAATGAGCATGAGTGTGTGCATGTGTATGGATGCATAATTGAGTTTTGCATATGTCTATAGTGGAGTGTACATGTGAATAGTGTATGACTGAGGGTGTGTGCATGTGTACAGTGGATAACTGAGGGTGTGTGCATGTGTTCAGTGGATAACTGAGGGTGTGTGTGTGTACAGTGGATAACTGGGAGTGTGTGCATGTGTTCATTGGATAACTTAGGGTGTGCATGTATACAGTGGATAACTGGGAGTGTGTGCGTGTGTACAGTGGATAACTGGGAATGTGTGCATGTGAACAGTGGATAACTGGGAGTGTCTGCGTGTGTACAGTGGGTAACTGGGAGTGTGTGCATGTGTACAGTGGATAACTGAGGGTGTGTGCATGTGTTCAGTGGATAACTGAGGGTGTGTGCGTGTGTTCATTGGATAACTGAGGGTGTGCATGTGTACAGTGGATAACTGGGAGTGTGTGCATGTGTACAGTGGATAACTGGGAGTGTGTGCGTGTGTTCATTGGATAACTGAGGGTGTGCATGTGTACAGTGGATAACTGGAAGTGTGTGCGTGTGTACAGTGGATAACTGGGAATGTGTGCATGTGAACAGTGGATAACTGGGAGTGTCTGCGTGTGTACAGTGGATAACTAGGAGTGTGTGCGTGTGTACAGTAGATAACTGGGAGTGTGTGCATGTGTACAGTGGATAACTGAGGGTGTGTGCGTGTGTATAGTGGATAACTGGGAGTGTGTGCATGTGTTCATTGGATAACTGAGGGTGTGCATGTGTACAGTGGATAACTGGGAGTGTGCGTGTGTACAGTGGATAACTGGGAATGTGTGCATGTGAACAGTGGATAACTTGGAGTGTCTGCATGTGTACAGTGGATAACTGGGAGTGTGTGCATGTGTACAGTGGATAACTGAGGGTGTGTGCATGTGTACAGTGGATAACTGAATATGTGACCAGCATGTTCTTTCTTCTTTCCCCAAGTTGCTTCTGTCTCCAATCCTGTTTTTCCCCATATCTGTGCTGTATGTGAATGTGGAGGAGGTTTTGGCATGAAGCCTGGACTTTGACTACCAAGATTTCCCCAGATCATTTATGCCTATTTCTTCTGGGCCCCGTAATCTCTGACTTTGCCATCTTTGCCTTCAGTCAGGAGTTCCAAAGACTCACACTGTGAACTGGGTCACGGTTCACACAAGGGCAGCTGGAGGAGTTGTCCAGGAGAAGTCCTGAGGTAGGAGTAGGAAGGTCTGGATTTGGGTCAGTGATCATGGCCAGTGTGTGGGAAAGCTTTGGGAGAGCAGTCTTCTGAGACTTGGTTGAGTCCTGCCTAGGGAGGGAGACATATTAGTAGATTTCAGAAGTTCTTACTGAGCACCTACTGTGTGCTAGAGCAAAGAGCGATAGGATTGAATGAGTTCTGAGGCTAGAGTTCACCATGGGGGAAGAGTCATGGCGTGCCTTACATGTTCAAACTGGGAGTAGACAGCAGACCCTCTTCTCTAGTAGACAGTTATGCCCTTCGCGCTTTGCTGCTGGCTGCCTCCTGTCACGTCCCCTCTGCCTGTCCACGGGCCTGCTCTCAGGAGGCTGGTCACAGAAGGCGAGCATCATTGCTCTTCTGTGGTTTGTGCTTCTACCTTCCAAGGCAGACTTCTCCTTCTGTCTCATCTCATGACCTTGCCTCATACTCCAGCAGAGAAGTGCTACTACAGGTGTCTGCTGGCTTCCCTCCTGCTGCTCCTTTGGCCTTCAGCTCCTCCCCTCCCTCACTCCCTCATCTCAGGCCCGGGCTGCTTTGCCATTCTCTCTCCTTCTCTGAGATTGTGCCCTCAGCACACACAGACATTGTTAGCCCCAGCTGCAGAAGTCTAGTTCAGTGCCTGCTGTCTGTTCCATTTCCCAGCAATGACTTGCCTTCTTACAGACTGGACTTGGCCTCAGCACCTCTAGTTCCACAAAGACTACCCTTTACTGCTGATGCATGTTGCTAAAAGTAATGGCTATGTCTGCATGCTCACCCCACTTGATGTTCCTGCCTTTGTTACTCACTTGGCCTCTTTCCAGAAGCATGAGACCACACCTGCTGGGTTCCTGCTGAGACTTCTCTCTGGAATGCTTTTCCCACAAGTCTAATTTTGGTTTCTGTAGCAGACGTGTCCTGATTTTTCTTCCTAGGCTTTCCTCTCAGTCTCCTCTAGTTTTGATCTGGAAACTGAATGTCACTGCAGCTTGAACTTGGCTTTGTTCCTCTGCTTCAGTAAATGGTGCTGTGGTACCACTGCCCATGGGAGGTCTACAGATTGGATGTCTTTAGCTTCTCTTCTTTCTCAGGGGCCATGTGTTAGATTGCTTCCAGGATCCTGTAACAAACCATCCCAGGTTTGTATCCTCTTAGCTTTATGGACCTGAGGAGTTGAATCTCAGGCCTCATTGGCTAACCAAGGTCGTTGTGATCTTTCTGGAGCTCCACAGTGGATCCGTGTCCCTCCTCTGCCCAGTTCTATAGCTTGTATCTGTTGGGTGGTTCTTACCTCATCTCCATCTTTAGGGCCAAAAGTGTAGCCTTCCATCTTTCTGCCTGTAACCGTATCTCCTGGATGCTGACCTTCAGCTGTTCACTCACACAATCCAGGATAATTATTGCACCTTCAGTCCCTTCATAATCCTGTACAGAGTTCCCTTTGACACATAAAATGCACATTCTCACCCTCTTGATATCAGGGCATGGACCCCAGCCCATCCAGGAGTAAACGTGGTTTGGCTTGCTTCTGGACTGTGTTCATACTCGGTCTGTTTGTCTCTTTCTTCACTGTTGCTTACCTCTCTCTCGGTCAGTGCTGTCAGCTCTTACCTGAACACTGTAGCCTTGTATTTCTATTGTCTCTTCACTGAGTCTGCTCTCCACACAGCAAATGCAGGGAGCTTTTGGGAACTTAAGTCAGCATTTCATCACTACTTACGAACCCCAAGTCTTGCACTGAGAATGCTTGACACTCTCAGCAGTGTTTGCCAGCCCCAGGCTATCTCTCTACTTCACAGTCTTCTGGCTGGTCCTAGACCATGCTGCTTATGACCTCCCTTCTCTGGAGTGTTCTTTGCATCCCCGACTCTGTGCTGTCTTTGTCTCCAGAGCCCTCTCTTTGGAGAGTCTTTCCCTGGCCTGTCCACTCAGTCTAAGGAAGAAACCAGTAACTGTCACCTCATCATGTTTACTTCTCTGTACCCTCTTACCATTCCCCGACTACTTTCTGATTTATCCGTCTTCTCTAACTGGGGTATGAGCTCTCCAAGGGCAGATACTTCATCCTGAGTCATAGCAAGCAGCTGGAGCTGGCAGACCCTCACTAAATGCTGGTGCTGTGTGGCTGGGCAGACTGCTTTGAAGATTAGCTCAGGCCAAGAGAGCTGGACCAATCTGTCATAAGCAGACCTGACGTGTGTCTTAAAGGATGCTATGCCCTGTAGTTGGAAGGAGGAAATCCAGTGTGTTCAGGATCATAAATCAGACTAATGACCATTGCCTCAGGAAGATGCTGAGGACCTGGAGTGTGTTTAAGAGGCTGATGGCTCAGGGAAGGAGGTGGGTCCTTAGGAATGTTCATAGCCATGTTATCTCTTACTGGACAAAGAACATAATTGAAGTCCTGTGAACTCCTCTGTGGGTGGCCAAGAACAACCACTCAGAATTTAGGGCACACTATAACACAAGTCACCTTTTCTCCTTTTAAATTAACTGAATAGGAGCTGGTGAGGTGACTTGATGAGTAAAGGCATTTGTCACTAGGCTTAATGACCTGAATTCTAGTCCCAGGACTTATATGTAGAGGGAGAGAATTAACTCTCAGAAATTATCCTTTGGCCTTTACATGTATATTGTGATGTGTGCGCATACACACAAATAAAAAAATTAATTAACAATATTAATCATTGTATAGCAAATGATTGTATGTAGTAATAAAAACCAGGTAATTCAAGAATGTATGGATGCTTTTTCACTTGACAGTGGTGTTGTATCCTGATAAATCCCTGATAAATTAGTTATTGTTCTTGTTGCTGTAAGCAAACACCTGCAAGAATCAATTGATGAGAGATTCATCAATTAGACTGGCTTGCAGTCTAAGGAGGTACAGTCTACCATGGTGGGCAGCATGGTGGCAGGAACAGCGTGCGGCTGTGGCTGTGGCAGTGGGAACTTGCTCACATCTGAGTGGATCAGGTTATATAGAGAGATGAAGGCTGGCCTTCTGCAGACCGTTTCCTTTTGCCCTTGCTGTTACTCAGTTTAGGACGCCAGACTGTAAGATGTGCAGGGTAGATCTTCCTCCCTCTGTTAAATGAGTTAGAGTAGCTTCACTCTGTTAAATACCCTCATACACATTTCCGGAGGTGTGTCTACTAGGTGGTTCTAAATCTAGTGCCATTGACAGTAAAGCTTAGACATCACACTCCTCATACATTGAAAATGTATTTAGGATGCTCAGTGAACTAAAAGTCATAGCTTAGCCCAAGAGCACTTAGATTAGCTTAGAGTTAGATAAAAATCATCTAACACAAAGCTTGTTTGTGTGCACACATGGGCAATGTGGTTGTATGGCTGACTGAGAGCTCCCAAAACATTTGGGGAGTCTCCTACTATATTATTAGTAAACTTGGAAAAGATATCCACCATCCAGATACTAGTTTTTACTTTACATCACTATGAAGTTGGAAAAATATTAAGTTTTACCATTGCAAATAAGGGACCTTCTGTAGTGGAAAAGATGAATGTCTGTCTGTCCATCTTCTCACAGCCTTTCACCAACACACACTCTTGGGACTTTGTAGGGGGCTTCTCAAAGTAGCCTACCCATATGTATATTTTAAATTTTATTTATGGAGGCATGAATGTGCCATAGCATTCATACGAAGGTAAAAGGACAACTTTGGGGTTGGTTTTCTTTCTCACCTCTCTGTGAATCCCAGGAATTGATCTCAGGATATTAGGCTTGCACGTGGCAAGTGCTTTACACAGAGCCACTCATTCGCTCCTTTTCTTCCTCCCACATAATAATGACACTCCATAAGCTCTCTCGTGTTTTACTTTTTAACTTCCTGTCTTTGAGACTATTAGCTATTACCATGAAACAAACCAGCTCAAAATACAGTGCCTTACAGTAGCCACTTTGGACCCTCGGGATTCCAGGCTTACTCATGCCTCTGTGGCCCTCAGGACTCAGCCTGGTGACTGCTGCACTTGGGTCTTGGATGTGTTCTCGCATATTGAGTCACGGCTCAGGCAACACCACTGTGTTTCATGTGGCTTTCAGTGCTTGGTCTGGGCCCCAAGCAAGTCCTTCTGTGACCAAGGAGGCAGAAGAGGAAGTGAGTCAGACCTTTTCTAAGCTTCTGTGTACATACACTGTCCCATTGGTCAGAGACCGGGCATTCATATATTCAGATGTGCTGAATAATAACACAGATGTGCTTAAATAATTCCATCTGTTTATTGGACACCTTGTATTGCATTGAACAGACACATCATAATTCATCAAATAGGCCTCTATATATTGTTTTCTATCCTTTACCATTTCGGGTAGAGCTTTGTATAGGAAATTATCTCTTTGTTATGCATTTGTATTCAAAGATCTATGGGAAAAGTTCCTGCACCTGGAATTCCGGGTCAGACGGTCTCCAGGGATATAAACTATATATAGAATGTATAGAATTTGTAATTCTATAGAAATTGCTGATTGCCTGAGAGACACTCATGCAGGCTTATACTTTGGTCAACATTTCTTTTTGTATCTAATCAGTACTCTGAGGAGTCCAGGAGACCACAGATACTGCAGATGCTGTTCTGTTACCTTCATTGGCAAAGAGCCAATAGGTGGGGGTGGAAGCAGCTGTCTTTGCTGTGTGACAAGGGGGTGCGGAAGAACCAGCTCCTTGGGAATAGAGGTTTGTTTTTTATTCTTGGGTCACAGCCACCCTGGGACGGCTTGAACAGAACTAAATGACATATAAACTGAGTGGCTGAGATTTTTGTCTTGGTGTCAAAGGTTCCCAAAACAGAGAAGACACCTGGCAGTTTGATTTCTTTTGTTTTTTTTCTTCTTTTGTTTGTTCTGTTTTTCAGTATCTGATCTCTGCATGTCAGCTGCTTATCCTACTAGGGTGCAACAGCCCTACCTTCCTGGGGGACCATAGAGCCAGGTGCTCAAGACATGAGCTCTGATGGCATAAGACATGGTCTGTGATGGGGTAGGACGTGGTCTGTGATGGGGTAGGACGTGGTCTGTGATGGGGTAGGACATGAGCTCTGATGGCATAAGACATGGTCTGTGATGAGGTAGGACGTGGTCTGTGATGGGGTAGGACGTGGTCTGTGATGGGGTAGGACGTGGTCTGTGATGGGGTAGGACATGAGCTCTGATGGCATAGGTCATGGTCTGTGATGGGGTAGGACATGAGCTCTGATGGCATAGGTCATGGTCTGTGATGGGGTAGGACATGAGCTCTGATGACATAGGTCATGGTCTGTGATGGGGTAGGACATGAGCTCTGATGGCATAGGTCATGGTCTGTGATGGGGTAGGACATGGTCTGTGATGGGGTAGGACGTGGTCTGTGATGGGGTAGGACATGGTCTGTGATGGGGTAGGATGTGGTCTGTGATGGGGTAGGACATGGTCTGTGATGGGGTAGGACGCGGTCTGTGATGAGGTAGGACATACAGCTTTTCTGTTTAGAGCTGAAGCAGGGCCCTGGGTCCACTGAGGCTTATGGACCCTCTCTTCTGCCAGGGTCCTTGCTAATGGTTTCTGTTTACCTCAGGCTTTAGCCCTGTTTAGGTTACTGAAATCTCATTTCACACCAGCTTGACTTAGGCCTCTCATACTCCTCTCTCTCAGATCCTCTGAGAGTCCAAGCAAATGGGGCATTAAGGGAATTCTAAAACCACCTGAGCAGTCCAAAACCACATGGTTGCAATGGTGTAGGATGGATGCTGAACACATCGAGATGCCGTGGTCCATGAGATTTGTGCTGGTTTGTGTGTCGGTTGGAGAGATGTGGAGAGACTGACCAGGTTCAGACCCCTGGGTAAACTGGCTGTGGCCTTGGCCACGGTGCTTTCTCCTGCCTAGTTCACTATGAGAGATGATAACAGTGATAGTCTCACACCTTAATGTTGCTTTTAGGAATTGTTTGGCCCATGACTGTCTACTTAGTGCGAGCTTGTTATGGCTGGGCTGTTAGTCAGCAGTACCCAGTATTCCTTCCTCTGATAATGCTGTAGACTCCTGGAGCACAGGGAACATGTCCCATAGTATTCAGTGTTACTATTTCTGGAACAAAGTGGGTCCTTCATGAAAGAAAAGATCATTCCTAGTAGCTGGTGTTACTTAGCACCTGCTGAGTGCTCTATCCATTGCATATCGTGTGTGAGCCTTACACTTGCCAGCTGAGGAAGTTAATGCTAAGAGATTAATTGACTTGTCCGTCCCATAACAGCTAGTGAGCCTGGATTTGGGTTGCAGGCTAAGGCTGAGACAGTCTTCTGCTTGGTGCTGCTTGGGCTTCTCTGTCATGGAAACCACAGGCCTGGCTACAGCTGCTCCCTGTGCAGCTGGGAGACACTACCTGTGCTCTCCCCAGTACCTCGGTACCTCATGAGTACTTGCAGGAGCAGGAAGGTGCAGGTCTGAGTTCCTGGGTCACCATGGAAACTGGCTCTCAGGGTCTCTGTGCTGCCGGTTTTTTCATATTCTGTGTTGTTTTGTGACTAAGCCAGAGGCAACAAACCCCATCACCATAGCTCCACCCTTGTGGAGTGAGTGCAAGTCTGTTTGATTTCTCCTTCTTTGTATGTGTAATTCTTTAATATTCCTGTGCTCTGGTGGGGTCCTTCCTTCTTCCTTGCCTCCCTGTCCCAGAATGTAGCCAGATAATTCTGGCAGTAAGAGCTGGTTTACTGATGCCTGTCCCCTTTCTTGCTGGTACATTGTGAACTGGGGACCCGCGGGACCCCGACAGGCACAGGCAGAGTCGTTAGGCATGGGTCTGACCACCCAGGACCCCTCCAGTATTAGGGCTGAGTCTCATCTCTGAAAGATATTTTGGCAAGAGCTCTTGATGTCTTTAATTATTCTCTGTTCTCCTGGCTGAGAGAATGAGTGATAGGAAACTCGCCTTTTTGTAAGAGAACAAAGAAACTGGCAGATTAAAGGGAGACCTAGAGAGTGAACAGCATTTGAGAGTTATTTTGGTTATCATGTTAAACTTAAAGTCAGACCATAAGCACTTGTTGGCCAGGTCTGGTTGGAGAGTGCCTCTCAGTGGAAGTCTTCTTCCTTGACAGATAATCAGGAGATGTGGTGGGATTCAGGCATCAGCTGATAATGTCCGAAGACACTTATCCAGGGTCCCAGGCTCCTGAGCAGGTCTGTGGGTCTGGACCTCTGGCTGCCCGGGGCCAGAAACCTCATTGCAACAAGGACACTGTAACAAAGGTCACAAGAGCAGAGACTTTAGCAGGAACTAGAGAGGTGGTGTTGCCTGCTTGCATCTGGGAAGAGTGCTTCTACAGGGCTGCCCAGAGGCTTTCACCTAGTGTTCTGAGACAGCACAACCTCATCCAGCCCTAGGGGTATCTAGTGAGAACGGGCCTGGTGGCCATGCTATGGCCACTTGCAAGCACATACCACTGGGGAACCTAGAAAAGACAGTCTTTAGCTGGGCAGCTGACTCAGGGTTTCTATTGTTGTGTAGAGACACTATGACCACAGCAACTCTTATTTATATAGGAAAACATTTAATGAGGCGGGGCTCGCTTACACTTTGAGAGGTTCGGGGTGGGCCATGGTGGCACACAGGCAGACATGGTGCTGGAGAAGTAACTGAGAGTCCTACATCTTACAGGCAACAGGAAATGGTCTGTCTGTTACACTGAGCAAAGCTTGAAGCTTAGGCAAAGGAGACCTCCCTCAAAGTCTGTCCTCACAGTGACACACTTCCTCTAACAAGGCCATACCCATTAGTAGTGCCACTCCCCTTGGGGGCCATTCTCTTTCAAACCACCACAACAGCCATGTGGTAACTGTAGTATGAGGGGAACTGAGGTGGGGTCAGGCAGTAGAGGGCAGAGCTTGGAGGATGTGCTCTAGAACCTTGGCTGTCATAGGTTAATTCACCTACCAGGCACATGTATTGACTCCAGGGCTTCACTTGGGATTGGGGAAGAGCCAGCCCTAGGTTCAGAATTCTCTACAGTCTAGATGGAGCAGGCAGGTAAAGCAACACCCAGGACAGGGAGCTTGAGCTTCCTGAGGCAGCTAGGGGGTCTGGGCTGGGCACAAGATGAGGGAAGTTAGAAATCCCTTGGTGGGATCTTACTGGACTCTTCAAATAGTGACAGTGGCATCTCCAGGGTGCCTGAGCGTGCCCAGTGCTGGGTGCTCTGTGGAGCTGTGTGGAGATACTCTAAGGCTTTGGATGCCATACTTGTCTCCTGTTCTGTCTCAAGCTGATGTGCCAGCCTTGTTCTGAGCTTAGCTACCTGCTCTCTTCTCCAGAGACTTTGTTCTGTCCTTGGCTCTGGTGCAGTGTGTCATCCCTCAGTTTAGTGTCCTTCCTAATGGGCTCTCCAGCCCAGCCCTGCTCCCTCCCCATGGTGTGGCTCCTGTTTTACAAATGGGGGATTGGTACTGTCCAAGGTTCCAAAGTGAGAACAAGTAGCTGGGTCCTCATCTGCTGCCTGGGTCTGAAAATTCTGCCTCAAGTCCTACAGCAGGAAGGCAGGCAGATAGATGGGGTTGGGGGGGGGGGGAATCATCAGCTCAGCGTGCTTTCCTAGGATGCTCCTCCCCCAGTTATTGAGACCGAGTCAGAGTACCAATCTGAGATTAAATCTGGGGTCAGAATGTCTCGGCCTATTCTCCCTCTCTCTCCCCCTCTCCCTCTCTCCCCCTCTCCCTCTCTCCCTCTCTCCCTCTCTCCCCCTCTCCCTCTCTCCCCCTCCTCTCTTGTTTTCTCCCCCCCTCCCCTTTCTCTCGAAGAACTCTTTAAGCTTGAGGCCTAGGATTTAATCCGCAGCACCACAAAAGCAAATAAAAAAGACAGGAGGACAGCATGGATTGATGAGCAATAATTTTATCGTTACCATGGGTTAATCAATACCTTGACATAGAAACTCAGCTTTTAAGGAAAGTTTCATTTTTCTCTCTATAAACAATATAAAATGAGCTGCACGCCTCTAATCCTAGCACTCTCAAAGCAGAGGCAGGGGGATCTCTGTCAGTTTGTATTTAAGATATGACTAACATGGGCTATACAGTAAGTTCCAGAACAGGCAGGGTTACATAGTAAGACCCTGTCTAAGAAAAAAAAAAAAAGGCTGGGCAGTGGTGGTGTGGGCCTTTTAATCCCAGTACTTGGGAAGCAGAGGCAGATGGATCTCTGTGAGTTAAAGGCCAGTCTGGTCTACAGAGCTAGTTCCAGGACAGCCAAGGCTACACAACAAACCTATCTCCAAGGGGGGAAAAGGGAAGAAAAAGAAAACCATTGAGCTGTACCTGACCTGCTGCACTCTAACACTCCTGTGATCCCAGCACTTGGAGGTGGGGTAGAAGGATCACAGGTTCTAGGATAGCCTACACCAGAGGATTTTGTTTGAAAACAAACTAATAAAAGACTCTGTTCAGTGTACATAATTCAAGCTATAAAGATAAAAAATGTAAATATGCACCCAATTTTGTTACACATTTTTGTTAGTAATTGTTTTAGACATTTTTATGGGGCCATAGACTTATATAGAGATGAATATTGAGACAGGTTTCTATAGTATCACCCTCTTGTCCACCATTATGACATCCACTCACCATGAGTAGCTGTTGACCACTTGAAATGTGGCCAGCTTCTGAGGAGATGCGCGCTGTCCTTATGAAGTGCACACTGGTTCTTGAGAACTGTGAAAACCCCTTTGCCTGCTGCTTGTTCTTTCCTACCCACTTGGTGTTTCAGCTGTTGCCATCTGCACCAGCTACCCTCTGTGTCCCTGTTCCCTCTGAGTGTAGTAAGAGGGTTTTGGCCTGGACTTCTGGGCCTAACCTCAAGGTTTAGGCCCACAGAGACACACACATGCTTACAATAGTTTTAGGCCGATCGGCCTAAGGCCCAGGCATATAACTTGCTAACTCTTTACCCTTAATCTAACCCATGACTTTTATTTTGTTTAGCCCTGCGGCTCAGTACTTTTCTTAGAGTAGCATAGTTGTCTTTTGTATTTTTTGTCTTCTCTCTGGCTTTTTTTTTTTTTTTTTTTTTTTTTGTTCTGCCTGTTCCTAGAGTCCTCTTAGTCTGGTAGCCCCACCCATACTTCCTGTCTGCCTTTGGCCAGTCAGTGCTTTTTGTTAAACCAGTGGGTTGGACAATTATTTACAATGGAACAACTTAATCTCCCTACATCTGAGGGCATAACATCCTTCTCCTGGCATTAGAAGCTGCTATAAGCTACCTGACTTTATGTTATGAGAAATTTGCTTTCTTTGTAAACATCTAAGGAATTCTTATGCTTAAGAATTTAGCTGTGTTCTGAGCTTAGCTGGCTCCTCCTAGGACTCATTACTAGGACACACACAGAGCAGTGCCAAGGCTTGTCACTCCTGCCATTTGGATGGACTGGTGCATAAGTGAGGTGCACTGGGCCTCTGGTGGGCTAGCTACCCAGATCTTAGTGGGTCCCCTGTGGTAACTGTTTACAATTTAAATTTATGCAGTTTAGGCAAAGCTGCTCATATAGCCAGAATATTGACCAAAACCAACCTAAAGTCATTGCAACCACTAGTCCCAGCTGAGGTCTCCTAGACCCTGCCAGCAATAGGGTCCTTCTAGAATTTTTCAAACTGATTGCATTGTTAGTATACCTATGTCTGTCTGTCACAGAGACATACACCACAGTCAGACTGGTGTGTGAGTAGTTCTGGGTTCATCTAGAACAGTCTGGATATGTGAGTTCCAAAGAGCTGTACCTGGCAATGGCATGGCATGAAAATTATAGCTACTTGACAGTGTATATGCTTTCTTAGCTTCCTGTGCATTGGTGTTTTACCTGCGTGTATGTCTACGTGAGTGTTGGGTCCCTGGAACTGGAATTACAGACAGTTGTGAGCTGCCATGTGAGTGCTGGAAATTAAACCCAGTTCTCTGGGAGAGCAGTCAGTGCTCTTAACCGCTGAGCCATCTCCGCAGCCTCAGCATGTATACTTTTGTGAGCCAAACTTGTTCAAAGATTCCTCAAAGCAGGGCTGTCTAGCTGTGGTTTTTAGAGACTTCATTCAGGTCACCTTGACACAAACTGAGAAATCTGAGTAGGAAGGTGTGCCCCAGGCACACTGTCCAAGTAGATCAGACTGGATTCTGTGTGTATGCCATAAGATCATCATCTGTTTCATTATCACAGGATAATCTTTCTTTTGCAGACGACATGGCTGAGCTCCTCCTAGGAGAGTCGAAGCTGGAGCAGCACTTGAAGGAGAAACCCCTGAGGCAGGGAGCCAGTCCCCGGGGCCCCAGACCCCAGCTGACTGAAGTACGGAAGCATCTGACTGCTGCTCTGGACCGAGGAAACCTCAAGGTACCATGGGCCTCTGGGACGAAGGGGGTGGTAGGTAATGCTACCATCATCTGGGGACAGTGTGTGGTTTGGGAAAGGATATGGGGAGCAGGATATGTTTGGAGCAGGTCTGTCCAGTGCTGGGGATGTCTTATTCAGCAGGCACACACTGCATGATCAGTACATCCATCCTGCTGCCTGGCCTGAAGGCTTCCAGCCTAGTAGGGGCCTCTGCAATGACACATTCTTCTGAATGAGGAGATCATTTCTCTCCAGATACTTGAAACAGAGTCTCATTCATTATTAATTATAGTTCAACATTAATACATTAATACAGAGCTTCCTTCTTAAGTCACATGGCTAATGAATGTCATACATCCTTGTGGCCAGAGCTGGGGCCAATAGTCCAGGTGTGGCTTCATTGTGGGAGGGAGCTAGGAACCTTTCTAACTTTTGGCAACCCCTTCCCTGCCTCCAGGTCCAGGCCATCTTGGCCACTGCCCCTCCGCCTTCTGTTTCTGGTCTTCATGGCTCTGTCTGTTCCTTTTCACAGGGTTCTCCTTACATGCATGTTTCCGGTCTCACAAAGGCTGGCTCTCCCTGTTTGCTCTGCCTGTCCCCCATCCCTGGAGTCCAGTCTTTGCTACTTTCTGATATTATTCTTACTGTATTAGTTTCTTTTCCCAGTGGTGTGTGATAAAATACCCCCACGAAGTAACTCAAGGGAGAGAGTGTTCTATCTCTCAAGGGAGAAAAGCCGAAGAAGTCAGCAGGGGCTTGAAGCGGTTGGTCACGTCCACAGTCAGAAGGCAGAAAGTGGTGGACACTTGCACTTAGCCAGCTCTCTCCTTTGTATACAGTGTAAAATCCCACCGAAACTAATCCCTTACAGGCATGCCCAGGATCTAAATATAGGCCACACAGGTGTGCCTGGAGGCTTGTCTCCTGGGTGATTCTAGATCCTGTCACACTGGCTTAGCTGATAGCACCTCCTCCAGCCTGCACATCTTATGCTCTGCCCTTCCTGGATTATGTTTTCTACTGAGGTTAGCAGTTTCTGGGGAACTTTGGAAGCTATGATTTCTTTTTCCTTTTATTTGATAAGTTGCCTCCATCCTTCTCTTCCTGTCCCAGAATCTTTTTGGGCTTCCTCTTGGCCTTTGCACTTGTCTGTATGTTGTGCACAACTTCGCTCAGTCCCACAGAGGCCATATCCTGTGAGTGTGCGCGTGTGTGTGCGCGTGCGTGTGTGTGTGTGTGCGTGTGTGCGCGTGCGTGTGTGCATGTGTGTGTGTGTGTGCGCGTGCGTGTGTGCATGTGTGTGTGTGTGTGTGTGTGTATGTGTGTGTGTATGGATGCTTTGTCTACATGTATGTCTGTGCCTGATATCCTCAGAGGCCAGAAGAGAGTGCAAGAAAACCTGGAACTGGGGTTCCAGATAGTTGTGAGCCACCATTTGGGTGCTGATAATTGAACCCAAGTCCTTTATAGGAGTAACAGATGCTCTTAACCACTGGGCGATCTTTCTAATCCAGAGGCCATATTCTTTTGTAATTCTAGATTGAAGGTTGTGCTTCTTGTCAACCTGCTGAGTGACCTGGGGAGGTCTTTCCTTTCCTTTTCTGGCTCAGTTTTGGTTTACAGTGGACTTTGTGAGACGGTCCCTTTGTACCCTCCCAGTTCCTGGCTGCTTCAAGCTGTGAGCCTGCATTCCAAGCCATTCTTCTCAGTAGTCTGGCTATCTCTTCTGCTTGTTGCAACAGGTCTTGAACAATGTTGGCACAAGTATTCTGTGTCACGGCCTCTGGAGGCCTCTCAGAGTGAACAGTCTCTGTCTGTCTGCTACGTGAGCGTGGCTCAAGAGGCTAGCTCGAGGACTTTCTTGTCATGTAGGATGCCCAGCTGATAAAGGACACACTGCTGCAACTGGAGCCTCAAAATTAGTCTTCACTTGCTAACCTGTGGCCAGTGCTGGACATCCGCTCACAGTCAGGGGCCAGTTGTCTAACCATGGGGCTTCTAGTGACTTTGGTGGTGGGTGCTGGTCAGCAGGAGAAGGCTGAGGAACAATGGATCCCTTGAGCAATGATGAAAACCAATCAAGCCCAATGTCTTGGAGGCATGAGCATGATACTATGAATGTGTATTAAGAGGAGACATCTGGCTCATTTCTTTTTCTGACCCATTATGTTCTGGAAAAGTTTGCCATGTGTTTCACATCTCAGCTCTCTATCCTTTGCAACTCAGAGTGGTAATAACATTGAGTTTCATGTTGGAATTCCGAGTTAGTTCCAGTCTGTCTTTATAAGTCATATGATCTTGGGAAGTTCCTTCCTCTCTAAACTTCCTGTCTCTCAAGATTGTCCTGAGGCTTAACTGGAAGTTCTTTAAAACTACAGAATGTATCAGGCATGTGTCCTTTACTCGTATCTTACAGCTTCTACTGGAGATTTTCTCTGTCACTGGTTTTTACCTTTTCCTGACTAGTAAAGAATGTTCTAGAGCTCCTTTCCTTGACCATAAATCCCCTGTGTCTCCAGGGACTGAAGACATGAAGAGTTGAGCCAGCTGTCAGTGCGGCCAAGACAGATCTGGGGCCAGAAGTTAGAGGACAAGGAAACTGCATGAGCACGGCAGCCCCGGCTCTGTGTGGAGCTCAGTGGCCGTGGCCGTGGTCGTGGCTTGGGTGTCTTCTCACTCTACAATGTCATGGATAGACTCAACCAACAAGTCCTCCCAGACCGCCTATCCTATGCTTCTGGACTTGTCACTTTTCTTCAAGCTGATTCAGATGGCCCTTCAGTTTCCTTGTGGCAAATACATGTTGTGTTTCTCTGTGGCAAATACATGTTCCATAAAATTATTTATTTAACCGTTTGTAGGTGTGTGGCTCGGTGGTTGTAAGTAGTACAGCAACAGCCTTTTTTCATCTTCCCAAACAGAACCTCTATCCCTATTAAAAACAAGTTCCAGAGGTTTGGGGAAGGTGTCAGAGGATTCACTAGGAAAGCTTTCTGATAGTGGAGTGTCCTGTGGTGAGGGCTTCTTCATACCCTCTTCTCCCTTCACAAGTCTACTTTAGTCTTGTCTTCAAATAAACTTCTGAATTCTTGCACAGTTATGTCTCCCTTGGGCCACTCCTGACTCTTTTGCTGCCCCCTCCCCCCATTGCTCACTCTCTCTTCTTTAGGGTATCCTGGTGCCTCTGTTCCCTTCTCAGAATTACCTAGAAGCCACCTAGCTGGCATGGCAGCTTTGCTGTATATGGTCACAAGTGCCCTGTCATCCGACCCCCTAATACTATAGGCACTGTGTGTTTCTGGGTGTATATAAATTGGATGGCTAGGTTCAAGAACAAGTCCTGGGAGCAACAATGGATGTTCCTTACCTAGGCAGCTGGGTGCTTCCTCTCTCTTTGGCTGACATGGTGTCAGGGAGGCAGAAGATGAGACTTGTAAGTAAGGGGAGTAGGGATGAGAATGTGACCCCTTAGCTGTCGTGGCCCTCAGCTTCCCAGTCATGACTGTCTTCATGGGAAAGGTCCACCCTGCCTTTGCACCCTTTGGAAATCTTGGTTCCATCTTGAGTATACTCACCACTTTGAGCAGGACCCACCTGGATGGCAGGCACCTCCCTCTTTGAGACGGTGTTCACATTCTTTACTTTGCCCTGGAAGCCTTTCTTCCTTCTTGGCCCAGCCCAGGCCTGTGGAGAGCGCGGGAGTTTCATCTAGTTTTGCTTTCTCATAGCTTTATTAAGGTATACGGTACATACTGGGCCACCTGCCTTCAAAGTATACAGTTGAGAGACTTCTAATGTATTTATAAAGTTGCACAACCATCAATGCTGTTGGTTCTCAGACATTTTCTTTCATTACCTCAAAAAGATAGCCCATAAATCCTTTGTAGTCACTACCCCCAATCTTTCAGGCATACTCACAGTGATGATTCTGTAAATTTACCCGTATGAACTTTTCTTAACAATGGGGATCACTATGCCATATGGCCTTTTATGACTTGTTCACTTGGTATGTTTTTGTGGATTTGTCCATGTTGTATCCTATATCAGTAATTCGATCTTTCTTATTATGACAATAATAACTTTATGACTATCTTATGTTTTGATTGACTTGGGTTGCTTGCACTTTGGGGCTATTGTACTAATAGTGCTATAGGCATTCATATAAAAGCTTTCCTGTGAGGCTCTGTGGAGTTTTTTTGCAGCAAGTGTCAGGGCCCTTTGGAACACTGCATGTAATATTGTAGGAAATTTTTGTTTTTTGTTTTTTTTTTTCTTTCTAGTCAGAATTCCTACAAGAATGTAATCTGATCATGGCCAAGTTGAATTATGTGGAAGGAGATTATAAAGAAGCCTTGAACATCTATGCCCGGGTGGGCCTTGATGACCTGCCACTGACGGCCGTACCTCCCTACAAGTTGCGGATGATCGCTGAGGCCTATGCTACCAAAGGTGAGGACAGCATGCGTCCCCTCAGCCCTGTGACATTTGTGCTCTTAGCTGGTGATTACTTGGCTGTTCCCAGCAAGGCCACAAGCGTCAGCCCTACTGCACATGCTGGATGACATTAAGCCCATAACACCTTGTTTCTTCAGAGCCTTAGTTAGTTTTACATTTTGGTGAGGTTTCTAGATAGTACACCATCTATGCAGTGACATTTTTGATAATTAAGTGGCTGCACAGTATATGCAGGAATTTGCTTCATAGGTCATCTGACCACAGGGCCAACCATGTTTTTATTTGTTGGTATTACATTTGGGCTAATGGAAGGCCAATTTCTGACTCTGTAGTCATTCCTCTAACAGTCCTCGGAAGGGCCGACAGCTCTCTCTCCTGCTGTGAAACAGCTTCAGTCTTGTGTAAGTGGAGGAAAGTGAGTGACGAGAAGAAAGATGGAAGGCAGTGTGTATGCTACCTGGCCAGTGCTGTCACTGAGCTACGTCCCTCCTCTGTCATATCCATGTCATGTGGTTATGAGGAGGAGGCCAGACCATGTACGGAGAGCACTTAGTATGGCACCTGGCACCTACTCAATGTTCAATTAATGATACTTTAATGTCAGCCCCAGACAGGAGACTCATGTGCAAAGGCTAAGACAGTGGCACCTTTTCAGATAGAGAAGTTTCTCTGGGCTGGCAGGTCCCGGGATGCTTCCAGACAGGAGACACTTAGTACTGGGCTTCCCGAGGATTGGCATTCATAAATGGGTCACACAAAGCAGGTACACATTGCACCTGGCTGGCTGGCACAGGAGCAGGGAGCTGATATGGGGCTGCAGGTGGTCCAGACTAACTCATCCATCCTCTGCAGTCCTGAGCAAGCCTCCAGCCTGAGGTTTACTTCATAAGAGATGTGACAGGCT
Source organism: Phyllotis vaccarum (assembly GCA_033318265.1). Lineage (NCBI taxonomy): Eukaryota > Metazoa > Chordata > Mammalia > Rodentia > Cricetidae > Phyllotis > Phyllotis vaccarum. Next base: position 49,293,356 of record JARWLC010000006.1, read on the forward strand.
TGATGTCCTCACCCAGTTCCTTGGAGCCTCCAGAGTTTCTGGGTTCATCTAATTATCTAAACGTAACTGTGAGTTGGAAAAAGATGACCCTGCTTTTGACAATGCACTCAGGCAAGTTAATGGGCATGGTCCTTTGAGGTTGTCTTCTGGGTCTGTCTTTGTTTGTGTATGTCTAAGAAGCAGGGGCCTAGGTTACTCGCCTCTCTCTTTGGTACATTGCACTTCTTCACAGGTCTTAGGCTGCTAGAGCTAGCTGTGTGTGCAAGCACATGTGGATGTGTGCTCCTTCAGCCAGGATCAATACTGTAGAATGAGCGAATCTTCATTAGGTAATTTCCCGTTACCTGACCAACCTGGGGGCTGGTGGTCGGTAACCAGGAGTTGGTTTGTTGGTTAGGGCTATGGGGTGACTCTGGACCTTCTTAGCATCAGGATTTAGTTTTGGTTCTTTCCATCTTAAGATGGACGAGTGAAGGTCTGTCTGCAGGGCACTGCCTGCTCAGTCTTGTCCCTGAATTTGGTCCTGAGTAATAATAACATGCTTAGCAGTGGGCACTTAGATACAAGGCTGACACTGGCTCTTGAGACCTTGGTACCTAACAAGACACGTGGCTCTGGTTAGTTTCTAACATCTGCAGGTATGTGCAGAGCCACACATGTGCTGGTCAGTGGGTGGTCACTTTGAGGACCCAGACGCTGAGATCCTGGAGAACTGGAGAAAGGCCACGTACAATGATAGAGTGAGCACCAACTCTTAGCCATCTGCTTGGGCCTGTGCTGACACTGTCCCACCCTGGCAGTGTTTGGGTGGCAGTATTAAGGCTCTTGTGCTGCCTCAGTTATCCCCTGTGTCCAAGTCTCCATGGGTTATAAGGATTATATACAACTATATGCCTGTCTCTATCTGACACATAGTATAATAGGACTGTCAATGAGGCTGGAGAGATGGTTCAGTGCTAAGAGCTATTGCTTTTCTTGGAGAGAACCTGAGTCTGATTCCTAGTGCCCACATAGTGGCTCATGTATGTGGTGGCTACATATACATATATGCAGGCAAAACACTCATACACAGAATAAAATGAAAAAAGTTAAAGAGTGTTGTTGGAGAACTGGGAGGGTACTTGAGGTAACAATCACAGATACCTTGCCGACCCAGTCCTTGGAGATGTCCAAAGACAAGCCAGTTCTCTGGGGAGCTCATGAGATCCTAGTTCTGTGTCTTCACCAGGATCCTAGCGATTTGTCAGGGAAGATCTCTGACTGGGAAATCTGGATTGAGTAGTGTATGGAGTATCCTTAAATCAGAAGCGTGCGACTCTACTTTTCTGTCTTTGGAAAGAGAGGAAGGACAACTGTCTAGTCAGGTTAGAGCTACGTGGCAGGTGCTCCGTGACGTCAATCTTTACCTCTCCCGTGCTCCCTGCACACGCTGTGGGGAGAAGAATTATCTGCGCACTTTCTAGGTGTCTCATGATGTCACAGGGGCTTACTTGGCCAGGGTTCTTCAGAGCCAGCAAATGTCATTTAACCCATAGCTGGAGGTTGTCCTCCAGCTAGAAAATGCTCACCTTTGCTTACTGAGAATCAGAAGCCAGTGTGTAATTATTACATCATCCTTCCTCTCTTTCCTCCCTCTAAACCTTCCCATTTAGCCCCTTGCTCTCTCTTAAATTCATAACCTATTTTTCATTGACTATTATTTTATATATTGTATATATAATGTAGATATTCTTAAATATATATACTATGTATATGTACATAGATATTCCTAAATATGACCTGTTCCGTCTGTATAATGTAACTTGTATGTACATTCAGGGCTGATGATTTGGTGTTGGATAACCTGTTGGTGTGCCTTCCCTGCGGAGGACTCTCCTCCACTTTCAGCAGTCCTTAGTTGCCTGTTGTTCTTTGTGTGGGGCTAAGGCCTATGGTCTTTTCCCATCTACTTTGGCATATCAATTGGAGTCATCTTTGTTCAGCTCCTGCTCAGGCAGTCGTCCTGAGGAGACTCTATGGGTGCAGCTTCTGACATTGCTAGGAGGCACAGTCTCACACAAACCCCCTGATTCTTTGACTCTTACAATCCTCCTGCCCAAGGAGAATTTCTTGAGAAACATTTCTCCTTAGCTCTGTGACTTCTGTCCTAAGTAGAGAAAACATACTGTGCTGGGGAGCTTTGTAGAATCCCTTTATGGGCTCTTCTTCCTATTCTGAGTTTGACATCTCTGCTTTTAGTCATAAGGTCTTGAAGTCCAAGGGCTGTGGGCAAAGTTATATTTCACTGGTTCTCAGTTTTCTCATCTATAGAGAATGATAGTAATAAGTTGGGAGAGGATGCACATAAAACACTCAGCACAACGTTTGCACAGGAGCAAATGTTGCTTGTTTCTGTTCCAAGTGTCCTTGTACTTAACCTTGAGTGGATGCACCTCTTCTGACAACTCGAGGAACATCCAGTTATGGGTAAGAGAGAGGCTGACTTTCTTGAATCAGCACACTGCTGCCTCTTGGTTGTACTTCCTGGATATGTTGGAGGGAAACTTCTAGGTGCAGCTTATCTGATGCTGAGGCCTGGAGAGATGATTAGGGAAATGTGGTACCAGTGCTCAGGGCAGCTGGAGAGGTATCCGAGCAGGATTGCTTGTGGGCAGGACCTGGCTGTGTGCCCTGAACCTCATTAGTCTTATCCAGGACTGACTTGGAAGAGCCAGCACTAATGATTTCATCACAGAAGACCTTTCATGTTGGGATGTGCAGTTAGTTCAAGAAATGTTTCTTTAGGAGCAGACATTCCCACAGCCACATACAGCTCTTCCTCCAGAGTGGGATGGAGATACTGATGAGGAGGGCTTGAAAAGAAGGAGACACATACATCCTTGGGCTGGTTTCCTCTTCCCTGGCTTCCCCTACCAACCAGGAGTCAGGGGCCATCCTGTGGTGCTTGCTAGCTTTCTCTACAGACTGCAGCGTTCATAGACCTCTCTGCTTCTTAGCAGTGTGTGAAGAGGAACAGCAGAGAGGAGATGACAATGATGTACCGGCTCATTTACAGAATGTCTCAGCACTTGTCATCTGCCTTATTGCTTAGAACCATCCCAGCCACTACACCCTTCCTCAGCTGCCTACTGTGTGCATTAGGAGCCTGTCTATAGGTGGAGTGTGAGAGAAGGAAATGGAGCATCTGTCCTCCACAGGGGCCTGCACAGAGGTTAGGAGAGCTCTTAGGCAGATTTTCACAAATCTGCCAGTTTTCCCAAAGCTGGGGAGCTGTAGTTTTTAAACAAGATATGTCCAAAACAGTTTGTGTCTTAGACAGTCTCGGCTTGAAAACACGGTGTCTTCACACACCCACACACTTCAGCTCAGTGTAATCAGCCCATAGGCCAGACCCGGAGCATCTGTCAGCAAAGGAAGAAGCTCCTGGAACTGCTTTTTTGAGGAGCCTTCCCCCAGGAGAGAGCCAAGCTAAGTCCACATCTTGGAGATGATCTACGGATGACTGGCTTCACCCTGGAGGTGATTCACAGAGGGCTGGCACTGTCAGGTACTGCTCATTTACCACCACACTCTCCTTAGTCCTGGGCACATGGGTGCTCTCAAAAAATGTTCAAAACAAATTGAATTGGGAATTTCTTCAGGTAGTGGCAGCTGTGACTTGAATATCATTATGCTCTAGGAAGATGGCACATTAATACCACTGAGGAAGCATGTATCTTCAGTTAGGATTTTCCTTCACTCAGTTTGAAAGAAAACAAAACAAAGTATGTTCACTCTTTTTCCTTAGGGCAAATTCTAACATCTCCCTGTGTCAGGAAGAGATGAGACCCCTCAGCAGGGTAACTTAGGGAATGAATTTCCTCTCAAAGCTTTGTTTTTCCTCCTGGAATATTGCTGTCTGGCGGTTACTCTGATTTTCCTAGGAATACAGACAGGCTTCTTAATGTTCTCAAGTCACAGTTGAGGCTCTTGGCTGCTAGGAGAATTTAGGTTTGGAGGGGTTGGTTCCAGTCTGCTCATGTGTGGGCCTCAAGCATCCAGGTAGGTAGTTCAGTTGTACTGTCCTCTCTGGGCTGTGGGCTGAAGCTTATGGGCCAGCTGGCTCCTTGCTTAGCCAGCAGCCTCAGTCCTGGGAAAGACGATCACAGTTCATCTTCTCAGCTTGCTCATATATGTTAGCAGAGGCTCCATAGAGGGGACAGGACAGTGGAGATCTGAGGACAGTCTTGAATTTGGCTAGAAAGGTGCAGAAGCTGCTGGGTACAGGCATAATGGTAAGGCCTGTCAGGCCTCTGCCCACTCCAACTGCCTGCTTGGCAGGTGAGATGCACAGGTGTACTCTCTGGACACGGGCCATAGCTTGTACTTGGGCATACACAGGGTAGCAGTATATGGTCACTGACCTCAAATCAGGCTGAAGACTCCTTTGTAGTCCCGCCAAGATTTCTTTAGATAAAAGAAAACCCAACCCAACTAAACCTCAGTGGATCTGAGTTCAGAACTCGCAGACCTGCCTCCTTTCTCTTTGATTGTCTGGTCACCTGCCCTCCTACCACTTCCCATCCCGGCTGAAGGTAAGTGGAGAGCATTAGGCTCTGTTTCTCTTGAGTTTGATGCTCAGGACTTAGCCGGGTCCTCAGTGAGTCTCTGCTGGCCCTGACAGGATTGCACCCCCCTCCTTGATGGAGTTCCCTGTATATTGCAACCATATATATTGTGACCAGAATGGGCCCAGCATGGAGCCTTGAAGAAGGGGTAGCCCATTTCAGAATCAGAGGGAAAGGGTAAATGCCACAAGAGTGACTCTTCTGAGTAAGAGTCCTCAAATAAACCAAGAGCCTTCTGCGCCCATTCTTTGTTGGGGCAGCCCTGATAGGCAAAACAGGGATGAGCCAGGTAACTGCCCTTTGACAAGGTCACTGTGGTCTTGGGAGACCTGTCCATAGGTCCACACTGAAGAAGTGGGGTTCCTAGGGAAGAGCGGTCTGGAGCAGAGGAGCTAGCGCACATTGCAGAGGGTCCTACAGAAGGAGAGCTACATCTGTCCAGCTTCAGAATCTGAGCAGTTAGCTGGGAAACAGAAAGAAATTCAGTGTGAGTCTGTAGAAACTCTGAACAATCACAGCTCCCTTGGATTGGCCTTTATATATAAGAGTTCTAGAGCAGGTGTGTGGAGTGACAGACTGGGAATACACTTGTCCTGGGAAATCTCTGGTATTGCAGGGTTGTCAGTTCCTGCAAAGACACTGAGGGGTCTGGGCAGTGCAGTGCTGGAATTCTAGGCAAGGCCATGGACTCCAGAACCTGCAATGTGTATATGACCTTGATGTCAGGCACTTAGCTGTTCTGTTCTGTTACTTGTAAGAGATTTAATCTAACTATGGTGTTTTTTTTTCCCCCACAAAATGGGGTTAACAACACTCACAAGAGTCTGGAGAAGACCAATGATGATAAGTGAGAAAATGCTTCAAAATGTACAGATGCAGGTCAAGCTAAGGGCCTTTGTGTGTAGCATCATCTCAAATGGCTGCTTCCTCATCACTCCCACATCCTCACATCTGCACAACAGTGAAGGCTTTGCCCCCTTGCACACTTAAGTGCTTGGGTTAAAGGTCTAACTAGAGCCCAGAATGGTGCCTTTAGCTGTCCCTAGGTTGAGTTCTTTACCCTTCCTCACAGTGTAGACAAATATATGTGTATGATATATTCAGTTTATAGATGTGTCAAAAGGACATGGCACACCATGGCATAGCTATTAGCAATCTGCTGTGTGCTCCAGACCCTCCCTATGCCCATGAGTTTGAGTTTTTCTATAAAAATGGGATTTTTTTTTAAACATACCCCGCTTCTCTGTTTCCACCTTGAATGCCTTTCCCAGCAGTAGATACATTTCTGCAATTTTTAGCACTGCTTGAGTTTGTATTGTGTGGGTGTCACTTCGGCCTCTGTTTGGACACAGCTCCTGTTTTTAGCTTTTCACTATTATCCCTAAGACGGTCAGGCATACCTTCCTAGCCTGGTCTTTGTATTTGTTCTTCATGGTTTCCAGAGGAGTTCCCAGAAATAGAGATTCTGTGTCAAAAGAGAAGAATTTCTAGATTTTTTTGCAGAATGTGCAGATTTATGTTAGGATTTGCAATGAAATGCTCTCTCAAGTTCGTGTGTTGAAGCTTGGGCCCCAGCTGGTAGAGCTATGTTGGGAGATAATGGAAGGTAAGAGATGGGGCCTTCTTAGAAATAGGAGGTTCCTGGGGAATGATGCTCTGAAAAGGTGTATTTTGTCTCTGCCTCCTTCCATCTCAGCCTCACTGTACCCTCTCAACATGGTATCACAGCTCATCACAGGCCATGTGGTAGTATCAGGTGACCCTGAGCTGAAACCTCTGCATCTGTGGGCTAGGAAAATCCTGCCCTCCTTTGAGTTGGTTTTCTTAGGTATTTGTTACAGCCTGCCTGTCTGCCTTCAGTGTGAGGGCCAGCCTTCTCCGTGTGGCCCCCACTGTGTGACAGACTAATCGTGTCTGTGCCACATTGTCTAAGGTAGAAGACAAATTCCTGTCCCACTACCTTCCCACAGTATTGTTTATAGCTTAAAAATATTTTGTGTGTGTTTGTGAGTGTGCTTGCGGGTGTGCATACCACCACACACCTGTAGAGTTTGAGGACAATATGCAGGATTCAGTGCATCCCTATGTGGGTTCTGGGGATTGAACTCAGGCTGTCAGGGTTAGTGGCAATGCCTTACCTGCTGGGCAGTCTTGCAGGTCATACCCCCAATATAAACAGCCCAGTGCACTCCAGCTAAGGAGACTAACAAAACAAGGTCTACAGTCTCACTACAGAACATTATTCAGCCATAAAAAGAATGGTGATGCTCTAAGATCTAAGAACTTTGAAAGATACTAAGTCAATGAAGTCAGACACAGAAATACTTACTAAAATTTAACTTATAAAAAAATTCTGAAATAAGAAACTCTATAGAGACAGAACGTATAGCAGTTAACTATGGGTGCTGTGTGGATTAGGCTCTGGGAAGTAATCTATTAAGCATTAAGTTTCTCTAAGAGGTGATAAAACTTTCTAAAATCACTTGTGGTAATGGTTTTACAACTCCAAATATACTAAAAAGCTATTTATTGCATACTTATAAAGGTTCAATTTTATGGCAAAATGTGTGAATCATACATTGATAAATTTGTTACTTAAAAGCAAAAACCTAGAGCCAATGAGCTGTCTCAGTGGGGGAAGGTACCTGCACACAGTCTTGACAACCTGAGTTTCATTATGTCTATGTATTACTTGTGTATAATTAAAAATCTTTAAAAAGAACAATGCTGCTATAAATAGCTGTGTATAGATTGGGGTGGGCATGCATTTTCATCTAGGTAGGCATCGTGTATAACTAGAAGTATATGCGAGAGTCACTGGGCCATGCGGCACCTCTGAGTTTATCATTTTGAGGAATTAGAAACTATTTCCCAAAGGATTTTCACCTGTACAGAGGAGATTTTTCTCTTACTCAACGGCTCTCAGTTACAAATAGCTCCTTTGTAAGGAGATTCTGTCCTCCCCCTCCCTCTTCTCCCCCTTCTTCCCTCCCTCCTCCCTTCTTCCCTCCCTCCGTCCCTTCCTCCATTCCTCTCTCCTTCCCTCCCTTCCTCCCTCCTTGATGGGATTTGTCTGGTTTGAATTTGCTGGTCTCATGTATGTTGTTACAGTTTCTGTGTGCCAGCACTGTTAGGTCTGAATGACTCCGTTTTCCTTGGAGTCATCCACCATCTCCTGCTTTTAGAATCTTTTCACCTTCTCTTAGACCCTGAGCCTTGAGGAAGGGAGTTTAATGAGGACACCCCATTTAGGCATTCAAAGCCTCTCCCCTGGCACACTGTCCAGTTTTGGGTCTCTATGTTAACACCACATACTGCAAGAAGCTTCTCTGGCCTATGAGTATAACAATATGTTATCAGGAGCCACTTAGAGTGATAGCAGCAGTTTCCCAGCAGTGTGCTAGCTCAGTGTTTTTGTGGTTTTGGTTTCCTATCTGGAAATCATTGCCTAATTAAGGTGAGAAAAATAATTCCTTTGGTTTATTCTACAAAGAGCACTGTGGTGTTAACTCATGAACTTAGGTCATATAACTCCATTATGAGTTAATTTTTATTTATTTTTACAAGGGTAGGGCCCAACTTTATTCTTTTGCATGTGGAGTTTCTGTTTAGAACCATTTCCTTCCCCTTGAACTGTCTGCTCATCCTTATTGTTGACCATACTTGTGAGCGCTTATCTCTGGACTCCACTGGCCGTGCTTGTCCTTTGTATTGCCCAGTAGCCTTGTGATAAGCTTTGACTCCGGCAGCCTTCTGATATGCTTTTCCATCTTAAGGTTGTCTAGGCTCTTGATTACGTACATCTTCATATAAACTCTAGGACAGATTGTAAGTTTGGACAGGGAAAGCTTTGACTGGGGCAATGTCAAATCTTAGGTGTACTTGGACAGTACTGTCATCTTGTAATTCATGAGCATGGAATGCCTGTTTTTTCACTTTAAATAATATCATCCAGTTTTTGAGTATCCATATCTTACATTCCCTCTGAACATTTTGTTCTTTTTTATGTTACTATAGGTAGGCTTGTTTCCCGATTTCATTTTGAGATTGCTGATTGTCATTAAACATGCTGTTTGATAGTCCACAACCCAACTGAACTATTAGCACTAGTGTTTTTATTTAATATTTTGATGTCTGCAAATGCAGATGGTTTTCTTCCTCCTTCGCTTCTGTTGCAGTTGCTCATCTGATGCATCCAGCGCCTTCTCACTGGTGGTACAAATGAAATGACCGGAGCCGATGTCCTCACTGTGGGAAGCCTGGGTACCGTGATTGTTTAGGCCACTGACTGAGTTCTCATTTATGGCTTTATCAGCTCCAGGGAGTTCTCTTTTGGTTCTAGTTTATTGGGTTTTTAAAGGTAGAGAATTGAAAGTGCTTTTCCCCGTTATGAAGGCCATGTTTCTTGCGTGCTTCACCCTTTCAGCATGCCCATTTCCATGTGGGCTCAGTCCTGTGTTCCTGGGGTGCCTCCCATTTGGTCGTGATGTCTAATCATTTTCTGTATGGCTGGCTTTGGTGAGTTATTTTTGTTGAGGATTTCTGCATCTACATTCATGCAGGACACCTGTGCTTTTCCTTGTTATGAAGACACTGACGTCAGAAGATGGATTTTGTGAAGCAGGCCCTCCACTTTGGCTTCTTGGCATCACTTCCCTTTTAAACATTCTTATTCACCAGGGATTTTCTTTGTGGAAGGTTTAGGATTGCTAGTTCAAGCTCTTGTTGCCCACGCTCCGCACTCTTCTGTGTATGGCATCTGTTGCCATATTGGTGTTTGCTGTGCTGGAATTCTGTTTATTTTGACTTTCTTTTGGAGACAGTCTCACTTTGTTGTCCAAGCTTCCCTTGAATTTTCAATCCTCCTGCCTCAGCTTTCTGAGTAGGTAGGACTAAAGCTGTGTACCACCCAGCTATCTTGCATCTTTCCAGTGGGCACCGAGTCCCTCAGTGACAACCGACCATGCTTCCTTTTAGCTGGTTCTGCTCAGGGTTGCAGCTTTGAGAACACTCTGCATTTCATCTCTCAGGAATAATTTGTGTTATAAAGCAGACTCAGTACACATCATGGTCAAAGCAAACAGCACTTTCTGTACATGCAGTTGATTGACGGCGTCAGTCTAGTGGACAGATTCTGCTTCTTCTCTTGCCAGGAAGCTGCTAGCTATTGGCATATTTTAAGCAGCAAGAACGATTTGCATGTATGTGTAAGTGAGAATATCTCTCTGGCTCAGGGTGAAGTATAGACAGCCAGGAAGAAGGCTTGTGGAAGGCTGTGAGCTGGCCTGGGCCCTTCCTCCGTTTTCTGCATTTTCGGAGGCTCTGTGTTTCCCTGGGTTAGTCAGTTGATTGGTGCCTGGCTTTGGCCACCAGGAGGCACTGCTGGAAGGCATTGGGTAGAATGAGAGAAAAGTCATGTCTAGCTCCTGACAAATGGAACTTCCCTCTCTGTTTAATTCCCACACAATGACCCCAGCTTCTGGGCTCTTTCAACTCCACCTCTCTCTGGCCAATCCAGCCTTTGTGATGGCAGCAACTTCCTGCCGATGTTGGATTCTTCATCTTTCATCTCTTATGCAAATACTTCCAAATGTTAATATCCCTTGTTTCAAAGAACTAGCATGCTTCCTTTGTCCTCTTTGGTCCCGACAGATACCAGCAATACAGCCAAACCTAGATTCCAAGTACAAAGGGCTGCCCCAAGGCCAAGGCAGACATGTCATAACTGGGAAGCCTTTGAAAGACACTGGGGGGCATTGTAAAGAGATGCAGTAGGTGGTGGGGACAAGCTGTATGTATGTAAGGGGATGTGAGGCAAGTGAGTGTGGGAAGGATGAAGGTGGCTGCCCAGCCCACTGGACAGGGGATAACTGAAGCCACTGAGCCTCACAGGAGGAGCGGTTCCCTGGACTGCAAGGAAGTTGCAGGGCTGGAGTTGAAGTACTGAATTCTGATCACCTGGAAGATCTTAAAGGCTTCTGTGCCTGTAGGGTAGAGTGGCTGACAGTGGCACAGGGGACCTCAGGAAAGGAGGACAGGACTGACCTCAGTGCTTCCAGGAAGTAACGGGATCATCTGTAGCTAAAATACTCACTAGGGCTCTGGGCCAGGAAAGAGGTATTTCAGTATTTCCTATTGTGGCAGGTATTGTTCATATATGATGACGACAGCACAGACAGTGACCCGAATGCCAGGCAGGATGATTCAAACTGAAATTTAAATTGGACCATGGAAAAGTAAGATTTGACCAAAAGAGTCATCTTTTCCCCTATGCTTAAAGCTTGAGTTCCTAGTGAGTTTTCTGCTAAATGTAAGCACACGTCATTTTTCCAGATTTGTGGACAGTAGCTCCCAGATGGCCAGGCTGGCCATGTATCCTGTTGTGTCCACCCACCCTCTTCCTCAGGCTGCCTGCCTGCCCTCACATCTTCTAGGCCTACTCCCTAACAGGGTTTGTCTTTTTCCATCTTGGCCTTATTCTGTCCCCTGAGCTCAGTGACACTGACCTTGCATGTAGACTCCGCCCACTTTCTTCTGATCCCACCTTTATTTATGACTAGTACAGTCTAGCTTGGCACTCTACTTCTGTTTAATTATTTCACATCTGCTTCTTGCCTCTCTCCAAGTATATTGTATAATTAATTAATTCATGGAATCAGCAGATACATGGGCACATGCTCTAGGATGAACATTGGAGCTGTGCCGCGTATCTAAGCTGCTGGCCTTGAGTCGAGCAGTGGCAGCAAGGATGAGTCTGCCACATAGGATGCCTGCATGAGATTGTTCATTAGAGCTTTGTCCTGGCATGCAGGGGTGCACGGCTGTGGTGAACTCTGCTCAAGAAGACACTTGTTGTTCAATCAGAGGCTTTTAGTGTGTCTGAAATCCTGTCTACTTTAGATGAACATAGATGTGGTCTTGAGCATGCTTTGAAGCATGTATCTCCTCCCCTGCCAACACTTACCTTCAGGGTCTCCAGTCTGCCTCTCAATCTGTCTGGCTAAGGGCCTCTGTAATGCAGTTGACTCCTGCACTGTGTGCTAGGCATCAGGACTTTGCTCTTGGGATTAGGTTCTCCCTTCTAGGATCTTCTAATATGGGCCGTCACCTGGCCTGGCTCTTGTGTTTTGACTAATTGTTTCCTGACCAAGCCTTCCTTGGTCACAGCCCCTTCCCTTTGGCTGCTAAAGCATGTTTAATGATCATTTTATTCCTCCAGATATTCATGATGCTTTGGAAATGAAGAAGAAAACACACACACACACACACACACACACACACACACACACACACACACCCATATTGGGAAAGCTCTGAGCTCTGTTGGGGGTGGAAGCAGAGTACAGACTGTTCTGTGGGAAGTGAGGGTGTTGCAGTGTGGCTCAGAGTATAGAGTGTAGCAGTCCATAGTGCACTGGGGAGGGTGCAGAGCAGGAAGCTGAGTCCCACTTTGGCTGGATGTCTCTTCCCAGTACCCTGACCAGTGACCAGCAGAGGTGACAACTGCTGTACAGAGCATACTGCCACCTTCCAAGCTTTGTAGGTTCTGGGATGTAGTACTAAATTGCTGGTGATGATGGTGGTATGTGAGATGTCCTCCTAAACATGGTCTGAGTACTTGCCTCTTATTCCTCTAATCTTTGCTGCAGTAGAGACAGGCATGGATAAGGGTAGGTGCAGATTCATCAGTCCGTCTCTTCACTGTTGTGTCACTGTGAGATTGCAGGTACTGACTGACGACAGAGAGCCCGGGCCTGGTTGCTATGAGGTGCATTGAGCAGAGGCTCGTAAAGCCCTCGAGGAGAAAAGGAAAGACAGCCTTTCATAAACAGCACAGCAAGCCCTCAGACTTCTTTATTTGAGGATATTGAGGACACTTTGGAGCTCTGGGCACGTTAAAAACCTAGAACCCGGAATTCCATAGCAAGTTGATAAACCACATCTGTTAGGATCAGGAAGGACTTTTTACATCAGAGGTCCACATGCAGTATGTTGACAACTGCCACTAGGGGTCGCAGGAGCCCTGTCAAGCCCAGACAAGTGCCGCGCACTTGCCCCCTGTCCAGCTGCGTCTCACACCCCACTGCTAGTAACTGTGTTCTAGCACCGCAGGGTCCCTGCCCCACTACAAGGCAGGCTGACATAATGTCCACCAGGCCGACTTGGCATTTGCAGTCTCAGAGATGCCAGGAGAAAGCTGAACTTGCCTAGTATCTCTGTTAAACTAAACTTAGTGAGGAGGGCCAAGGGACATACCAGAAGAAGAAGCTTCACAGCCTGTCTTTGTGTAACTGGGTCACACCCAGGCTTATCTATTCATCCTGGGTGTGGACCAGAGTGCCACCAGTGCCCTGGGGACAGCTTTAGCAGAGACCAAATTTAACTCAGGGATTTTTGAAAAGGAAAAGGAAGTATGTGCTTCAGGGTCATAGGGTGTTAGCAGGATTTGTGCCCTGTATCTTCTGGGTAGAAAGTCCAGCTAGTGAGGATGTGCATTTGGAAGCCCAAGGCTTGGCAGAGCCTTTGAAGAGATATCTCTTCAAATCTCAAGCTATAGGAATTCTATGTTTGCAAATGACGGTGACCATTTAGGTGAGGTCCCAGAGCTGCAGAACCTTCAATTGTCTGGTCTGTTGGGGGCTGTGTCCCAAGCAGCAACTGAAGTAGAAAGCTTTTGAGTCAGGAATTAGAATGGACCCCATGCTTATGTTTTCTTATTTCTCAAGGGGACCATGGGGCCCTGTTTTTTGTTTGTTTGTTTTGTTTTGTTTTGTTTTTGAGAAGCTGTTTTTCTGCATTTGAAGTTTAAGATTACTTTGGGTGATGAAAATAAAAGACATTTATAGACAATAAGTGTGTGTCGTGGGTGTGGATGGCAGAAATGAGTCTGCAGAGCTCCTATGTGCTGACTTTGCTATGGTGGGAGACGGCTGTGGGGATTAGGACCTGTGGGAAGGATGCTGGGCCTTGACGGAGCAGAGAACTACTAGCAAGCTATCCATCCCCTTTGACCGCCCTGCCCATTCCCACTCTAGAGGTCATGATTCCGATGTGCTAGGAGGCTGTGTGCTGTGTGGAATGGGCCACACATCTCAGGTTGCTGGTCAGAGCTTCCCATTTATATTTAGCTGCTGTAAGAAGAGTGTGAGTCTGTTCACTGCCATTGACCTACATTCATGTTTAATGTTGTTTGTGTCAGGGGACTTCTCATTGCTTTCCTTCTGGAGGCAGCAGGAATTCAGAGGGTCCATAAAAAGGTTGAGGACAGATCTCTAAGTGGAAGTGCTCAGGTGCCTGTTCTGAATTATTTTTAAAACTTTAAAATTTACATATTTATGTGTTTATTTAATACCTTTGTGCTTGCATGTGTGTGTGCGCACATGTGTGTGCACACATGTGTGTGGTGCACCCTTGTAGAGGTAGAGGGCAGTTTGCGAGAGTCAGTTCTCTGCTTCCACCATGTAGTTTCTAGGGCCCAAACTCAGGTCAGCAGCCTGGGGCTGAGGTGTGGTACTGGCTGGTCATCTTACTGCCGTGCTACATTGTAAAAATATCTCTTCCATTCACTCCAAGTGGCTGTTCTGAGGAGTCCATCCAGCTAGGTCACCACATGTAGCTGTTACTCACTGGGTTTTGTTCAGTGAGGCAAGGACAGCTACATGTGTTCCCTGGCCACTGTCACCTTGTTGGATGGGCAGGGGTTTCAATTTGCACTTAAGAGTCCGAGAGTGACAATCTTACCTGGGAGCAAATGAGCCACCACCAGAGTGACAAGATGTCTCACTGGGATCAGGGGCCTGTGGCCTTTACACTAACTGCACTCAACTCTGAGAGACTGGGATGTGGGCGATGGTGATTTTCTACTTGAGGCTTTCCTGTATTTTAAGATACCCTTGTAAAGAAAATAAAAGAGAATTGTCACTGGCACCAGGAAGATGGCTGCTAATGAAGGTGATAACTATTTGCTTAGTGTTTTCTGAATGCCATTGTCACCACACATGTGTTACTCTGCACATTTGTGTGATGAGAAAGAGTCTCCATAGCGTGCCCCTGTCTCACAGAGAAATTGTGTAAAGAAGCAAGGGTCCAAGGCCAGCTGTCTGCTCAAAGCCCCCACCCTTTACTTCAGTGCTTCATCCAGCAGAGATATATTTAGGTAGTAGGTATTATTTTTTTTTCAAACAAAGCTTAAAAATAGCACAATAGAAAGGAGTTGGCCAACATAATCTACTAGTTCATGCCTTGCTATAAAGCCATAGACTCCCATGAGAAACAGTGCATGAAGATTTGTTGGTAGGACTCTCTAGATATATGAGAGATGAGGGAAAAACTTAAAATTCAGCAGTCTCTGGATGGATGGATAAAGAAAATGAAACACTTCTACACAGTGGAATGCTATTTGACAATCAAAAGGAATGAGGTTTTGAAAATAAATAATAGTAGTCATACAGTGTTGCACCGAATGCAGCTTGTAAATGGTTAATCTTAGGTTTGTGCATTTCACCTCAGTTTAAAAAGTAATAAAGCTGTAATACTTGCTAAATAACAGCCAGCCTTGAAAATATTTTGCTAAATCTAGTCAGACACAAAAGATCAAATCTCATATGATCCCACTTTTATGACCTGCCTAGCAAATGCAAATCCATAGAGGCAGAAAGTGAATGAGTGGTCTCGGGGTCTGAGAGAAGGGGATGGGAAGGAGCTGCCAAGGGGCTTCTGATTGGAGTGATGAAGATGTTGTGGAATTAGCTGGTGATGTTACACTGAATGCTATACTGTGATGCATTTTATAACGTTTGAACAGTATCTCAGTCAAGCTGTTGTTTAAACATTGATAAACATCAGAGCAAATGGATATAATTCTCCCACCTGGAAGCTCTCCCGCTACTGTTATCGAAAGGCAATAGTGATAGAAGAATAGGCATCAGCGATGTTTTTGTTTATTCAATTATTTATTTTTAGGACTTATCATGTGCTAGGCACTGTTTTCTTCATTAGCTTCTCTCTCTCTCTCTGGTCATTTGTTTTGTTTTCTGAGACAGGGTTTCTTTCTCTGTGTAGTCCTGGCCGTCCCGGAACTCACTCTGTAGACCAGGCTGGCCTCGAACTCACAGAGATCCTCCTGCCTCTGCCTCTCATTTAGTAATTTTATATGTAAAGTCAGCTATCTGCTCTGAGCAAAGGAGCCTGGCTTCACAACCCACATTCTTGGCCGTCACAGTGTAGGGTAGTGCCTAGTGACTCATGCAGAGTGTAATGTAGTGCCAGGCAACAAGTCTGTGGTTCACACCAGCTGTTGGATCCCAGCTCTGCCTTTTTGTGTCATTTTGAGGGAGTTACTCACCAGCTCCAGGTCCAGTCCCTGTCATGGAGCATTCAGATAATTGGCAAGTAGTGTTCAACACCTGTTGCTATCACTATGTGTTAAATACATGTTGGTATATGGCTATTAAATGGAAACTTGGAGAGCATAAGTTCAGACCGTGAGCATTTCATTAGCCTCTCATTTGTTTGCAGAATTTTAGAATGAGAAGAAACATTCACTGAAAGAGTGTTTTTCTGGCAGGTAAATGTTAAATCCAGGAATGGCTTCACTTCTGAGTCATGTATTTAACTCCTAAGAAAAATATGCTGAGCCTGGAAGGAAAACAATTTTGGGTGGTCCCCAAAAGGGGTCAGCCATGGCTTCCAACCAGGAGCCACTTAAAATCACAGAAGCTGTGGGGTTTACAGAGACTGTGACAGCTTCCCCTCCTTCCTCCCCAGCATGTCCCCTCCCCATAGCCCGCACATGTCATCCTCCCACAAGCCAAAGCACACTGGATACCTGTGGGAACCCTGAGACTCGCAATCCCAGGCGGACTGCCCTCAGTATGGCTTTGCCTTGTGAGTCTTGGGCTCTGCCTGAGTTTCCTTTCAGCGTTGGAACTTGAGATCCCTGAACCTGTCTTACTGCCTTTGAAGTCTACACCATGGTGCTAGGGTATCAGAGACGTAAAACTGAAGTTGAGTACATCCAGTTACAGCGGCCTCAGGATGTGCCTTTCCTGTGTCTGACTTCCGGAGCTGAGGTTAAGATCCCCGAGAAAACAATGGTCTGTGCTGCAGTTCACAGGTCCTCCTGTTATGTTTACAGCTTCATCGCATCATATAACTGTAAGAATTGTTATCCTGCTCATTTCCGTGTAATCTGTAAGAATCAAAATATCACTTTGGCTGTTCAGCCCTGTAGCACAAGTTAGTGTTGCAGTGGGTTCATAGGACGGACGAGGCCTAGAAGGCTTGGTGGCCTGGGATTGCCCGAGGTGGGGTAGCTCTCGGTGGGGTAGAAAATCAGCACCAACTTTGACTCATAAGATTCAATGTGAGACTCATTTTTATTGCCTTGCTGGATTGGGCACTGACTGAATTTACTGCTGCTAGCTGCTCAGTAAGATATTGTCAGAGGGCTTTACAGTTACAGGGAACCAGGGTTAAAGCATGATGGCTTTATCATTTGTTAGCTATGGAGTCCTAACTCTAGTCATATCTACAAGATCTGTGAGCCCCTACCTTGTAAGGTAGGCGTAGAAATCAGCACATCAGACCCCAGACATAGTGCAAAGTGCTATGTCTTTATTAGTGCGGGTCAGCCTCATACCCAGAGAAGGCCAAGGGCTCTCAAATATAGTCACACATGGAAGAATTCTGTAGTCCCTCCCAAATAGAGCCATACAGAGGCTGAGCATGCTGTGGGAACTGTCAGCCTCATTCTTAGCTGTCCAGCACCCTGCCAAGTAGTGACCTTCCCTGGTCTTCTGGCCCTTAGTACTACCTAAACTTTCAACACTGCACGCTGGACAGCCTGGGAAGGGTATGAGCCCCAGCAGGGCTTCTTCCCGAGCACCTGGGCTGTTTTACAGTGTCAACTTCTGACTCTTCCACAGCATGTGGAGAAGTCGCTTAGCTTCTCCCAGACTCTTTCTCCATATATTTAGGACACAGATAGCACCTATTCAGTGTTACAAAACAGCCACTATGTGTGAAGCTTTGAGAGCAAGGGGTATACAATTCAAATGATTTTATCAATATTAGTTCACAAAAGGATCTACCAGATACTAAAGATTCCTCTGTGGAAACTTCCTCCAGAAGCAAAGAGATAAACCATAGGCTGGCTGGGTGAGTATTCTGCATTTTGAAACACAGTAATGTGGTTAGCCAGATTTATTGCTAATGCTTTAAACCTGGCTTTGGTTGTCAAATAGCATTTGTTATGCCTTGGCTGTGGCTTGAGTGTTCCCCCCAAAAGTTTGTGTGCTAGTTCCCAGATATTGTTAATCAGTAATAGAACCTAAAGATATGGTAGCAAGTGGAAAATGATTAGATCATTGGAGACATCCTTGGAAGGCAGCTCTAAAAGGGTTCAAGGTTTCTATAAGAGTGGGCAGAATGCACTTGATCCTTCTTGCTTCATATCCCACCATGACTGTTCTTCCACCATGATTCTGCCCATCTTATTGGGGTGTAGTTAGAAGTATCTTTCATCAGAGCTGAGATGATGCAAGTATCCTGTTACTGAACCTCCAGATAAATAGTCTGCTTTTCTGTATAGTACAGACTCAATGACGTTTAATTTCAGCAAGAGAGAGCAGATGAATACACGCTGAATTTCTATCCTTTTGCATCCACTTGATTTTGGAGAGGCATATATTGTTGAGATCTTACTGAGGCGTTGACATAGCTATTTATTCCCCCCCCCCCTTGATTATACATTTCTTGCAGGGGAGGGGGAGTCTCTAAAATCACCACTGAGGCGACTACTAAACTGACAAGGCACCTTCTCAAATTCTAATGGGAGCTGATCTGGGTTCTCAGACAGTGCTGATGTGACCCTGACGCTTGACAACAGTGTGCCAGTCAGAGACCCAGCTTTTGACAGAGGACTAAGTCTTCTGATTGATTTGGTATGATATTAGGGTTCTGCCCTTGCTCCCATGTGTGTAAGACAAAAGGCATGGTGTTGGGGGAGAGAGGAACAGCGATTAGTCAGACACCACGAGGGCCTTCTTGCAAGGCGTTTGGGGACATGATCCCACCCAAAGTACTGTGCCTCTTCTGCCATGGAGGTTGCTGTGGAACTGGTAAATATCCTTACTAGCCATGTGTGCCTGTTGTTTATAGACCCAGAGGACTGGCTTTGGCTTTTGGGAACCTAGTAAAATACAAGGTTAATCAAGTTGTATTGAACAGTTTTTTTACTCAGGGGCCTTGGCTTGTCTCTGAATAGCTCAGTCATTGCTGTGAACATTAGCAGTCAGAGTCCAGCCTGCAGGAAGCCGGTGTCAACCAGCAGGGCCAAGTCTTGCCCTTCTAACATATTTGGTGGGGTTAGTTTTCCTTTTATTAAACTACTGCTTCCAGTGGTTACGTTGCTCAGCTGTTTCTTATCCAAAAAAGGAGAGCAGACTGTGAAACAATTTCTCTTTTTTCCTGATGGTTTTTAGTTTTGAAGAGTGTCACAAAGCTCCAAACAAGCACTTGCTCATTTATTTTTGAGTAGTTCTGAGGCTGTGGTGGTAAGTGATGGGTCGGTCCTTCTCTGTGAGTAGCCTTGGCTGGCCTGGAGCTCACTGTAGACCAGCCTGGTCTCAAACCC
The DNA here is from genome assembly GCA_033318265.1 of Phyllotis vaccarum. Lineage (NCBI taxonomy): Eukaryota > Metazoa > Chordata > Mammalia > Rodentia > Cricetidae > Phyllotis > Phyllotis vaccarum. The sequence goes on from JARWLC010000006.1 coordinate 49,312,598, forward strand.
ACAGAGTTCCACCTGCCTCTGCCCACCCCCCCCAGAGGACTGTGTGTTTGTTGTTGTTTATCATCACACATTGCCTTAAAATAAAAGTTGAGGTCATAGCAGAATTCATATTGGAAGAGGCTGGATACTCGATTATTTGGACTGTGAATAAACGCTAAAACCTACAATTTGAGGGATATTAAATTAATTGTTATAACTGTATTTTTGTGTTTAGAAAGCTCAACAGAAACATGAAGGATAAAATAGATTTGTCAGAATTTTAGAAAAAAAATGATAATGTTTGAGATTTAAAAAATAATACAATGGATATTTTGTTGTGTTTTGTTCTGCTTTGTAAGACAGGGCTTCTCTGTGTAGCCCTGGCTGCCCTGGAACTCACTCTGTAGACCAGGCTGGCCTGGAATTCACAGAGTTCTACCTGCCTCTACCTCCTGAGAGCTAGGATTAAAGGTGTGTGCCACCCAGATCAGTGGATGTGATTTTGTGTGGAGTAGATACTGCAGAAAAAGAGATTAGTGGGTTTGAAAACAAAGTGATTTTAAAAAATCTAAAATTAGACAGAGTATAAAATTCGACAGAGTATAGTAGCTCTTGCCTTCCTGAGTTTAAACTGTCAATTAAATGCAGCCTACCGTCACTTAAGGGATGATTGAGGAGTTACTCAGATCAGACTGGCCGGTGGGGGCTGTCTTGGTTGTTAATTGTTACAGGAGGGCCCCGTCCACTGTGGGCGGCACCACTCCCCTTGCACGTGGTCCTGGGTTGTGTATAAGTAAACTGAGTAAGCACAGGGCAAACAAGCTGCATTTAGCTTCCTGCCTCAGTTCCTGCCTGACTCCCCTCAGTGATGAACTGTGGCCTTGGGCCATATAAATATAAATGCTTTATAAAGGCCATATAAATGCTTTACTCTCCTGAGTTACTTTTGGTCAGGATGCGTTTTCCACAGCAAAGACATCAAACTAGAATATAACCAAACTGATGACAATGCTATATATGTAAAATAAAAATTTTGTTTTTATCTTTGTGTATATGTGATCTGTATGTTGTCATAATGTGTGGTTGCAGGCATGTGCTTACTACAGGGCACGTGTAGAAGCTTGAGACAACCTGGGATGTGGGTTCTTGTCTCTCACCTTATGTGAGACTTGGTCTCTTGTTTTCCCCTGGGTATACCATGAGCTGGCCCACAGGCATTGGGGGTTCTTCTGTCTCTGCTTCCTGTCTTCTCCAAAGGAATGCTGGGATTGCAGGCAAGTGATGTCACATTTCTGTTTTGGGCATCTGAACTCAAGATCATGGCAGGTATTTTACCCACTGAACCATCTCCATAGCCAATGTAAACATTTTTGAAGAAATAATGGCCAAACACTTTTTAGTTTTTATAAAACTGTAAACACCCAGTTCTAGGAACTCAGGTAAGATCAAGTACAAACTGTTCACAGCCAATGATAAAGCCAGAAAGAGACGCATATAAATGAGCAGACATAAGGGTGAGAAACGAGATTCTTTTTAGGAAATATGCAAGTGAGAACTCAGTGGAGCAACATCTTTAGAGGAAAAATGAGGGGGACCAAACCACCAACCTTGAGTTCCCTTCCTAGTGAAATAGCTCCAAAGATGGAAGTCAAATATAGCATCTCCCAGACATAATGCAGCTCGGAAGTCAGTACTAGTAGGGTCCTCCCACCAAATATGCTAGAGGATTACTTGGGCAGAAGACCGAAGACACCAGAGGATGTGAGTCAACGCAAGTGCATGTTTAGCACAGAAGCGCTCAGCTGGATTGCTGGAAATAGAAGAAGAAGTTTCTTTAAAATATAATTGACTGCTTAATACAGGGGACAGGTGAAAGCATGTAGGTATAAGGGTTTTCACGGTGTGTGGAATCATTTGAAACAGATCGTAACAGATTAAATCAAAAGCAACAGGCATCATTTTTGATGGTAAGTTAACCCGTGAGATTAATAATGCTAACTAGAGGACAGAAACAGAGGAGAAAGAAACAGAACATGGGCATGTGGGACAAATAAAGATTCCAGTAAAGTCACTGTGGGGATTTGTTTTTTAGTAGAATCTCCCTGTATAGCCTAGGCTGGCCTCAAATGCACGATCCTTAGCTTCCAGGGTACTGGGATCATGGACATATGTTACCATGTTTGGCTAAATGTAAATGTTCCAACACAAAACTAAAAGGTTATCAGAATGGACAATAAGAAAGGTTCGAGTATTGACTATAGGAAGAATTTTTAAAATAATAACATAGTAGATTGAGAGGAAATGATGAGGGATGTGCTGTGGTTACAGTAACACAGGAGTCGGAGGAGCTGGACTACAGTTGGCCACGGTGGTGCTGAACCAAGTCTAAAGTATGTGCACCTGCTAGAGAGCTTTAAATACACAAGGAAAAACTGATCAAACTCCACAGACAAGTGGGCAGATGCACAGTTATGCTCCACTCAACACCCCTGTTTCAATAGATAGAGAGCAGCAAGACAGATGAGTAAGTCATAGAGAAAGCCCAGGAACACAACATGTTGACCTTTGTATGGCAGGATACACATTCTCTTCTGGGAAAAGACTTCCAAGATCAACTGTATTCTAGGGCAGAAACACTGTATGACAAAGTTAGAAGAATTCAACTACCTTCTCTGATGCCTGTTTATTTCTCAAGACCACTGATTGCAGAAAAAATGTTCACACTTCAGGAAGTTTGTCATGCTTGCCCTTATTATACAAAAAGACACAGACTAAAATCTGTAATAAGAAGTTTCTGGCCCAGACTAGCCCCAAGATTTGGACCAGCAGTCCCAAAGTAACACACATATGCTTGTATTAATTTTATGCTGTTGACCTATGGTTCAGACATATTGCTAGCTAGCTCTTTCATCTTATCTCAATCTATTTCCGCTAATCTGTTTAGCTTTGTGGCTTGGCACCTTTTCTCAGAGCAGCATGGTTTTCTTCTTTTCTCTACATCTGCTGGTGTCTCTCCTCTTCCCAGAATTTTTTTATTCTGGTAGTCCCGCCCACACTTCCTGTCTGTCTTCTAGCCAATCAGCTTTTTATTAAACCAGTAGGAGGAACAAATATTAACAATGTACAAGAACATATTCTCACAGCAAAAAAAAAAAAAAAAAAAAAAAAAAAATCAGTAAAGGTAAAAGGCATGGAGGAAGTACTCAGGAAAGAACAGGCTCTATCTTGGAGCTGTCCTCTCCCTCCAGAGTCCCAGGAGCAGCCTGCAGCTCTTCCAGCTGTGAGTATGATGGTGCTCACCAGGCATTGGTGTGAGCATAGACAAATTGCTGTAGCAGAACAGTCCAGAGTTGTACCCAATGGTGCTCATATGATTTTCTAGAAAAATGCATTTCATCAGGGAAGGAAAATCTTCAGTTACATGGAATTAAAAAACTAGAGGTCTATTTGCAAAAACATCAATTCAGTCAGTACCTTGAAGTGTATGTAAAAATGACTGAAGTGTAGATTACACTTCTGTGTCAATTCTAGAGGAACATGCAGGACAAAGCCCTATTACCCCAACTCAGCCCAATTAAATAAAATATGAATACATCAAATTTCATCAAGTTTATTTCTGCCATTTAAAAAATGTCCCCCTTGCACCTCAGCCTCGTGGCAGTGGGTGGCTCATGGTTGATTTCTATCTACTCAGGGCGAGTGCCATCTTAAAAAAATGTAAAACAACAACAAAAGAATTCATAGAATGGAAATAATGTCCACACATATGAACGTCTTTATCTAGATTATACAAAAACTGTCATCAGTAGGAAAATTGGGGTTAAACATTTGAACAGACAATTGACTAAGATACTTAGATAATAAATAGGCACATGAACAAATGGGTGAGTGGAGCCAGTGGTCATGGAAACATGACTCTAAACACAATGAAATGCCTCTCCTGCCCTCTGGGGAATGCTGCTTAAAAGTCAGATAGTAGCATTGCCACATCTGTGGAGACAGGACCCTCATACACTGCTGGCCAGATGCAGAAGGCTGAATCTAGTTTAGAAAAACAGTTTGACAATAAAAAGTTAAAAAGAAACTTGTCATCTGATCCAACAGTTTCATTCCTAGGTATCAGCCAAAGAGTATTAAAACATTTCTCTACAGGAAAACTGTCCAGGAATACTCATAGCTGATTGTTCATAATAGCAGAGTCGATACAAGTCACGTCTGGGATGTGGGAATGTCTTTCTATATGAATAAAGAACTGTTTTGACCCATGACTGGCACCAAAAACAAAATTAGGTGAAGAAATCAAAAGAGATAAGAGAAGGAAGGTAGAGTCACAGAAAGATTGAGCCAGGCACCTAAAGAAGCAACATATAAAAAACACAGTGAGCCACGGGCCACATGGCAAGATAAATTAATACAAATGAGTTAAATTAAGGTAAAATAGCTAACTAACAATGTGTCTCAGCCATAGGCCAAACAATATAAAATTAATATAAACGTCTGTGTGTTTCTTTGAGACTTAGATTTAAGATTGCTTTCCAGATAAGTGGTGGCAGGCAAGTCCAAACTGTAGGGCTAGTCCAGCCCAAAACCTCATTGTTACAGATGGCACCCAACGTGGGGCAAACATAAAGCTTAAAAAAAGCTTTAAAAAAGTTCTAAAACACTATAAACATTTAATTAAGGCTGGCTTACTGTTCAGAGGTTTAGTCCATAATTGTCTGTTACAGTAAGGTTTCCTGGCTTCATCCACCTAGAGGTCCAGACCCACAGACCTGCCGTCCAAGACCGCCTAGCCGCCCGCCACTACTTAGGCCCCCCAAAATGACTCAAATGCTTATATTAAGTTCATGCTGTTTGGTCTATGGCTCAGCCACATTGCTAGCTTGCTCTTACATCTTAACTCAACCCATTTTCATTAATCTGTCCTGCCAGTGGTCTGTGGCTCACCTGTGTTCCTTACATGTTTCTTCTTTGGGCATCTGGCTCGATCTGACTCTGACTCCACCCTGCTTCTCCTACCTATGCTGTCTCTGGCTATGGTGTTCGCCAAGGGCCAAAAAGCTCCTTATTTAAAGATTGCTATCCACAGTGTACAGAAAGACATTCCTACATCAATTGTCATGGCAGGAAACATGGCATAATACAGGCAGACCTGGTCCTAGAGAAGGAGCTGAGAGTTTTACATCCAGATCTTCAAGTAGCAGAGAAAGACTGTGTGCCACACTGGGGATAGATTGAGCATATAAGACCTCAGGCCTTTCCTCCAACAAGGTCACACCTCCTAATAGTGCCAAGCGTTCATGAGTGTATGAGGGCCATTCCTATTCAAACCACCATGAGTTATGATGACACTTATGCAAGTCTGTGAACTTACTTACAAATTTTATATCGTGCACATTACACCTCGCTAGTATTCAGAATGGTATATAGTGATCACAACAGCATAATATTGGTAAAAGAACAGAAGTCAATAGGACAGAGCAGGGCTAGAAAATCCATTCAACTGAGTCAAGTAAGCTATGACGATGGAATAAAGACAACTTACTATAAAAGGAAAGTCTTCAACAAACAGTGCTAGGACTACTGAATACAGATGCAGAAAAATAAAGGGTAAGTCAGTTATAGACTCAAGTATTATATCAAATTAGATCATAAGTGGCAAAGTAAAATGCAAAGCTATGAAACTCCTAGACAGTGATAGGAAAAAACTAGGTGACTTTGTGTTTACCAATGAGGTGACTAGATGAGGCCTGTCCACTTAGGGAAGGCAACATGCTTACTCAGTTTACCAGCTCAAGTGGAACACCCTATAGACACACCCAGAATGTTTGTCCAAATGTCTTAGCACTCCATTGCCTGGTCATGCTGTATAAATATGACCACTGTATTCTTCAGGACTAAAAAAGCTCTTGGTGAAGGGTCCTCTCAAGTTCAAACTCAATATCAAGCTGACACAGATTGCTGTGTATTGTGAGTGGCCTCTTCTGCAACTGTAAATGTCCCTTCCGGTGCTTCACTTGGATGCTTCATTTGTCTTTAAGAGAGAGGACAATCGGGGTTTGGTATCACATGCCTTTACTTGAGAAGCAGAGGGAGAAGCAAGTGGATCTTTGTGAGTTCGAGGCCAGCTTGGTCTACTTAGGGAGTTCCAGAATAACCAGTACTACATAGTGAGACTCTGTCTCAATAAAAGGAGGACAGGGTAGAGGCTCCACTTCTTCAATAGCCTCTTACAGCTCAGACCATTTCCTGGCCCTCTACAGCGATCCCTAAAGTAAAGTCCCTTGAAAACCAACTCATCCAGTTTCTGTGTGTTTGATTTGCTCTTAGGACTTTGTTTAGAGAAGCTGCCTGTTTCATCTTCTACCAGTAACCTCCATGTGGACCGTGAACAGGATGTTATCACCTGCTATGAGAAAGCTGGGGACATTGCACTCTTATACCTCCAGGAGATAGAGAGGGTGAGTAATAACCATGCATTTGTCCCAACTGCTGTCCTCCCCCGACTCTGCACCCAAATCTGACCTCGGGAACACCTTTGACTTGTCTCCTTCTGGGGCATTCCTGGATGCTTTGGAGAAAATAGTAATAGGCATGGTATCTATGAAAATAAGTGAGTCAGTGTGTGCGCATAGATACGACAGGACGGGCTGTCCATACCTCTGGCACACTGAAACTGGCCAATCACTCTTGTTTTTCTGGGTTGGGATTCATGTATCTTTGCATGATCTTCGTACCAATGGCTATTCAGCTGGAGTTTGGGCAGCTTTACCTTGATAGTGGCAGAGGCCTGCCAGGGACTTAATTAGTCTATTTGGAGCAGGGTATTTGTCTCCTGAGACTGTCTGGGGAGGCCTAGCAGTCAAGTGTTTGGTCTGTGTCAGGGGAATGAAAAATGGCAACTGACAAGAATGTCGTATAAGCAGAGAGTGAGTGAGCAGAGGAGACTGGAAGCTGGAGGCTGAAGCCTGGATGGAGTCAGGGATGGGGCCAGAGAAGGGGTCAGGGATGGGGTCAGGGATGGGGCCAGAGAAGGGGTCAGGGATGGGGCCAGAGAGGGGATCAGGTGGGTGGGGTCAGAGAAGGGGTCAGGGATGGGGCCAAGAAGGGGCCAGGGATTGTGTCAGGGACAGGGCCAGAGAAGGAGTCACAGATGGGGTCAGGGATGGGGTCAGGGATAGGTGCGCATCTTACCTGTTCAGAAGGATCCCTTTCTTTCCAGTCTGTTCTTTACTAAGCTCCTTCCCAGCTCAGCCTCAATTTTTCCATTTATAAAAAAATCATAAAGATAATCCTACCTCATGAAGTTCTTACAAGAACTCTTTGAGGTCCTGTGTATATAGGCACTTAGTCTAGATCCAGGAACATGTGGATTTTTGGTGTTACTGATTTGTAAGAACAGTAACGTCTATCAGTTTCTTCAGTAGCATGTTCCTGTGCTCTAACCAAAGCTGGACCCTAATCTTAACCCTCTCAGGTTCCTGCACCTGTAGGATTATTTGAAACGATAATCAATCTTGTAAGACTTAAACATGATCAGAAGGTGTGCTTTCCATGAGTTTCCAGGCCTTATTTTTCCATAATGATTAAAGGACACAGAGGGACTACCTATGCCCTTTTTTTTTTTTTGTCCCTTTGTGTACAGACAGGAAGTAATTCTCACATAAATCATTTTATAGAGTGTTGGTGAGTGTGAGGAGAGTCAGCATTGTCTCTGATCAGGGAGAGCAGAATGAGAACTGCAGAAACCGAGGGGTAGATGGGAATGTGGAAGAGAATCATTTGACCCAGACCTAACTAGCCATGGCTATAAGGCCCAGTGTTGGGGGTTTCAGGGTGTTATGACTTTCTGGCCAGTTATGACTTGCTGACCCATCAGGAGGTCCTGTGAGGAGTGGATTTTGTTGTCATTATTGATATCAGGGAAATGATCGTGCAGGCTGATTTTGATATCTGCATTCCTCCCCCTGCTGGCCCTCTATGGCCAGCGTGTCGCTGTGGAAAACTCACTTCACTCTAGCTGAGCTCTGCTTGGTTTGCTCAGAGACCTATATTTCTCAGCTTACTGTCCAATTGTCCACTTTGGAGCTGCCCTTCCTGACAGGGAATGATAGAGGAGGTGGCAGGTGGGATCTAATGCCTTGTGTAGTAACTCCCTGGTTACTGTTGAGTTCTTCAGCTGGACATCAGGGAAATTCATAGTCATAGAATTCAAAAGAAACTTCCCTTCCTCCCCTCTTCCCTCCTTCCTTTCTTTTTTGGTTTTAGGGATCATAGGAGTTAGATTTTGAAAAGAAAATTAAGGCCCCAGGACACCCAGAAAGTTTGGCCAATTCGAAATCAGTTTTTGTCTGACTCTCAGTGCAGTGCTCAGCTACCAGTTGGTCTCCAGTGAACTGTCCCTCCAGCTGCCACACCCCCTCACTTGTGGAAAGCACTCCACAATGCTGGACTGTGAGAACTCAGCTCCCAGAATCACAGGCAAGTACCATCTGCCTGCATTGAATCTCAGCCTTTCTGCATGGCTCTTCCTGGCTTTGATTTTTCAGTAGTGTTTCCTTTATGGAGACTTTGGACCTGCCCATACTTGAGCAAGGAGAGAGGCTGACTGAGCCAAACATCGGTTTCACTGCAGTAGGTACTCAAGACATTTTATGTTGGTCCGGCTAGAAACTGGGGAAACTGGGCTTTGTGGAAGTCCGGGGATTCATAGTCCTTATTTGTTTTTAAAATTGGACTCAGTTGACTTGATTTTGAACTTGTAAAGAATTATGCTGGAGTGAAAACAAAAATCGACTCTAAAAGAGTAAACGCCTGGGCAGGTCTGGGACAAATAGTGCCCTACCTTCGAGCCATCCTAGGATGAAAATCTGGTGCACGTTTGCCTTGCTGGTCACTGGGCAGAGGCAGTGTCTAGTGGCTTCTCAGGCCCTCCTGGCACACTGAGGTGAGGTAGCTGCTGTTCCCCAGGACTTATTCTATCTTATTTATGAGCATTGGCTCTTAAGTTCATTCATAGCAAAAATAAGGTTTTTGGAGAACTCTTGAGGTTATTGTAGCACAGTAGCTAATGTTTTTTCAAATCTGAGACTCTACCATTCTCTGAATTCCCCTGTAGTCAGTTTTTTTGTCCACCCATGTGGGAGCTGGGCAGAAGATAGTGAGTGACCCTTCTTCTTGAGTCTGCTTGCTTAGGCTGTGAGAGGCAGCAGAGCAGTACAGTGGAGTGAGCTGGTGCTGGCATCTTGGTCAAGACTCCACTTAGCTGTGAAACTTTGAGGCATGTCACCTAGCCTGTCTGTGTTCAGCAGCCTCATCTGTAAATAGCCGTAATAACTGCCATATAGTATTTCCCAGAGCATTGTTAGCACACAGCAGATGCTAGCATAATGTCCATTACAACCTTTAAAAGTTCTAGGTGTTTAGATAAAAATGTGGAATATTACAAGTATAGCGTCTTGTTGGGAATGTAGAGACAAGTTTATGAAGGGTTATGCGATTGCTTCATCTATACCGAGCTTGCTCTTACTGTTACTACGTTCTGGATTGTTCTTCATACTCAGATGGACCTTGGCCTGTTCATTTATTTCTTGTGCTTCATCTTTCTGTTTTCATGGCATAATTAGTGGGAATGGAGTTGGCTTTGAGATCCAACCCTACCAAGGACAATGCTATACTGGATGGCATGCTGGATGTAGCTTCAAATGTGGAGACGGGATCAAAAGAGCCAGTGAAAGCTGTGTGTTCAGTGTTTAAGGTTGCCCTTGTCAAGTTGGGGTTATAGAGATATGGACCAATGATATTCTCTGAGAGTTTGTTTTCTAGAAGAGAATAAAATATAGCAAAACAGACTAATCAGATACAAGCAAATGGCATTAACAGTGGCATAGGGAGGCTTTGATTGGTTTATATTCAGGTAGTGGCAGCATGCCAACAGTAAATAGTTTTCTGCTCTGTAAGGCACTTCTGGTGGTGCAGTGATATGGATAAAGATGACTTCATCCTTGCTGTCATAACCTGATCCCCGCTATTGGCACCTGAAGCCCGAAGTCGTCCAGTCTCCTGGCTTTGCATATACCGCCTAGCCAGCTAGTGGTGGCATTCTAGAGCAGGAGCAGGGCCAGGGTGGAACTGGACCTTCCGCTGACAGTTCATTTCTTCACACCCAATTTTAGAAAAGAAGCTAAAGGCAAATTGCAAGGAGCCCAAAGCTGTTTATGGCCATTTTAGTGCTAAAGTTCCAGGAAGAAACACCAGGTCCCTCCCAAGTATTGCAGAGCCCAGCCCAAATTCCTGCTTCTCAGTTAGCTGCTCAGACCCCACAGGTTACCATGCAAGGGAACTTGAGTGGCATAACTGAGTGACAGATCCAGAGCTGGATCACATTAAGGTCACTGTGTCTTGACTTGAAGCTAGGTGCTGCTGCTGAGAGAGAGCTCAAGCCACAGCTTGGCTTTCAAATGTGAGACAATCAAGAGACAGTGCCCTCTATTCCTGTCACTTCCCTCCAGCCTAGAGCACAGGCAGGACACGAACACTCCTTACGGAAATGGCCAAAGATAACTGGTCAGCCTCTATTCTTTTGCACGTCTGATTTTGAGCCTGACATTTGACTGTCTGGACCTGTACCCCCACAACATCCTTAGAACTCCAGAAAAGTCCAGTAACCAGAGGAACAGTCACTGTGCTCACTTTTCTGCATTGTTATAATGTCTTTGCCTTCAAAGCAGTAAAAATATTTTTATTTATTTATTTATTTATTTGAAGCATAGTATATCTCTGGCTCTATATATCCCTGGCTGTCCTGGAATTCTCCCTGTAGACGAGGTTGGCCTTGAACTCAGAGATCCACCAACCTCTACCTCGGAGGCCTGGGATTAAAGTTGTGTGCCACCACCTCACAGCCAGTAAAACATTTTCTGTTTACTCTGCTTTTACTTTATTATTAACATTTACATTGCTTTCATGCTTATTTATTATTTCAGGTAATATTTTATTATTGATCTAATTTGGCAGCTTCTGCCAGACAGCTTTTCCCTTGCTTTACACTATTTCCTAGGGGCAAATTCCTAGAAGTGAAAATATTTTTACTATTGTTGTTACCATGTACTGGAGCCAATAATCAATATTTCTACTTCCAAAGTTCAGGAAGGACACTAGGTGTTACTCTGCATTTTAACAAATTGTTATAAAATTAATTTTTAGGTAATCATAGTGTCATGCATGCTTAGTTTGCATTTTTCAATTAATAGGATTGACATTCCCCCCATATTTGCTTAATAGTTATTATTATTTTAAAGAATAGTGTCAGACCAGTGGATATCACAGTGAGAAATGGCACTTGCTACCAAGCCAGTAGACGCGAGTTCAATCCCCAGGACTCACACTAGGAAAGAGTCAACTACTACAAATTGTCCTCCAACCTACTCACTTGCACTGCAGTATGTTCAGCCCCTCTGAACACAGTAAGTGAATAAATGTAATAGTTTTAAAGGGTGTGTTGCTGAGATATGATTTACACATTGTATAGTCCATCCATTTGAATTAGATAATTCTCTTGGTGGCTTTTGTATTTATTTATTTGTTTATGTACATGAGATAAGATATCACTGAGCTCACCATCTTGCTGCCTCAGCTCCTAAAGTAGCTGGGACTGCAGGCACACTGGTGCCTTCAGCAGTTTTGATTATATTCAGAACTGCGTGAGCATCTCCACTATTTAATCCCAGGATATTTTCATCAATCTAAATGGAAGCCTTCTCCCTTTCAGCAGTCACTCCCCATTTTATCTATTCTCAGCACACTGAACTCCTTCTAAGCTTCTTGCTTCTATAAATGTACATGTTCTGAACATTTCATATGAAGTCATATAATGTGTCATATATGGTGACTGGCTTCTTTGACTTAGCGTAATGTTCTCAAGATCTGTTTGCTGGAAGACCACTTTGAAGCCAGAGAATGATGCTGGACCAATGTGAAGTCAGATCAGCTCCAGGAAGAGATGCCTCTTAAGTGTAATCTCTACTACATTGCCAGCATGTTTTGTGTGTAGGCATTCTAAACATTCCATGAGCTAGTTAGTGCTTTATTACAAAATACATTTGAGTTAGATGGTCTTGCCCAACTGTAGGTTATTGTAAGTATTCAGAGCACGTACAACGTAGATTGGGCTAAATTATGATGTCCAGTTGGGTACATTCATCAGTGCTTATCTTCCTTATGTAGATTAACCTGGGGGAAGCTGGGAGCTTCTCTAAGAAGGATTATATTCTCTGACCAAGTGATGTGCAGTTTAGGAAGATGGTTTATCATTTTAATGGAACGAAGTATTTCTGCATTAAAAAACTACAATCATTTCAACAGATTCAAAGAAAGTATTTGATAAAATCCAACACCCTTTCGTGGTTACTGAGAAAAGACAGTCTAGAAATGGGTGGGAATGTACTCTGCCTGGGAGTAGGGTGTATTCCCCTAAGATCAAAAACAAGAAAATCAGTGTTTTAATTACCTCTGTTTGATATGTTAATAGAGGTTCTTCCCAGTGTGTTTCGGCCAGCAAAGCAGTGAAGACCATCTAGACTGGAAATTCCCTGTCAGATGATGCAGTTGTATGTGCATAAATTTCACACACACAAATCTGTTGGAACTAATAAACAAACTCAGCAGAGTTATAGGCTATAAAGGTTAGTACACAAAGTTGTATGTTTCCATATGCTAACCATGAATGATTCTAAGAGTTAAAATGAGAGCATGTCCACTAGCATCGAAAGGAGAAAATGCATAGAAATGTAGCAAAAGCAGGTGAACTAAAGGAAAAGTGTTAAATAGAAAGGGGCCTCAGTAACGGAACAGTTATCTCCTGCTCATGGGTAGAAGTGCTCAATCTGCTAAAATGATAGCTTTCTGGAAACTCACCCCCAAAAATCGATCCAGTAACTATCAAAATATGATCTACTTTTTTTTTGAAGAAGAAAAACAAAAATAGCAAGCTGGTTCAGAAATTTGTATGAAATTTCAGATTAGCCAGAACAGCCAAAACAAGTCGTGAAAGCAGTGAATGAAGTTGAAAAGCTTATACATCCTGACCTCTGAACTTACTGCATAGCTGTGTCTCAGCTCTGCACGCAGGATTCATTGCCCAGTGTGAACAAGGGTCTAGTTTCAGTCTTTGTCACCCAAACCAAACCAAACCAAATCAACAAAAAAATGGACATCAACGCTCTCTGTCAAGACATTTGTCCATCCATCCACTCATCTCAACAAACATATTTATGAAGCAATATAAAAATAGTAACAACGAAACTGGGAATCTTAAATCTAAAAATAGTAATATGATAAAAATAAATAAAAAGTCAAAATAGAAAGCATGAATATACTAATCTCACCATCTGTATCATGGGCCATTACTTACCATCTAAAGTTGAAATATAAAGGTAAAAACTAACTATCTCCCCTTTTCCCTTGTATGTGTATAGTTTTATACACACACTGATGTACATATAGATACAATAAACTTAGTATTTAACTTTAGTGGAACTTTTATGAATTATGTGAACAAGATTATTTTTCCGGAGCAGGAAATGTAACTTGTTGGTAGAGGGCTTACCTGGCATATGTAAAAACCAAGCTCTATTCCCCACTACTGGGGAAGAAATTTCTGATTCTGTGATTATTTCGGTTACTTCTGACAAGTTATAAAAGCTAACATTTACAAGATGGCCTCTTTTGTAAAATGATTTTGTCTCTGCTTAGGACATATGTGCACAGAGATGTCTGCATTGTTACTCAGCAGAAATTACATGGGTTATTTATGGTAGAATGATAAGGCAGTGTTTTCTTTGAAATGCACTGAATTATTTTTCTTTTGAATAATATAGCATTTCAAAAATAAAGGCCATTGTCAAAATCATGAAGTTAATTTAGAAAGTTTCAGCATTGTACCTCCAAATCACACAGTTGTTCCATGAGTCTGGAAACCAGTGGACGGTCTGGATCAGAAATTAAACTGAGGAGTTGGTCACAGGCCAGTGAGTTTTGAGGCTCATAGAAATGGATCCCGTTATCCCAAGATAGATATAAGAGAGAATGGGAAGTCTCTGTGCGTCTCTATGACCTGTGACCTGATAAACTTGAGGAGAAGCCTGCAGCGGAGTGGAGATGCCTTCCCTGCAGGAAGGAACACTGTGGAGGTGGGAAGGAGCCGAGAACCTTTGATGAGGTGCTGGGAGGTGGTGCAGATGTGTCTGGATTTCCTCTCCAGCGGTGGCGCCTTCTCTCCTTTGTACTTAAAGAAAAGGTCGTGGTTAGAGAGCAGCAATTGCTTTACTTATTTTTGGAGGATATATGAGTTTGCGTCTCTTAAGAAGCTGTGAGCAGCATATTTGCAGAACACCTGGGTGGCTTTTAAGTGTGCAGGGAGTCTGATTCTGAGTCACACTTTGTCACAGTGTGTGTTTGCAGCTCACTCTGAACCCAGCTCACAAGTCTCTCACCTAATGAGTTGGCAGCTTTTTCTGTGCTGTTTTTCCAGAACTAACGATTTAAATCTTTCCAACCTGGTTATCTGTGGCACAAGCTATCCCTGGCACAAGGCCATGCTTAGGGGAGAGGGACTGAGATTGTCTCTTCAACTCTTTCTCTGAGGATAGATGAGTGCCACTCAGCCTCCTGCCTGAGCCTTGCCTGCAGTGTGGGGAGTCTGTCTGCTGGTGAATTTCACAGTCAATGTAAATCGTGTCACCTGTTGGCCTCAGTGGAGGAGTATGCATGCCTGCCTGACCAGAGCCATTGGTAGACAATGATTTCTGCTCTTTGCTGAGACCTGATTCTGCTTCACCCAGCCTTCCTGGTAATGTCTTAGCACTTAGCAGAGATGTTTGATGATTCTGCGACACCATGCTCTGAGCTTTCCTAGCCAGCCTGCAGGCTGCCCAGATGCCCCCTGTGATAGAAATCATCTCTGCTGCTCATGCTCACCCTCAGACACTGCACCTGTCTTTGCCAGAGGAAGTCAGTTGTTAAGTCTTACAGTGTGTCTGGAGCTGGGGCTGGAAGGAAGTAGGCATGGATCTGTATCTGATTAGTTTTCCCATTCTCTCCCCTTCTAGGTAATACTAACTAATATTCAGAACAGAAGCCCTAAGCCTGGCCCTGCTCCCCACGATCAAGAACTAGGTTTTTTCCTAGAAACAGGACTCCAGAGAGCCCATGTCCTCTATTTCAAAAATGGGTAAGCTTTCTTTCTTTCTTGTTGTCTTTTTTTAAAAATCCATTTTCTAAGAAAGAAGATAGTCTTTTAAATGCTGTATCTGGTTCAGTTGTTAGAACAGTTGTTTTTAAATGAGTTACAGAATAGGGGAGATGGCCCAGCAGGTAAAGTTCTTGTTTCACAAGCAGGAGGATCCAAATCTACATGTAAAACCAGGCATGACAGCCTTGCCTATAATCCCAGTGTGGGGAGTGGCTCCTGGGAGCTAGCTGGCCATGCAGTCTAGCCTCAATAGCGAGCTCCAAGTGATAGTCAGTGTCTCAGAAAACACGGTAGAGTGCAACAGAGGAATATATCAGACACACCATGCTACAATTGGAATGTGATGTTAAAAACAAATAATGAACATTAGTTCTTTCTGTGTCCTTTCTACCTGACTCTCCTGACTTCCTGTGAGGTTTGAAGATGGGAGGGAAGAGAGGGCACTTGGGTGAGTATGAATTCCAAGTAGGGAGCTCCAAGATAGACAGGGCTAGCGACCCTGGTGGAGCCATGTCTTAGATGCCCTTCATCCACGTGAATGGCACTTCCTTTCCTCTTCATCAAGGACACTCCAGCACACAAGATCCCTTTCAATAGTTGAGCAGTTCGGAAAAATAGATTTTCCCATCCCAAGAGCTTTACCCATGAGTGTGACCACCAGGACCTTTTCTCTCCAGACTGCCTTTGAGAAGGTTAGAAAGGTTGCAGACCGTGGACGCAAGGGAGGACTCTAACGCATTGACGTCTGTTTTCCTTTTGTGTTGTTCTTGTGAGAAACCTGCTGATTCTGTTCCACATCTCTTCAGTTGTCCTTGTTTTGACATTGTGCTGCAGGATAGATGTGCATGAAGACCAACAGTAGGTATCCCATTTCTCTCTAGCTCCTAGGCTTTGCATGGGAGGCCCCTAGAGGCCTATCCATCCCCTTCCTCTAGAGGTAGTAATCCACTAGTGCTTTGAATGACAGAGGGGACACAAGTCCTAGCCTCTGACACAGTGAACATTGGAACTGCCCTCCACGTTTGTAAGATGTTTAAACTTTGAGGTATAACTCTCAGAAGGGGCCTGCCTGGAAGCTCACTGCTGCTGACCCCATTTTTGTATTTATTGAAAATAAATCCATAGATTCCAGATTGTATTAAACTCTTGGAGAAGAAAGGCCCACTTTGCTCCAGAGTTCACTGGTTCAGCTCAGCACGGCCCGCCAAAGACCACAACAGACATCCCAAAGTTTGGATAACTTGGTGGCTTTGGCACAAAAGGGCTTTCAATTCTGATCTCATCTGCCATTGACTGAGATCGTCTGTGCAATGACGCATGTCCCCTAGTCTGTTTCTCTGCTTTTGTGAATGGAGGGAGAGGGAGGGGACAGGGAATGTTTCTCTAGTCATCTATTGATTCTCCTTTTTAAATGGTGGCCATCACAAATAACCCCAATCCTTGTCTTCTCTATCTCTAACCTGTGGTGATATGTTGATATGGAAGTCCAGAGGGAGAAATAAGTTCTATAGGGGATACCAGGGACCCAGTCAATACCTTCTACACTGTAGAATCTACAGGAAATGCCTTCTGTGAGATTGACCGTGAGGGCTGAGCAGCTCATTTTGATTGTTTAGCCTCTTTCGGGAAGGTGGTTTGGAAGCAGGACTGTCAGGCTCTGACCTCCTCCCCTGGAATTCTGTCTGCACACTGGGCATTACTAAAACATATTAATGAGAGGTTTGCATGGTTATATGCTGTAGACTCATTTCCAAAGCATTTTACTTTGTGCCCTTTGAGCAGCCATTCAGGCCGGCTGATGTTTGAAGCCTTTCTTCTTCTTTCCTTATGCTTTCATACTTCTCTGTGTTCCACAGACAGGTGCTCCGAGGGTTCCTCACATCTACTTGGCCATACTTGTGGGAACTACTAAGTCTGTGAGGTGGGAGTCAATGTAGAAACCTCAGGATGCCCTAGGCTTCCTGACTCGAACTGGTTTCTCAGGCCTTAGGGCTACTGCTGGGCATGGGCTGTCACACTGGACATTGAACACGTGGAGGAGCTGTCTGCTCCAGGCCTCTGCCGTTCTGTCTTTGCTGCTGCTTTTCATCATCTCTATTTTTTTCCCCTGTGCTGCAGGATAGATGTGCATGAAGACCAACAGTAGGGTGAGCAGAGTTATTTTCAGTGGTAGGAAAACGCAGTGTAGATAAGTTTGGTATTAGGTAGAAATGGATAACACCTTAGAAATGTACTCCAATCCACACTTAGCATCTGGGTCATTCTTATAAACTCACTGAGTTATGGGAATGAATATTAGCTTTTATAATTCCCCATCATTCCATGAGTGAGTACCAGACTAGTGTCCTGTCTTCCTGAGAACTTGAACTGAGCTGCTCCTGCCCTGCTGGTGTCTAATACTGACCAACCTGCCCTACTGTGTGTTCACTGGTCCTCACGCCCTGTCCCACTCATCTCCACTGCAGCCTTGTGAACCCTCTGGTGCTTTCTTCCCTTCTTCTCCCTGTTGCCACACAGGTCTTCACTCTCACCTTCCTGTCCAAGGAGTCCTTGGATATGGCTGGATGTTAGAATGGACTCACCTATCTTTCAGATGTATTTCTTTGATCTCCCAGGATGGCAGCCACAAGCCTGTTAAGAATAAAAACATGCCTGGGTGGTGGTGGTACACCCCTTTAGTCTCAGCACTGAGAGACAGAGGCAGGAAGATCTCTGAGTTAGAGGCCAGCCAGGTCTACAGAGTGAGTTCTAGGACAGCCAGAGCTACACAGGAAACCTTGTCTCAAAAAAACAAAAACAAAAAACAGAGGTGGGGAGGCTGAAAGCATTTTACCAGCTGTGTGTGGTGGCGCATATCCGAAACCCAGCAACTCAAAAGGCTGCAATAGGAACATAGTGCCACCCTGTCTGAAAATAAAAGATACGAGCCATGACTCAGCAGTGGTAGGTGCAGGAAGCCTGGGTTCAACCCCACCAAAAAATGTTCTGCCTGCCTGTCTATTTCAGCTGACTTACCAGTATGATAAGATTTAGGCAAAGTCAGTTGCTGTGGTGGCTCAGAGAGAAGTGGGCATCATTTAGTTGCTGGGCTCCCTAGGCCAGGGCTTGGAGCTGGACATTCCTCTACAGTGGCTGCTCCAGGCAGGTTGCTTCTCTCTGACAGTACTGTTGGGGACAGCATGGGGAATCAGTTGAGGAGAGAGAGAGCAGAGTCCTCACTAGACCACAGCCAATGGCAGGGGATGGCCTTATCCTGTCAGCCTTCCCAGGAGGAGAGAAATGTTACTTCCCTACTTGAGTCACAGCACTGAGCTAGAATCACCAGAGAAGCTTGAGGCTTGGCTTGAGGCACACACCACAGGGTGTTGAGTGGTGGCCGTCATTTACTGCAGTTTGTTTCAGGCCATTCAACCATCTGTTGTAAACCCAGTGTAGCAAAAGACATTTCAGGTCATTTTGCTTTTTTCTGCAGTGTCTAGTGTGCCTGGTGCCTCCCCTGCTTCTGAATTGGTTTTACCATGAAAAGGCACATAAATGTATCTTAGTGCCTAGGAGACCCCTGGCTAGGTTGTACCACTGGCTAAAGTGTATCACATTCTTCATGGGAGGCCTTGACCCAAAGAGAGCTGCACATGGATTTAGCAGATTTGGAGTTCTCCTGAGGTGCTACAGTGCAAGAGCTTTTGAACTTCTGTTTTTACCGAAAACAAACAGACCATTCATCTCTGCTAAGCATGGACTTCAAAATGGTTTAATGTTCTCAGATAATCTTGTTGACCTTTGCAGAATGTTTAACTCAGCTCTATGTAGCCTACACATAGAAGGCATTTAAAAAAAAAGAAAGAAAGAAAGGCATCAAAGCTAGATAAGGTGGGGACAGGGAGAGAATCAGATTCAGAAGCTTGCTTCTGAATCTATTCTGTTTGATATGCACCCTAAAGGGCAGTATCGGCAAGAAAATGGACAAACACAGACAGAGCCCGAATTCAACTCATCAAGCATGTTGATATTAGTTAAAGGCCAGAGATAATGGAATTGACGAGGAACATGGTTTGGGAGCCAGCTCAGGGACCTGCAAGAAACTGGAGTCAGGCAAGGAGGAGCTGGTAGAGGAGCCATCAGAGGCAGGAGGGAAGCTGTGAGGGTGTGCTCTATGCAGTGAGAAGCAGTCACCAACTGTTCCTGAACACTCAGGAAAGAGGAGCAAAGATTGAGCACAGAGGATGCTGTGACTAGGCAGGGGCAAGAGAGGAACCTGGACTGGAGAAAGCCAGGAGCAAATGATGCAGGAGCAAGTGACCTCTCGGAGGAGTCAGCCACCTCAGGAAGCAGTTTCCTTAATACTTGCTTTCTCAGAATTCCTGCTGGCAGGACAGTGGCAGAAAGATAATAGGAGGTCAAATGCCAGGTGGACTGTTAATTTACTGCTGGAGTAAACACTATGGCCCAGAGAGCTTAGAGCAGGAAGAGTCATCCGTGATGTAAATGGGGACATGACAGCAGGTGGCCGGAGGAGCAGGAACAGGAGAGATCACATCTTTACCCTGAACAAGAAGCAGAGGCATGAACGGGAAGTGGAATGAGGCTGTATCTCTAAAAGCTTTGCAAGCTTTACCTCCAAAGAGTCTCACTTAGTGTCTAGGCTTCTGCTGAGACCACACTGGGTGGCCTTCTGCTACCAAGCACTGTCCCTGGTGTGCAGGCCAGGGTCATTTGCTGCTTTGTGGAAACCAAGTTTCCAGAGGTTCATATAGCTGACTAGTGGCAAAGCTTCGATGTGCCCCTCTGCTCTGACACTGGGCATAATCTTTCCCCACTCAGACTGTGGTATTCATGACAAGTAGGTATCCTGTCCCCTGAGAGCCATGGCTTTTTGCATTGAAAATTGGATTAAAGCACCATAGATGTAAACTATTTACATAACAAAAGAACCAATCAAATTCTGTTTTATTTCAATGTGGGCTTGAGTCTGCTTCATTCCTTCATGCTTTAAGACTTGATTATGGAAACAAAAGAGTCCTTATTGGTTTTAACTATGAAACTCAAAATCTTACTGTTCTCTGTAGTGAAATATGGCCACAGGAACTTACTCTCAAATACTCCACTAAACTGCAAGTGCGGCCAAATCCTGTTCCTCTAGAAAGCTTTATCAGTGCTGGGGGAGTCATAACTGATGTGTCTGTGGCTCCAGAGTGATGGGCTAGGTTACCGTGGGCTTCTGAAGTAGAGAGGTGCTGAGCTAACGGGCAGTTTAATTGCACCTCATAGACGTTCTTCCCAGAGTGAGTGGGTTTGTCCTGCTATACACTGCCTCTTGCCTATCATTAAACAGCTAGGATTCCCTGAAGTGTGTGTGTATGTCTGTGTGAGAGTGTTAGTCATTCATTTATTTATTCATCTGTCAGATCTCTGTATGTTAAGAACTAGGAACCAGATAGCAAATGTCCCTGTGGAATTTCTATTCCATCAAGAAAATGACTAATTACAAATGCACTGAAGTTTTTAAGGAGAGGGGAGCAATACTATTTTTTTTTCTTTTTATCTTACAGATTTCCTTTTAAAAGAAAATCATATGATATGGTGTCTAAAAATCAGAGTTAACTTGATTGATTTTTTTTGGACCATTTCCAAATAACTCTTGATATCTGACTGGAGATGGATTTCCCTGGAAAATGCTCACATATCAGTGGTAATATTTGTAGACCAGTTCTTGAGCTGTGCTGTGGAGAAATGATGCCAGTAGTGTTACTCACTGTCACCAAAGCTGTGACAGTCAGCTGTTTGGCTAGCACTGCCTGCTCCTGCTCTAAGCTCTGGGATAAGGTGGTGAGCAGCTAGACAGACCCCTTGCTTTCAGAGGAATCCCATCATTATGTCTTAGAATGACTACAGTGCTGAGACATTTTCAAATGAAATTGCCCTAGATCTGATGGTTTGGAGGGGGTTTCCTTCCCTTTTCTGAGCAAGTGAGAGAGCCTCAAATGCATCAGTGTCTAGTCAGTGATGAGGTAGGGCAAAGGCATGGTTGACAAGGTCCTCAGAGGCATCTTGTCCAACCAAGCCAGCCTGTTTCTGTCTGCTTTTGTTTCTCTCTATTTATTCATGTGTTCACTCAGCAACAGATTCACTATGAACAGTGCCTCTCTGAGGATCTTCTTTAGTTCTATTAAATGTTGACCTATCAGAATATTGCAGAGGACACTTGGTTCTTGCCCTAGTTCTTCAGCTATGAGCTTGACATCTCCTATAGTTATCTTAGGGACTCTCGACTGAGAGATTACCCAGGTCATATTGGCCTATACCCATGTCTGTGAGGAGTTGTCTTGATAGATGTGGGAGAGCCTACTTCACTCTGGGAATCACCATCCTTAGACAGGTAGGTCTGAGATATATATATATGGAAACTAGCTAAGCTTGAGCCTAGGAGCCAGCCTGGGAGTGAGCCAGCAAATAGTCTTCCTTTACAGATTCTTGAGTTCCCACCCTGACTTTCCTCAATGATGGATCATGTCCTGGAAGTGTAAGACAAAGAACTATTTCCAACCCAAGTTGCTTCTGGTCAGAGTATTTAGTCATAGCAACATAAAGGAAACTCCTCTTGGTCTAGATGTATATATACCCAAGAGTCAAGAGAGCATCATCGGACGTATCACCTGTGAGTGTTCTTCCACCAGGCCTTGGCACTCCAGGGCTGCTTTCTGTCAGACTCAGGGATAGGAATAAGGCTAACACTGAGGAGGTATGCTGTCTGCCTCACCTGGGATGTTGAGCCTTCAGTAGTGTATGCTGAGTATAAATGATGAACACACTCAGTTGGTACCCAAAGCCACTATCTCAGGTTTCTGTAACTCCTCCAGGTCCAGATACGTTATTAATCAGAGTTATAGCAGGTGATGTCTGGTAACATGAATGACATCTCCGTGGTTTCCAGGGGAAGACAGTTGGAAGTTGACCCAAGGTCAGATTTTCAAGCAGCAGCAGGGGGTCTGTTAGCTCTTTGTCTGGTTGTTCTTTGCTTATTTTGTTTTGTTTTGTTTGTTTGCTTGTGTGTGTCTGCCTCCATTTACTAAAAGATACTGCTCGGGCAGGAACTCTTCACTGTTTTGTTTGTGGACAGGTGTTTGCTCCTTCAACAGTGCCTGGCTTTTAGACTGGGAGAGCTGTGCAGCTTCCTATCTCATTGTATAGCTTCCTTAAAAGTAATTCTGTGTATATTTATTAACAACAGAGGTGCTGAATGGTGTGGTGAGGGAAGCAGAATAGGAAAAGAAAAGGCGAGCTGGACCAGCTTGATCTTAGGCTTCCATCTCACCTCTTAAGTGTGGACCAGAGGTGGTCTCCTGAGCATCTTCCCCTTGTTGAAGGAGGATGGGGGCTGTTAGTATCTGTCATTTACTTTGTGTTGCTGTGATAAAGCACATAACAAAAATGGCTTAAGGAAGCGTTTGTGTTGTTCCAGAGGGCTAGCTGTCCTAATGCTGAGAAAAACCATGGTAACAAGAACTGGAAGCTGAGAGATCACATCTCGACCACACACAGAAAGTTGGAGGAGGCTATAATCCCTCAAAGCCCACCTCTAGTGACATAGTTCCTCAAACATTGCTCTATTTCCTGAAGATTCTATAACTCCTCAGATAATGACACCAACTGGGACCAAGTATTCAAATACATGAGTCTGTGGGGGACATTCTCCTTTAACTACCACAATATCAAAGAGGAATATATTATCTGGAATTTTTTGCTCCCTCCCCTTTCCCTGAGCTTGAATGATGTCTATGATAATGCTAGCATTACCATAAGTCCTCCAGCAGGCCCTGATGATACCTATTCTCTCTGGACTGTGTGGACTTCCCACAGAGGAAACGATTCCTATGGCTTTAGTGCCTGATGGCATTTGCTCCCACAGCTTTTCAGACCCTATTTTTTTTTTTTTTTTTTTTTGGAAGCCTTTTAAGCATGTAGTTGAAACCTTGTGAGGTAAAGTTGGATATAGAGGCACACAGGATTCAGTGTGGCCTTTGCAGGCAGGTCTCAAGGGTAGATCATTGAAATGATGCATGGGTGCTGGAAAGAGGAATTCGCATTCTGTTTTGCCAACAGGGACAAAGTGTTGCCCTTGGAGCCTGGCAGACCATAGGGAGCTGTCTTGGTAACTCAGTGCTGTGCATGGTGGCTCTGTGGCTCCGGCTCGCTCCCAGAACAAACCTCATGATCCTGCTTTCTTCCTTTAGTAGCTCAGGTGTCCAGCACATCAATACTTTATAAGAAGAGGAGACAGAGACCCCACTCTTCTCCAGAGATAGTTTCTTTTTTCTTGTTTTTCCATTGCTTTCTATTCTTGTTTTGCAGAAATATTTTTAGCTAACACTTAAAATTGTAGAAGGAAAAGCCAAGCTGAGACCCAGAAAGTGATTGTGATATGCTGGGGTAATTTATGACTCTACTTAGGTATTACTAGAACTTTCTATTTAAAAAGAGAAGGGATTGTCCATTACCTTACAGGCACCGCATCTTTATTGATATGATAGTGTCTGCTATAGATTTGCCCACCAAGAGAGAAGCCTGTGTCTCTGTGTTCTCCCAGTGAAACCTACATTGAACAAGAACATGAGACTAATGAATCAGTGTTTTTAGCTGACATTTGGTATTCCACCTTCCTCTCCATCATAGGCTCACATTTCCAGTTGTTCCGCACAGTGCTCTCTCTTGGTCGTCATCCTCTGAGTCGGCATGAGCACTTTGTGCCTTTCTTCCTCATCCTTCTCTTTCTGCCTCCCTTTGGCATCGTGTGTATCCTCACTGACTCTGAGCTGGCTGGTTGATGAGTCCCAGTAGCTGGGTCCTTTGAATCTTGAAGTGACTTCGCTGATTAGTCTCCAGTCCCCCTCCTAACCCCAGGCAACTGCAGGTATTCTGTCTGATAGCTTTTCTTCTGGTAGAAGTTTTATATAAATGTAGTCTAGGTCTCGCTTCTTTCAATGTGACGGCTTTGAAGTTTACCTTTATTGTAGCATGCGTGCTTGCGTGTGTGTGTGTGTGTGTGTGTGTGTGTGTGTGTGTGTGTGTGTGTGTGTGTGTGTGTATGTGTGCGTGTGCATGTGTGTGTATGTGTGTGTGTATGTGTGCATGTGTGTGTGTGTGTGTGTGTGTGTGTATGTGTGTGTGTGTGTTTCTCCTATCTCACCAATGCTGGGTTACAGGTGAATACCACTGTATAGTTTGTCTAATGACTTGGAGGGACCTGAACGCATACTTGTGAAGCAAGCACTTTATTAACTGAGCCATCTCCCAGTCTAGATGCAAATGGTCATTCTATTGTATTGTGAGCTACAGGTCACTGATCCATTCACCAACTTAATGGATATTCAGACTGTTACCACTTACAGTCCAATATAGAAAATGGACATTCATGTATAAAAAGTGGAGAATGTTTTCATTCCTTTGTGTAGATTCCTAGGTAAGGAACTGGTTAAGTCTGTTTGGATTTTTAGAAAATCGATTAACTCTTTTGCAAAGTTATTTTGGCTGTTTCTAGTTTGTTTGTTTGGGGATTGTTTTTGTTTTGAGACAGGGTCTTTCTATATGTAGCCTGGCTGTCCTGGAACTTTCTATATAGATCAGGTTAGCCTAGAACTCAGAGATCTGTTCACCCCTCCCTGTACCTATCAGGTGCTGGAATTAAAAGAATGTGTCACCATGTCCAGCTCGTTCTTGTTTTTTTGATATTTCCATGTAAGTTTTAGAGCTACCTCATCATTTTTCTACCTCAACAAAGCCTGACAGCATTTTGCTAAGAACTACCGTGAATCTTTGGATGATTTTGGGCTTTATATGTACAATGAAAACTAAAGTCTGCAATAGCAGACGGTCCACTCTCATGGCTCTCCATATAGAATGGCTTTGATATCTCTTTTAAAAAAAAAATGTTTTATAGAAAGTTGGACACTGGAGCCCTGGGGAGGTAGACAAGAGGATCCCTGGGACTTAACTGGCCAGCCAGTCTGGCCAATAGAATCAAGTTTAAGTTCAAGTGAAAGACCCTATCTAAAAAATTAGATAGCAGAGCAGAGAGGTGGCTCAGTGGTTAGGAGCTTCTGCTGCTCTTCCAAAGAACCATAGCTGGCATCTCACAACTGCCTGCAACCTCAGCTTCAAGCAAACTGATGCCATCTTCTGGCCTCCACAGGCACCAGCACACATGCAACAACTTACACATACACATGCATTAAAAATAATAAAAATAAATCTTTTGAAAAGTGAGAGAGCTATTGAATTAAACACAGTATTGTCTTTCACATGTACTTGTATACATTTGTACATACACATACACAAAATAATAGATAATATTAAAAGTATATAAGTAAGTAGCTGGGGAGATAGCTTAGTCTATAATGTATCTACAAGGAGTTGAATACCCAGAACTCACATTTAAAGACCTGGCATGGTGGTGTGTACTTGTAATCTCAGTGCTGGAAGGTGGAGGCAGGACAGTCCCTGGAACTTGCTGCACAGCCAACCTGGCTGGATCTCCAAGCTCACTTCATAATGGGAAGCCTTGCCTCAAAAAGTTATGGTATGTCAGCTTTTGAGGAGCAGTAGCTCACATCCTTTGACTTCCACACGTGTGCACACCAGCACATGCATGTGCACCCCACTGTCACCAAATGATACCTTATTATATTCATTTAGAGCTGCTGTGAATAGAATTGTTTCATTTTCAAATTATCCTTTTTATTTTATAAAATATTTAGTTTTTATATGCAGATGTTGTATCCAACAGACTCGGTGATCTCATCACTAGTTCTTCTTAAGTGTGTTTATGCTGTGTTTGTATGTTTAGTCCCTTGTCAGAGGGCAGCTCGTGGGAGTCAGTTCTCGCTGTCTGTTATGTGGGTCCTGGAGAGGACACTGGAGCAGTCTTTTCCGGCAAGTGTTTGTCTTTGTCTCTGCACCATCTCACCAGCTCCCATTAGAGGTCTTTTTAAAAGTTGACTTAAGTTTTTACATACAGGATTATGCCATCCGTAAAGAGAAGCAGTTTTGCTGGTCTTTCTGAGTCTGCGTGCATTTCTGTCTTGCCTTATCTCACTGACAAGAATCCTCAGCCAGCACAGAGGAAACGCTGCTGACAGACACCGTGTCTTATTCCTGGTCTGGAGAGCAGCTTTTGGTCTTTCTCATCACATGTGATGTTGGCTACAGCTTTTTGGTAGATGTGTCTTCCGCTCATAGTTTTGACCTGAAATCTGTCTTATCTGATATAGTAAAGCCGTTCCATTTCTCCTACAGCTACCGTTTACGGTGCTGTGTGTTTTATGTCCAACCTTCAGTCTGGGTCTTTGAATGAAATTGTCTCACTCTGTCTCTAATATGTAGAATATTTAATATTGCTCTTTTTTTGGTTTGGGTTCTAAAAGATGGTGAAGCTTTGTCTCCCAGAGATCTACGTGCCCCTGCCTCCTGGAGGGATTAAAGGTGTGTGGCACCAGCACCCGGCCTCAATGCTGCTTTCTTTCTTTCTCTTTTTATACCAGAAACTTACTTGCTTTTTCGATGAAGTATTTAATCATATCCATCTGATATAATTATTGAGATGACTGTTTGGCACCAACTCCTTTGTTCTTTGTCTCTCTCTGTGTGGGGCTGTTCTTTGTTTTTGCTCACTGTGCTGACCAAGATGACCTCAGCCACCTGTGTGCACCACACGCCTGTCTCCTTCGGTAGGTGTTTAGGTTTTCTGCTTTTTAACGAATCCTCCATAGATTATAATATGCATGTTTATTATCACAGCATTTCTTTTTTATATTAGTTACATTTTTATTTCCCCAATGTGTGTGATCAGAGGACAGCTTAGGAGAGTTGGCTTTCTTCTGTTTCTTGTGTGGGGTCCTGATAACAGCTCAGGTTGTCAGGCCTGGCATCAAGTCCTCTTACCTGCTAAGCCATCTCACAGAGCATATTCTGTATTAACAATGACTTAATTTACTCTAACCTAGTGTTATTTTCTCCCTTTAAGAAAATTACTCTTTTAAATTTTATGTTTATGGGTGTTTAGCCTGTATATGTGTCTGTGCACCATGGGCAGGTAGAGCCCGCAGAGGCCAGAAGAGAGTGTCATGTCCCCTGAGACTGGAGTTACAGAAGATTGTGATCCACCATGTGGGTGCTGGGAATCAAACCCGGGTCCTCTGGAAGAGCAGCCCCAGCTTAACTTCAGAGCATCTCACTTCTTGACACTATTAATATCTTTATGTCACAAACATGCAGTGAATATACTCATTTTCTTTTATGTCACCTTTTAAAAGTATAAGTTTAAAAAGAAAATAATAAGGAAATGATACAGTCTTTTTTATTCACACAGATATTGACATTTAGCTGCTGTTATTAGTTTATCCCTGAGGATTCATATTACCATCTGGTGACATTTCCTTGTAGTTTGAAGGACTTCCTTAAGATTTCATGTTGGGCAGGCTGCACTTTACAAACTCTGTCACTTTTGTTTTGTTCTGGGAATGCCTTTACTCTGTGCTGATTTCTGGTGGCTTTACTGGACGTGGAGGCTGGGGGACAGGTTTTTCTCGTCATGTCTAGTCCATTTCCCCAGGGCCTGATAAGAAGTCACTGTTAATCTTGCTGCTGTCCCCTGCGTGGAGTCGTTATTGGGATGCCTTTCTCTTGGGGTTTTGTACTATATGCTGCTCTGCAGTTTTCTTCCGTCTCCATTCTGTACAATAAGGGATTTCTGTTCCATCCAAAAGCTCCTGTTTACCAATGGGAATTCCTGGTTTAGTCATTTATTTATGTATAGACAAGGTCTCATGTGGCCCAGCCTGGCCTTGAACTCATCAGCTGTGTCTTAAGTCTTTCAGAATCATTTCCATGAATTCTTAGATTATAGAAGTCTTCGTGTTGGCCAGTTTAGAATGATTTTTTTTTTTTTTTGACGCATGGGTTGGTTATACCTTCCTATTTCTTTGTATGACAGTATAGCAGATACTGTCAGTTTAGGTCTGTATATAGTACATAGATTAAAAATGCAAAGGAAATGCTAACATCATACGCAGGAAATGGAGGTGATTTTAAAACTTTCCAGTAATAATCATAATTAGTGGTGGTGTTAATCTTCATCTTTGTCATGTAACATAGAGTAAAGCAATTGGATAGTTATGGGATCTCTAATCTTACCATCACCTGTGGCCTTGGGAACTAGAGCTCTTAGCTCAGACTTAATAAAGAAATGGCCAAAGGAAAATCATAGTCATAAATTTGAGTGATTGAATTGGGAACATCAATATGAAGTCAAGAGATATTTGTAAGGCCTGTGCAGGAGGAGCTGGCCAAGGGCCTGACCCATTATCAGTGAGCATCCTTGGCTGCTATATAGTAATCTTAAAATCCCATATTGTAGTACAGAGAGGTTCCATTCCATTCCATAGATATATTCTGTCCCAATGAGCCTTTTATGTCTTTACATGGCTCCAGACATAAAGGGAGCTATTGAAGGATTGGAACAAACATGGAATAATTAGAGTTTCAGAAAAGTTGTAGCAGGCTTATGTGTTTAAATTCCTAAGTTCTCATTCAGTATTTAGCACACTAAGTCAATATCTTAGTCAAGATTTCTGTTACTGTGCAGCCATTTGGGGGACCTATAGGGACCCAACCTATAGGGACCAAGATGTGCCCAGAGGAGCAAGTCCTGTGGGTTCTCTCACAGGGAAAGGGCAGCCTGGACAATAGCATGCACTAGGCATTTTTTATACCATGTGCTGGGAAACCTGACTACCATCTGCAGAGCTGATTATGAACTCTGTCTGAGAAGAGTTGGGTGAACACAGAAAGCACTGTGTGGTAGCGAATGCTCTTTAGAAGCTTTTCCTGGTGACATACACGCAGACTGGCTTCACCACCCCTGGTCAGAGCAGCAGAGTTTCATCAGCTGACCCTGTCTCCTGAGCAGTGCCCCAAGGCTGAGACCATGCAACAGAACTCCCCCTTGGCTACCTAGCCCCACAGTCCAGCCCAGGCACTGTCTTCTTTCTGATCTCTTTCCACTGGGTGAGCTTGGCTTTGGGTTGTGGAAATTAGCTGTGTTCTCCATTTTGCAGCTGCTCTGTCAGCATGGCAAGGCCTTCTTTAGAACTTTCTGGGCACTGGAACTATATTGGGCCTGGGTTCAATCCCAAATCTTCTGTTTATTGGCTTGATGGCCATGGGCTTATTTCCCTATCTTCATGAGTAAAACTGTGCATGTTAAGATTTTGATGCAACACATAAGGGAAATCAGCTTTGATTTTTGCAGTGTTTATTATTAAACCAAACACCATAGTGCCTGCTTTTGGCTTTCACCCAGTAAATGTTTCTATGTGCAACAAAGGGCCAGATGGTGGGTGGGGAGTTGGGCAAATGGTTGAGGGATGTGAGGATGGTATGTTTGAGAAGCAAGTCAGAGGTCTGCATGCTTTCTCTTCCCCATCAGGCGGAGACACTTGTTTCTTTTCTCAGGACAGAGCTAATGGGGCCATTCTTCCTTCTTCCTGTTTGTCTGGCGTCTCCTTCCCTCCTGGTCCATGTCTTCAGGTGTCTCACATTCCATGCTCTCTTCTTGAGACCCCCCTCAACTTTGCCCATTTCTTCCTTTCTAATTTCAAATGATTAGCCTGTCCCGGTCCAGCAAGTAAGTACCTGGGACAACTCCACAGGCACTGTGCTGCCTCAGGCCACATGGTTCTGCTTCACTCCTCCCCCAAGGAGAGCACTGGGTGTTTTACTCCTCAGTTTCATGTCAGAACCCTTCCTTTTCCAGTGGTTCACGATTGGGCGCCTGCAGGCTGCTTGTGGGTAGAGCTGGGCTTAGGTTCCAAGGCTACCCTTAGGTTTCCACACTTCCCATCCTGGGGCCTTGTTATTCCCTCTGCTCAAATCCTTGGAGATATTAGGGCCATGATTCTTCAAAGCTTAAAGGCCTGTGTTCTTCCAAATGTTCTCTTAGAATTCTGTTTTTCATTTGACATAGCTGTGAAATATTGTATTGTGTTAATTTGGAAATGCAGTTCCTATTTTCCACTCACTGAACTGAATGAACTGTACACTCTTGTCCTTGAACCTGAACTCTGAGCATGAGCACATGTGGTTCCCTCAGAAGGGCTTCTTCCTTCCCCACGCTCACGGCCCTGGAGCACAGCCAGCATGAGTGTTTAGTCTGGCGTTAGGACACGTCTGCCATATAAGTCATCCTGCTTCTTCACTGTCATTGCTTTTTAACTTAAATCCTAAGTTGGCCTGTTGTTCAGTGACTCTGCAATTGGCCAGCCCACCTTATGGCGCAGATGATAGGCACAGCCTGTCTTTAGATTAGACGGGTCTGAGCAGACCCCTGTCCTGGTCAAAGTAAATGTAATGTGCTGGGACTCTTCTCTGCCCTTTGCATCCTGGTATGACAGACTTACAGAACTTGGAATTTCATTGCCAAATCCTGTTTTGTTTTGTTTTGTTTTTTAAGTTTGTTCTTCATTAGTTCAAAGAAGTCTCCAAATGTATATGCTAAGAGCTCAGCAAAGTCCCTTTCTGAACACCCATGAGTCCCTCATGTTCAGTGGTAGATTGTTTGGGCCCCACCTTATAGCCTTTGTTGGAAACACTTCCCTCTTCCCCCAGAGCACCAGCATCCGAGGAGATGTCCTCATCATCTTCCCAGAGAGTGAGCACAAGGACATCACTGTCTTTTAATCAATCATGTCTCTGTGTGTGCATGTGTACATTCATGCTTGCATATAGTCACGTGTGTCTTTTTACCTACTTTATCATCCCACGGCCCAGCTCTTCCCTTTTGTCTTTGTAGACCAGTTTGTGAATTAGTTCATTGTGTTGTTGGCTTTCAGAAACTAGCAGAGTGAGTGAGCAGGACAACCAGGGAATGCCGGGGTTTTTTCTTCAAAAGTAACATTCTAAAGAAACAAGGAAGATTTTCCTGTGTTATAAACTGTCTAGAAGGTAGATTCTAGTATTCTCCCCAACCCCAATGGTAGCTTTTGGAGGATGTCTTAGGGTCTTTCTGTGATTAAAAACCATGGATGAAAAGCAACTTGGAGAGAAAAAGATTGATTACATCTCATGGTCCAATATCCAAGGAAGTTGAGCAGGAACTCAAAGCAGGAACCTGGAGGTAGGAACTGATGCAGAGGCCATGAAGAAGTTCTGTCTTCAGGGCTTGCTCAGACAGTCCACAGAACCATTAGCTCAGGGGTTTTACTGCCCACAGTGACCTGGACCCTCCTACATCAATCATCAATCATCAATCAAGAAAATGCCCCACAGACATATTCATGGCCAGTTTGGTGGGGCATTTTCTCAGTAAGCTTTCTTTTTCCAATATAACTTGAACTGTCATTGACATGAAACTAGCCAGCACAGGGGATAACAGCCCCAATGATGGCTGGCACTTACAAAACACTTCCTCCATGTATTTAACTGTTTTTACAGAAAACCAGTGAGCTGTAGAGGTTCCTCTTTCCAGGAGATTTAAATCCATGGCCTTTGGCTCTAGAGTCTTCAGCACACTGTTCAAGTTTACAAATAAATTTAAGGATTCTGAACAAATAAATTTTGAAGTATAAATTCTCCTGTGAGGGATTCATATGGTTAGTTTGTTAAAAGTATTATTACACTAAGGAATCCAGGTATTTGTTGGATTCTGTTGGACTTCTGGGGTTAAATTGAAGAATATTAAGGGGCTAGAGGAATTGCTGGGTCGTTAAGATTTCTCTTCTTGCAGAGTGCTTGATTTCAGGTCCCAGCACTCATATCCAGAGAATCAAGGGCCCTCTTTCGGGTGTGCACACAGCATACATTCAAGTAAAACAATCATAAAATACATAAATAGGTCCTTAAGAGAATTGTAAATTGTTGAGATACAATTATGTTCATGTGGGGTGTTTGTTATTGCCTCGTGGTGAATTTCCTGTGGAGGTGGCTTTTGATGACGGTGGTGTTTTCTGACTGTTCCCAAAGGCCGGGCGGAAAGAGGATTTGAGATAGAACCATCTTCCTGTGTTTCCTATTCCGAGGAAATATGGGGATCTGTGATATGAAGAAAAGCTTGGAGAAGGCAGCTTACCCTGCAGCTCTCTCTGGCACTGTAGTTGTCTGCCCTATTAACACTATATGCTTTCTTCCACATGCCTTGTGAATGGATTTCCTTATGTTCCCAGACCTGGCCCATTAATAGGAGCTCCTAGAAGCCACCCTCTATGCCTGGTTTGATATGTTTCTGTTATCTCATGCTGCCTGGCCAGCTGACCGGTTATACACTTTACTTCACATTTGCTGTAAGGAAGCCTTGGTTGGTGAAGTCATCCAAAAAATGTTGCTAAGCCTACTACAGCTCTCATTAGGTCTGAGATGAGACATCCAGAAGCCTGGCCTGCTTGTTCACATCCCCGCTTGACATGGTTGTCACACCCTTGGTCGCTATATCTAGGCTGCAGCTGCCTTGCTCAGTAGAGCCCTTTGCTAATGAGGCCAAGGTTGTAGGTTTGATCCCTGGCCCCTTAATACGGAAGCCATCTGTCTTCACAAACGCATGTCACTGGATCTAAGGTAAAGGGTGTGTTCAGAGGAAGAAATTAGACTTGTTCTAGGAAACCCAAGTATCCTTGGTACCAGGAAGCATATAGTTTATATTATGCCTGATCTGAATATCTGCTTCTGATGTCAGACATTATCAGAATGGATGATACCAAGGTTTACAGACAGAAAGAGAATCGAGATTCTCAAGGGGGGAACTAAGGGTTACTGACCTTTGGAAGACATATGGTACATCTTTGTGTTATTACTACATTAGAAATGGTGACAGTGCCCACAGGGGGGTGAGGGTGGGGTGTATATCTTACCATGTGAGAATCTGCTTTTTCACCACCCCCACCCCCACCCCCGCCAGTAGTCACAAAAATCTTTTGCAGCCAGGGGACAGGAAAAAAGATTCAGAGTGCAAGCTGGTCACTATTCTTTCTTTCTGGCTTCCTAGTTTGCTAACTTTATGTCCTGCCAGCTCTGAGGTTGTTGAGACCAGATGTGGATACAAAAAAGGGCCTTTGCCCTTAATGTGTTCAGTTTGTCTGGTGAATTAGCGTACCGGTGCTATCTAGGCACATGTTTGCAGCTGTGTTGTATGTCCCCAAGGAGCAACACCTGACTCTTCAAGAAGAAGCCAGGAGACTTCTGAAAACCTTGGCTTTGGTCTTAAAGAATGGCTAAAAGTCCCTTGGATCCTGGAGACCAAGAGACCCATGTGGAGGCTCAAAGACAGAAGGGTTTTCCTAAACCACCTAAAAGTTTCCCCTCCTCCAAAACTTGAGTTCGCTATTGTCCATACAGCTCTCTGATACATGTTAGCTTTAGAATCATCCAAGTGTGTGCCCTGGTGTAGGAGGAAAGCCTGCTTGACCTCCCTGTTACACGAGCATTGCTTATGGTTTTAAGAGGGTATGTTGTATCTCTATCTGCCAGTCTAAGCTTGGCGAGGTAGAAGGGGAAAGATGGATGCTGTAGAAAGGGCACCTTCCATGGGCGTAGTCATTGTCTCTGTGGTTAAGCAGATGCTAGCCAGCTACTTTCTGAGGAACTTGGGATATAGTAGTAAGGCAGACAAATCTGTCACTTCTATTGTTACAGTGTGTGAGGCATGCCTGAACTTCACAGGGTAGAGGTGGCATCCCTAGTCACTAGTGCATCCTCAGGGATCTGCTGGAACCTGGTAGGAAATTGCTCAATGATTGGAAAGCAACCTACTGCTGGAGCCCCTCAGTGCCTGAAAGAAAGAAACTGGAGAAGGCAGGCTGCTTCTTTGCTCTGGAGATCTATTGCTGACTCATCCTGTAATTGATTTTTACTTAGAAATCCTCAACCAGAGAAACATTGAATTGAGTTTACTCTGGAAGGGCCCTTTCCTTATCACCGAGGGGTTTCACACTAAGTGGGAGGTCTCCTGTTGGCATTCCAACTGAGTTTTCATGACAGCTGAATTTATATTATCACCCTGAGTCAAAGTTGGAGGTCAGCAGATAAGTCATTTAGAAATCCGTGGTGGAGCTGGAGAGATAGCTTGGGATCAAGAGCACTAGCTGCACTTGCAGAGGACCTGGGTTCAGTTTGTAGGACCCAAGTGACAGCTCACTGTTCCAGAGTACCTGAGGTCTTTTTCTGACCTCTGTGGGCACTGCATGCATGTGGTACACTTAAATACATGCAGGCAAAACAGTCATATACACACACAATATATATGTATACATACATATATATAAACATACATATATCGTGAAAGAAAAAATTCTCTTTTTCTACTCTTCTCCCCCCCCCAAAATGAAAGAATAAAAAACAAACAGACAAAAACATTGAGTTAGTTCATCATCAACTGAAAGGGTGTCAAGTCCTCTCAGCCTTGGCTTTCTGTTATGATCTGATGTTGGAGACCTGGCCCTTTCCAGAACTTGACCCCTCTTGTTTGATAGCTTACGGGAGCGTGGGCAGGAAATAATATTAAAGAGCTATAATTGGTCAGGGTTGTAAAACAAAATTCATGCCATTGTAAGTTTATGCTAAGAATGTGAATTTAGAGATCAGCCTTAGAAAAAGCTGCTGCAGAGGGAGCTGGAGCCTGTCACAAGGGCGGAGATTCAAGAGAGAGATCATAACATAAGAATCAAATCATGAGAACGTCTAGATCCTGGCATAAGAAGAATATTCTGAACAAGACTTACGTGGCATAGGAGATAATTTTAAGAAATTGACTAGTGGGACCACATCAGTTAAAAAACCTTCTTTATTGCAAAGGAAGCAGTCACCAGAGTGAAGGCAAGCCTACAGAATGAGGAGAATCCTTGATAACTAATTAGACAGAGACTGATATCTAGAACATAAAGAACTGAAAAAAAAATTAACCCATCCCCAAATCATCCCGTCAGTAAATGGGCAGCTGAACTGAGTAGACAGGTCTCAAAACACTGGTGGCCAATCAGTATTTGAGAAAGAGTTTAGTATCATTTGCTGTCAAGAATGCAAATTTAAAAATGCTAGATTCCATTTCACCCTAATCATAAAGGCTGTCAAATGAGGTGAGGGTGTGTGGAAAGAGGAACCTTTATTGACTGTTGGTAGAAACTGTGAGGAGGTTCCTCAACAGTCTGAAAACAGAACTGCCATATGACCCAGCTAGACCATTTTTGGATATGTGACCAAAGAACTGTCAAGTCAACAAGGCCATGGAGATACTTTATGTCCATTATTTCCTGCTGCTATTTTCACAGTAGCAAGTCATGGAACCAATCTAGAGCTCCTTCAACAGGAGACTATATAATGAAAATTCGGTAAATACACACAATAGAATTATATTTAACTCTGAAGAATAACAACGTGACATTTGAAGAAAATAGATGGAATTAGACATCATTATGTTAAGTAAAAATAAGCCATACTTAGATAAGCATTAAGTTTTCTCTCATATTTGTGTGTGTGTATGTATTGGTGCATGCATGTGTACGTGTATGTATGTGTGTGTGTGTGCGCGTGCGCGTGTGTGTGTGTGTATGTGTGCATGTGTGTATGTGTATGTATGCACATGTGTGAGTGTGTGTGTGTGTATGTATGCACATGTGTGTGTGTGTGTATGTGTATGTATGCACATGTGTGTGTGTGTATGTGTATGTATGCACATGTGTGAGTGTGTGTGTGTGTATGTGTATGTATGCACATGTGTGAGTGTGTGTGTGTATGTGTATGTATGCACATGTGTGTGTGTATGTGTATGTATGCACATGTGTGAGTGTGTGTGTGTGTATGTATGCACATGTGTGTGTGTGTATGTGTATGTATGCACATGTGTGTGTGTGTATGTGTATGTATGCACATGTGTGTGTGTGTGTAAGGTAGAAAGGGGATCCTGAAAGGGAAAGCACTATTTGGAGAGGGGAAGGGATCCAGCCAGAGGAGGGAGGAGGGTAAATAAGAACAAGGTACGATGACATATGTTTATGAAAATGCGTTAATTTAAATTTTTAATTCAAAAAATAAAAGGAGGAAGGGCCAGCGCTGAAGAGTCTGTACCTTGCCAGTTGTGTTGACAACCTATGGGGCCGACATTGACTCTTAGGAAGTAGAGCCTGTAGCTGACAGAGAGCCCTGGAGGGTGAGATTCTAGAGAATGAAGATAAAAGCAGATAGAAAAGGGAGGAGAGAAGCGTGGTGGTCCGTGAAGGGTAGAGGAAGAGTGGTAGGTCTGAGCAAGCCTAGGCTGAGGGCACTGGCCAGCTCTGCCTATTGGGCTGGGCACTGCAGCGGTGCTGGGGGCAGAGGCAGTATTGCCTGCCAGTGGCTGGCCGCAGGAGATGACCCAGGCTCTGACAGCTTGCCAGAGTGAATGTGCTGGTACTGGCGAACCACTACCATAATGAATTCTGACTTCATCACACTGTCTCGGTCAAGGGTGTTGAAATGGAATAAATGACATCATATCGGGGTCTGTGGAAACCCTCAAAACCAGGGAAATTCCTTGACCGTCCCATGTTCAGTTTAGAGTGTACACTTTAAGCAACGGTTTGTTCTCCTTATGTAGTGAATCTCAGCATTTTAAGGACAAACTACAATCATGTGGATTTCGTTCATTTTCCCATACTGGGTGATCTCAGAGCATTTAGAATATAATTCTTGCAGGCTGATTTTCTTTGTTTTCCTTGCTTTCTGTTCAGTGGTAAATTAGAAGTGATTGGTTGAGTAATATGTGACTTTTTAAAATGTTTGTTATTGACTACTCACTGAGAACAGTAGAACTTGGTATTTGGGGTGCTTGTGATCATTTCTAATATTTAAAATGTGCTACACCTTCTCTGCTGTCCTTCCAGGGTGCCACATTCACTGCCTCAGGCCTACTCCATTCTGCAACTGCTCTGGATTCTTTGTTTATGAGTAGAATTCTTCTGAGCTGAGGAGAGCTCGATTCTGGATCCTGACATGGTCCAGGGACAAGCTGACAAGAGCTGGAAAGAGCTTGCACTCCCTCCAAAGGCTTCCTAGGGAGTCAGTATCTCTAGCTAGTCTCCCCTCAGCCTGCTTCTGTCCTGAAGACTTTTGCATTTCTCCAGCAGAGGGCCTCCATCCTGCATGGGAGAAACCACAGCCAGCCAGAAAGGGGAGTTAGTTTCTCCAGCCATCATGTATCTGGTAGCTGAGGGCGTAACCATGGGGTGCAGGGCTTCTTCACCTGGTCTAGTGGATTTGCTTTCCAGTTTGAACCAGTACCCAAGGAGCGTCTCATTATCTGTCATCACCACAGCACAGAATTTATGCTGTTTGTGTGTGTGAAGTAGTTTGAATGTCTGCGGCACAAACACACGTCTGAGCTCTTGGGTTCCTGTTTGTTCTTTCCTCCCAAGTCGCTTCTGCTTTAGAGCTTAGGTTTCTCCTGCCCATGGGGTAACAGCAGGGTGGCAAGCTCTCAGCTCGCTCTCTTGCCAGCCTTTGAACTTGAGTAAGCCTTTTACTTCTCCATAAAATAGATTGTGTTGGATCATTTCTGGCTAGAAAATTCTATGTTCTATAACTCTATAAATAGCTCATTCTGCAAAGAGGACATAGGAGACGCCCCAAATGACCAGGTCCTATTTGTAGTTCCCCACAGTTATAATATTTAGTTTTTATGTGCTTGTCTAATTTCCACAATGGCAAAGCAGTTCTTCATGAGGATCTATCAGGGTCTCTCCAGTCACACTGCTTCAGGCATGCCCTTATTCATCTGTCCAGAATGCCACCCTTTATGTCCACAATGGGAGTTTAATTGGTGATTTGAAAATAGAATTAGGTATCATAGCCATTCCCATCTCATTTTAGCTGTGACTGTTTCCTCCCTCCTACATTACTCCAGAGCTCTGAGCCTCAGCACCAGAGCAATGGACATTGTTGCCCATGAACACGAATCCCATAAAAGTGAGTGAGGGGGCAGGCAGGGTAGCTTATATGTCCCGGGGCCTGTTCCTTAACTGTTGTTCATGTCTCTAATGGAGTCTGGAACACAGGCTTTCCTTTTTATACCACCACAAAGCATCTAACCTCCTGCCTCCATCTGTGTGGGTGAGAGGGCCAGTCAGCCATTGTCTTAAGTTCTGAGCTGTTTTTGTGAATGAGAACTCTGGGAAGTCACATGGCCATAAGATGTGAATCAGTCACTTTTGTAGTGCCTTGTCTTACAGAAGCCATGTTTCTATCTCATATAAGATGCCATTCAAACAGGAGTTGTCTGTCGCAGCCTTCGGAGGCTGGCTGGCAGTATTGCACCTGCTGACCTGTTCTGTGGGTTTCTGGAAAGATGAGATGTGTTCTAAAGAGCATGGTATAAATATCACTGAGTTATGTCACAGATAGAGGCAATGCTCAATGTAAAGGAAATGGCTGGGAGGTATTCCCAGCCAAAGAGGCCATACCCAGCATTCCAAGAGGACAAGTGGAGCCTGAATATATTGGCCAGGATGTTCAAAAAGAAACTCAGACCTCAGGGAAATATGTTGCTAGACATGTCGTTGTGGAGCACATAGAATGATGAGTAGGATGTGTTCTGATCTCACATAGGGATCTCAGGCACCAATCAGGACCCAGTGGCACTCAGAAAGGGCCTTTGGCTTTTTTTGTCCACTCATAGTTTGAGGGTTTGTGTGATGGACTTGCTGGGCAGTGATTTCTGTTCTGAAGGATTTGGAGTGATTAAGGCTGTTCCTCCTTTTTTATACCTTTTCTCTTTATCCTGCTCACATATTTTCAGCAAAGCTGATCCACATTGCATGCAGTGCCTTGCCAATGTCCCCAACTGCCAGTGTCACCACCTCCCTCTTAAATGAAAGTACAGATTCCAGTACCATTGGAGTGGGGCCACCGTGACTCCTGTGAGACGTACCTTACCTTTATTTCTTTGCTTGAGAACTGACGTCGAGGTTTCTGTCTCCTTGAGGAAATCGGATTTAGTCTAAAAGGAATACACACACACAGATCATTAGTGTTGGGTCAGTAGATCAAAGGCAGACAGATACTGTAGAAGTTCTAGCCAACAGCCTTCATGTGGACAAAAATGCTTTGAAATTTGTGTATAAAATGCCTAATATTGATACATGCCAGATGGAAACCTTGTCCAATTCTGTGTGCGCACAGGAACTTGACGAGAGGAGTCGGGAGATTTAGGGAGCTCCTCAGAGCAGTGGAGACGAGAACAACACAGAACCTGCGAATGGTAAGTGGGGCTGATGTGAGGCATTGGCCCTACGTATGTTTACACGACACATACCCACGTAAGAATGTAAGCAGCAATTCCCCCACGCTGAGTGTCTTAGTGTTTCAGCGTGTTAATATCAGTTCCAGGACATTGTAATCGCTCAGTGGACCCCACGCTCATGGTCATCTCTGTTCTTTCATCCTCCAGTTCTTGACAGTTCACTAATTACATCTCTGTGTCTGTGGATCTGCCTACTTTGAACATTTCACATAAATACTTATACACTATAGTCTTTGTGACTGCCCCCTTCATTTAGCATAAATATATTTAAGATTAATATTGTCTCAGTATTTTCCTTTCACTGCCAGATAATACTTGAATTTATGAACCCACACATTTCATCGGCCCAGTCTCTTCTCAGTTGATGGGTATTGGTTGTCATAACTAATGTTTCTGTGAGGACACTTGTGTTCAGGTTTTGAGTGACAGATGTCTTTTTTTCTCTGCACTTCCAAGTAGAACTATGGGCCATATAAAAACTCTGCTGAAGAGTTTGAGGAGATTCTGCTTCCCAAAGAGGCCATCCCTCATGGCGCTCCCACCAGCACCCTATCCGTAGCCTAACAGCTGCGTTTGTAACCACCCTGGGGAGTGTGCAGTGCTATCGGGGTTTCCCCTGCATTTCCCTGATACAGACAGACTGCCCCTGCTGTATGTGTTCTCTCTTGACTTGTATAGTTTGTGTCCATAAAAAGGTGAGATGGGGCCCTCCTGAATGTCCACGTGTGGAGGTCAGATGTGTGCTTTAATTCATATTAACCGTGGTAAGACATGTAGGTGAGATCCTCAAGTACTAACTGTAGGATAATGATATGGCTAAAAACTTAAAAGATCGGCTATCTTGTAGGCACTGTATAGTTCAGTCATCAAGTGAAGGCCTAGTGCTCACTGTACTAATAAGTGTCCTATGTCACAATTAATATAACAACCCTTTATAAATCTGAAGTTTGTCTTTTATTACCCATGCTTGTCCTTAATTGTTGGAATGTTCATTTGGACAAGGCTAAGCTATTCATATCATGGGAAATGCAGAGAGAGCTTCACTTGGGCATCTCGAAGGTTTGGGGATGTAGAAATATGATTTATGGGGCTAGGCAGCTGAACAGAAGGCTTTTCTAGACTATGTGGTTGAACTTGATAAGTAACTTCTCACACACACACACACACACACACACACACACACACACACACACACACACACACACACACACTTCCCATCAAGACCTTATCAGGCCTTTAATGTTTTGTATTGGTCTACTTATATTCAGACAAAATATTTTAAACTTTTAGAGTCCTTTAAGGCATAAGAACCTATATACATAAAAATTGTTGCCAGATTATCTTTTCTCTCAAATTTACTTATTCTCATAATTCCACAAGGCTTTTTAATTGATCAATTTGAATTGCTTTTAAAAGCATACTGAGAAGGATAGTGTTCCGAAATGGAGCGTTTGTGTTGCCCTAGGAAGGAAGGAGGGAGGGAGGGAGGGAGGCAGGCAGGCAGGCAGGCAGGCAGTCAATATCTTCCATTGTTTTCTTGAGGTGAGCAGGGAGGAGCCTCCTCGGGTCTGTGTGGTAGCTGGAACTGACCTTGGACATTTCAGTCATCATCTGGTGTTATTAACATGGGGGGAGATATTTTCCACTTTATGTCACTCTGAATCAAGGTGTGCCTTTGCTCTCAGCCATCAGGATCATCAAGGGACTTAAACCATTTCTGATCATTGAGTGCTGAACTGAAGGAGTGCATGAGGATTATCTGAGGAGTCTTAGTCAGTGCTCTATTGCTGTGAAGAGACATGACCACAGCAACTCTTAGAAAGGGAACATTTAGCAAGATGGCTCACTTACAGTTTCAGAGGTTTAGTTCATTGTCATCATGGTGGGGAGCATGGTGGCTGGGAATATTGTGGTGTGCAGGCACACATTGTGCTGGGGAATTCTACATCTTTATCTAAAGGCAACAGGAAATCAACTGAGACACTGTGTGTATCTTTGAACATAGGAGATCTCAGAGCCCACCCCAGCAGTGACACACTTTATCCAACAAAGCCACACCTCCCAATAGTGCCATATCCTATGAGCTTATGGGGACAATTACATACAAACTACCACCTGTGGTTTCGGTTTTAGTAAAGTGCTCTGCCAATGATCTACAT
The DNA here is from genome assembly GCA_033318265.1 of Phyllotis vaccarum. Classification (NCBI taxonomy): domain Eukaryota; kingdom Metazoa; phylum Chordata; class Mammalia; order Rodentia; family Cricetidae; genus Phyllotis; species Phyllotis vaccarum. Next base: position 49,354,293 of record JARWLC010000006.1, read on the forward strand.
TCTTAACTCTATTGAGGAATGCCAAGCAAATTCATGCCCTCACCTACAGCTCCAGAATTCCAGTGGAGCAGGTCTGTGGCAGAGACAAATTGATTTTATAACTATATGATTCTTCTGACTTTAGGTAATGATTGCAAATGTATAATTTATTTATGAGATGGTATAAAGTTTTTTGTGAGCTTGATTTGATGTGGAAGCATAGCAAGAATATATTTAAAAGTATTTTCATAGCATTCCATTCTTAGATACTTTTACCAAAGAGTTTAAACAAGTTTTCTAACACAAACTTGAATGTGTATGTTCATTTCTAACAGCCAAAAACAGGAAAGAATCTGAATGTATGAACAAAATGGGGCATGTCTGTCTTGTTGACAGTAAAAGATGTGGATTCCAGCATCTTGAAAATACTGCACTACATTAAGAAGGCTGGTCACAGAAGCCCATGTTGTGTCCATTTCTGTGAGATCTTCTAAGTGGGCAACTCCATAAAGACAGAAAGCACATCAGTTATTCTGATGGTTTGAGAGGGGGAAAATGAGAAGCCACAGCTTAGAGGGTATAGGGTTTCATTTGGGGGTGACGAAAATGTCCGGGAACTAGATAGTGGTGAGGATTGCACAACCTTGTGAATGTACCAAGTGCCACTGGATTGTACCCTTTACAACAGTATGGTAGTCGGTAGGGTTGAGGGAGGTGGGGAAGACAGAAGGAAGTTCTTTATTCATTTTTTTAGTGTTTATCTCACAGCCATAGTGAGTGGAGGGTGGTTCTGACAGCTGAAGTCATTAGCTCATATGACTGCAGTGAGATCAAAGTGAAGCCATAATGGAAGGCCCAGGGAAACAGCTCAGGCTCTGCTTAGGTCCTGGAAATTATGTTCTTATGAATCTTTACAGATGCCTCAGCTGGGGATGATCTACCTTCATTTATCTCACATTTTTATAAACATTTAAAGGCAGTGGGTTCTACACAGGGATCATCAAGAGAAGCCACCAAGCTAATGATTTGGTTGCATTACATTTCCTGGGGGAGTTTTAGGAAATTTCATGTGGATGAAGCCTAATGAAGTTCTCTTCTGGAACACATTCATCTTAAAAGCTCATTCTTAGGGAACATCAGCAATCTTGGTATCTTCTAAAGAACACAAAACCTGATGGAAAGCCCCATTTTCTGAAGTTTTATTTTGCAGCTCTGGGTGGTTATGGATGGAATATCTTGGGATGCAGGAATTCTGTTTGAAAATGGGGGCCGGGAAGACACATGTGCACATGTATGTACACGCAGAGAGAGGGGCGAGGGAGGAAAGGAGAGAATATCAATATGCCTCTATCAACTAGACTCTTAGTGTATACATATGTTTTACATATTACTTATGTAATGTTCTAGGCAGTGACGTTGCAGAGACTCAGGGATGCATCTGTACTGGCTAGAAGGAGAAGGTACAGGTGTTTCTGGGTTTTCATGGGGAGGTGTGCTTTACAGGAAGCTCTTTCTCATCAGAAGCTACAGCCCTCATTTTGTCCTCCCTTTCATACAAAGCTGGCTTCTGAGCAGGGCCGGAAGGTCCCAGATGGATAAAGCAGGGCCACCCACTACCCAAGTGCTGCATTCTGTGGTAGTGATGTGACTAAGAACACTAGTCCTTAGTGCTTCTGGGAACAAAGACATTTTGAGTATGCAATGTACATCTGGACATGCTGAGATCCCCTCCCCCTCCAGATACCATCATTGGAGTTGAGTCCTGGCTTTTCTCTGGGTTTGAGCTGTAGCAAGCATCTGCTTCAGGATGATAAAAACATCCACAGTTCACCCAAGAGCTCTTAGGAAAGGATTGGCTACATGTTTAGTTATTTGGGGGCTAAAGTCTGGTTAATGTGTAATGTAGACAAGGCAGCATTGGAAGTACATGAACTTTCTTAAGCAACTTTTCATGGGCTGGAAAATGTTTCAGTGGTTAAGCACAGGTACTGCCCTTGCAGAAGACTGGAATTCAGTTCTCAGTACCCACCCATGTCAGGTGGCTTACAACCCGTGGGCATGCAAAGCTTCTGGCTTCACCTACACTCGTGTATACATATCCCCTAACACATTTATTTATAATTAAAAATAAAATAAATCTTTTTTTAAAAATGTTCAAATATCTTAGCTTTTTTTGCCATAAATGGGTGTGATTTTCATTTAAAAGTAGACATTTAATTCTGACACTTGCAATAGTGTCTCACACATAGTGACAGCTGATAGATGATGGTGATGGAGTAGATGATAGGAAACAGCTAACTAATCATGCTTTTTTCTTTTGTGTTCCCAGACAATAGCCAGGCAGTTGGCAGAAATCTTGTTACGGGGCATGTGTGAGCAGAGCTACTGGAACCCCCTGGAGGATCCTCCCTGCCAGTCACCTCTAGATGACCCGCTCCGGAAAGGGGCAAACACCAAAACCTACACACTCCCTCGCAGAGCCCGAATCTACTCAGGAGAGAAGTATGGGGCTCAGAGTTCTCAGCTGGGGACCCTGGGGTGGGAAGGGGATGTGAGAATGTTTAAGGGCAAGGAGAAGAACCCAGATGAGCATACTGACTGACCAGTTCCCCAGAGATACCTTACCACTGACCATAGCTCCAGAAGACGTCTACCTGAGTGGACAGCACTCTCTTCTCAGGGCCAGGCCACCTTCCTTGCTATCTGCGCTGGTCTGTGGGATTCTCACTCCATTTATCCCAAGTTTCCAATCACTGTGTAGCAATCAGAAGCCCCTGTCTATAGCCAGAGCTTACAGGTATTCATTTCTTCATCAATCCTCCATTCTTTAAAAATCTTGTTCTTAACTAAACTACGTATAAGGTTTGCCAGTGGTTGAAAGATCTCCCTTTAGAACTTACTTAGTTTTACAAGACTGCAATTTGGGACCTGGTTTCATTAGAGGAAAATGGGCCAGAGGGCTACTATCTTCGTAGGCCCAAGTCTTCCTGGTCAGGAGGGTAGAGGCTGGAGAGACAAGGGCTAGGAGAAGGTCCTCATTTCTGCACTGCCCCTCGGAGTTGCTAAAGGACAGGGCCTGGTGGCCTTTCATCATCTCTACAAAGAGAGGGGGACACTAGTGGCTGAGGTGGGGACCTCTTCAGTGTTATCACACTGAGAAATGCTAAGCGACCGTCAGCCGCTGCTGCTTTGGAAAAAAGTGGTGAGCACACTGAGGGATGGATAGGCCGGGCCACCTGGCTTGTGGCTCCCGTGTAACCCCCTGACTCTCCTTTTTCTCATAATCATCTTCCTCAGTTTGCAATTCTTCTGTGGATTTCAACAAAGAAATGAATTCCTGACTTTTCTCTGGGACTTATTCTAATTTAGTTCTGACCTTCATCTTTCCAGCCTTGCTGACCCAGTTTTCCTGACTCAGAGGCTGTGCTTCTTCCTCAGCCCTTGTCTGGATTCATGAAACACCTGTTCTGGTCTCCCAACTCGCTGTGAAGTGCCAGCTCCTCAGGAGGAGCTATCCAGAAGCAGATTTGAGATTCAGATTGTAAATGACTTTTATGTCTTTCAAACAAAGTCTGGGTTTAGATGTTTCTGAGTGGCCTAGGTGCCAGGTTCATAAAGGGTCTTGGTCACTACCCTTTTCATCCAGTGGTACCCGGGTGGAGTTCTGTCCCAGTGCAGCCTTATCTCAGAGACAGAAGCTCTCTTATTTCACTGGCTACTTGATGCTTCCTAAATAGCTGGCCTCATCACGCTCCGGATACCTCTCCCATCGATATAATCTGTATAAGGAGAATTCCAGGAGGCGCTCCTACATGCCAACCTAATTTCATACAGATACACATGATCTCTTTGGTTTATACCTGTTTTATGTCTGTAAGTCACATACTGTCCAGCTCACTGACTTGAGTATACATTACAGCACACACATAGTTATGAGTGCATCACCAAAGTTGAATTAACCCTTTCACTTCTCCAAAAAATGCCCAGTTCTTCTTTGGTGTCACCCTTTCCCCAGTCCCTTAAATCCATATGCATTTTTTTTTGATCCACTTGCTTATTTTTTTCCTGAAATACATTTTTAAACCACTGAGATTTAGAGAATTGTCTTGAACTTGTAACTTGTGAAACAATGCAGGTAGTATTGGTATCTAAATAGTACTGAGTCTTCTGTACTGTGGGCACAAGATGGTTATTTTTTATTTATACTTTTAAAATTACTTTAGCAATGATTCATAGCTTCCAGGGTATAAGTTTGTGTTTCTTTTGTTAAACATACTCCTAATTTTTTGGTTATGCACGTGCACAATTCTTTTTTTCCTTCACTTTGGAAGGGGATGTGTGCTGTTTAGTTTTATGGTAAAGGATTCAGTCTCGAATCATTTGGGAAGAGAGAACCTTAAATGATGAATTGCCTAGATCAGACTGATCTGTAGGACACTGTCTTGATAGCTTTCTTATATAGGCCCCGCCCATTGTGGATGGTACCATCTTTATGCAGGTGGGCATGGCTTGTATAAGAAGAAACTTGACTGAGCATGAGCCCATGAGAGTGAGCCAGAGAGCAAGCCAGCAAGCAGCCTTCCTCCAAGGTTTCTGTCTGGCCCCATCCGTGTTGGAGTGTGATGTAGGAGTCGTAAGATGAAGTACATTATTTTCTCCTTAAATTGCTTTTGATTGTGGTGTTCTCATAGCAACAGAGAAGTGGACAGAACGGGGTGCTGGGGGTGGAACCCAGAACCTGGCCCAGAGCACTAGACAGTGCTGTACTGCTGAGTCACATCCCAAGCCCCATAATTCTTTTTGATGCTATTATAAATAGAATTTTTTTAAATTTCAGTTTAAAAAATTTTCAACCCACTTCAAACTTTTAAAATAGATTTTAATATTATTTTCTTTATTTTCAATTTAAAAAATTAGTTGTTTTATAATTTCATACAATGTGTCTTGATCATATTCATGCACACATACCCCAATCCTCCTAGATTCACCCCTTCCCCTTTATACTTGTCAAGTCTAGTCTGTGCAGTCCATCTGCTCTTGGCTGTGTGGCCCTCTACACACCAGGGCCCACTCCCTAAAGGAAACAGACTGTCCTTTTCCCAGCGGCTCCTTAGGGTGGGAGGGATTTTATGCCCACCTCAGTAATTACACATGACTCTTAACATAAGGGTGCAGCTGATGCCTCCTTCATCCACTAGCCATCAACATGGCCTCTGCTTGTTCTTCATTTCATCTTATAACTATCCCCTGACAGTGCATAGAAAAGGCATTGATTTTGTATATTGATATTGCATATTACAAACTTTCTGAAGTTGTTAATTCTCAGTTTTTTAGATTCTTTAGGCAATCCTTTCATCTATAAATACAGCTTCACTTCTTCCTTTGAAAACTGGGTGCTTTTGATTTCATTTTCTTCCTTAAATGTAGGGCTAGACCCTCCTTTTACTATGCACATAGAAGTGATGAAAACACCCTTATTCCCGATCTTAAGGCAGGAAAAGTCTTTTGGATTAATTACAGTGTTTGCTTGAGGCTTTTGAGGACGCCCAGTATCAAATGGATACAAGTCCTTCCTATATCTCATGTGCTGTCTTTATCATGGAGCACTGACTTCTGTCAGTACCTTCTGTGCGTTAGTTCAGCTAACTGTGGAGGTTTGTCCTTTACCATGGTACATTTCATTCATAGGTTTTGCAGACGTCAAACCAGCCTTGCATTCCCGGGATACACTCTGTTAGGTCATAGTGTATAATCTTTTAAATTTTCTTTTTGGGTTCTATATGTTTGGACACTTTTATGCCTACACTCATAAAAAGATACTGTTCTGTAGTTTTCTTATAAAACTTTGTCTTTGGGGGCATCTGGATAATTTTAGTCACATAAAAAAGGCTGGGAATTATTTTCTTCTATTAAAAAAAAAAAAAAACTTGAAAGATCAGTATTGATTGTCCTAAAATTGAAATTTCAGGTAGGATTTACCACAGAACATCTGTCCTTGGCTTTCCTCTGGGAAGTTCACTTTAGACATCGGTTCTGTTTGCTCATGAATCTGTCTTAGTGGTTTGCACCCTCCTGTATGCTTGGGCATCTCTTCAGAGGCTTTCTACTTTTCACCATATACCTTCTTAGCCATGTTTCTTTTTCCTGCAGAATTCATTGTTACAGCCCATCTTTTGGCTCTTTTCTCTCTTGGTCAGGAGCAGGCTACCTAAAAGTTTATCATGTTTATCTTTTTGAAAAACCAACTTTCTGTTTTATTTACTTATCTGTTGGGAGTCTTCTCTGTGTGTCATTAACTTCCATACTAATCGTTTTTTTGCATTCTGAATTTCTAAGTGCATACCCTCCTTAGTTGGTATTTAGTGGAGAAAGAAAATCCACCAAGCTTCTACTTGTACAGTGCTCCCTTATTGCCAAAGCGGGGCTTTCTAACACACTGCGGTGAGATGGGTCACACCACCTTCATTAGAAGGTAAAAGGGTGATTCATTTAAGCCAATAACCTAAATTCTCCTTGTTCAGACATAGAATTGAGCTTAGAACTTCTTAAACTTTCTCATTTACTGCCCCTTCACACCCAAGAGATTTTTATGCAACTTTGGGCATACAGATAGGTAAAATGGTATACAAATTATTTACTGACTACAGATGAAGGAATTTATTTTAAAATAGTTGTTTTACCCTTTAATATTTATAGGTGAAAACAAATTTGTGTCCTAATGAGATGGATGTACTTTTTTATAGATAAAGAATAAAATCTTAATTGAATATTTGATTATAAGGGACAGAGAGCTTCTTCAGTATTTTTTCAGAGTTGATCAGTATTTTGATTTTATAATTGTCAATTCTGAAAATGCCACTTTGTATAAATACATAATATAAAATGATAGAAATGTGCCTGGGGCCACTTCAGAAATTATTGGAAATTCTGTCCTAATCTCAACCAAAATTCATTCAACAGTTTTGTTTTTTGTTTTTTGTTTTTTTTTTTTTTTTTAGTTGCTCAAGTCAGCAACTGAAACAGTAATTTTAAAGACCAAACCCTCTAACATACTACATCCTAATTTTGGTACTTGCATGCTGAGGAATGACAGGAGGAAAATGTTTAAAAGTCTTTATTTTTACAACTAAACCATAATGTTTCTGGAAGAGCACGGAACTTTGTATATGCGGTAGAAACACTGCAACTCACAGCACATGTTAACAGTGTGCATGCTGTGTTCAGAACATGGGCTGCAGTGGGGCTGTGGTGTTGAAAACCTGGGTCTGCTCACTCATTCAAATACATTTTGCTGTTAGCAGATTTTTCATGACCCCATGAGGTTGCAACCCACACTTTAAGAAGCTCTTGTTTAGGTGTCTCAGAGCCTTCTAGCTCCAGGAAAAACCAAAAAGACTATTCAGAGTATTGGCCAAGATGGACTTCCCTGAAAGCAAGCTTTTCCAAAGCGCTGCCCTCCACTGTGCCCCAGTGTGAGGGCGGAGACTATGCTCCTTCCCTGCCTGATCACTTGGCGTTTGAAGAAAGATAAAATGTTGAAAATCCTAGCTAAAGAGGGGAAGGTCTGAGGTAGGCCTCCATGCCCTTCTGGATCTTTCTTCGAGGACAACTGCTTCAGCTCTGTATTCTACATAACTGATGGGATATGAAGTGGATGAAAAACAAGCAGTGACGTGGGGCGAGATGAGCACGTGTAATAGCATCCTGCTCAAGAAGCAGCTGTTACTAGAGCCCTGAAGGTCTTTGTTCCCTCCCAGGGACTGAGTGCTCTGTTCTGATGATTAGTCCGGTCATTAGCTGTTTATTTGCTTTATTCTCTCCCTCCCTCCCTCCCTTCCTCCCTCCCTCACTCTTTGCTCCCTCCCTCCCTCCCTCCCTCCCTCCTTTGCTCCCTCCCTCCCTCTCTCTCTCCCTCCCTCCTTCCCTCTCTCCCTCCCTCCCTCTATCTCTCTCTCCCTCCCTCCTTCCCTCTCTCCCTCCCTCCCTCTCTCTCTCCCTCCCTCCCTCCTTTGCTCCCTCCCTCCCTCCCTCTCTCCCTCCCTCCCTCCTTTGCTCCCTCTCTCCCTCCCTCCCTCCCTCCTTTGCTCCCTCCCTCTATCTCTCCCTCTCTCTCCCTCCCTCCCTCCTTTGCTTTCCTCCATCTCTCTCCCTCTCTCTCCCTCCCTCCTCTGCTCCCTTCCTCCCTCTATCTCTCTCCCTCCTTCCTTCCCTCTCTCTCTCTCCTCCCAGCATGTTGGCAGGTTTATTCCAGGGATCAAACTCAGGTCCTCTGGCTTGGTGGCAAGTGCCTTTACCTACTGGATCATTTCCCCAGCCTCTGTCTTGTCAAGCTGTGTGTCAAGCATGGAGGCAGGACTGTAAATTCAGCATTCAGGAAGCCGAAGTGGGACAATCACTTCAGCCCAAGAGTTAGGGACCAGCTTGGGCAACAACATAGTAAGACTCGATTTCAAAATAAATAAGTTACTGCATTATCTTCAACAATAATAAACTATGTATTTATTTATGTCTAATTTTTATCTAATGTATTTGAACAATTCACATATATTTTTACATGTAGCAGTCATTTCTGTTCACTGCTCCATGAGATTCTGTTTTATGACTGTCAGTATGCCAGTCTGTTTCCTTATGGCCATTGGACTTATTTTCCTGCTCTGGGACTAACAGAAGCTGAGCTGCTATGGAGGTTCTTGTGTGTGTCGCTCAGTATATTTTCATGTTTCATCTAGGTGTATTTTTCCTTTCATCCTTATAAAAATGTGTTTGATGGCTTGGATAATTACATTCATATTAGACTAGAAAATTAGCACAAACAAAGCAGACAATTAAAGGCCACCATTGTGTCTCCAAGTGGCTAGTGAAAAGGCGTTGGATGAGCACCTTGAATGCAAGCCTTGAGATGACCTCCCTGATAGACAAAGGAGCTGGAGGCAGTCTCTGTTGAGTGGGCCTTTGGAGTGGGCCTTCTACTGGGCAAGGGAGAGGTTTTGGAGAGCAAGGCTGTCCCAGGGTCAGGGTGACTTCTGCTGGCAGAACTCTTCGGTTTCTTCACATTCCCCTTTTGAGTCATTGTGCAGAGAGACCTCTGCCCCCACCTAGAGATGCAGGAACCCTGTCCTAGGGAGGTAAGATGACAAGCCACATGGGACTTAGCTGATCCCTGCATGGAGGAACACTCGCAGACCTGGGCTGGGCTTCTGTCTTAAGGGGTTTGCTGAGCCATGCGAGTTGACAAGAGAAGAGTTGTGGGGAGGTCCATGGAACCCTGGACCAGCTGGCTCCTGATCAAGCTGCTCTCAATTACTAGTTGAAATCCCCTTCTTTCTCTGGGGCCCTCAGTGCCACCCCTGCAGCCTCGGAGTCACAGTGGCTCCTCAGGCCACTGCCTTTATCCAGCTGCTTCCTTATTGCAGAAACTCCAGGTGACAGAAGGCTAAGAAGCAGCCGCCTGTGGTTGGTTTGATTTCTTTTTTCCTTGTTCTAACAGCTGTTTATGGCCGGGGAACCTCCCCCCCCCCCCCATAAAAACTTAACCTGGATGCTCTAGAAAAAAACATGGTAACTGTTGGTGGCTTGAGGATTCTTCTTCCCTGTGTCCTAGAGAACTACAAGATGCATTGGTGAATTTATCCAAATGAAACAAATGATAGTTTCCTGAAGGTCATCCCTGGAGCGGGTGATGAGGCTAGACTGAGCCTGCAAACCTCCCACCCTTAGCCCCTTCTTGCTGGGTCTTGGGAGCTGACCTGATGGTGTCTGTTGTCCCTTACCCTGCCCCTCATGCAGCTCCCTGTGGATCTAGCCCTCCCTCCTCCTACTCTCTAGAACTGAGGCCAGGGTCTCCTCTTGAGGTACCTGGCTCTCAGAGAAGAAAATAGCATAAAAGGAAGGCCCTGACAATTTTGACTACCCACCCTGGGCACTGTCTTGCATGAGCAAGGAAAAGAAGAAGTAGCCAGAAATGGGTCTCAGGAAGGCTTCACTGTTTTGAGGGAACATTCCAGAATGGTTTTCAGGCTATATCCTGCACTTTCTCTGCTTCTTACACCTTTTGCCCCCCCCCCCCCGCCCCCCGCCCTGGAGCTTCCCAGTGCCCATCCACCTGCCATACAGGGAGGGCCCTGGAAGTGGAATTAGATGCAGTTAGTTTGCTGCTTGTTAGCAGCTCTGGTAAAAACAACACAACCTAGCATTTAAGAAGACTGGATGGCTCAAATGCGATTTGGAGATTATCAGTGGACTGAGTTGGCTGGTGTTAAGTCATAATTAGCACGGTTTGGGCTCTCTCTTTTCAATTAGTCTGAATGGTTCAGGACTAGCTAGCCATTAAAGATAGTTCCAGCTACTGCTTTATTTAAGAAGTCCCAATTTCATGTAAGCACAGCCAGGATATCAGGTAATAATAAGAAGTATTCTGTTTTTTGAAAAAGACAGTTTACCACAAGCTTACTTACAATTCGGCTCAAGGCCCATCATGCTGCCGAATCCCAGTCTAGGCTCACTGGAGCCCCAATGCCCTGGGTGGAGATCCAGGCAGAAGAACCAGGAACTCTACTTTCCGTCTGTCACTTCTAGGATTCTCTGGTGCAGTAAAATCATTACTGATGCGTTACAAAGAACAAGGTTTATAATTATCTAGAAAACATGGGATTTTTGCCCTTCATTTTCAATTTGGAGAGGAAATCACAATTAAATGATTATTATGTTGTTTCTGGGAAGATACAAATTTAGTCCTTACTTAGTCATCTTGAAAATAGGCAGTGTTTGGTTTTTTAGCCAGGTTTATTTTTATTTATTATAAAATCACTTTCAGTTCTTGGGAGGAAGTTGAGTTTGGCCCAGTTGGCCACGGTGGCCTAGTCCTCAACAACACTGAGCTAAGCTTTCTCTTTTAATCCAAGGTTTTAGAGTTCTACCAACTACCAAGGATAGATAAACAAGACAGCCCTTGCATGCTGCCCCAGAGCGACATGTCAGGGTCCTAAGTAGAAATATTGTGCAGTTCCTAAAGCTGCTCTTGATTTCATCAGAATGACAAACAGAAACAGTAGTTAGCGGGAGGCCGGTAAGAGGGGCACTGTCCACTGAAACACATAACGACACTGTGAGCAAGCACCCTGTTATTTACATTGTTGATTTGGACTTTTTTTTACTTTCTGCCTCTAGTAGGTACATCTGTTATTTGGGCTTTTAACTTAGGTTTTTACCATTTTCTCTCACTCATCACTTTGCCATTAAAATGTATAGCAGAAATGTATTAATTCCACAGATTTCCATAGAAATAAGCAAACTAATTCAAGTGTCCAAACTATATGTGTTCATGGATTCTGTATAAAAATGGAGACACTCTTAGCATTCACTCGCTTGTATAGTAGCTCTGACCACAGATGCTCTTCTCTATGCAGCGTTTTTTGTCCTCAAGAAAATACTGAGGAGGCTCTGCTGTTACTGCTCATCAGTGAGTCTATGGTAAGTGGAACGTCGTGTTCGTTGCTCTTTCCCAGTCCTGAGAAACCCTGTCTTGTTTTGGCCATTCCCTCATTTGGATGATTTTTGGTCTCGAGGAGAATTTTCCAAACAGAATGTCCAAGAAGAGGGAGAAGCTGCATTGCTTTGAAAGGAAGTTGTCACATCATCCATCCACCAAATATGATTGGATATGAGCACTCTCGTGTATAAGAACACTGGTGAAAATGGTCCCCACAGGAAGCTTCAGGAAGAACAGCTCCAGCATGAACCTCTGAGCTGAGGTGGTTCCCTGTGGGCACACCTACCTCCACTTTCCTGGCAGGAGTTGGAGGCAGCATCCTGGTGCTTTCTCTCTGCTCTCTGCACCTGCTTCTGCTCCTGCAAAATCTCAGGCCGTGGAAATGTCCTCCTGGCCTATGCCTGCTTCCCCCAGGGCTATTCTGGCCAAGCCACCAGATTCCTTTGAAATGCACTCTTAGTGTTTGGCCAGAACATTGACCATGTGTCTGTTGTCTGTTGGGCTTCTGCTCTATATAGCACTAAGGAATGCCAGCCCTGTTTTAAGCTTTGAGGATGCTATGCTGAAGTAGTTAGAACTACCACAGGCCAATAGTTTGTGCCTAACACTTGAGCAGAAACACAGGTTCCTAGAGGCCCAAGAGGCCTCCTGTCTACTTTTATCTCTACAGATGAGGACTTAAGGCCAGAGTAAGCAAAGGCACACCTAATGTGCTGATGTGCTACACCTGTCTGTAAATTGTGTGGTTCCCTCAGGGCTGTCAGCTTACTAGGCAGACCATAGAGGAAAGAGAATCATATGGAAAGCAAGAAAAATCCCCACCCTGGAGACAAGAAATATGCTGAGGTGAATGTGGACAGAGGGCCAGGAGACAGATGTTGTGAGCTGGGAAGAGTCGGCCATCAGAGGCTAAGGCTTCAGTATTCCTAACTCTCTTGCCTCAGGTTAAAACTTGGGGTTCTCTTGTTCTGCAAACTGGCCCAAAAGTGTTTACGAGAGCAGACTGCTTGAGTTACCATTGCTTGCTTGCTACCGGGCTGCTGTTGACGTCATTGGGCTCACTTCCTCTCTGGGAGCCCTGGGTTCATCTTTCCTTGACCATCAGCTTGTAACTCAGGATGGTGTCATTTATATTTTCTACTCTGCCCTGGCGGTATCAGAGAAGGCACACAGGTGACAGTGCTGGCAGTAGGTCAGTGACTTTGTTTTCAAGTGAGCAAGACTCACGTGACACTTGTCACTGGTATATGAAGGCAGCTCATGTTGGCTGCACTGGTCTCTTTACAACTTGGCAGTTCATTTCTTTAGTACAAACATGATTGGTTGTGGTGTCCAAACACTTCGGTAGGTTACTGATCGTGAGGTCAGGTGCTCCAGTTTGGAATTTGGAAAGCATGGCCACATGTCTACAGCACTTGTCCTAGTGTGGTGTAGATGCTTTGGAGTGGTGTCTTCAGTTCATCTCCTCCTTCAAAGAAGTGATAGAAACAAGAAAAGTCAATACTGAGACCTTTTGAGTTAGTCAGGTTTACCTCCATGGTATTCGGTTTCTAGAATCATTTCTTCAGGGGACAGTGACATCCAGTGAAGTCATAGTTTCCAACCAGAACTATGACTGCCTGTAAACCTCTTCTACATGAAGTTGCTCTTAGGAGGCTTTTTTCCTCCAATGCCCTTTGGCGCTTTGATTTTTCATTATTAGAACAAAAAATTATGTGCTTAATTTCAGAGCAAAGTAGGAAGTGCCTTATTCTTTGGACACCTAGAAAAAAAACTTTATTAGTTCTGACTTTAACTTAGAAGTATGCATTTCTATACCATCTCTCCACCTACAAGAAGTCATTTGAAAGTGTAGCACTTCTCACTGCATAACAGATACCTTTTCTCCTGGAGGAAGAAGTTGTGAGAGAGAGAGAGAGAGAGAGAGAGAGAGAGAGAGAGAGAGAGAGAGAGAGAGAGAGAGAGGGAGGGAGAGAGAGAGAGAGAGAGAAGAAAAGTGTGTCTGTACAACCTCAGCCAAGTCAGAATTCTGGATACTTGCTGGTAGATCTGCTGGAAGTTTTAGGCTGTAGGTCTCAAAGGGTAGCAGTACTTTTTGAGAAGGGGGACATATGAGGAGTAACTTGAAAACTTCTCCTACATAGTATCTGTGAATTTTGTTTTGTTTTCTTCCAGACATTGGCCTCAGTTTAGAACATTTATAGCCAATAAATACAGCAGTCCCTCCTTCCTTCAGAGTGTCTTTTGTTGGGCTCAAGGGGAGCTGCGTAAAGAAAACTTAGAATGAAATCTTCAAAAGCAGGCTTGTTTTCATAAGAGATGACTCACTTTGTAGGAAGCGGCCTGTTTTATATCGTCTTCATTTGGCTCTGACATTTAAAGGCAAGAGTTTTCAAGTGAGTAAGTTCTGATGGGTGGCTGAAACTAAATGCCTTGGACACACAAAAAGAAGGCATTTTGCCTCATTAGCAAGAGGGAAGGTGTGTGGGTGACCTTTCTGAATGTCAGGCAGGAAGATTAAACATCAGTCTGGGGGACAAGTGACCCCAGAACCTCTTGTACTATGCTCACAGGGAGACCTCTGTTCATTAGCAGAGCTGGGTTGGGAGAAGCAGACAGAAATCTAACTTCAGTGACTTAGAACTCCCTACTTGGGGACAGGAGGTAAGATAGGTTTCAAAAATATAGTCTGTGGTGTGTCTGGAGGAATCTGTGGAGAAATTGAATTTTAGAAGCAGTAAAAACATGTTGGTGTGAGGAGTATTTGCTTTTTGATAGATGGCCTGGGGAAGCTTGGCTGTTCTGGTATAGATGTGAAATTGGCCAATGTTTTCTTAAGTTCTCTGCCTAAGTGAGAATTTCTCCCTTCTTATCTTGTGCATCTGTTGTGTGTTTCCCTTCGGAAGACTAAATTAATCTTTGAGGTCTGTTCCTATGAGGTGTCACTCAGTGACTGAGGGGAAGGTTTGAACACCTCCATGGGACCATGGAACTTGATGACACCATTCAGTGATAGAAAATGCAGGGCTGGGAATGCTCTCCTGGTCCTCAGCACAGAATAACAGCCAGATCACAGAAGGATGTGGGGGGATGTCTCACTTGAAGGATGTTGTGGCTCTGCAGCCCTGCAGTGGCAAGCTCTCTGCTTTGCCCAACCCCCCAGGGCTTCCTCCAAACACCTGCTGACAGTTTACTTGCCTTCAATGCTGAGTCAAACCATAGTCTGTGTCTGCAGTGCTCTGGGAATTTTGTATATATGACTTGAGGTGACAGGTCTGTTACTCATGTCTGCCCTGTGGAGCAAGAGAGCCTAGGTGGCCTTTCTGTCACATGGCAATAGTAGAGTATAGGCTAACTTACCATCTGCTTCTCTTTTTTGTCTCCTCTTCAGGCCAACCGAGATGCTGTGCTAAGCAGGATTCCTGAGCACAAGAGTGACCGCCTCATCAGCCTGCAAAGTGCGTCTGTGGTCTATGATTTACTGACCATTGCTCTTGGAAGAAGAGGCCAGTATGAAATGCTGTCAGAGGTACAGCTGCTAAGTCTGGCTGTTTTCCACGTTGGGGCAGGGGGCATTTTTCCAGTCAAGGTGACTTGGGGAAGGCCATAAAACCCCGTCCTTTGTCCCCTTCTGCCAGTGGCATATGCCACCAGTTATTGAACTTTGCTCTCCTATGTGATTGGGCTTAGTGTTAGTTTGGTGATGGAAATGATGGTGAGTTTCTTACTGTTGGTGGACTGGACCCTGTCAGCTGTGAGCGGGAGGTAGACAGTACTTCCCAAAGCAGCTTCTCCTCCAGTATAAGCTGTTTCTTAGCCAAAGCCTCTCATCTTTGACACTAATTTCCTTAGAAAACAGTTTTATTTAAACTATGGCTGTGTAACTCCTGATGACATGCAGTTCGGGGTACTTATCATGAGGCTGGCTGGTAGAAAGGTAGTGTCTTTCTTTAGAGGGTTGTGCTGGCTTAAAAGTAGTCTTGGGCAAGGGGCAGTGATGTTCTTACCCCCTCTACTAGGAAACACTTAGGACAGACATGTGATGTTTTGGTTTCATGTGGAGTTAGTTCATCTGAGCCAGGGTTATAAATTATTAAGCTCCTGCCCAAAATACCAAATCTCATGTTGAAGGAGGCTAAATAAGTTAGGAGACCAACTTATCTTTCTTTTAGCAAAACAGAGAAAGAGGGGACAGAAACAACCTATTTTGTTAAAATAAACTTTTCTGTGTTATTTATCTTTCTCTTTCTAAATTTATAACCATTGCAACAACCTCTGGGCACTAGGACAGGAGGGAAATACAGTAACAGACTGGCTGAAATCAGATCAGAGCTCACCTTGCCCTCCAGCCCACGGTGCCCTACCACGTTAGGCAGGAACCAGGGAACAGATGAGCATGTGTGGCTTAATTCTGTTTTTAGTCTTTGGTTTGATGACTATACAGGGCAATGGTTATTCACCCTTCTGAAAAAGCCAAATTCCCCACAATGCAGTAAGACAATGAGGTGCATCCATGTGCTTACACATACACAGCCTAGCCTCCTGGAACCCAGTCTGGACCTGCGGTTGGACTGGACCGTTCTCACTCAGCCTCCCCTTGGTGGGCCCCTCTAGTTCCCTGGGCCTGTTTGTCTCTTGGAGACTTATGGACTTGGTACCAGCTCTGTGTTTTGCCTGTTAAAAATATAAGTCAATTAATATAATTATAAAATTTTTTCAGCATATATGTTTATATCACCTGTTCAGTACCAAGGGCTGAAGGGCTGTACAGGGTTGGGAATGCAGCTCTGAGTGAGCTGTGCTCTCCGTACCTACTAATCCAGAGGTAAATATGCAAATATGGCTGGCCCAGGAAGGTCCACGTCCTGTGATAAAGGCCTTGGAGACATGGCCCCAGCCTTTCCTACCTTTCGCAAGTTGTTGGGGCTTTTTCCACAAATGTAATAGCTGCTCTGACTCAGATCTTCTAATGAACACAGTATGGTGCCATAGTTGAAAGAGGAAGGTTCCATGGTACCTCCGGGGGGCAGTCTGTCATCACTGACGATAGAGCCAGGCCGCCCTCTGCTAAGCAAGAGCCCTCCCTCCATCTCAGATAACATCTTAGAATGCCCTGTTTGTCCACTTTCTCATTTCTAGGGTTTTCTGAATCTATTAGCTTGTTTTTGCTGTTCTCATTTACCCTTCTACTCTTTCAAGATTTTTGGTTAAAACAGGAACAGAGCATTTTTTGAGTTGGGGTAGAGTTCACATATCAAACTTAGTAGTAATGAATGGAGCCAGCACCCGGAGCTCATTGAATGGCAGCTGAATTCTTAGATGTTGCTAATTCTTCCACTATGCACACAGAAGCTGCCAGCCACAGCAATGGCAGAGTCTACAAGGTACAGGAGAGACTTCTTGCCTGGCTGTACGGCTCATATAGAAACATACAAAGGATAATGAAATTAAAGAAGGTAGCAGAGCAAAGCTGTGGATCCCTAGCCAGGAGTAGGCCAGTTCTAGGTGAGGGGTTTAGTGTGTTGGCTAGAGGTGATGAGCAGCTGCATCTGAGTGGTGGGAAGTAAATACAGCAGTCCTCCTGACTGGCAGTTTTGCCCCATGGTTTCAGCTTTCTGTGGTCAACCCTGGTCTACAAACATTAAATAGAAAAAAGTTTTAAGTAAACAATTCAGAGGCTCAATTGCTTGCTATTTTGAGCAGCATGATGAAATCTTAACCCATCCTGCTCTGAAGGAGAAGACAGGGAAGGGTCAAGGGTGATCTGTCCTCTGCCTGCTCTTTGGTTATTTAGTAGCCATGCCATTTATCAGATTGACTGTCGGATTTGGCAACGTTGTGTTCTGTACTAACTCCCACACTTCAGGGCAGCCCTTCAGGGCATGTAGAAGGGAAGAGCTATGTAGGAGTTGGTGTTGGCCCCTCTCTAACAGGATCTAATCACCTGACTGATCGATGAGCTGGCTGTGCCTCAGAAACAGTGTGGCATCTTCCTTGTGTGCTCAGAGCACGTTGCACCAGCCCTTTGGGAGGAAGAGGTTTTGTCCCCAGCCTTCTCTCACTCCCCCCCCCCCCCCCCACGTCCACAAGAGTGGCTTTCCTTCCTTCTGATCTCCTTGGCCGACCGGGGCCCACAGGCACCAAGAAAATAAAAGACAGTGGCTCTGCTGTGGGTGGCACTCTCAGGGAGCAGGTTTGTTATGAAAGCCCTGCAGAGACCCAGCCTCTGAGAAGCTGAGCAGGGTAGGGGGCACTGTTCTCTCTGAGCTCTGTTTGTTTGGAGTGCTTTTTCCAGATGGAGGGCTGCACTCTCAGCTTGAGATCAGCTTGCCTTGGCATGTGCCCACATCAACATTTCTTTCCTTCAGGACCATTGCCCTGCCAGTGGGCATGGAGATTGAACAGTACAAGAAAATGAAGGTTTCTTGTGGCCTTTCTGACAAGTTTAAATCTGAGCATGGTGTTTACCAGTTCTCCAGGGCTAAGTTTTCATGGTTTTTTCAGGACTAATTGTGAGCCCTGCTGAAAAGTTTGTGTAGGAAGCAACGCTTCTTTTTCCCTTCAATTTAAACAGCAGCCCTAGTTGGCATGACAACCCCTCTATTAAAAGTAAAGCCAGGAGCCCTGCTTCCTCTGTTTTCAGAATGAACCCAAGCTGCTAAGGAGGTTTGTTTCTCGAGTCTGACTATTAACAATTTCACTTTGACAGAATATTATGGGGTCTTTGGAGATGGTGTGTGCTTCTCCTGCATAGATATGGCAGCTTTAATGACAGAAAGGATATTTTTAATCTTTCCATTGAACTCATACTCATTTGTTTATGATAAATCTGTAGTTGTGTGGGTAGAACTTTATGGCTAATGGTTGTATCTAAAGGACATTTGTACCTCCCCAATATAAACACTTCTGATAGCAGGAGACTCTGTGAAGTGCTGCCCACCTCCAACCCTGCTTAAGGGGCCATCAGCTGGGATGCCCCAGGGCTTGACTTACCCCTGCCTTCCCTAGATATCCTAGTGAGGCAATGATGTATGAGGTTGCCAGTGTAGAGACTGTTGAGACATGCATGGGGCACAGTCTGGGTTCTGTGGG
Organism: Phyllotis vaccarum; assembly: GCA_033318265.1. NCBI lineage: Eukaryota > Metazoa > Chordata > Mammalia > Rodentia > Cricetidae > Phyllotis > Phyllotis vaccarum. The sequence goes on from JARWLC010000006.1 coordinate 49,372,852, forward strand.
TCCAGAGAGGCCTTGGCTTTACAGCCAGAGTCCACTCGGCTTTTCTCAGGTTTGGGAGATGAACTCTCCTGGAAGAGCAATGAGTGCCTCTATCCGTTCAGCCTGATTGGGGTTTTAAGGGTTCCTTGGTGAGAATTAGGAGCTTGGACAGACCCACTAGATAGATCTCAACTCTGGACTGTCTTTCTCAGCTGACCTGGTGGAGCCATTAATGCCATTTTTCACAACAGCCTGCCCCAGACTACCAGCCCCTTGCTGGGGTCTCCATCTCCCCTCAGCAGGAGCCTTCTCAGGGCTTCTGTCCTCTCCTCGGTGAGAATACTGGTGTTCCTGGGAACAGCAGGAGCAGCAGAAACCCTTAGTGTGCTCCAGCTTTGAGAAACTTTTTTTTTCAGATGTACACTGCCTCATGTTTTGTTTTTGTTTTTTTCTTCTTAAAAAATTAATGTGCTGACTTAATCTTTAAAAGGCACAATTCATAAATATTTAATGACATTCACACTGTTGTGCAACTGTCTCCATTATTCCTAACTTATCCATAACCTCAAGTAGAACTGTACATTTAGAATAGCTCCCCACCCCCCCTTCTTTTCCTGAGCATCCGATCGCATGCATGACCGCAGGTGCGCGCGCACACACACACACACACACACACTGGCAACCTCTAATCTCTCTGCCTGTGAATTTGCCTATGTCAGGTACCTTGTATAAACAAGTCATGTAGCACGTGCCCTTTTATGTATGACTGAGCTGATGTTTAAGATTCACCCTTGTATTGTCAGAACAATGTTTCACTGTGCATATCTGTCACATTTTGTTATGCATTCATTTATGGATGGACGTGTTAGTTGTCTTCACCTTTTGGTTATGGTGAATACGCCACAGACACTCCCCCATTCTAACACTTGGCATAAAGAAGATCATGCAATCCATATCCTTTCCATCTGACTCATTTACTTAGCTTTCTCCATAACAGTGATAGTGTATCTGACAGCGTGATAGCAGAACTCCAGCATTCCCAAGTTCCTCTTCCTGGGTCTCTAGGGGTGGAGCTGCCAAGTCATGTGGAGTTCTTTGTTGAACTTTTTGAGGAATTGCCGGCTGTTTTTCACAGTGGCCTTCCCATTTCATAGTCTACTCTAGGTCTACTCACCAGTATCTATTACTTTGATTGCAGCCACCTTGGTAGTTAATAAGTGCTATTCATGTGGGTTTGACGTGCATTTCCCTAATGCACAGAACATCTCTCGTAGACTTATTGTTTATTTGTATGTCTTCTTTGGATAGATGACTATTCGAACCTGTGCCCATCTTTAAATTGTTAATCTTTAATTGTTAGAGTTGTTATTTATTTTAAATGTATAATAGATTCTTATCAGATATGTGCTTTCTAGCTATTTCTGCTATTCTACATGACTTCTATTCACTTTCTCAGTTGTGATTCTAACTAAATCTTCTGCTACTTAAGCTTTTCTGTCTTCTAAGGATCCATTGGGACTGTGCCAAATCCAAAGTCATGGCAGTTCTCCCCCATTTCCCCTAGTTGGTTTTGGGGTTTGGTCCTGTACTTAGGCTATTGAGCTACTCTGGGTGAATTTTGTATATGATGTCTTAGTTTGCTTGTCTGTTGCTGTGATAAAATACCTTGGCAGAAGCAATTCAGGGGTGAAAGGGTGTATATGGCTTATAATACAGGTTATAGTCCATCAAACAGGGAAGTCACCACACCAGGACCCTGAGAGAACTGGTCACATGATATCCACAGTGAAGAGCAGAGAGCATTAAACTTAATGTCTGCATCATAGTGCCCCACTCCATGACCAAAAGTCCAGGAAACAGCACCAGAAAAGTGGGTCTTCCCACCTCGGTTAATGTAGTCAAATTAGTCCTTCACAGACATTCTCAGAGGCCCTTCTCCCAAGTGACTCTAGATTGTGTCAGGTGGACAGTCAGAGCCAATCATTGCAGAGGCTATTGTTGTGAGTGTGGAAATCACACAATTAAACACTTTTGATAAAGAGATTATTCTTGCCCTTATTGAGTAGACTCACCACTCTTGCAGAAGCCGTACTGGCCACGTCTGTGCTCTTTATTCTGTTCCACTGGCCTGTATGTTGTTAGCCTTATAAAAATAAACATGAAGAAGACAGTGTCCTCGGGATATGGTTTAATCGTCTCCTCTTCATTCCTGTCAGAAAATCTACTGTCCCAAGATGCTTTCTCTCTTGTCTGTGGCTCCCCTCAAGAGAGAGTGGATAGATTGGACTCAACCTTCTTTATATTTGTTCCTTCATCTGAGCTTTTGATGTATATGTGCTTGTATACTGACGTGTACGCCACTGGCCTGCCGCACAATTGGCCCCTTCCTCTAGTCCTTGTGGCCATATGCAAGGTGAAACTGCACATTTCAGCCTGCTGGTTGAAATTTGGTGTCCCAGGCTAGATCAGAAGGGAAAAGGCAGCTGAGGAGGAAGAGGTAGGAGTAAAGAAACTGAATTTAGTGCTTTTTTGCAAGGCCAACTACATTGTTCAACTACATTGGCAACACAGCAGAGGGTATTGGATCTGAGTAGGAACCGAGGCTCCAATACTTCTGTGCACATTGGTCAAGCTGCTTTATAGAGTTGAGAAGGCTGACTGCCAGAGGATGCCATCTGGGGCCATTGAAAAATACCCTGATTTCTATTCTCACTGTGGCCAGAGGCAATAATGTCCTTTAATTTAAGCATTTTCGAAAGCAATAAAACTTAGTGATCCTCTGCCTGGAGCAGCCTTACTGTTTGAAAGCCAAAAAAGGGGGCAGAGGAGGAGGAGGGAGAGGTGGGGGACAAACATATCCTGTATTTTATTTCCAAAATAAGGGGGAGGAAATAGCTTTGCATTGTGTATGTTTTCCCACACATGGAGAGGATGGGGCTTTTGTTTGTTAATTTGAGTCCTGTATGCAAGACTTTTAGAAGTTTTTCCTTGGACCCATTCTTCTCTGGCCACAGTGAGAATAGAATACTTTCAGCTTTAACTAATTTAGACATAAGAATACCATGAGACCTGGGTTCTGATTCTGCTCCACCACTATGTTACCCTATAGGTCTTGTTGACTCTCTGGGTCTTCATCCCCATGTTTGTAAAGTAAGAATAGGACCAGGGTACATTGAAGATCTCCACACACCCTAAGATTAGGCATTCTGTGTGACCAAAACAGTGCTCACAAATGGCTAAATAGCTTAGGTAAGTTTTCCCTGCTAAAAGAAGCAATATGTCATTCATCTGTGTTGGCAATTTTTAAATGTGTTATTATACAACTGCAAAGAATTACATTAGTGATATTTCATAACTGGCTCAATAAATACACACAATGTAAGAAATAGCATCCTTGTAGGTGAAGGGCCCTGAAGGACCTCTACAGTGGGGACTGTCCGCTAGGAAAAAGAAGAGAGCTTGACAAGTACTGTTCTCTTAGGGGTGATAGGCATCAGCCTGGGGCAGCAGGCCAAGTGGACAAAGTACCTGACTATTTATTCTACCTTTTCCCCCATGGGTTTTGGATGCTGAGTCTCTTCTTGAATTCCCAGAATAGGCCTTGGCTTCTCCCTGCCTGTGGTATTATGCAGCTGTCACTGCCACACACCCAGTTGGTGTAATTGGGTTTTATGTACAAGGAAGGTAATTGCTAAATCCCAGAAGAGCGGCTCGTTCCGGGAACCCTTCAAAAATGGCTTCATATGAAAAGCCAAAGTGAGAGAAAGGCAAAGCCTTTACTCCAGCAGGAAATAAGTTTACAAGTGACATGCTGACTATTGCTCACATGAGTATGTCCTCTAGCCTCTAGGGATCTGTTGCCACATATCCATGGCATCTGGCAATTGTCAGCTGGGCTTTGGAGGGTGTCAGAGTACCTGTCTAACCTGGAAAGCCATCATACTGCTGCTACATTCATCTTCTTGTCTACCTGTGGAGGTGATTCAGAGGTGTCCACGATGCTGTTCATATCTGACCCACATCCCTCCACTTCCCTCTCTTCCCTTCCTCTGACACTGGTAGTAAAAGGGGCCAGGGTCACTCCCAGGAACTATTTTCCACTGTCCTGGTCCCAGGGACTTTCCTACCTCAGATTGGAACCCACACGATCTGCTACCACATTGTGTCAGCAGCCACAGCAGCTGTCTCTCTGCAGATACCCTTGGGAGCACTGTCCCTGATATGAGTGGCTGGAGACGGGGAGTGTGGTCAAGCTTGGGCCATCTGTTCAGAGCTGGTGTCTCCTCTCACAGCCACTCACCCCCCTCCTGCAGCTTCTCACAGCTGTGCACTTGGCACCCGCTGCCTCTGAGAAAAGACAGTATTGAAATATGTGTGTTCTTTATTTTATTTTGTCAGCACACCCTCTCACCAGCCTCCTTAAAACATTGAAACTGCCCATTTTCACTCTGTCACATACAACTGTGTCTGGGGTTTCTTAAAAGGCTCACCAAACAATCAGGGTAAACAGCTACCCCAGCTAGGAGAAAGATTATAAGTATCAAGTATCTCCAGTCATAAGTTTTTTTGTAATGGAGCTTTGGGTTATCTAAGCTCTTAGAGGTGTATAGCAGAGTGTTTCTGAGAACATAAGAGAGGACTTGGCTAGATACTCAGTCATGGGCATGGCTTTAGGGGTTTGGGGTATCTGGAGTTCCTTGGACATTTTCAGAGCTATTGAACTTGGACTGTGTAGCAAAGATGCCAGGAGCCCACAGGAAGGCAGGGCTGTCAGCTGTGACCCAGAATGCACACACCTATGATCTGGGGTGAGTTACTTTATCATTGCTGGTTTGCACATTCATTCATAATCATTCTCTCTCCCTCCTAAAATCTCATTTGTAGGTATGTTTATTTTGCCTTCATGTATGTATATGCGCCATGTACATGTCTGTTACCCAAGGAGACCAGAAGAGGGAGACAGCTCTTGGAACTGGAGTTACAGACTGTTGTGAGCTGCTGTATGGTGCTGGGAACCAAACCTAGGTCCTCTGGAAGAGTAGCCAGCGCTCTTAACCTCAGAGCCATCTCTCCAGCTACTCTCAATGCTTTTTTGAGACAGGGTTTCACTATGGAGTATACTCTGGCTTCCTCCCTCAGCCTCCTGAGTACTAAGGTTACAAGCATACATCACTATACTTGGCTAAACTTCCTAGGATATTTGTTTGTTTGGTATGTATATGGTACTAGGGGTCGAGCCCAGGGCCTTGCATATTCTAGGCAAGTACACTTCAGTGTGTTGTCTCCCCAACCCTTTTAAAGTAATGCTCTTTTTTTATAATTTTTTTTATGATTTCTCCATGGCTTATCATGGGATGGGAGTTGCTAGAGCCCTGAGAGGATCAAGCTAGAAGAAAGCTGAATGTCAGTGTAGAGGAAATGCATGGTTTGCCTCAGTCCTTGTCAAGCTGAGTGCTTTTTAAAGAAAGGCCAGAAGTGTACTGGTGGCTGATTGTCACAGAATCAGTAAAGTTTCTTGGAAATTGTGCACTTTGTACAGATCTCTATAGTTAATAGCTTCAAAGATCTGTCCCAAAAAGGCTTTGGGAGCAATACCTCATTAGCAGGAAGTACTGCCAGAGCTGAAATCCTTAGGGATCATGGGTCCCCTCCCCCCTGTTCAGTACCCACTGCTGTCCACAGCGAGTGGCTTGCTAAGTGAGATGTGAGTGACATGACTGTCATTGGAGTTTCGGCTCATCTGCTGCTGCCGTGATTATGAGCTGAGAGTCTGAACCCAGGCTCCTGGATTCACAGCTGGCTTTGTCAACAGCTCCCTGAGATGCCATGTGTCACTTAAATCTGTGCGTGCTTCAGTCTCCTGGCCCTTCAAGGAGGGTGGTAATTGTACCTTCCAGTGCTGTATAGGGTTTGAAGAATGATCAAAGGAGCCAATGCTTAAAATAGTGACTGGCTACACAGCAAGTCTCCCGAAAAGCCTTGCTACAGGAGTATACAAGCCCACACATTAGCCTAGTTATGGAATTGGGCCTTATTTGCAAGGGCCTCATAGGAAATTATTTTATAAAATGTAGATGGTAGTGACTACTTATTGTAAATGTAGAGTTGAGATATAATGACAAGTATGTAATCTGTGCATGTGAGAAGTAAGTTTCATACACAAAGTTGAAAGATATTCTTTATTTCCCTGTCCGTTTATGGTTTTGCTTTTCATATTTGTCTTTTGTATACCTTGAACAGATTTTTATGAAACATTGAAGTAAAATTCAATTTAAAATATTTTCTTTAGGAGTAAGTAGTGATAGTAGTGATAATACAGTTTGATGTAAAGAATCCTTTTCCTCCTACTAATCTGTAGTGTTAGTTCCCCACCCCCACCCCCACGCCCTGGCTTTTTGAACAGGGTCTCATTTTATAGTTCTGGCTGGCCTAGGGCTCACTATTTAGGCCAGAGTCTACTCTACCTCTCAGAGATCCACCTGCATCTGACTCATGAGCACTGGAATTAAAGGTGTGCTCCACCATTCCTGCCCGTTTATAGATTCAGGTTCTTCGCAATCATGAGCTTCTTGTTTCTGTCTCTTCAGTGTCTGGTTTGCTTGATCTTGGAGTGCTGTTATTTTATTCTAATTATTACAACTTCAGAAAAAGGTCTTAGAAAAACCAGGATGCCTCTACCTTTGATTCTTTAAAAAAAAAAAAAAAAAATTGCCAAGCTGTAATGACACACACCTTTAATCCCAACAATTGGGAGGCAGAAGCAGATGATCTCTGTGAGTTCGAGGACAGCCTGATCCACAGATCGAGTTCCAGGATAGCCAGACCTACACAGAGAAACCCTGTTTTGAAAAACAGAAAGATCAAAGCAACCCCCCCCCCCTCAAAAAAATGGGCTAGGCAAATTGCTCAGTGGGTAAAAAAACTTGCCATTCAATCCGGTGACCTAAATTTGTTTGCGTGTACGCACGCTTATGCATCCATGGTGCATGTGTTCATACATGCATATGTGCAGGCATTTGCTTGTATAAAAGTATGCTGCGTGCTAGGATACCAGAGGTGAACGTTAGTTGTTTTCAAAGGCTCTCCACATTATTTTTGAGTCAAGGTCTCTCACTAAACCAAGAGGCTACTGATTTGGATTAGATTAACTGGCTCCGACTCAACACTTCTTTGCCTGACATTTTTTATGTGGGTGTTAGAGATCTAATTTCTGGTCCTTGTGTTTTGCATAAGTACTTACCAACTGAGCCATCCCCCAGCCTCTAAGAACAGAAGGCTGGAATGGTCTTCTCCCCTTTCCAAGCTCCCGTTCTGTTTTATTGTGTTTGTGTGCCGCCCCCTCCACAAGCCTTAGTTGTTGCCCCTTCCCTTCCCTCCTTCTGTTTATTCACTGGGAGAAGTCCATCATTTTCTGTTCCGGAGCAGAGAAACCAGCGTGAAGTGCTAGATGGCATGGCACCCCCAGGCTGGTCTAAGACGACCTGGACATGAACAGTCTGAGGGTTTCCTGGTTATCCAAGCCCTCCCTTTGCCACGCTCTCTTGGCTCTCTTATCTCATTTCATCTCAACAGCCACCTCACTCCACCTTGACAGAGAAAGCCCTCTTGGTCATCACAGGATGGTCTGACAGCCGGAGCACATCTATCCCGGGAGTCCTGGTAATCTTAGGTCTGCTAGGGCTGCTGTGTCCAGGTTTTTTTTGTCCGCTCGACCCTCCTTGTGGAAGATCTGATCTAGTTATTTAAGAACGCTATGAAATAACCTCTCTGCGCCTCCAGCCTTGGCTCCACAGAACCTTCCCTTCACTCCTCACCTGTACTTTCTTTTTCCTCCTCTGGCCCTAAGGCCTGCTGCCCCCAGTGTGCTACACAGTATCCTCGTGGAGCCAAGGGCTGTATTAGCTCTGGCGGCTGCTTGTCCTGTTTCCTACCTATTGACCCCTCCCTGAGACTAAGTGGTGACTTCCATGCCCTCTCCCAAGAGTCTGCACCGATGACCCCTCCCTGAGACTAAGTGATGACTTCCATGCCCTCTCCCAAGAGTCTGCACCGATTCCGTTTCTTTTCTCTGTCTTCTTTCCTTTCCCCTCAAGAGAAATGTCACCCACCATCTTCCTGTGACGGCCTGCCCTTTCTGGCTTTAACTTGGACATGTTTGTGGATTTTGAAGCCTTACACCATTCCATTTCCTAGCCTCCATTGTAGTTTTCTACCTCACCCGCCCCAAAGAGGTGATTATGTCATGCTCTCTACTGGGACCTTACAACCTACAAGGGCAGTTTGTGAACTGTGTGCCACCACAGGCTAGCCAGCACTGGAGAAGCCAAGAAGCATGAGAGTGCCCTTAGCTTCCCACATAGCGCTGAGATGTAGGAGAATGAAAGCAGTTCATTTATATACTGTTACGGCTGCAAGAGAGCTCAGAGAACAGAAGAAAAGGAAATAGAACTTGGAAGAGCAGCTGACATCTCAGAGATGACCTGAATCCAGCTCTACCTCCTGCTGGCCTGCTTGTCCATTTGGATTCACTGGGCTTGCCATGAACAAACCGAGTTACAGTCTTCTCCCCTCTTCTTAAAGCACCATTCCTGTCTCCCAGCTAGGTTGTCTCATCATCGTGGCCTGGTATAGTGGCCATACTTGCAAACGCCACTCCTAAAGCCTTTGGGTCACTTCCCACAGAGCCCCGTTTCTGCCCATAGACACTTGTCATTCAGGGCCGTGTGGTTGGGATGCTTGTGTGCCAGCCTCCATCTCTTCCCAGAGCAAAATTCCTCATGTGCCTAGCCAGCTGTGAACTGTTCTAGCCTTTGACATCATCTCTGCATGGTGGGGGGATGCCTCAGAAGGTGGCGGGTTCTAGGTATTCAAGGTTAGTGGAGTTGGCAGACTTACCCACTATTGGTGCCAGCTCACATAGGTCTGCGGTAACAGTTCTCAGTGTGTAGATACTGTTTTTTTCTTTCCAACCAGTGCTTAGAAAGAGCCATGAAGTTTGCATTTGAGGAGTTTCACCTCTGGTACCAGTTTGCTCTGTCTCTGATGGCTGCTGGAAAGGTGAGTCTCTTCACGGGTACCACTCTGTCCAGGTTCATGCTATTGAACTTTATGAAGGTTATACCTACTACCTCATGGAAGGCTAAGATACAGTTTTAAACTATTCTATGGCCTTTTCATGATAGACCACCAAATTTAATTGTCTAGTGTCCAAGATGGGAATGAGACTAAAATGAGGAATTCTTAACTTGCCTTAAAAAATCAAACAAAACAAACAAACCTTTTGTGATTCACTCATGGGAAATGTATGTGGTTAGATTAAATCTTGAACTCCTTTGAGAATGTAAACATGTCCCAAAGGGTGTGTGTGTGTGTATGTATGTGTATACACAAGCGCGGCGCACGTGTCCTAGGTGGGGAGGCTGGGACTGGGGTGAATGGGGGAGTGTTCTCTCCAGCAGTGTATAGTGTCAAGCAGCAGCAGATGATACTAGTGATACTAGCCGTAAACATGACATATTGCTGCTGCTGGGTGGAAGCCTGGGGTGCTTTCATAGCTGGATGACACAAGTCATGCCACTTAGTGCCTCAGTTTCCTTTTTAGTAAAATGGAGTGATGATATGTTCCTGCTTCCTAGAGTTACCAGACAAATGTAAAAACTTGCACAAGTACGTGGGGTGGCAGCCCTGCCATATGTACACTCGATAAAGATGCAGCCATTAATGCGTCTGGCATCCAGTGAATTGTGAAATGTCACATAGGAGATTATTTGTGCTAGCCGAGCTCAGAAATATGGTTGGTATGCTTTTAATTGGTGCTTGGTGTTCATAGCAGTGTAAGCTTCTGCCGTCTATTTTTGCACTGACTGAATAAGCCAGGATTGAGTTAGGCATGAACTAGGGAGCATGGCAAACACGTCACTCCGCTGACCCCTGCTTGATTGGGAAACCCCTCTGAGAAGTCTATGAGACACTGAGTTTTACAGACTTCCTCTGTCTCTGAGCAGTCTGCCCGTGCTGTGAAGGTGCTGAAGGAATGTATCCGCCTAAAGCCAGATGATGCCACCATCCCACTCCTGGCAGCCAAGCTTTGTGTGGGTTCCCTTCACTGGGTAAGTGGGCGCTTCCCCCTCCCTCCCAGGGGCTCTAACTCAGGGTCCACTTCCTCCATGCCTCCATTTCAAGCCCCACTTGCCCCATGGGAGTCGGTGATTTCCAGGGTTCTCCAGGTTTTCTTTTTAACAGAAATGTGATGATGAGCTGGGCTGGATTCTACTCAGGGACACAGCTGGCTGTATGTGTGACATGTGGACTGAGAGCGTCCCAAAACTTTCTAGTCACCTTGCCTTACAGATTTACCCTCTGCCTCGATGCATGTATGTAACACGTCTCCCTCGCAACACGCAACACTTCCTTTAGATAGTCTTGTTTAGACGTGAAGGTGGCCGCAGTCTACTTTGTCAGGGTTCTGGTACCTGAGCAAAAACTCTGACTGACCTGCTCAACTGATAGAGAAATGTCTCCTACAGTGAGGCTTTAACTTCTCTGTCTCCTCTTCATATCCAGTTAGTGGATGTGAAGAACAGTTTGTCCCAAAGCCCAAGACTCCCTGGTGACTCAGGTTCTCTTCCCGCATAGTCCTCACTGCCTTCATTTTGTTTTGTTCTTGCCCAACAGGAGAAAGTGAGCCTTGTAAAGAAAGGGATCCATTGTTGTTTGATTTCCCTTGAAGGAACCTAGCAGAGAAAAGGAAGGAACCGGCACAGACTCAGCCACACTGTGGTGTGATGAGCTCCTGTGGATTTGATGGTTTGGGGCAGAGGGTACAGGCAGCAATAAAGGCCTGCAAGGGAGCGACAGAGTGTACCTTGGCCTGGAACATGAGCTGCCCTCCTCCCAACTGGGGCTCTATTTATTACTGTGATAAACAGGTCCCTAAACACCCCAAACAGATTGGTTTTAGAGATGGGAGTAGCAAATCTTTTCTGTATGTTTTTTCTTACCCTTTTATTATTAAAATTTTCAAAGGCTCAACAATTAAGAGTATGATGAACTGTGTATTACATTCAGCTTCAGTGCCATCATAAGCCATGCTTTTTAAAGAAACAAACTTCATTTTTTTAGTGAATTGTGCAAGAGGTCTCATTGAGAGTGCAGTCCCCAAGTCCATGTTCTCACAGGAATCTGCCGGCGTGAGGCCCATGTGCTATGTTCAGCAAAATAGGTCAAGTTTTGAAATTTTTAACAGTTTGTGGCAAAGAGAATCCAAGTCTGAATGCATTCTTTATGTCCTGAATAAAGAAGAAAACTCAAACACAAGACATTTCAAAAGCTTTATTTTTTAAAATATATTTCATCTGACCCCTGAGTCCATCCACATTATAGAACCAAGCAGTGAAAACTGAAGGTGGAAAAGATAGAAGCCCATCAAATATGAAGACAGCTTGGAAAAGAAAGCAAATAAGCAAAGGGGGGAACTGAATGAAAAGATAAGTAGGAGACCTGTGGACTGTTGAAGGGCCCAGAAAAGAGAAGAGAATTGCCAGTGTAGAGTTGGGAGGAACTCAGTGGAAACCCGCTTTTAGCAGCAGGCGCTCATGGGAACTGATGTTAGAAGTCTGACGGATTGTTGTTGGTTTTTAACTTATCTTTCAGTTGGAAGAAGCTGAGAAGTTTGCCAAAACCGTTGTTGACGTGGGGGAGAAAACATCAGAATTCAAGGCCAAGGGCTACCTAGCTCTGGGACTCACATATAGTCTGCAAGCCACTGACGGTGAGAGAGACCCCACCTCAGAGCGTCTTGTGGCCTCCTGTGTCTTAGGAGGGCACAGAAACAGGGCTGTCCTAGTGTCTGGCCTGCGGGGCCCTCACTGCTCCTCCCTTGTCTATGCTGGGATGGGAAATGTCAGAGCCCTAAGCTGGGATCATAGGCACATGGGGCTGGTGGTACCAGACTCCCAGCCAGCAGGTGCTAGGAATCTATCCTGAGTGCAAGAAGAGCAAAACCCTCAAGAGCTGAGGCCTGTGCTGGCCCATCCCTTCATCTTCTCCATCGCTAAGGAGAGGGTGGGTAGCAGATCATAGGTACAGTGGTATAGAAGAAGAGTTTAGGGCCAAAAACTTACAGGGACCAACCCTTTACTGGCCAGGGACTGTCTATCCACTTCTCTCTTCACACATTTTAACTCAAATCTGTACAGCCTTTAGAATCAGTGCACCCCCAACTGAATGCATCCTCTTCCAGCATTAGAAGTTCAGTTGGGTAAATTACAGGTTCCCTGGAATCAGTTAAGGTTTTCAGTAGCCCCAGGTCCAGCTCTATCCAGCCCTGTGGGCAGCCTCCACTGATAATCTGTTGGTAGGCAACTGCTGCCCTGGGCAGCTGTAAGATAAGGCCTCTTGCTAGACTCCTCCAGACTCTTCCTTACTCTAGTAAAGAGCCCCCTTTTGTTCCTAGGCTGACTTTTGTTCTACCCAGGGAAGTGTTTGCTCACAGCCAGGAGACCTCACGCATGCATACTGATATCCCCACCCTCATGTTGTGTGTGGCAGCTCCATCCTTTATGAATATCCAAGTATTTGAATCCTGGCTGTGAGCTGGCATGAATTAAATGAGCCAAGCCAGGTCTGTGGCCCCAGGGCCCAGCTGCTCAGGACCAGAAGGGTCTCTGAAGGCCATTGATCCACTGGTGCTTGTTGGTTGACTGCACCATCCTGGCAGAGCTAGTCCTACATGTCTACCTGAGGGAGCAATGTGTTCTTTCTGGAGTTCAAATGGTCTTTGGAAAAAATGCCTCCCACCCCTACTGCTCTGAGTTTTCTTTTGAGCAGAAATGTGTTTGAAAAGTAGCAATGATAAGCTACAGGATTCACGTTCGGAGAGATACAGCTTGCTGTATGTGTGACTTGTAGGACTAAGGTCCCAAAGCTCACACTGTCTCCTTGACATCCTTCCACAGTAGAGTCCACTGAGCATGGAAAGAGCCTTAGGGATGGGACAGGACTTCCTGTCCTAACAGTGCCTGCCTGGCCTGGTACAGAGGGACTCAGAACTTGGTACATGAATATGGCTTTTGGGTGGGTTTAGTATTGCCCTCCCCACCCTAATCTTCCCTGTCAGCTACTAACAGAACCCTTTTCTCAGCTTCCTTGCGAGGGATGCAGGAGGCCCTGCAGAGGAAGGCGCTTCTTGCATTTCAGAGGTGAGTGGGAGTTGGTCTTTTCTCTCGCTGTATGTAGTGACAGCTGGGTGTGATGAGTATGAGGAAGGCAGGGTATTTTTAAAGATTATGTAAACAGTGTTTTGCCCCAAGGGGTATGTTGTCTTGAGAAGCAAACATGAAACCTCAAAGCTAGAGATGGGATATCATTGTTGCCCTGTTCACTACACTTTTAGTCCATTTGGATATTTTTTATCCATTCCTGATAACATGATTTCAGCAGGAGAACGACACTTTGTCCAGACAGCTGGTTCCTTTATTAACATTTGTCATTGTCTTGAAAAGAGGTCCTTTTCTGGCTTTTTCTGCATGTCAAGATGTAGGCTATTTTATATTAAGAGATGCAAAGCTACAGATTTGAAAGTCTCTGGAACACCATGATAACAGCCATCCCAAATTCCTTGCCCCACAATGCTCCACTATACCTTGGCACTTGAACAATGCATATCATTGTAAAATTCATGTGTGTCCCTGCACCTGAGTGGCTGCCGTCACATGAAGTGCAAAAGTGACATAGACAAGAGCCAGTGTTGGTCCAGGATCTAGGTAGTAATTAATTTTACCCATTGTGGGTATAATAAATAAATCATCAAAATTAACTTGATCCTTGAAAATACAGCCCTGCGAAATAAAATCTAGAATTGGTATTGATCCTGTTATTTTGGATACATCTGAGTTACACTGATTTCTTAAAACTGTGTTGGATACTCAGTTGCATCTTTGAAAACTTCACAAGCTCCCAGTCCCAGCCACCTCTGAGATACTTTCCTCAGAGGTGCTAGTGTGTGTCTGCCGTGTTGTCGATGGCCCTTCTTCATGAAGTCCTTCGTGGGCTACCCAAAAGTGCCCATGCCTTATTCCTATCTGCTTCCAAGGAGGCCTGTCCACACTCCTTCGCTTTGCGGGTCCTGTTCTTGATTAATGACAAAAGTTCCAGTTGACACCTGCATAGAGCCCTCTCTCTGGGCTCAGTTTTTGTTATTAGTGTTTCTCAGCCCAGAGCATGAAGGCATTTCCATTTCTAATGACTCCAGGTTTTGCTTTCACTAGTTCTAGTTTGTCAAACCCACACATGGATGCCTAAGAAAGTGGCCGTCACATCTGTTTCACTTTCCTTAAATCAGCACGGCTTACTGGTTCTCTAAAAACAGCACAATGGTGGTCTGCCTGAGGCTGCCTGTGTAGCTGAGGTTATGTAACAGCTGCTCTGTCGGCCTCAATTCTTTTCTGCTTAGGATGGAATTCAAAGAGACTTAACATGTTTGCTCATAAGGGACTAAGAGCAATACCCTCTCCTACCCTGACTGTCTACATTGCAGGAGGCTAACCTAAATTAGTGTATATCTGAAATACAGAATGTTTTCAAATGCATACAGTGACTTTGATTCAAGTTGACATTGACTATTTTAGTGAATTTGGGACCTAATAAAAGCTATAGGAGAAGATTTTAATAAAATATTAAAGATTGTATTACTTCTTAAATGGAAATAGAATATTTAAAACCACTTGGGTGAGAAGTGTTTTTCTGCTATGTATTTTATATAGTTTTCCCCCAATGCTCTGTTTATAATATTATTTTGCTTCTGGATTTGCTGTGTGTTTGTTTTATCTAAAAAGAAAGTGGTACATTTAAAAGAGGAATAGAATTGCAGATATAGCCTGTGGGAATGAAGTCTTAATCATAACTAGAGCCATAATTTGGAAGGATTTTTTTTATGGGCATTCAAAAGGGCAATGTTTGAGTATATCAAAATGGTGTAGCTTTATCCAGGTATTGAGATACCCATAACCTAGTCACCTCAACCAGTTCATTCATGCTGAACAAAAATATGGTGAAGGATAAGGCTGTTGTGTGCAGGGTTATAAGCTGTTGCTTCAGTGAACTTTCACATCCTAGGGACAAAAGCAATCCCAGAGATGGTGACAGCATGTGTCAAGAGTGCACTAGTGCACGTTGCCCCTGGGGAAGTAGTGGCATTATACCATCTGTGTTTGTCACTCTGGGTGGCATGGGATATAACCTTCACTTTACTGTCTCTCTCTCCCCCCTATCTTGGGTTTAAATGTGTGGTTTTATGGGCAGAGGATGGTGACTTGGGGCTGAGCTGTTCCCAGAATGTGCTAAAGCCACCTGGACAAGCTTAAGGTGTGTACCTAGTGAGATTACACACCTAGTTCTGATTTAGCTGTGCATATTTCTCCTTAATTCACAAATTCTGTGCCGATTGTAATCAGAACTGAAGGGGGCTTTGAGAAATTAGCCAAACAGGACAGCAGGGTGATGGTATAAAGACCAAGCCTTGGCATCACACATTTCCCCCATTCTGTTTCTGCTTTTGCCTCCTTTTCTGGGTATTCTTAGGTAAGATGCTTATAAAAGATACTTCATAAATTACAGTTATTGTTGTGAGATCTCTGCTTTATAAGTCAGGATCAGAATTGTCTATCAGCATTGTCTATATTCTTGGCTTAGCACTAGACACTGTTAGGGCTGGAATTTAGGAGTTCACTGGATGTCCTGAGGTCAAGCCAGGTAACCCAAGTCATCCATGTTCCAACAGCAGGCCAGTATGCCTTTGTCTGGGTGCTGCATCCATTGCTTTGTGATGATCATTTTGGGTCTCTTCTTATGTGGGGTAAAAAGAGCTCCCTAAGGAAAGGCGCTTGTATTATTTATCTTCAGATTCCCTAGAGCCTGGTAGTACTTAGTTTTAATATCTATAAATGGATAGACAGATGAATGGATAGGTGGGTTAGTATTTGGATGAAAGAGTAAGTCAGTGAGTGAGTGGGTTGATGAAGGGGTAAGTGATCAGAGAGTGGGTGGATGGATTAGTAGATAGTTGGGAGGATGGATAGATGGATATAAGAGTGGGTGGGGAGAAAGGAGAGTAGGTAAATGGAAAGTTAGGTGGGCTGGTGGATAGATGGGAGAGTGTGGATGTGTGGGTAGGTAGATGGGTAGATAGATGGGCAGGTGGGAGAATGAATGGATGGATGGATAGTCTCTCTGTCATGGAAAAGAGTTGAATTTGTTTAAGTATAGGTGCTTCACCAATAGAGGCACTGTGAGCATCCTTGGGATGGCATTTTTAGATGTCTGAGTTGTTTTTAGCCACCTGGCCAGGTGCTCCCTACATGAGGATGGCCTGTGGGGCTGCTTTAGGTGGGTAGAATTCTCAGGCTTGCAGCTTTGTGGACACTTACTTGGTTTGCATTAAGCAGAGTAGCAGCAGTAAGCATATCAAATGGCCCTTGTCCCAAGAAGCTTAGCTGCTTGAGCTGTCTCGCACAGCTGCAGCAAGATATGTGGTTTCTGCAGGGGGTGAACCCCACTTACTTTGTCTTGTTTTATTTGCCATTTCCCACCTACCCCCCACTTTTGTAAAGTAATCAGTTTAATTCATTATCAAAATTTTCCAAGTCAGACACTTAAAGCTATGTATGTTTTAAGGTGCATTTCAATAGAAGTTGGCAATTGGGTTTTCATTATTAGCCTCAATGGAGATCTTTTCAGAGTCACCGTAAGGAACCCTGGATATGGCAACGTTGCAGCTACTTCTGGTTTCTTTACAGGCCTGTGGTTAGTGGTTTACAGTTCTTTGATGAGATCAGGGTGGGGCCTCTGTCCATAACAATCACCACTCATACTCAGAACTCACAGGATCAGCTGCTAGCTTCTCATTTAGTTGGCATTGGATAGAAACAACTGTGATTTAATTTGTAGAAAAATACAAACTGGGCTAAGAAAAACTATAATTCTGACAAATTATTTTTGATGGCTGTAGAAACCTGGCCTTATTGTTTTTGAAAGATGATGAGATAAAAGTAAATTGCTCTGCATAATAAAATGTTTCTTCATAATCGATTTTATACTAATTTTCACTGGATAATTGGGAAAGACAGAAGCCATGACATTTTCACCTCACTTATGAACACCAAAGAAAAATCCTTTCATTACAAATGCACGGAGAACCAGTGTTTGTAAATCATGTGAGATGAAATGTAGATGGCGGTTGAGAACACTGATGAGTTCTCAACCGCCATCTCTTAAACCCAGGGAAGAAGAGCCCAAATGTGGCTTATAGTGGGGCTGCCAGTAAGGGTCCTCAGGAGCAAGTTTGCTTTGCTCTTTATAGTAACATGTGGAGCCATGGAGCAACATGGGTAAAATGCTTGATACACAGGCATGAGAACCTGATTTGATTCCCAGCACCCACATAAAAGCTTGGTGTGGTGATTGCTGTGTGTCCCAGTTCTGCACACAATACAGCATTTGCCCAAACAGTGCCCAAGTTCATGTTTGGCATGTTTTCTGGGTTGGACATATTACATGTCTTTTTTTTTTGTCTCATGAAATCTGACAATTCACTAAAAGACCTATGTCTCTAGAAAACCTTGGTGAGTTGTCCACAGATGAATCCATAATGATTTGGTTTCTGTTTCATCTTGAGTTGCTTTCTGCTGGTGAAAGCTCCTTCTTTGATCACAGAACATTGTCAAAGCAGAGATGACTGTTTGCTGTCCAGGACCCACAGTCTGTAATCAGTCTGCTCCATGTTTCCTTTTATGGAAGTTAAGTTTGTTTTTCTCTTTCTACCAGATTGTTAAAAGCAGAAGTAGGTCCCAAACATGATCACATTTTTAATTGATTCTGATGAAATACATTAGCTTCCATGTAAAAGCTGAAAAGGGTTACACTTGCAGCCTATTAGACACCAAACAGCCTCTGTGTCCAGCAGCAAGGGCCAGTGAATGGAGCCAAGCCTAGTGTCCAACCACACTGTCAAATACCATGGTTATAGGAACTCAGTTAATGAGCTTTATGGAATTTAGTAGGATCCTCACAGGATAAATGGGTGTCTTTCTTTAACCCCTCTGGTTCACAAAAACCCAAACCTCATTTTATAAGCAAAGCTGGTCTTTGATTTTCATATTTTTTTTCCTGAAATCCCGAAATTTGGATGAGGTACCTCTAAGGCCACATCAAACTTAACCAAAGTTGCCATCATCTGGCCATGGGTTTATATTGGAAAAGAGTGAATACTCTTTCAGGGCCCACAGCCTCTTAGTTGGCTTTACCATGGCCTGGCATGACACGGGGCTTCTGTTCAGCTCAGGGGAAGCATCTATTGAGAAGGCCAGACCTCAGGGCTTAGGGATTCCCTGACTAGGCCCCTTTACAGAGTCTGGGAACCTCTCTGACCATTTTAGATGCTGGACAAGAACCAAGAACATATTCCCATGATATATCTGTATGTGGTGGTCAGAATGTGTAACATTCATTAGTGCTGTGGGAGAAGGGTTAAGGAAATAATACATAATTCAGCTGTAAATGAGGCTTTGCCATCAAAATGCAGACATGAAAACAACTTGATACATCAAGCAAAAGTGGCCTAATGTTCTAATAGCAGTGGATACTTTTTCAGGGCCCATAGCCTGTCACCTACAGATCACCAAGCAGCTTTCTACCTGGCTCTGCAGCTCGCCATCTCCAGACAGGTCAGTATCTATAACGTTCCCTAAACTCCAGTTCCTTTGGTTGGAGTCATCATAAGACCTTCCTTCCTTTATCTGAGGCTGGCTTAGAGCTGGGCACTGCTCTCAGAAGAAGCCAGTTCCTCACAGAAAAGACCCTGGGGTTCAAGTTGATTTGAGCATGTGCTGTGAAGACAGAGGCCTCGGCTATACTATTGATTGTAAATCCACAAGGATCCATCCTGGGGGCAGATGGCCAACATGAGTGTAGGACATGTTCCCTGACCTCAGGGGTCACCAGAGAGTCTTTGTTACTAATAGGAATGGGGTAGTGGAACCTAGTGCTGCGTTTCCATGGAGATTTACACTGGTTAGAACTGTCACAGAATCTCTATGCTTCACTGAAAAATGCCAGAAAGTATGAAAGAGACACCAGATCCTTTAAAATGCATTTACTTACACCAGCTTACACCATTGCATGTTCTCCCTGGAGGGCCAAGCCTCTCTGGTCTTCATCTTCCCAAAGGCAGCTTGCGCTGCCTGTCATATTCTAGTACCTTCATCCCCCCCCCCCCCCCAGCTGTTCTAGAAACTGCAGCCATATGCTTGCCAGCCCACCAAGTGCAAGACACTGGTGGTGACCCCCGCACATTCCTGAGTGCAAGCTGGAAGGGTGAATCGGAGGTTGGCTCTCAAGATATGTCAGTCTCTATAGGCTGGGATTAGGTATGCTTACCCTTCCCAGTTGCCTTAGAATAGTGTTAAGAAGTAGCTTCTGTTGGCAACTTGGGAACAGAGCAAGCCAAGATGCCTGCCCTAGAAAGGTTTACCACCTGGTGTCATGTGGCTCACAGCTGGATTGGTTAGGAGCTGCCACTGCAGCAGAGGTGACCTGTTTTCCCCTTCCTCCTCATGAAGCCATCTACCTTATATAATATCAGTCCCTTTCATGTGAAGTTGCAGGAAAAAGGGACCCATGCCTGCCATTGTCATTGTCTTGCCTTGACACTTTAACACTGCCAATAAGACTTTTTAAATAAAGAAGCCAGACCACACCCCTCTAAAGATTCCATTTTGAGCCCCGTGTCTGCCCCTAAATACTGGCACTGTAGGGCAGACACAGGTGGATCCTGGGAGCTCTGGGTTCAGTGAGAGACTCTGCTTCAAAAAATGAAGGTGGAGAGTGATGGAGAAAACACCCCACCCAGCCCTTAGCCTCTGCAAGCACATCTACAGGCAAGCACACACGTGTACCCCGCATACACAGGAACATGTTGAACAGCTGTTGCACTCATGGCTGAGGCTGTGTCTGGACTGGCTTAAATTTGGATAAGTCTGTTTTGCAAGTGGCCCTGTAATTTGTTTTTTGCATCCAATTTTGGGGGGATGTAGTTTGGAAAGGTGTGGGGTTTTGTTTGTTTGTTTGCATATATCCTTAATGTCCAGTGGAGATCCAGACATCTGGCCCTTAGAAAGCCCTGTTAAAGTTTTCACACAGCCTATAAAGTATTTTAATTATAATATTCTATGAAAGGGGAGAATGTTCTGTGGCAGTTCAGTCCTACTGCAAATCCTGGTACCTTGCCTGTGTCTCCATTTACAGTGAAGTCACCTTAGACATAATCAAAGTCTATCCGTTTTGTGGGGAACAAAAGTGAGAAAGTGTTTATTTAGAGAGATGGAAAGGGCATGTGGGCAGTTAGGTAGTCCTATTACTACTGAAAAGGATGTGCTCCCTTGTTTGGCCAGTGTCCTGGGGCTCTCATGAAGTCACCCCTTAAAATGTGGGTGCAGTAAGATGTGAAACCGCTCTCAGAGAGCCTTATGTAAGCACGGCCTCCTGTGTGTGACTGTTTAAACATTCTTTTTGGTCTTGTTTTAAACCAGATACCAGAAGCTCTAGGCTATGTCCGCCAGGCTCTTCAGCTCCAGGGCGATGACGCCAACTCCCTGCACCTGCTAGCTCTCCTGCTATCAGCCCAGAAGCATTACCACGATGCTCTCAACATCATCGACATGGCCCTGAGTGAATACCCAGAAAACTTTATGTGAGTAATCCCACCGTCGATCCTCCCTTACTCTGGAATTACTGAATAAGCCTCACTCTCCCTGTTCCTAGTCTCAAATGTGAGGCCTTCGTGAGCACTGAAGGAGAAGAGAAAAGCTCTGTCACTGCGATAGCACCCCCACCCCCACACTTCAGAACAAGCTGTTTCCTAGCGACCCACAGCAGCTCAGGACCCCTTGTCTGTTCTTCCCTACTGTGTGACTGGAATATAGGAAGTGTTGCTTCGGAGACTGTTTGTACTGTGTCCTTTGAGAGCTCCCACCAGCTCTGGGTGATTATCCTATAACTTATGTCAGGGATAAGTTAATCATACTGTAGGAACCATCATCAGGCTTGAAGCTGCCTGTCTGTTCTCACATCTGTTCTCTGAGCCCACTGACTCCATGCCCTGGTGGTCAGGCTTTGTGAAGAACATTGTCTTCTGGGCTACTAGGTTACAGTTGTATCCTCAGTGGAGCTTAGTTACCAGCACACAGTGGCCAAAAATAGTAAACACTTCTGTAGGCTGGAAGGTTCTGATTGTCTACATAGCTGCAGATTCAGTAACAGGATGGGGACAGCTTGGGGGGTAGGGTGCACTGGGCAAAGGGAAGGAATGTGGAAGGGGGCCCTGCTTTCTCTCTACTCCCAGTAGCTTATAAATGGTTCAGCTCTGGCTTGATCTCCCTGCCTGCTGTTTTTAATCAGAGCTTGTTCATTTCGTTTTGGAAAAATGGTTCACACATTTCCATTACAAGCATTTATCCTCGAGGGAAGGGTGCTTCTCCTCTGCCCTGCTAGAGCTCTCTCCTTAGAATCTTGGAAAACTCTCATTGAAGTTTTCTTCTGTAGCTCAGGTTTCTGCTGAGTGAACTAAATCTTTCCCACAGATTTGCTTCTTGCGCATCTCCCACTGCTCTTGTGACACCTTGTATTTCTGGATTTATCCCTGTAGAATCTCAAAGTGTTTAAATTGTTTTAAAAAGTATTTGGTCCTTTCTTCATCTTGATAAAGTAGTAACATACAAGGTGATACAACTGAATTTGATTTCTCTTGTCAGTATTTATAAAACTCTCTTCTGTGGTTCTTACCTCCAGCACACGTGTGCCATGTGTGAGCACTCACCCACTCCCCTCATTAGATACTGCAGTGCAGCATGTGGCTCCTGTTCAGTAGCTCACACTAGCACGCTGGAGGAGCTTCCTAGACTACTAGGCACACTGCACTGTGAGCAATAAACAGTGATGGCTAACGTGGTAATGGTCCAAGTGGCAGCAGCTGGCAGCCTTTTCAAGCAGTAGGAGTAGGGAGCAGCAGTGGAGATATTTGAGGAATACAAGCCTGTTATTTTAATGTTAAGCTGTAAGCTGGGAAAAACAAAGCATATGACAGCAGGTCTGAGAACAGCCATGACTTGTTTGCTTTTCAAATATTTGTATTTTTTTCTTTGTGGTGGGAACTTCTCCCCAAGAATGCTTCCTAAAAGTTGAGACCCAGATGTGGGTTCCACGGTTCCCTGCCAGCCTGGGTAAAACCTGTTAGCACCAGTCTAAACAAGATTGACTCTATCTTGTCCCAGCTGCAGGAATTGTGTTTGCTTTGGATAAGTTTGTCCCCAGCAGAACATTAGCCCCTGAGTCCTCGCTTTGCCTCTAGTTTCTCTTATCCTGAGCCTAGATAGTAACAACCTCATATGATAGTTATTCAGACTTGTTCCCTAGGAATGAAAATCCTTCCACCAGGATCAGCCCTGTCTGTTCAGTTGCCAGATAAGGTAGCTGAAGGTTCTCACAGAAGCAGCTGGTCCTCCGGCATTACCCCATCTGCAGCAGTCTGTTTTCCATTACTACAACTACAACAACAAAAATCTGAAGCCGGGTTAACATTCGCGAAGAAAAGGGATTTATTTATATGTCTAGAGGCCCAAGGGCTTGGTGATAGATTTTGTTCATCTTTGATGAGGGTCTCCTTGGCTGTGTCTTATCTGTTACATAGTAGACGGTACATGGAGGGAGTGCCTGTACAAATGAGAAGTCCAGCCTTGCACTTTTATAGCAGTCTATTCACAAGAAAATCAACTAGGGTCCCACAGGAATTACATCAGTTACTTAGGCGGGCAGAGGTCCCAGTAATATAATAATCTTGTAGCAGGCCCCACCTCTTAAAGCTTTTTATCACTTTCCTGTTACATTGAGGTTTCTTGGTCCCCAGCAGCCAGAGGTCCAGACCCACAGACCTGTAGCCCCAGACCCCTTAGCCGCCCACCACTTCTCAGGCCCCCAAAAGTGACTCATACACTTATATTAATTTCATGCTGTTTGGCCTATGGCTCAGGCACATTGCTAGCTTGCTCTTTCATCTTAACTCAACCCATTTCTATTAATCTGTCTGCCATGTGGCCCGTGGCTCAGCTGTGTTCCTTACATGTTTCTTCTTGGGCAGCTGGCTCAGTCTGTCTGACTCCACCCTGCTTTTCCTACCTATGCTGTGATTTCCCCTCCTACTTTTTCTATGGTGCCTGTCATGGGCCAAAACAGCTCCTTTATTTAAAGATTGATATCCACAGCATACAGAAAGACATTCCCACATCACTTTCCAACATCAACACACTGAGGATCAAGCTTCCAACACCTTAGCATTTGGGAGACACACAAACTATGTATGAGATGTGTTGAGGCTTGCTCCCCAAGGCAATGCTTTGGGGAAGTACTTTGGATCTTAAAGGAAGTAGCTGGCTACTTTTCTGTTGCCATGACTAAATACCATGACCAAGGCAATTTATAAAATAAAATGATTATTGGGAGCTCACAGTTTCAGAAGTGAGTCATGACCATTATGGAGGTATTATGGCAGGCAGGCATGGCATTAGAGCAGTGTCTAAGAACTAACATCTTGATCCACAAGCCTGAGGCAGGGAAAGAGCTAACTGAGAATGGCATGTGCTTTTGACATCTCAAAGCCAGTCCCCAGTGACATGCCTTTTCCAATGAGGCCACACCTCCTAATCCTTCCCAAATGGTTCCAACCAACTGGGGATGAGTTGGTTGGAACCCCAGAGTTCCTACCAGATGTTCTATCTTTGTTAGAGGCCCAAAGTGATACAGCACTGACTGGAACCTGAAACCTCTAGAACCAGGAGCCAGAGTCAGCCCTCTCTATGTATGAGATGATAGTTGTAGGTCTTTCAGTACAGTGTCAGAGGGGACTGTATAGCACCCTCTTTCTCCGTGAAATTATAACTCATAAGAACCAAAAATCCTTTGGGGGGAGGTGCAGGAGCAGGGTCTTCTGTAGCTCAATTGCCTTCTAGCTCCTTCTAACTGAGAATGATCTTGAACTCCTGGCCCTCTTGCCTCTACTTTACGATGTCAGGATTACAAGCGTGTGCCATCATACCCACTTTATGACGTGTTCAGATGGGTATGCATGCTAGGCAAATACTGTACATGTCTCACGAGAATGATATCAGCCTGAAATTCCTTTCTAAAGGAACTCCAAGAGTGAGCTCTGGAGAGGCTGCTGTTGAGGGCTTAGTTCTGCATGGAAGGAAAGGAATACAGATTATTTTTATAGAAGCTAAGGGTTCAAATGGACAGACCTGGTTTTGAACCCCAAACCCTCAAGCTCTGAGTAAGTCACTTAATCACTTTGTCTCATCTTTTCATTTGCAAAATGTGGCTAATAAAATACCTATATCAGAGAGTTATTGTAAGAATTGAGTTACCAGATCATGGAGAAGGCACTTGTCCGTGGTAACTGCTTAGTGACTGAAAGTAATTTACGTTATCACACCACCCCAGGGGCCTCCGACATATTGTAGTTGTTACCAAATAGTGGATAGAAACTAAAGAACGTTTACTTAATATATTTAAGAAGATACTATAAACATGAATATTAATTACTCATTTGAGGAAAGGAGCATTAATAGTGCCTGAGTGTTTTTTTGTGCTCACACATATGTTTACAAGTCTTTCTCGTGTAATGTAATGGATGAGTTTCTTTTCTCTCCATTCTTGTTGCTACTCACCTGACAGGTTAATTATTGGCTTGACTTTTATGGTGATCATTGTCTTATATTTCTCTACTGTCTAGGTTTATACTTGTAAATAACAAAAAAAATGTTAGTTTTGGATGTTCTATGTTGTTTAAAATATAACCCAGATTCTATTTGCTTTCGGTGCTTAAAACTATGTTCCTGAGGTTTGGTCTTGATGCATATTTATCCAGACTACTGTAAATAGACATGTTTGCTTTCTGGGGGTGGGGGCTGTGATGGAAATTACTGTCATAGACATTCTCTACAAGCCTCATACCCTGCACGTGCTAGGCAAGCCCTCCATCAGCTGAGTTACATCACCTGCCTTATCTTATTGTTCATTATATGTGAGACAGGCTTCCCTGAACCTTGTGATTTGTGTGTCAGATTGTCAAATTCTACTTAAAAAAAAAAAAAAAAAAACAACAACAACAAAACGAATTTTGACTGGGATTGCTTTAAATATAGTAGCTCAGTTTGTGGATAGTTATCAGTTTTTGACAGTGGCTTTTTAATTCCTGGCCATTGTATAACTATAATGAATTGGGCCTTTCAAAATAGTTTATGAGGGCTAGAGAGGTGGCTCAGCAATGAGGAGACCTTCCCACTTTCTCAGAGGAAACGTTCCCAAGTTTGAATCCCAGCACCAACTGGCAGCTCAAGCTGTCTGTAGCTCCAGTTCCAGAGGATTGATGCCTTCCCTTGCCCTTCATGGGTAAACTGAAACACGCATGCAGAATACATGTGTGCTTGGAAGCAAACGACTCATACACATACAATTTTAAAAATTAGAGGAACAGTAATAATAATATCATCTTTATGGAAGCCAGGCATGTTGTGTTGCTCTAACCTGAGCATTTGGGAGGTGGGGGCAGAAGGATTGGGAGGGGCCTAAAGGCCAGCCTAGAGAGAGAGAGCCAGACTGTCACATATCCTTATGAGGTTCTACAATTTGTTTTTTTGTGTTTTGTTGTTGTTTTAAGACAGGGCTTCTCTGTGTAGTTTTGGAGCCTGTCCTGGAACTCACTCTGTAGACCAGGCTGGCCTCGAACTCACAGAGATCTGCCTGCCTGTCTCTGCCTCCCTAGTGCTGAGATTAAAGGTGTGCACCGCCACCCACTTGGTTTATATACAGTTTATATATGTAAAATGTTGTTAAGCAGATTGGTTACCTACTTGCTGCTAGAGTATAGAATGGGGACCGACTTTTGCATAGTTTTCTTAGTCCAATTGATTCTTAATAATCCAAATAATTTATGTAATTATTTTGAGATTTCTACATAGATAATTTTATCAGAAATAATTAAAATTATTTTTCTTCCCAATGTTCAGGTTCGTTTACCTGGCCTCTTTATGTCAGTGCTTTCAACACAATTGAATGAGATTCATCCACTGTTTTACCGTCAGATATCTGTGCCTATTACAGAGTTGTTTGCAAATAGTGTTTACAAGGTGCAGGATGTTTCCTTGGCATCATTTGCTAAGAAATGTTTTTTTGGTTTGATTTGGTTTGGTTTTGGTTTTTCAAGACAGAGTTTCTGTGTAACAACCCTGGCTGTCCTGGAACTGGCATTGTAGACCAGGCTGGCCTTGAACTCACAGAGACCCTCCTGCCTCTGTATGCCTCCTGAGTGCTGGGGTTAAAAGCAGGGCCACCAGCCCCAGCCCCACCCCCACAGAAGTGTTTTTATTGGTCAAAAATGATACTGAATTTCATAGAATGGTTTCTCTTCATCTATAGAGATGATTAACTTCTTTAATGTATGAATATTGTGTGGATATTTTTAAATGTTAAACTAGCCATGTCTTTTAATAACTCCATTCTAATTGTGATAAGCTAACTCCTTATGGATTTCCTTGGCCAATTTTTAATAGTATTTCCTTTTTATGTTTACATTCAAAACAGATCTGTAATTATCTTTGTTCTTATAGCCCCATCATATTTTGGCAATATCTGGGTTAGGCTGGACTCGCAAAATTATATGGAATGCTTTCTTTTCATTTTTCAAGCATGTCAGAGCAATTTGTGTAAGGCTAGACTTTTTTATATTAAAATTACATTAAGTAGCAGCCCACCCAGACATCTTTTGAATATATAGGTAAGGATTCATGAGGTAAACAACCTTCTTCCTTAGGCCCAGCTTCCTATCAAAGGCAAATTTAAGGGGCACATTCATTATGTCATTACTCAGCTCAGGCACAGTGATTGCCTCTGTAATCAGTAAATTAAAACCCTGCTCAAGAGGAGGCTTCTTCTTAAACTAAGTTCCTTTGAGAATATGTAAGACACCTTTGTTATTTTTTTATTAGATGTGTATGAGTATTTGCCTGCATGCATGTAAATGAACCAAGTCCATCCCTGGTGCCAACAGAGGCCAGAAGAAGGTGTCAGGTCCCCAGAACTCTTGTTACAGATGTTATAAGTCTACATATGGATGCTGAGTACTTAACTGAAGAGCAGCAAATACTCTGAACTACCAAGCCATGTCTCCGGGTCCATTTTTTATCATGCCTCTTACAGTGTGGTGTAGAAATATTAGAAATCATCACTGTTGAGTGAAGACTAACTGTATGAGTGTTTTGTGTTCAGATCTTTTCATATAATTTCCACCAATGTAAAAAGAGCGCTGACAGCCTGAGAAATCTTCCCCAGGTGTAAGGGCTAAGGGTCTTTGCAGAGGAAGGGGTTTTAGAAGAGATGTGTCTTCTGATCCTGACAGATGGATTTTTTAGTTGAAAATACACCTAAAAGTGTCCACACACCATAAAGATCCAAACTTGTGTTTGAAAAATTTGAAAAGTCACTCTCTTGTACTTTGCCTAACATCTGATGGGTTCAGGAAGTTGCTCTCTCTCTGATGATCTTACTAACGAATAGTTGATGAGTAAGTGTGAGTGTGTGTACTCCACTCAAACAGAAAAAAAAACAAACTTCAGATCAATGGCAAAACTGCCAGAGAGTTGTATAATCATGTTTGTCTCAGGACAAACAGGAGAGGGACAAGGATCAGGGAAGGTACTGTTTAAAGAACAAAACATTTTGCAAAATGAAGAGGTCTGAAGGCTAGAGAGCCTGTTTCCATCAGCGAAGTGCTTGCTGCAAAAACATAAGCGCTTGAGTTCAATCTCTAGAACCGAGATAGGAAGATATATGTCGGGGCTGGAGAGATGGTTCAGGGGTTAAGAGCACTCGCTGCTGTCCCAGAGGATCAGGCTTAATTCTCAGCATCTGCATGGTGGTTCATAACTGTCTATAATTCCAGTTCCAGAAGATCCAAAACCCTTTCTCGCCTCTAAGGCATTACATACATGTGGCACATAGACATGTATGCAGGCAAATTGTCCATACACATAAAATATTTTACATATGTGATAGCATGTATCTGTAATCCCTGCACTGAAAAGGTGAAGACAGACAACCCTGGCTGGCCAGTCAGTCAGTCCAGTGAGTTCCAGGCCAGTGCTAGACCCTGGCTCAAAAACAAGGTATATAGCACCTGAAGAAAGACAACTGAGGTTGACCTCCAGCCTCTATATGTGCACACAAGTTCTGGAGATGGATAGTGGTATGGTGGCACAGCATTGTGAATGTACCTGAATGCCACTGAACCATGTACTTAAAAATGGCTAAAGTGGAGAGATGACTCAGAGGTTAAAAGCATTGAATGTTCTTCCAGAGATCCTGAGTTCAATTCCCAGCAACCATGTGGTAGCTCATGACCATCTATAATGGGATCTGGTACTCTCTTCTAGTCTGTAAGAAAACATGCAGGCAGAACACTATATACATAATAAATAAAATAAATTGACAGAAAAATAGCTAAAATGGCAAATTTTATACTATGCATGTTTACTGAGCTTATTAAAACAGCAACTTTCTTGGCTTTTTATGTTGATGTGCTTGGTTATGGGATGGTTTCTAGTATGTATTCTTCAGAATTAAATGACTAGGGATCCTTCGTATCCAGATCATTAAACCAGCATTCTTTGAGAACAGACCTGCTGAGCCAAGATAATATATCTCACACACTATCCCAGCATATATCACCTTTCTTTGAGGTTCATGTCTATGTTGAGGTCTTCATTAGGAATAAGACCCCAATCCATTGGCCAGTGAATGGCCTGAGACCAACATGGGAAGACAAGAAGAGTGTTCATGGCTGTATTTGTTTGGGGCTGCAGCCAATCCTAATGTAATGGGTGGTGCTCCCTACACCTCTTTTCTCATGTCCTCAAGAATCTTGTGCCCTTCCCAGAAGAGCTCCCATCTTTATGTAAGTTTTTATTTCCTTCAAGATGGGCCGGTCTCCTTGTCAGTCGGCTCTGCTCAGTAGATCTGGGAGAAGTCAGGCTGAGGCAAGAAGGTCCGCACCAAAGCCATCCCTTCCGAATCCTCACCCAGAAAGCTGATTTATTTTCACGGTTTTTCAAGATCACTAAATTCTCCTGTCAGTCAGTAGTTCCAAGAACCACCTTCAGAATTCACACAGCATGATTTCTAGAAACTGGGGCCTGCAGTGCCTTGCCCAGGGTGCTCAGCACGCCACGAACCTAAACATCATGTTCTGTGAGCAGCTGCATCCCACAGCCCGGCACAGCAGCCTGGTGCCCTTGGGGAGAGGCAGGCACATATCTACCTGTCCCTGCTGTCACCCACCTTTCTTTTCACATCCACTCTCTGTCCCTTTACAAAACCTGAGGGCAGCTTCTGTGCCTGCCTCTCACTTTGTCCCCTTTCGACTCATCCCATCCAGTTAGAGAGCCCTTAGGACAGAGTCCTGCCTGTATATGTAGGCCCTGCTGTTTGGAGGGTAGCCTGGCATTCAGTGGCTCCGTTCCTTAAAGTGTGAATTGAGGATGATTGAAATGATGGCAGTGTGATTCCAGAGGTTTTCAGTCCAACCAGGGCAGATCACTTTCAGCTTAGGAGCCACGGCTCCAGAATACTAATTCAAACTAAGATCAATTACTGAAACGGGCCAATAATGAGGCAAACTACAGTTGTTTGTTCTAAAAATACTTCTAGACAGTTAAGGATGTGGTCCAGTTTATTGACTCTTTGAACTGAGAGGCAAAATGTAAGTAATCTGGTCATCATAAAGTAGAGGCAGGCTTATTAGCATCACAAGGGTGCAGCCACATCATCTGGCATGGGTGTGTCCCCAGCCTTGTCCCTCCCAGGGCAGAATATGAGGTAGCTAAGCCATGAAAAACTAGCTATTTACATATTCTTTCCGCACTAAGAACCTTTGTTTTACCAAATCAGTGTGGTCTTGATTTTCTGGGACAGCCGGCCTGAGACTGTGGAGAGATAGTGCAGCTCTGTCCCTTGCTGAAAACGGAGACCAGAGAGAGAAAGGCCAGTGAGCTTCCAGATGTACTGGCACATTGTGCTGTCACCTGGAGCAGCTGAGGGTGTCAAAATGATCGTGTTTTTAGAACTTCTTTAGCAGTTAAATAGCTCACATCTGTCAGTGAGCCACTGGGTAGGCCTGTCACCAGAAAAGCTGCCATGGTAAAAAGAGCCTAGCCCTCAGACACGCCTCTTTTCTGTCAACAGCTGACCAGGAGGCCTGATGCATTTGGGTATGTGACAGGGACCCAGTATCCAGATTAACCCCTGAAAGCCTGTGAGCTTTCATGTATCACTAGAGATTTTTAGACCCAAAACACGTTCCAAAAACATTTAAGTTTGATGCCCATTTGGGTAGGCATGATGCCAGGCTCTCCCAGCCGCTTAACCTGACTTTCATTTACCTATTCTGGAAAACATTTGAGTCTTCATGCCCAAAAGATGACTTGCTGAGGCCATTCAGGACCCCACCATGTCACATAGGAC
Organism: Phyllotis vaccarum; assembly: GCA_033318265.1. Lineage (NCBI taxonomy): Eukaryota > Metazoa > Chordata > Mammalia > Rodentia > Cricetidae > Phyllotis > Phyllotis vaccarum. The sequence continues at coordinate 49,403,449 of JARWLC010000006.1, forward strand.
AATTGCTCAGTACTCTACAGACTCAAGGAGAAGCATGAGTTAGCTGCCACTCTGACGCCACTCTGAATGATGCCCTGGATTGGGAGACCGTGGCTGCCTGGTGCACCCTCACTGTATCTATGTGGGCAACACTAGGCAGAGTTCTAGTGCAGCCCTCAGAAAGTGCTCAGGGTGTCTCCCTGGAAAAGCAGGTACCATGTGTTCCATACCATAGTTAGGGTGCCCACAATTGTGAGCTTAATGTGAATGGGTGTGCAGAATTCTCACCTAGCTTGGAGACTAAAGACATGCTCCCAAGAGTCTCATTGAGGTGACTATGTGCATAGCAATAGTTTCTTATTCTGAGGAGCCCAAGAGTTTGGGACCAGCCTGGGCTCCGTTGCAAGCCCTCAATTCTAAATGAATAACTTAATTTCTCCTGGGAAGTAATAAGCACCCGAGACTTTCCAAAGTGCAGGGACCATTGGAGGAGCTTTTTCCTGAGCAGTTGTTTTTCTTCTGTTTTAAACTAGACCACTGTCCTCCATTAAGGTGGGGAACTATGACCAGCAATGCTTTTGAGCTTAACTGTACACCCACATTGCTTGGAATCTCAACTGGCACGTGGTGGGTAGGAGAGATAGGCTCCATTTTTCATAGGAATCTCTGCAAAAGATAATGCAGCTACATTTCTTGGTCTGTGCTCAGAGTAGCAAAGTATTCAGAGATCTGTTAAGGCCTTCTCTAGTTTGGCATTAAAAACTTGTATCTTCTTTTTCTACTGAGATCATAAATAAGGGATTGTGTATGTCAATACAGTAGTTAGGTAAGCCACATACATGATCTGTGAAATTATTTCCTGGGTAACGAATGAATAACCAGATCATTTGAGTGTCATTTACTGACTCCGTAATTAGTGAGGCCTCAAGGAATATTTGATTCATTAAGTCACGTGACGTGGCTGACATTTTATTCCTTCCAGCTGTTATATGGGGATAAGAGGGCTGAGGCTGTGTCTTAGCACTGGCCCCCTGTATAGCCAGCATCACAGGCTGCCCTGGCGGGGATCAGTCACAGTGGCTAAACTCAGGCTAGTTGTTCACTCACGTGCTTGTTTGTTTGTTTCTCTGGCATTGGTCCATTAGGAAAGCCCAGCCAGCACATAGTAGGCCTAGAAATTTTGAAGACCGCCAACAGAGGTAGAATTCCTTTAGGCTATGTTGGAATCTTCAGAGGGCTTGGCTGGCTGGATTTGAAGTCATGCTTCTAGACAGGGCTGGCTGCACATGGCCTGCTTCGCCTTCTCTTTCAGAACACCTGTTTCCAAATGACTCATCTGGCTCTAAATCCTCATCACCACACTGCTTTTCATTTCTCATATCGCTCGGATCAGTTGGGTCGGCTGCCAAACCCTTCTCTACTTAAAATTCCTTTTGAGCACACTTGCCCCACCCACCCTACACCCCCATCCCTGCTGATATCATCATTCCCTTGCCTACTGTCACATGCATGCTTTCCTTCAGGTCCTTGGCAGCACCAAGCTCCAGCTCTCCAGGTGGGCTGCCCAGCAGTGAAAGGTGGGGGAAGGTATCCAAGGTTCTGTGGATCCCTGCCTACTGTAGCAAATCTCCCAGGCTGCTCTGCACAGCTGCTTCTGCATCCTGCCCACATTCAGTAGATAAGCAAAGGAAGGTTCCTGACATGAGGAGTCTAAGAATTCACAGAGCAGCACAAAATCCCAAGTGTTCAGATTTCTATGATTTTATTTCTAAATCAGCTACCATAAATGCAGCTCTTAAAACCACTTAGTGCAGGTTTGGATAATCATTATATGTGTTTCTGCCTCAAGGCACTTAGCAAGCTAGAGGAAATTAGAGCCTCGGACTTATCAGTTTTTTAAGATCTTTGTGAGTGTGTATGCATGGTGTGTGTATATGTGTGTGTGTGTCAGTGTCAGTATATGAGATGTAAACTATGTGGCTCAGTGCATGTGTGAAGATCTGAAAGCTGCCTTAGATGCCTTGTCTTCTATGTTGTGTGAGAGACAGTGTCTTGTTTCCTGCTGCATTCTGCAACCTAGCTGACCAGTGAGTGATCTTCTAGGGATTTTCCTGTCTCCGCCTCCCATCTCACACTAGGAGTACTGGGATTACAGATATTGCCATCAGGCTGGCTTTAGGTAGGTTCTGGGGACCAGAAACTCAAGTCCTCATGTTTATACAGCAAGCACTTTACCCAAGCCATCTCTTCAGCTCTCACTGAGTGTTCTGGATTGTGGTGATATATATTTAATAACATTACTCTGGAATATCAGAGAGTCAGCCACAGAGCCAAGCCATGAAGGCCAGGGAGTGGGGACCCACACCTTTAATCCCAGCTTTAGGAAAGAAGTTAAGAGAGCTGGGCAGAGGAAGAGAAGAGGGTTTTTCAGCTTTCCCAGACTCCTCCTTGGTGGGCTAAGGAGAGAAAAGTTGGAATTGGAGGATTTTGTGGAGACAGGCCTGAGTAGTTTGCAGGTGAGAAGTGGCTGTGGTTTGTTCCCTGTCACTCTGATATTCCAGCTTTCCCCCAATATCTGACTCCGGGTTTTCATTATATACCAAATAGAATTTAGACAATACTAGATCAGAAAGTTTTGTAAGGCCTATTAAGTTTCTCAGTTTTGAAATATATATCTTTTATGCATTAACTGGCATCTTGGAACCCATTCCCTACAGAGAACTCTCTGCCTAATTTGCCTAACTCAACCTTGATACTGGGATGAGAGACTTGGACCTACCTCAACTGGATATGCCAGACTGAACTGACCCACCTTGGGAGTCCTTGCCCTCCCTGTGGAAGGGGTGGGGGGAGGCTGAGGAAGGACTGGGAGGGACTGAAAGGAGGAGAGGAAGGGGGAACAGTGGTAGATACGGAAAAAAAACTTTTTAAATCAATAAATACATACCTTTTAGCTTTATCTTTCCCCAAAGCCCAAGTGGGGATTTATGTGAGTGGGCCGAGGAGAAAGGTTAGCAAGAGTCCCGAGGGGCAGAGAGAGTCATCCTGGGAACAGTTACTAGGTGGCCAGCCTGCCCTGATATATGCCTCTTAGACCCATTTCCTGTGAAGAACAATGGCTTAGCTCCTCACTGGGGCACTTGTGCGTCCTTCCTAAGCCCTTCCCTAAACCAAACATAGTCTTTTTTCTAAAAATTACCTTAGGATTCTTTAAAAATTTCTTAAGTAGGTAAAATATTATCTATTGAAAACAAAGTTTGAGTAACTGGGGCATTCACATACCTAGAATTTTATATGGATCAGACTTGGGATGGAGGGCGAGTCACAAACACCGTGCATGTGACTATCCTTTAATGAGTCTTGTATGTGACATTCTAGGAGCAGAACCCCAGCCCCCAACTCCTCAAGTTCAAGGCCACAGTGTGGTTCTCCATGGGCTGGAAGTTCTCAGAAGGCTAGGGACTGAGCCTATGCCACATTGTACCCCCCTCCCAGTCTTACATTTAGGGGTTTCAAATGTTTGACAGTGGACTAGACAGAGCTATACCCATCTCTTCATTAGTGTCATAAGATCTGAAACTGCCCTCTGCTTCTTGTTCAGTGCTTTGGAGTCAGATAGATTTAGAGTTAAGTGTCTGTGATGTGAGTTTGGGCAGATTAACTCTCTGCCTAATTTGCAGTATTGTTGTGGAATAGGTGATTAAACTTTCAAGCCTCTTGCAGCAGCTGCTGCTGTTATTATTTTACTTGTCTTGGAAGCATATGTTTCCTGGATTATAATTTGTTATCCTGCAGTTGTGCACTCCTGTGGTTGGCATGTACTCTGAAGGATGAGTAGGTGCTGAAGAGGCTAAGCATGGCTAGAAATAATATTTCAAACAACAGGGCACCCTGTGCAAAGACAGGTTGAAGACTAGTGACGGAAGAGCAGTTAGTTGGCCATGGCTTGACTTGGGTTCCAGATGATGGGCCATGAGCAAACCGAGGTGGCAAGAGCCAATCACAACAGATGCTGCAGACGAGTCTAAATTTCAACCAGTAATAGTGAGCTCTAAAACAGTTACTTTTCTCCTTGCTGTAGTCAACGTACCTGACAGGAAGCAGCTTAAGAAAAGATGCAGAAGGAAGATCTCTAAGTTCAAGGCCAGCCTGGTCTACAGACAAGTTCCAGGACAGTCAGGGCTACACAGAGAAACCCTGTTTTGAACCCCTCATCCCCCACAGGAAAAAAAAAAAAAAAAAAAAAAGAGGAAAGATGCAATAATGCAGGGAAACAGGTGCATGGTGGAGGAGCACTCTGTGTGTGCTCGGATCAGCATACGTTGATGCAGGAACGTTTGCCTGTTGCTTCTGTTTTATTCAGATAAGGGCCCAGTTTATAGGCTGCTTCTTCCCACCCCAATTGAACCAGTCTAGAAACGCCCTCCCAGACCTGCCCGGATCTGTCTTATAGGTGATCCTGCCAAGTGGCCCATTGAAATTGACTGTCACAGATTGGGTTGGTGTCTCAGTGTGTTCTGTTCTTCATTCATTTGAATAAGTTTTCAATTGGTCTCTGAATACAATATGTTTTAAATAAAATTATTGAACTTGAACCAAGTCGAGAGAGTACCTGACTTCTGACATTAAGTCACGGCTGTTCTTGGTGACATGCCAGCCTGTTACCTGTGACCCTCTCTTCTACGCACTGCGTCAGGCTGACTGACGGTTGTGCTGCATGCAGCACTGCTTTATCCTAGGCCTTTCCATCACTCCTTTAGTTTTTCTTGTGTTGGGATTTCCAGGGTGAGTGGAGTTTACAGTGTCTTTGCGTTCAGCAGCATCGAACTCATGAACCAGTTGTTGTGTCTGGAATCTGCTTCTGTGCCAGCATTTCTTGCTTCCTGCCAGATGTTTTCAGCAGCCTTAAGACATTCAAGCAGGTTTCTGGAGAGGTGACAAGCATCAGTTCTGTTTTCAACACCCCTTTCCTGCCTTACAAAGCCACTGAAGTCAGGAAGAGGTATTGCCATCTCTTCCTGCCCTCATTGTGCGTCCACAGCCAGCAAGTGTGCGCACAGGGCTAGCTAGCCGCCTGTGTTCTTGGCTCTGGTTCTTTCATGCTGTTCCAGCTGCCTCACTCCCAGAGCTTTCCCATCATGTGTCTTAGCTGTCCCCCTATTGTCCTTCCTGTCTACTTCTCTTAAATCCAGCCTACACCTTTTCAGTTCCATATTCTGAGTCAAGTGTTTGAAAGCTGTTATTCATGTTCATTAGAAGGTTTAGGGTTTTGGTGGGTTCCCCCCCCCCCCCCAGCCAGGAAACCTTCACAGAACTGTTCCCTCAAGCCAACGCTTCAAGATGCACCACCCCCCCCCCTGGCATTTGTATTTGGGGACAGGGACAGTAAAGGGAATCATGGCTAATTACTGCTGAACAAGGAAACATTTTCACCCACTTCTAGACCTTTCCATGCGCCTGACCAAGCCATAAGACCTTGGTTTGCTCAAGAAGCCAGCCACTGACAGTGTCTAAGAGGCCTGCAGGCTTCACAGTCCCAGGAGACCTCTCTCCTACCCACAGTTACTTGGTAGTCACCCACACTTAGAAGATCCCGTGGGCCTCCAAGTGGTCTCCACCAAAGGCCGACAAGGGACCAGTCAGAAGTTGCTGCTGCTTCCCTCCTAACATGTTAGATTTGGGTAGAAAATTCTCGACTCACATAGGCTTCAGCAGGAGTCAATTAGTCTCTGGTTCTTTTTCAAACCTCTCAAGATCCCTGAATGGCTGCCAGTCTCTAGAGGTGGCCCTAGTAGGCTTCAAGGGAGTTTTCATCTCTTCAAATATTATGGGTCAGTGCCAAGCCCCATGCTTGCATCCATCTTTCTCTTTTTGCCCATTGCTTTTAGGTCAGACACCACAGCCTTCCATCGCCTGGCCTATTGCTACCTCAACCCAGGTTCTGCACTGCAAACCAGGGCTTGAGGAGGAAGTTTCAGACCTAACCTTCCTACGGAGAGCAGCAAGCACCCTCAGGCTTCCTGTGCTCTGCTGGGAGACCGTGGCAGAGCCAAGGTTGGCTGGTGCTAGGGCAGGCTGCTCCTGTCCCCTCTTTCTCCAGCAGGGACTTTGGGGCTCTAGGTACCAGGAAAGTGGATATTATGTCACAAGTGGCTGAAGAACTCTCGTATATTTCATTTATACTACTTGAAATATGTGTCTTGATCTCCCATGGGTTACAGAGAAGGCCATTGGGGAGCAGATGTGACGAAAGGTCCAGTGCACAGAGAGAAGTCACAGGCACTGGAAGGGAGGTCAGAGAGGGGATGAGGGCTCACGCACTCACCAAGAAAATCACCCGAAACAGCAACTGACCAAAGGGTACTGACTTCAATGTCTTCAATGCCTCCATTTGTTGGGAAGAAATACTCCCTACTGAGAAAGGTGGCGATACTAACTTTACCTGTAGGTACCTAGAGGACAATCTGCGCTGTCCCCTCCTGTCTTTATTAACAAGCTGCAGCTAGTAGAGTATGTGCCAAGTAAAGAAGATAAAGTAAAAAATGGTCATGGAAAGACTTCCTTGACGAGGTGGGTTTAGCTGAACTATATAGAAAATCGGAGAGCAAGTAAGTTCCAGGTAAGGGTCCAGGGTCCAGCGTGCACAGCTGGCCAGCACAGGGTGCGTGGCACAGGCACAGGACTGGATAGAGAAGGGACAGCTCTGAAGGGCTAGTGGAGGGACTGGATAGTGGGGTGATAGGAATGAGGGCTAGTCATTAGACAGATCTATAATAAGGTTTCTGAGAGCTGAAGGAGTAGACAAGGGAAGTCTGGTCTGTGCTAGAACCTTCTCAAGGACAGTGGTGACTAGTCCAAGGATGAAGAGACTGTGGTCGTCTCTAGTCAGTCGCCTGATGTCAGCTAGAAGGACAGTCTGGGGTGAAGGGGAATTCCTCAGCTTAGCACTCAGGTCTAGGTGGATACTGAAGCCAGGGGCATGTCGAGAATAAGGAAGTATTTTCACGATTGTGAAGAGACTCAAATTTCATAAGTCTAATCACTAATTAGCTGGGCTAAGCAGGTCACAAGAGGAGGCCTGCACCATGGTCCCCTTCCCTGTGTGACTTCAGGAAGTCCTTTTTTTACAACAGGATATCCCATAAATCACATTGGCCAGAAACTCAGTGTATAGAAGCTAACAATAATCCCCCTGCTTCAGTTTTCTGCATGCTGGGATTACACACAGAAGTTACCACACCTAGCTGTGTAAGCTTTCAAAGTCTGAGAGAGTGAGCATTCTCCTGGAGGGTTCTCTGCACATATTTATATCACCTGAGTCATATCGCCTGTGTAATCTTATAAATAAACCAAGGTTCACTTTTAATGAATCTGAAGTTTTATAAATAAATTGGCTTAGTTCTAAAAGGCATGCTTCTAATAAAACCTCTGTGTTCTGAATAAAATTGGCCACTTGGTGCTTTTAACCTCACCACAATCCGTCACCCTGTGCCTTCATTTGCCTCCGTGATGAGACTTGCACAAAGCCACAGGTTAAGCAGCAAGTTCAAGAATCCTTGGCTCTGCAGCCACTGCTTCCCCTAGACCCTGCAAGTGCATGGCTGGCCCATTCTTAGACGAGTGCAGTTGAAGGCCTCTACAGGCCTAAGCCACATGGGGTCCTGATGCTGAGAGGGGCAGTGGACACAGCCTGGTACCTAACCCAGGAGCATGTCCAATTGAGAACCACTCACAAAGGAAAAAGCTAGTTTCTCCAAGAGAAGCTCACTGGGTATAAATGTGGTATACAAACCACATTTAAGGGCAGGCCCGATGCCCAGCAGTAGGTGGCCAACACAAAGTAAACTCAGTGGTGTTTTTAGAAGGTTTTTGTCTGGGTTTCTTTTCTTTCTTTCTTTCTTTTTTCTTCTTTACCGTATAGGGTTTTTGCTTATCTATCATGATTTCCAATTTTGTGGTTTTAATGGAATTTCAGTGTGTACAGTTGTGTGTGTCATTGTGTTTATATGTGTTTCTCATACTTTCTTTAGCTCTTTTTTCTGTCTGTTTTGTTCTATTCAAGTGTGGTTTATTTTATTATTGTTTAGATGCCTGTTCATTTTCTAATGAGAGAGAAAAATATAGGGAGTGGATTTGGGCAGGTGGGTGGGAGCTGGGAGGAGTTGAGAGGAAACTATGATCAGAATATACTGTATGGGGAAAATCTATTTTCAGTAAAAATTCAAATGAGTGCAGTTGCCCCTGCTCTGGCTGAGCCCACTTCCTGTCTTTGAGAGGTGGACCCTTGAATTGAGCTGTGTGTTTCCCCCTTCTTCCTCACTGTAGACTACTGTTTTCCAAAGTGAAGTTGGAATCACTCTGCCGGGGCCCAGACGAGGCACTGCTCACGTGTAAGCACATGTTACAGATATGGAAATCCTGCTACAACCTCACCAATCCCAGGTAAGAGGCCAGTGGTGCCTGTTTTATGTCATGTTTGCTTGGGTATCTGCAAATCAGAGCCATCTCGTGAACATTTATCTGGCATTAACTCTGTCACTTCCCTGTACCCCAGGTCTCCACAGTGCTAGATAATGATAAAGAAGCCTTAGTTTGGGTTTTCTTGCTGTGAAGAGATGTCATGACCACAACTCTTATAAAGGAAAATATTTAATTAGGGCTGGCTTAGAGTTCAGAGTGTTAGTTCATTATTGTCATGGCAGGAAGCATGGCAGCGTGTAGGCAGACTTGGTGCTGGAACAGGAGCCGAGGGTTATCTGAATCAGCAGGCAGCAGGAAGAGAGAGTGAGCCACTAGACCTGGCCTGAGCATCTGAGACCTCAAAGCCCACCCCAGTGACACACTTCCTCCAAAGCCATGTCTCCTAATAGTGCTACTTCCCATGGGCCTGTGGGGTCATTTTCTTTCAGCCATCACATGGAGCTTCATGTTTCTCCAAGGCTGATGAAGCCTCTAAGTCATGGGTTTCTTTGTTCCCCTCTCCTCCTGACTCCTACCCCATAATAACCCGTGCATGACCCATAACGATCCACTCACAAATGCTTTCTCCCTCTAGCCTGTGACAAGTCTTAACATCTTTCTAGAAACTGATGTGTAGATAGGTCATTGACATAACTGAAAATGAATTTTTTACAATAATACTTAAAGGACCTGTGTCACATCCTTTCAAGAAGGAAAGTCTCTGTGAACATAGTTAAAAATAATTTTGAAGAAGTTAAAATTATGATCATACAAATATAAATAAACACATATTAAAGATTTTATTAACTTCATTCATCAAGGAGCCAGTACAAGTTAAGATCCATTTGAGGAAGAATTCGAATATGTGTATAGGCAAAAATGCTGAAATAAATTTATAAATAGATAAAAAATTAGTATCCTGTAAGATGGAATATATATTGTAGAGTTTCCCTTCCACAGGTAGAAATCAATTGTATATCTTATAGATAAATTTGTCATAATGGTTTTCTACAGGTTAACTTCTGAGCCTTAGAGCTGTATTAGTACTTAAGTTAACAGGAAGTCGGAGATGCTATCCTTTGTGTCTGCAGATCTGGGGAGGAACAGCCAGGCAACCCCAGAAGGCCACCAGCAAACACCCCATAACCCATTTGCCCCAAGTCTGGGGCACATTGCCAGAGGAATTTATCAAAGATTTATTCGATGATTCAGGTGACTCAGGCACCTGAGATTTCTCAAGTTCATGGTAAGGTGTACGGATGACTTATGGTATGCCCTAAAGAGTCAGGAGGCAGACAGGTAGGCTGGTAGCCATGCTCTACAGAGACCTACAGAGGAGAAGAGTGGTTATGAGTTAGGCGATGGCAGTGGGAAATGGGAGCTTTGAATTTTTTTTTCTGTTTTCTTTTTTCTTTTTTTTTTTTTTTTTTTTTTTTTTTGACAAAAGTGTCTTCAGTTGAACAGAATATGGTGGCCACACTGTAATTCCCACTCTGGGAAGCCAAATCAGGAGGGTTACTGGGAGTCCAAGACCAGACTAGACTGCATAATGAGTTCTAGACTAGCCTAGACATCAGGGTTCAAGAGTCTTTGTCCTATAACCCAGCCTGCAGCAAATACTGCCTCAGCTGGTTGCCTCCAAGCTGGAGTCCATCTTTTGCGTGTACCTCCTTTAGAAAGGAGAAAATAAACCAGCAGCTTTCTCTTTGCCAATTTCCCTCAGTTCTCCACACCTCTCCCACCTCCCCACATTTCCACCCACTTAGCAACCAAGAATATTGAATGTGCAGGGAAAAAAAATAGCAGAATTAGAAAGCCTTTAAAAATACCTAACCAAATGCCTGTGTTCTGTCCATACTCTTCATTCCTTGAAAGATCTTGAGGGCCAGAGCAGACTCTTTTGCTCTGGGATGGAGCTGACCCTTCCCAGAGCCTGGGTGAGGGCTGAGGTGCAGCCGCCATTTCCTGGAGAACTCCCTGCTTGTTTGCATCAACTTCATTTTCTCAGGATATAAATCAGTGTTTTTCAGCAGCCCTCACCATTGCATAGATTTACGCATGCTTGGGTATCTGGGGTGACACGTGACCTTGGCTGGGGAGTACAGCATACAGAAAGAGGGCTAGCTCTACCGAGTCTGCACGCTTCAAAGCCCCCAGATACAGCAGCATAGGACCAACAGTCTCCAGGCTGTCTTAGGTAATATGGACTTTAGCACAAGAAACATCCTTTACTAAAAGTGAAAAAGCTGAAAACTGAGCAGAAAGATTTTTGCAGGAAGCAATTGGCCTCTGTCCGGAGGAAGTGGGTCTTTGCCAACTGTCCAACTCCACTGCCCTTGCTTCTGAGTGCTCAGCTATGGTGGCCCCCTTGCGTCACCTGTCTGGATTTCTCACCCCAGGCCTTTGCCCATCCTCCAGAGGCTCAGCACAGGCCTTTGGGGCACCAAGAGGGGGTGGAGGAAGACGTGGGCCCTACAGAGTGACCAAATTGAGAACAGCCCCTGACTGTGTTCTATGCAGCTCTTTTCATCTTTATTTTTGCTTGAGGGCAATCATAATAGAAGCTGGCTGCTGAGCAGAGCCTGGACGACGTGTACCAATAGGCTCCACCTGTGGTTGTAGGATGCAGTTCCTGCTTTAAACAAAGTGGGTGGACATTCTCTCCAGCGTACATTTGGTGAAGTGCTGCCATTTCAGGACCCGGATTCTCCTCTCCCGGGTCTCACATTTTCTCTGCATTTAGGATAGGGATGTGCCTTGGGTTTCACCTTCTCTCCCTTAGTGAAAAATAAAGGCCCTCAATTCTCTATAATGACTTAGCCACTCAATACAGCATGACTCTGACCAGAATCTCACCAGAAAAGTGCCCACAGGCTCCCAGAATCTCACCCAGGGATGGTAGTAATTACTTTCACTGAGAATGTCCCTGTGCCGGCATCACACAGGCACATTTATGTGCTGCCTTCAGTCCCTGCATTTGCCTGCAAGATAACTAGAAGTATCTTCTGCAAGCAGTTTCATACTTCAGAGCTGAGGGTACTGTGGAACATGCCCACGTTTTCCAGCTTAAATGTACAGTAGAGCTGCCATCAAACCCGAGGGTGTCTGACACCAAAGCTGCCTCTTCTAGTGACAACCGGTCTCTCCTCCTCTGTTCTTTTGAACTGTCAATCATTTCTTTTCCCCCTTTGATTGCTGACTGAGCCTTGTCTGTCACTAGCCATAGGATGACATAACTTGGTTTCTTCACAACTCCTGTCAGCCATGGCACACACAGATGCAGATTTTTCTTATGTCAGCCCTACTAATAATCACCAGCACTTTGGTAGAGCTTTTTTGTCCTTCAGAACATGCTCTCATTCTGTCTTCAGAAAAGCCGAATCACATGGGCAGATGCCATGATCCATCAAACTCCTTTTACTGCCGCAAAAGTGAGGCTCAGGAACAGTGAGAGCTTGTGTGGTCATTATGACCCAGTCCTGAGGAGCTAGAGAGAAGTGGGGTCCAGTTTTAGTCAATGTACTATTGCTGTGAAGATTCACTATGACCATGGCAACTCTTACAAAAGAAAGCATTTCTTTGGGACTTGCCATGGTGAGGAGCATGGAGGCATGCAGGCAGACATGGTGCTGGAGGAGTAGCTAAGAGTTCTGCATCCAGGTCCATAGGAGGCAGAAAGGGAGGGAGAGAGGGTGGGAGGGAGGGAGGGAGGGAGGAAAAGACTCCTTCACTGTTGCTTGGGCTTTTGAAATCCCAAAGCTCACCCCCAGTAACACACTTTCTCCAACAAAGCCACACCTCCTAATCCCTCTCAAGTAGTACCACTCGCTAAAGACCAAATTATATGAGCCTATGGGAGCCATTCTGATTCAAACTAGCACATTCCACTCCCTGGCTCTTACAAGCTTTTAGCCTATATCATAATGAAAGAAAAAAAAGCATAAAGTCCAACTTCAAAAGACTCATAGTCTATTGCAGTCTCAACACTGCTTAAAAGTCCAAAGTTCTAGATTCAAGGAAATCTCTTAACTATAACCCCTGTAAGGTCCAAATCAAAAAGAAGATCACATACTTAATGGCCTATAATGGCACAAGATAATATATTATCAGTCCAAAGGGAGGAAAGGAAGCATAGTGAGGAAATACTGGATCAAAGCAGGACCGGAACCTCTCCTTTCAGCCTCTGCTATGGGTTTCTGTCTGCAGCCCCTCTCTTAGATACAGTATATATCGTGTGTCATACATACACTTTTCCAGGGGCAGTGACAGGAGCTCCAGGGTTCTGGCCCTGGTATACCACCTCGTGGTTAGCCTCGCTGCCGCCATGGAAGACAGGAAAAGGTTTCCAAGAAACTTACGGTTATGACCACTGTTTCCTATTCTCTAAATTCTCAGTCCTAACAGGGAATAGGGATTCCCTGGAGAGGTGTGTGTGTGTGTGTGTGTGTGTGTGTGTGTGTGTGTGTGTGTGTGTGTGTGTGTGTGTGTGTGTGTGTGTGGACATTTCCAGCTTATACACCATGGACTTGGAGAGCCTTTTGATTTCCTCTCCTGAAACTTCCTCTTAGCACCAATAACCAGGAATGGTTTTCTATCTTCCCTACCATCTACATTTCCTGGGAGATGTTTTTGGCAGCCTGAGTGTTAGGCTGAGAAGTGAGGTGAAGTGGTAAGTAGTTCATGAGAAGAACCCAAGTAGACAGAATCCAGGAGAGGAAGGAAAGTGACTTTTAAGTCAGTGAAAGGGACATATCTAGAAATATATATGTACACACACAATTTGGAAGTAAAAGCATCTCAAATTTGAATGGTGCATAGTTGTTACATGTATGCTGTTTTTAAGAGCAGTGTGAGGGATGTACCCAAATGTAGTTGCTCTGCCAATGGGGAGAGATGATCCTGCATCATTATCAGTGATAATGGTTGTAATTGGGATTTCTAATGTTTGAAGTAGGAAGCTCTTTACTTCCCACATTTCCCACAGTTGCATTGGAAGCCAGGGGTAAACTATCCCTGGGAACTCACCAGACCTAGGAACACAGACAGTGTTTATAGAGAATTATGTTTCTGACCCTTGGCATGTGCCTGGAAGTTATAACTCTCAATCTGCACATACTGTCCACCCTTTCACCCTTACCTAGTTCTGTGTAGAAAGATAATTTTTTCCTACATTATCTGGCCAGAGAAGTCACCAAGGTACAATGGCTTTGCCCAAGCAATGACTCATTAATGACAGACATAGGAGAAGAGCCCAGATTTCTATCCAGGCTCCAGGACCCCAGCTTTTGAGTCCTTCCAAAGCATTGCATGTGACAGCCAAGCTCATGCTCTGAAACTTGGCTGCAGCACCTCCCAGTGTGGTACACTGGATGCTGGGCAGGTCCTTCCCTTGCACTATTAAAACCTGGTGTATTCCATAATCTATAATATGTTATGAAAAAGCCTTATGAAAACTTCCTAGATGAAGAGCCATTGCAGAATTCAGATCACCCTTTGTGATTGTTTATATTAAAAACACTATGTGAACAGACCCATACGAGAAACAGTCAGACCTTTTTGCACAATCGTTTACTCAGGGCTTTCCATTGTCTTCTGCTAAGGGAGACTTTTTCCCCCCCCCCACTATGGAAATTAACAGTGCAGCTTCCCTCGAGCCTATCTGGGTGGTGTAGTAAGTGCAGGCTCACAGTCTGCAGCGAGGGAAGTTTCCTCGGCTTCCTGTGTTTCTCTAACTACATCTCTGGACGTGGAAATTGCAGCCTGTAAACTCTGTTAAGGTTCATAACAAATCTCATCTGCTGCTTTCGAGCAGCAGCAGCTGTGTACAGGAAGGAAATTGTGTTCCTTTATGTAGGTTTCAAATGTCTTAACAGGACAAACATCATCATGACAGTATAAAATAATAATAATTTCTACCTACTTTATAGATTGTGTCTTAGACTCTGGATGGGCAAAGGTCCTTTAACTGCTTCTTTCCTGATAAGCCTGCAGCGGCTCCTATGTGACGTGCTAGTGAGTGATCCCAAGCCTGTTTTGTAGGCCAAGCTGGAGAAATGGCCTCAGAAAGATGGACAGTGCTGGAGGCTGGTGGGAGTGGCTTTCTGGAGGCTGTGTTTTCCCCAAGTCCGCTCTGGCCATCCTTAAGCTCAGGAGAGCCAGAGGGCCATAGCTCTGCTGTGCCTGGCTCACTGAAGCACCTGCCTCATGCCACCTTCTCCTTGTGTAGAGTGGGGATATTACCATGTAAGGGACTTCACTAGAGGGACCAGGAAGCCTCAAATCCAGCAGCTGTCTAGGGAACTTTAGGACTTTTGAGAAGCTGTAATTGTCCTGGAAATGTTAGTATACTTGCCTGGATGGGGCCTTGGCAGTATAGAATTTTAGAAATGTTCTAGCTAATTTCTTTCATGCTACAGACTTCAAAGCCCTGGTGTGGTTGGTAAAGACATCTTGGAGGGGAGTGTATTAGGAGCTGGATAAATTCATTCCAAAGTTTCATAGCACAAAATGCTGACCATTCTCTCCCTGTCAAGAGGACAAAGAAGCTAACTGGAAGAACGCTACCCCTCCCCTCCCTCCCCCTTCCCCTCCCTCCCCCTTCCCCTCCCTCCCCCTCCCCTTCCCTCCCCCTTCCCCTCTTCTCCCTTTCCCCTTCCCCTCTTCTCCCCTCCCTCTCTTCCTCTCCTCCCCGTTCCTCCCTCCCCTTCCCTCTGTTCCCCTCCTCTCCTCTTTTCCCTTCCTCCTTTCCTACCTTGCTTCCTTTCTCCTTCTTTCTCTCTCCCTTTCTTTCTTTGTGTAAAGACGTGCGTATATGCAAGTGGACATACGCCACAGCTCATCTGTGGTGGTCAGAAGTCGATTTCCAGGAGTCGGTGATCTCCTTCCATTATTGGTCCTAGGGACCAAACTCAGACTGAGGCTTAAGCAGTAACCATTTTACCCGCTGAGCCATTTTTTTTTTTTTTTTTTTTTTTTTGTAAGACTAAAAGCAGCAGGGATCTGTGGGCCTCACTGCAGCTGTGTTTGTGAGATGCACTGAAGCCCTTGGGTACAGGATACTTCGAGTGTGGAAGGATGTGAAGAGCTTTCTGTGCCAGGTTGACCTTGGTCTTCTGGATGTGTGTTTTGCAGTGACTCTGGACGTGGGAGCAGCCTCTTAGATAGAACCATCGCTGACCGACGACAGCTTAATACAATCACGCTGCCTGACTTCAGCGACCCTGAGACAGGTGAGAATCAAAGGCCAGAGGGGGACCAAAGAGCAAAGAGCGGGAAGGTGGGACCAAGTGCTGAGTTGGGTATTTCTGTCAGCTCAGGAGTAGGGAGTGGGTAAGGAGGGTTGTGAACAGTGTGTGAGGACTTGGCAAGTAATTTGACGCTGGACACCTAACTGGGGTTTATGTCTTCAATCTCATTTTCCAGTGTGGGTTTGCAATAAGTAAAGTAATATTAGCCCAGGTCAACTTTTAAATCTGTTCCCCCTTGCTCTGGGAACTTAAACTTTCAAACTGCAATTATGTGGTTTCCATGCACATCAGGTTTCCTCTCTGCTCTGTCTACTATAGGCATCTGCTCTTGTTGAAATCAGCCATTCTGACTTCCAGTCAGATACATTTGTAAACACGCATGCTTCCACAAAGGACCTGTTAGGTGGCAGGGGCTTCTGAGCTGCTAATTCTACTGTCCCTACATGGTGTCCTGTAACACTTACTGCCTCTGAGCAAATGTTTCTCCTTGGCTGGTAAAGACCTCTGGGGGGTAGTGTGTTCCATGTTCATGTGCCCACAGCTCCCTGGGTGCAGGGAAGTAAGCAGCCCTCCCTAATTTTCATAGCTGCAAATAGGCAGTTCCAATAGCAATGCTGGGTCTTCATTGACAATCTGGGGACTCCACAGACCCACAAAACATAATGAAATTCACTCTGTTTTAAGCCTAAGAGGTAGTTCTAGTGTTACAATATGGTTTCTTGGTCCCGGGCGGCCAGAGGTCCAGACCCCTTAGCCGCCGCTAGCTGCTTAGACCCCCCAAAATGACTCAGACACTTATATTGAGTTAGTGCTGTTTGGCCTATGGCTCAGGCACATTGCTAGCTAGCTCTTACATCTTAACTCAACCCATTTTTATTAATCTGCCCTGCCACATGGCCCGTGGCTCACCTGTGTTCCTTACATGTTTCCTCTTGGGCGGCTGGCTCAGTCTGTCTCTGACTCTGCCCTTCCTTTCCTAACTATTCTGATTCCCCACCTACTTTTTCTATGGTGCCTGTCATGGGCCAAAACAGTCCTTTATTTAAAGACTGATACACACAGCATATAGAAAGACATTCCCACATCATTCTAGAACACCATTAGAACCAGTTCTGCTACTTTCCCACAAGGAGCACTCTAAGCCTTAGTCTCTGTGGCTCACTTCATCTTTTGTGAGATAACTTCACAGGATCCTCGGGGTCTCTTTCCTGTCCATGTGCCACTCCCAGCCCCTGACATCCCCTGAAATTCCAGCCCTAGATGAGTGGTAGGAATGGCCAGGAACCTGGTGGTATTCACAGACCTATCTCATAGCTTTTGCTGACTCATTCCCTCCAAGGCTCCAGATTCAAGATCAGCCTAAGAAGTTCCACCCAAAGCCCCTGGCCCTGTTTTAATAATTGTTGAACATACAAATGACATCAATGGTGGCCTGATAGAATTAACTTAGCTGGCACGTGCTGTTTATGGGCAGACTGGTGTAACCACGGACAACTCCTGGAGTAGCCCACCCCAAGTGGATCAGCATTTGGGGGTGGGCACAGACTCCGAGGCAAAGCCCTGCATTATGGATCCAGTCATCCCAGGGAAAAGGTCAGACTGTCAAATGAGGTGAGACTGGACACAGAGACAGGAAAGCCAGGGACACTAACCATGGCCGCAACTGAAATGGAAGCTGATTCAATCCAAAGAGCTTCTCTGTCTGTGAGGGCTGTCCTACCATGGGGCCTTTTCCTCAGTATTCCGTGAAAACAGCTAGACTAAACCTAAACCTGTCTCCTTTCAGCTAGCTTGAATCTTAATTTCTCTTCAGGTTCCAAGACCTGAATGCTATTTATCAATAACAGAGAGCCACAGAAAACGAATAAAGCCCTTTTTGTTGCTGCCCTCTGCTCCTAAGAACATCTTCCCTGAGACTCTCAGGGTTGCCTCCAGGATAAACCTCCAGTATCATTGACCAAGTGAACTATGTGGCTCTAACTAGTGAGTGGCCACTATGCCTTCTTTCTTCCTGCCTTAGTGCCATGTGGCTGATCCCTTGGAAAGGTCCCTTATTTTAAGAAAATTCAAATTTGGGCTTCTGGTTCCTGTGTCCCAACCAAACAACAGTGGAGACCACCCCTCCCATACAGGCCAATAACTAACTATCTTATTGCACTATGTAAATGAACCCGAGACCCCTTTTTGTCTGATCTGCTGTGGGTCAGTGCTATTTACACAGCATCATTTAACCAGTAGACCAGGGAGAGCTAAGAGACTTTCTGAGGGGAGTCTTGTCATTGAGCATAAAACACTCTGAACTGATCGTGTAAGTTGGAAGGATTAGGAAGGTATTGATTGACAAGCGCCCATTTCTTTACTCTGGTTTCTTGTGAGGTATCTGGCAGCACAATTTCCTTAGTCACACACCTTTGTGAATGGTCTGTCTACCTCAGCTGCCCATAGATTTTATCTGTTCCTCTCATTTCCATTTCATTTCAAGAGGAAACAGAACTTGCGCTACAAATTGAAAACTAACTCAGAATGTAACGTGGAGAAACTTTTGTTTAAACCATGGCACACCCCATCACCCTCACTCTCTTCCTGAGAGCAGAGTCTCCGGTAGCCATCTGTTCACGCTTCCAAAGAAACACATGCATTAGTTCCTGCCCCGAACAGGAACAGCCACTGAGTGCACTCCCCAGTCCTGTGTTCTCCACGTCCAAGCACACCCCTGGGCAGTCCTCACTCTGTCCCAGAACTCTGAAGTTCCCCATGACCCATGTTTTACACTCTGGATCCTCACCCAGCCAGCACTATCTTCGGGCATTTTTCTTCCTTTGCCGAAGTTTTTGGCTCGTGTGCTTGCAGAGGCTGTACATTACATACTCGGTAGAAATGGGTTACAGAGTCTATCCAGAGAGTCTCTAAGGTCAGATTCTGTCTGGAGAACCACTGACAGGTGCAGTGTGTCTTCAGTCCGTGCCCATTTTCCTAAATCCCAGGACATCTAACGTAAGCAAAGTCACACATGTGACATCACAAAGAGGCAGTGGCTGAAGCAATAGCAGCTTTCCATTGTCCTGATCCTGCCAGTATGGGGCCCAGCGCAGAGGTCCTCACTACACACAGATGCCCACGAGAAGCCATAGATCAGCTTGTTTTCTCTAAAATTTAAACATACCAGATTAGAGATATAATGAATTCCTATCACTAAGTTGTGTGTGTGTGTGTGTGTGTGTGTGTGTGTGTGTGTGTGTGTGTGTGTACACAAACCATAAACCCTGAGTATGCATTATTACACAGTGCACACCCAGTGTTCTTGATTCCAGAAGTTGTTGATTAACAGAAATAGGGTTTTCCACCTCTGAAATTATCCACATGCAGATCTCTGGAAGAATATGAGGGGTATCTGCATGCATAAGCTCTGGCCCAGCCACATCCGCCATAGCTAGCAGAGTGGAGTTAATGAAGCAGACCAGCACTCCGAAAGCCCCAGCTTTAGAGCATGGAACTCCGTCTGTTGTCTGGCTTCCCTTCTCCCATTAGTAGGCCCAGCCAGCAAAAAAGAGGAAGCTCTGGCTCATTGTCCTTTTTAATTCTGAAATAAAGCAGTGGTGGTGGGGGGTGGTATTTTTCTTTCTTTTGCTTTGAAATAGGATGTGGGGCAAGAGGACTTATCTTTAATCATTGATAGGTATTACTGAAAGTCTGATGCCTTTGGTTTGGGAAGGTTTCTGGTTGCAGCTCTGATGGTCTTTGTGTCACCCCAAACACCCCTCCAGTCGTGCCCCCCCATTGGGCCTTAGGGCTCTAGTACGAGCTTCCTCCCCAGAGGGCTAACCATTGCATACAAGAGACCCCCCCCCCAAAAAAAAAAGCTTAGCATTCTATTGTCACAAGACTGGGACCACAACATGCCATTGCTCCTTGGGAAACTTGAGTTTTCAAGTGATTATATAAGTGCTTCTTAGAAAAAACAAATCTGTGGAAGGCCCGGAAGGGAAGAGGGCCGTGCTAGGTTAAAGGTGGATCATTTTCAGCGGATCATCCTGCTGAATCTGTGCCCAGGTAAATCAGTTATTTTTACTCCATGATGTTGCAGAGCAATTAAATAACCAGTGGAAAACAGATTTGTTTTCTTCGAAAAGCATTTGTATCCTATTCGAGCAGAGGGATGACTGTATTACATGACCTCGTTTTCTTTGCAGCTTATGTGAGTATATTAAAAGCTAGTTTATTTTTTCTTTGTGTTTCTAAGGGTGTTTTGTTGTGTTTTGCTTTCATTTTTTTCTCTTTCACTTTTAGTGTCAGACTCCTCCTCCTCCTCTTCTCTCTCAAGAACTGAGTCTCCTCTCCACCTGTTTGTGTCTCCTCTTCATTCTCATCCCAAACCTGACATCTTTGTGTGGCCCCCTGCTGCTCATTCATTCAGTGACCCAGGTCCCCACCGGGAACCTTCACTCTGTAAACATGGTTTATTCCTTTCTTCTTAGATGCCCTTCATTTGCCTGGTGTGTTGCTTTTTGATAATCTTCCAACTGATAAACTGACTCGGAAATCCCACCAAATGTGTCAGGGAAGGGTCTGGCTTATGTGGAAATCCGCAACTGTTAGGGACAGAAGGAAAGCTAAGGCTGCAGATAGTGACCACATTGCAGCCTCCCCTGAAAAGTAAAGGTCCTGAACAAAACAAGTAAAGCTTTCCAGAGTGTTCCTTCCAGTTCCTGGCTCTGCTTCTATGCTTTCCTGGAGCAGACATGGAGGTATGAGAGCAAAGTCAAGGACTGAGGAGGTGGGTCTGTTGACAAAGAGCCTGAGACACATGCCAGCACCTACCTAAAAGCAGGGCACGGCACCCCAGTGCTGGAGAGACAGATTGCTGAGGCTTGGTGTCCAGCTAGCATATTTGACACGTTCCTAACCAGTGCAAGACTCTGTCTTAGAAAAACAAGGTAGGCACCCGGCATGGTAGCACCAAGGGTGTTGTGCACATCTTTAATCCTTGGGAGGCAGAGGCAGGCAGGTGTAGAGGCAGAGCTGGAGGCCAGCCTGGTCTACAAAGCAAGTTCTGGGCCAGCCAAGGCTATTTCGTGAGACCCTATCTCAAAACAAACGAAAACCGAGATAGACACTTCACCTGAGATTATCTCTGTTTCCAACAAACTCGTGCACTTACACACGTATACCCTTACACACATGTATAGGCATACACACAAAAGAAAGGGCAAGCTGTAATATTTTGCAAATTAATCCTAAAAATGTCTGCATTCCAATTTGAAAGTTAATTTCAACTGCATATAACAGTGAATGCCATAATCTAAAGATGACATTTGCCTGCCTTTCATCATCGAATAGAAAGCTCTTGGGATGGGCTCTGCTCCAGAAACCTTCCCCTCTGAAGCCGGTGCCAGCAGGTCACAAAGCACATCTGAGGCATGGTGTTGGCAATCAGTTTTCACTTGTGAAGACGAAAGATGCAGGTCATGAAAGTGTGGTGACATCTTTGCCTAATCTTGCTTTTAAATATTACAGAAATTTTAAAAGTCTACTTTAGGAAGTTTCAGGACTCTTCAGTTTAAAAAAAAAAAAAATCCCCATATTAAAATGAAGCACACTGGTTGGTGAGGTCCTTAAAGGGCCCTAAATCTGGTGCTCGCTAGGAGAGCCCGCTCATTTATTTAGTGCTCACTTCCTGCCAGCAGTGCCGGCAGATTTAATCTGCATCTGTGATTTATAAAGCTCATCTTTGTTCCAAATGCTGTTACATGCTGAACAAAAGCCATAACAGGGCTGCTGCCAGAAGAACCACTTTGTCTAGTGTGCCCTTTATTGGCTGGTACTGTTATGTAAGCCTCCATACAAGTCAGGAACAAAGGGTCATCCAAAGTCACGTTCACACCAACCACCAACCGTGACTCTTGGCCTCGCTCATCTGCATACAGCATCTTCCCAGCTTTGCTTTCGTGGCAACCCCAGTTCTATAAAGATGAAGACGATATTTATAGACCATTATCTTTTTACCTACCTCAGAGCACCATTTTCTTTTAATACAGTGCCTACGGGCAATTGCCAGCTCTGATTTTTCAAGGGAAAAATGTATTTTTTCTCTTACTTCGGCTTTTGTTGAGTTTATTGTTTGAAATGAGATCCTGTGGTTCTAGAATAGTGTTTTATGTTTTCAACTGCCCACTGTTTGCACAACAAACACCAGCTTCAGCACCCTGCCAGTTTTTATCATCCTGGGAGCCTTGAGTTTCTTCTATCTGGCTCTTCCAGTGACCCCTCAAATCAAACTAATTCATAAATTGTTGGAGCACTGAGCATCCACTGGGCTTTCTGCTAAATGTGACATGTCCTAACCAGTGAAGCCACAAGCCATTACCCCGTCTCAGGGAGAGCCTGCCTGGTAACCAGACCCAGGGATCCCTTGTAGACACAACTTGTAGTTTAAGAAATAAAACCACTGATAGTTTCTTGATTTACTTGTAAAGAATTCCAATTGACTCTCCTAGCAATGAAACTAGCCCAGCCCTACACTTTGATGGGCATAGGGTTAATAATGTGTGGGGAGATCCAAAACCTGCAGGTTTCATTGTTTTCCCTTCCTTTTGGAATTTCCTGCTTTGGAAACAAAACACATGCCATGGACTGGTCAGTTTCCATGTTCTGGGTGAACATGTCAGTGTGAAGGGGATGTCTGATTGGCTTTTCTTTACTTTAAAACAAAAGTTATTGTTCGTGGAAAAACAAAATGTGATTCCAGCCAGCCAGACTTACAGTTGGAAGTTTCTTAGAACATTTTTTGCTTTCTTAGCTTTAATTTTGAGTTTTCAACTGTTTTGTTTCTTGGTTTTAATTTTTGGTTTGATCTGTTGTCCCAAGGCGACTCTCCAGAAGCATACTTTCATGGTTTCCCCTCCCTCTTTTCAGTTAGTAAGTAGCCTTCCAATCTATTAACCCTGAGGGTCTCCAGAGTCATACCTCCCTCCACTGTTGACTGTGTACTGTGGCTTTTGAGTGTTGGAAATGTTGGGATGGTGTGATCTTCTCACTGCCACCTGCTTGCCCGCTCTGCCACCTGGGGCACACTCCCTGAGACGCCAAGGCATAAACACAGCTGAGGCAGTGCTGCTCTGAGGACTACAGAGGAAGGCACGCAGGACAAGTACTGAGGGCAGATGAGAAGCACCTCCAGCACAGTGGAGTGGGTGTGACTCCCAGCCCTCCACAATGGATCTGGAGAGTGGGCTCAGCAGTTAAGAGTACTTCCTGCTCTTAGGGTGGACTTAGTATCATATCAGGTGGTTTACAATGGCCTGTAACACCAGCCAGAAAGACTTTGATGCCCTCTTCTGGCCTCAGTAGTCATGGTAACATGTGACTTCTATTCTACACACACACACATAAAAAACAATCCATAACAACAAACAGGTGCATTTTGGTATTTTCATTACATTAAAGCTTGCCATAAAAAGATTATCCTACCAGGCCCCTTTGACACCAAGCTTCTCTAAGAAAATTAAAAAAAAAAAAAAAAAAAAAATCTGATTTTCCAAAAACTTAGACTAGATAAAAACCTTTAGCAGTCTTATTATTACTTCATTTGAGACTTGTTACATTTATACAAAAGACCTAAATATGTTTCATGAAATACATCCAACTCCGAGAAGAGCCAGATCTGCAGAGGAAGATTCTTCTCATCTGTAAAAATGTAAGCGTAATCCTGTAATTACATGCACCTGTGTGATTTGGCAGTGACTGATCCTGAGTTTAAGGCCCATCCACATGCCTGGAGATGTGGCCCTGGAAGCAGAGACTCCCAGAGGAAGGGACCCTCCTGATGGAAAGTCTGGGAGAGGCTGGGTGGGGCCGGGGCTCCCTCTACACCTCTCCTGTCTCTGAACCCCAGAGGCTCTGCTCTGAGGGGCTTTATCAGTTGCTATTGGAGAGGGAAAACCTGTATGGAGTTTTACTGCCCTCTCCAAACATGTAATAAGATAAACAAGGCTGACCGCTGCTGCTCTGTTTGGGAGTAAATTCCCCGGAGAGGAAAAGAGACAGAAGAAAGAGTGTGGTCTACAATCAGATAGGAGGGGAATTCAAGTAGAAATGGGTTTTTACTTTCCATCATGACTAGTGATAATTTTACATCCTCAGACACTAATGAATATCACAGTCTGAAAGTAAATAACCAGGTGGCACATTTTTATTTTCTGTTACTCATTAATAAAGTAGATTTTTTTGGAAAATATATATATATGAAAACATTAGTGATAACCCTCCCTATATTTGAGAAATTTATCTGATAGACTATTTTCCAAATATAATCTTTCTTTGCTGTTTACATGTAGTCAATATTCATTTAACATAATTTTCCTGAATTAGTTCTGTAGTGCCTTTCTCTAAACAAGGCTGAATGGGATTATAAGCAATTGGCAAGTTAGTATATAAATGAATTTCCAGACAGGGCAATACACCAACCATGCTAGGCTCAGAACAGCTTCCCCACGCAGAGGACACTTAGTGGCTGCCAAGTGCAGTGAGGTGAGTGAGTCTTTGAGGAAACATCTGCCCACTGTAGTCCTCCGAAGGTACTGTCTCCAACCTGAGTCACCAGTGTGGACACCCTGACAGCTGGCATCCCCCTGCATGCTTGTGAATGGCTTCTCTTGTGCTTCTGTGTGACTACTTGGCCCACCAGGCTTGGTCCTGCTGTTCTAGTCTCGCATGCCCCCTGGAGATGACATAGCCCTGTCTCTCCCTGCCTCCTGGGCTCCTCCTGTTCCAAAGCTTTCTGCTAGAAAAGAACTTTTCCTCCTCAGGAGAAGACAGTTTGTCTGTATCAACTGATTGAGATTCTGTTGAAGTGGCTGGAAAACTGATTCATCTCGGAGCTGTGGGTGTGGCCATCCTAGTCTGTTCCTCTCAGGGTAAAATTGAAATTCTACTGAGAACAGTGGCCTAGGTTTGTTAAAGGAACCCAGTGGGGGCAGTATGGACTCGGGGGAGGGGGAGGAGAGCAGGAGTTGTCAACCAAGCTGCGGTGACCCTGGCCTTGCTGTCATACTGATAGATACGCCATAGACGGGGAAGATGTATGATGATACAGTGGGAGAGCCACTGCCTCAGGAAAGTCAGACAGGCCAGTCTTCACCCTGGGAACTATGGGGAGAAAACCAAAACTTAAAATGTAAAGCAAATGTGCAGATAATAGGAGTGGTCTCTTCCATCTCTTCTTCCTCCAAAACTTGAGAGCTGTTGCTAATCTCATCGGAACATGCTGATGTGGAGGAGGCAGGTGTGGCCACAAGACTACAGCTGCCAGCAGAGCCGCCAGCAGGCTGCAGTGTTGGGCAGATGCATTTCCAAGCCCTGTCTTGAGAGACGATCTTTTCATGTTAAAATAAGAATTATTTAAGCAGGCTGACTGGCAAAATGCTTAGTCATTCAGACCACTGTGAAAAACTCAGGGTCTTTAGGGGAAAACAAAAAACAATCCACTGCTTTCTCACCTTCTCTGATTGTTTTAGGGACACAGCTTCTAGGTGATGGACAGTGAATAAAGTCTGTTGACGCATAAGGCTGAATCGTTAGGGACAGAAGGGAATGAGCTCTGAGCTCATCAGTGAGTGATTGCTATGCACCAGATGCCAGAGTAGCTTCATTTCTTTTCAGAAAAGATGTGAAAAAGGCAGGTATGGGCTGCAGGAGCAAGAGGCAGAAAGACCATGGGTGATGAACGGGGTATTTGCTCCCTCACTCTCCCACGTTCACCGTGTGAAATAACCCCGTTAATCCCCTAGGGCTGGGGCACAAAGAGCTGCCCAACTCATGGCAAGTATGTGTCCTGTGTGTCTCCTGCTGTCTCTCTTGGTGAAGGATATGTCTCACACCTAACATGACATCTGTCCATTGCTCCTAGCTCTGGGATAATCACCAGGTCACTAGGTAGACAAGGTTTCATCTTCTCCATGCTGAGAAGACATGGTAAGAGAAAGAAACTGTATATCCACTTGTCTAGTTCCACCAAACAGTCAAGGGAGCCAGAAGAGAAATATTTGCCCTTCATTTGGGTCCCCTATTTGTGAAAAGGCAGGGTGACCACACCTAAGCCAGCCTCTTAATCTTACCTAAAAAACTGTTGCCTCTAGGGTCCCTTAGAACAATAAACTCTGGTGGCTAAGAAGAGCTCATAGATAGTTGCCACACTGAAATCTGTATGAAATCAATACAGGCATCTCTTTCCATAGGTGCAGAGGAACTTGGGCAAGGCTTCGGCTGAAAAGCAATTGAAGCCGACCATTGCCAGTGTCCTACTTACTACAGGATTTCTGAGCAGCTCTCAATGTGACAGGAAAGCGCAGGAAGAGTTCAGAGGCTGGATTTGTCAGCAGTCTTTGTTCTCCACCATGGAGAGAGGTGTTTGCACCCTTGTTCCTGGTCTCCTCCGTCCCAAGGTGGACCAGAAGAACATGGAAGGGACCCTGGGTTAGGGACCAGAACAGTTCTTCAGATGACACTTAGCCTTTTTATCAGGTGTCCCAGACAGACTCTTCCGGGCAGGAGAGTAACAAAATACATGGGCCAGGGAAGTTCAAGTTGCCCAGTTTCAGGCATCTCAGCCCTTTGGACCATTTGAGGGAGTTAGCTCACAAACCTGGGACCAGCTTTGGGGCACAGTCTCGCCTGCCTCCATCTGCTCCAGCTGAGCTGATCCTGCAGTGACTTTTCTCAGCCACTGCGTCCTAAGGGAGGGAAGGAAGCCTTATCTCCTTGGCAGAGCTTGGCACCTGCAGCACACAGCACTGTTCCCTGGGTTACAGCAGTGATAAGCGTCTCAAGTTAGTGATAAATAAGAGATGCAGCACAGCCTGGGCATGTTGCCTAGCTCATCTGTTGAACCTGATAATTTGGAAACATCTCTCCAGAGTCTTGGATTTCAAGTTGGAAATATGTCCTTTAGTCTTCCTTCGGGTTCCTTTTCCAAGACTCTGGATCCATTTTTCCCCTGGGTCGTGCACAGTGTGTAGTTGCTTTGGCGAGACAAGAGGAGCTCCTTAGAAACAGATGGCTGAGCACCAGCCTCTCAGACCGTGTGCCCACATAAGCCACAGCCACATCGATGCTCCCACTCCCCATTTCAGTTCTACTCAACAATAACATGGCTGCTGTTTTCCTGTGCTGTTAGCTGCTCCTCCAAATTCTAAGCCAGTGGAAGACTTCCTGATTATGTCATTTCAAAGAACAGTAGATCCTAACCCTGTGTACTTTGGCCACTGTTGTTGTCTGCTATTAAAAGCCTCTAAATTCTCCAGTATCTAGATTTCATCACAGCAAGGCTTTCTGTTCATGTGATACATATAACAAAGAATTTACTGAGGACAGGAAGGGATTCCTGATCACCCTCTCTGTCCCCTCTCTTCAGTGGTTTAATGGCATTAGAGGGAAAGAGTCACTAAATGATCAGTCTTTAATTCTGTACCAGAGATTTCTAGAAGTATGACAGATACACTTAAAAAAGGCCTTGGAAGCAGTGAAGGATAAAACCTTTGACCCACTGTTACAAAGAACAGAGCACACTGATGTGTATCTTCTGAATGTCATAGACTCTGAGGCCATACCACTATGAATACAGACAATCTCATCTGAATATCATTAAAAAAATGTCTGTCCACACTACTCTGTTATTTATTCTACAAATACCTACCCAGTACCTAGGATGGGCCGGGCATTGCTGTAATGACTTTGAAAAAGCCTAAACAGAAGACACCTTGCTGTGTTTTAGAACCACACAGTCAAGTAAGGAAGGCCAGTGCATCTACTTTGTCTACACAGTGATAATGGCACTCATGTGGAAGCTCTGGGGACTCAAGGCATCTCAGACTACAGGACAGTAGGAGGTTCTCTCAAGCCTTGCTGCAGGAGGAAGCCCCTATAGAGGGAGTAGAGGTTGGGGTTAAAATCAGTGTTTGCATCCTGGTTTTACCACCAACTGGCTGTATGACTTTGAGTGGTCACATGACACATCAAGTCACAATTCTGTCACTTAAACAGTGCAAAATGCTATCCTAAAATGTAACATATTCTATAAAACTGATTGCCACATTGCCATCACCACCACTATCATCATCATCATATACCAGACCTCAAATCAGAGTGAAATTTATTGTTACATTAAACAGTAATTAATTCTGTCATGTGATAGGTATCACAAAAAAGTACTAATTTGAGCAGGAGTCAGTAAGAACTATGTAGTTCCTTTCTTGAGCAAAAGACAGAATAGCTAATCCCAAAATCAACATTTAGTGTCTCCAAAAGTCACACATTGATTATTAAGGTTTCCATAGATTGTGGGACAAAGTTTGCATGGTTTTCTATTGCCATAGCGCATTATCATCTTTAATTAATTAAAAAAGAGAACATTTTGAATGTGCAGACAAAGCCCAATAAATCTCTTTGGAGTCTTCATAATTTTCTAGGATCCAAAGGAGGTCTGAGAACCTCTTCAGGAGACTCTAAGCCAGTGAGAGACACTGTGGACACATGTGAACGGGCAGCTCTAGACTGATAGCCAAGGCTGTCCCTGGCTCTGCACACTCACTCATACATGTGCATAGGCAGCAGCACACACATAAAAAGTTACAACAGAATGCAAGCAAGCATATCTGTAGCAGCCAAACTATTTTGTTATTTATATTAAAAATAATAGCTGTAGACATACTTTGTCTAAAGCAGGGTAGATTCCTAGCCAGGCTTCCTGGGTTTCCCTATGAAGTGTCATCATGCCGTCAGTTTCCTTATGCTTAGGTAGTAGCTTTCTCTGGACAACCCAAAGGCCCACCTGGAGCTCCTGTCCCCTCTCGGGCCCTCCAACACCTGTTTGCACAGGGTTTATCCATGGAAGGTAGAATGGCTTTCCTTCCATAGATTTTGGATTTTGTTCATCAAACCCCATCAAAACTCTGAGTGGACTTAAGCAATATGGATGCCATCTGTTACTCTAGCACCTCTTTTTCACTTTTCTTTTTGGAAATAATCTTACTATGTGCGTAGTCCACAGTCGTACTCAACGGTAGACCTAAACTCCCAGTCCAGTCTCAGCTTCCTGAGTGCTGGCATCAGAGGCATGAAACACATGCCTAGCCTACCAAGTCTCTTAAAATAAGTAACCCATGAATAATAATAGTAATAATGATAATTTGACTAAGTAATAGCACATTTCAAAGCCCAACTGAGATTTTTTATGTTCACAATTTTGTATTACCCGATATATAAATAATTTATTTGCATAGTGAGCATTTATCTTTACATGTTTTTTACTGTTGTAAATATCATGAGTTGATAGTTGTTACCACTAACAATATAGCAATGTTTGTCTTCCATGATGAGCTTCCTGATAAATGATAAATTAAGAGAGAGTGTGTGTGTGTGTGTGTGTGTGTGTGTGGTTCTAAATTGAATAACAGAACCTTCCTCTCAATGTGCATGTTCCTTCCTCTAAGACTAAATGTTGGGAAGAAGTGGGGTGCACACTCCTGATCCAGGGTATGATCTCTGGTCATCGGGCCTCTGTTCCAGTTTTGCTTCATGCACCACACCTATGCCTTTGCCTGGCATATGTGCCTAATGGGCTTTCAAGAAAGCAGGTTTTGGAAAATAGGTGTGTATTTGAACTTCAAGCATCCAGGCCATTTTCCTCTACTCCATCATCAGCCTTAACAACAGACACAAAGTTCTCTGGTGTTTAGGCAAGTCATAGAATTGATTCTTCATCCATGGTGTTGCTCATCAGGGAAGAGTGCACTAACTAATCGGAAGGTGGGTTGTCTTGAGACTGGCCAGCCATCTACTCCAGATACGATGCCAGGAAACAAGCATGGCCTTCCCCTGCTGCCACCCTAACAGCAGGGTGCTTTGTAACGTCCCCTTGTAGTTGTCACTGATGCTGTGTGTTAATCTTGGATCCCTGTCGTGTGTCCAGCTGCAATACCCTCCTGCCCCAGCACTCACATCATACCAGACTGAGCTCCTGGAGAGTGCTTAGCATAGCATGTGCCTGTGTGTTGACTAAAGGATTGGCTAGACAGAGGGTGAAACTCAGGTCTAGGCCATCATGGTTGGACCCCCATTTCTTTAAGGACAATAACTCACATTCTGGGGGAGGGATGTGTGTATGTTTGTACTTGTGTCTGTGTTTGGGAGGGGGGTCATTGGTTAGGTATGTGATTTGTGCCCCTCCCCTTTAACTCCTAACATAGTCTTGAAACCTCCCACAGGCTCTGTCCATGCCACATCAGTAGCAGCCTCAAGAGTGGAGCAAGCATTGTCAGAAGTGGCCTCATCTCTGCAGAGCAGTGCCCCCAAGCAGGGTCCACTGCATCCCTGGATGACACTGGCACAGATCTGGCTCCATGCAGGTACTCACTGAGCCCTTGACCCCATAGGCCTCTTCCTCTACCCATTATTTCCCACAATCTGCCAATCCCGAGGCTGCTGGCTTCTGCAGGCACATCTCAGCTGTTTAGCTCAGAACCCCTCAGCCTTTGGGAGAACTCCAACCTTTTGTGACCAAGCACCAAACTGATACTGCATCTGGGGATCATGAGCTATCCAGCATCCCCTCAGCCTTCCTCACTGACTGCACTTGACCCAGAGTAGGCATCCAATAGAAAATTGGACTGATGACTCCTGGATGGGGGGGGGGGTGTTGTACTATAGAGGGGCCAGTGTTGCATCGCCATGCTCCCTCCATAGGTGACAGAGTGACCTCCACCTGTACTGTTTGCCAGCTGGGTAGAATATAGCTCTGCCTTACCTCTCAACCTCAGTTATTCCGTCCGCATGGTAGGATTAGAATAGCACCTATCTCCAAGGGTCAGGGAACATAATGCTTAGCACATCTCACCATTCAGTCTCCGAGTCTCCAGGCAATGGAATAGGAAGCACCAGGGCACAGACACCTTTGTCAAAGCCAGGACAGGGCAATGAGTTTGGTGTCCCCACCTCCTTCTAAGAACAGGCCTGGTAACCTGCAGAGAGGGGAACAGTAGCAGCCCTCTTCTGGAAACTGACCCCAAGGAAGTATGATCTCCTATGCCCTGGTTTCATGACAGTAGCTGGCTGCACAAAGCTGCCCACAGATGCCAATCTTAGAGTTACATGTAGTATGTGAAGTTTGAGCAACACCATCTTACCTGGTGAGTTCTCAAGAAAGTGGGAGCTATTAGTGCATATGCATATTTCTATTTTTGCAAAATGTTACCTGTCTCAAGTTTTCACACTTCGTCTGCATGACCTGGTGCACCCTTCTTGGGCTCACCACCACCAAGGAGCATGCACAGAGCCCAAGAGCCACTCGGAAGGGCACCCATTGCCAAAGTCATTCTCTGAGGCAGTTGTATGATGTCCTACCTGTGTGTCCCCATTAGCAGATACACATTGTGAAGGCATAGCCCATTTACTTACTTGGCTTTGCCAGCCACCGACCCAGCCCATCTGCATTATCTGTGTCAGCATCCTTAATTAACAAATTATATTCTTCTAAGCACAAAGAAGGCTGATGCATGTGTGTGGGATTGTTTCTTCTTCTCCACCCACTCCCAAAGAGGTCAAGACAATCTGCCTCTGAGAGCCAGGGCCCAGCTTTCTCTAGAACAGCCCAGTCTCTGCACAGGAGTCTGATTCTGTCTTGCTCAGTCACCAGTATGGACAGTGATCTCAGAGGAGAGAGAGAGACAGAGTATTGTTTAATGACCAGACCAGGAAACCTGGCTGGATATCCAGAGCTGGCACAGGTGGGAGCTGTCTTTTCCATGGACTTGAAGTCTAGTTTTTAAAAAGCACATGGTCAGGCTTGCCCACTGAACTATTCCACTAGGCCCTTCTCAGAGCATTTAAAACTGGGCACTACAAAATACTAGAAAGTTTGGCCAAGAGAGTATTGACATCCCATTTCACCCCACCACACCCCTGCCAGCACTCAGTTGTCCAGAGCTGTTGCCCCTGCTTCCATGACCCCAATGACTCCTGGGAAGGAAATTTTATAGTTCTTACTAGAATACTAAAGAACTCAATGACAAAGACTCCATTCAGAGCAATTCTTCAGTTTCAATGCTGTGGCTCAGAATAATAGTCATATTACTAGTTAATGGGTGTGGTCTTAACATTTCCCAGGTTACTGGAATAACTATGGAAAGCAGATGCTAATCTTGCCTTCAGCCTCCGGGCAGGTGTACATCAGTATGTACAGTGACATGGTGTGCCATGTGGGTGGATGAAGAGTCTCTAGGCATGTGTGCACTGTCAACCCTTTCCATGTTTGCGTGGTCCTTGAAGGAGCAACAGTAGAAGAAAATGGATGGCTCCTCCTGAACTGTGAGGTTCACCCTGTGTGGCTTTGCTTGACTGCTCTGAGAAGTAAAATAAATCACCTCCCTTTTGACAGTTCAGGAGACCAAGCACCAACAGCTCTAGATTCCATACATTCTGCGGAGTTTAGAGGAGCAGTCAGGGCCTGACCTACAAAGCTGTGCTGTTTCTGTGGTGTTTGTAGGCCTATTCTTACCTGCTTGGTTTTCCTGGTAAACAAGAGAGTAGTGTGGTGGAGGTGGCCATGGATTTGAGTCTCAGGAACGATAGGTCTCTCTGAGACAGTATCAGATTCCAGCCGTCAGTCTCGGGATTTCTGGGCTGTATTTCTGATGGCAAGAAAACTGAGCCTCAGGGAACAGGATAGCTAGGGCATGAAATGGGGGATGCTTGACTATTGAGGGCCCTTCTCTTCCTGGGTGGGCACCCCTCTCCTCACCAATTCCTTATTCATCTTGGAAGCCCTGACCCTAGGGCCATAAGCTGCCACTAGGACTCCTGGTAGCCAACACAGCCTGGGCTATGTGTGTTTGCTCTTTGGTTGTAATTTCAGGTAACACATTTGCATGATATATACTGAACAGGTGGAAAGGTTTCCCTTGTCCCTATGCCTCAGTCACCTGCTGCAGACACTGTTGCTAGTTCTGGAACCTTCCAGAGGTTTTACCCATTGTGTGCTTTGTCCCCGTTGCCCTCCCCCCATGTCCTCCTCTAGTATCTAGGCGCTCACTGTGGGTCAGCCTGTGTAGTGCTGACTCACACCTCTTACAGCTGCATGGTATAAATCCATGGTAGGAAGCATCTTGGTGTCAGCAGTATGGATGAATTAGTCTTCATTATTTCTCATCCTTTGCCGATACAGGCTGCATTTCAGTAAGTATACTGACATGTGGATCTGTGTCTCTAAGGTCAACTCCAAAGAGTAGATCTCATGGTAAAATGGTGTACACCCTTTAATTGGATAAATGTAGTCATGTGACCTCCTACAGAGCTGTACCGGTTTCTATTCCAACCAACAGCATGTGTCTGTACTTTCTTACCTCCTTGCCAATACTTGAATTCTCAAAACCCTGGATCTTTTCCAGTTGGATGCATGAAAGGTGGTGTTTTCACTGGCTGCTCATGGCTTTTGCCCACTTATCTTCTTGAGTATCAGGCGTCTCCTTTTCACTTGTAAACCACTTACTATGTGTTGAAGAAATTCACTTGTATCCCGTGCGTGCGTGCGTACGTGCGTGTGTGTGTGTGTGCACAGTGGTGCACATGTATGTATGCACATAGAAGCTAGGGGACAACCTTGGCTATCATTCCACATATAGTGACTGCCTTGTTGTTTGTTTATTTGAGGCAGGGTCCCTCACAAGCCTGGAACTCACCGAGTGAGGCTAACTGCCCAGGGAATCCCAGGAATCTAGCTTTCTCTGTGTCCCAGTGCTGGGGTGCTACCAGCATGCTATTGTGTCTGGCTTTTCCATGTGAGTTCTGAGGATTAAACTCCAGTACGCAGGCTTATGAGACAAACACTGCCAGCTGAGCCATCTCCCCATCCTCCTGTGCTCTTTTCATTTGCCCCACCCCTGCCCCACCCCCGAGGATTACACTTAATCTTTTCTTACAGCTTGTGAGCATCCATGATGCTTAGAAAGCAGCTCCCCAGTTCTTAATTTTTCCTGAAAGTGCCAAGAACCTTATGGCATCGTTTGTACTCAGTCTCCCCCAGAGAATGGCAGGAGAGGGCATCCCATTTGCAGCAGGGGTACCCCACTAGACAGCTGTGAGTGTGGCACAGTCTTCCCAGGGCTGAAGCAGGAGAGCTAGCATACAGTGGGGATACTTCACGGCGACCCCGCAGTGCAGCCCCACTGAAGCTGAGTGAGCTGTTCTCTCTGAAACTCAACAGGCCTCACTGACCATGGAAAGTCAGACAGTGACAGGAATTAGAGCCCAACCAGACCCCTTCCAAGGCAGGCAGCTTTCGGTTACCCGCAGTGGGATGGCAACTAAAAATGCCATTGCAGTAGGTGGTTAATTTCTGCTTGTTACTTACTAATAATTATAGCTTTCACTTTGGCACCCTCTCACAGTCGAAACCAGCAGCTATTCTTAGATGTGCAAGATCAAATTTTCTGATTTCTGCTGGGAATTTGAAGCTGTGATACCGTCACAGTTTCCTTAGCCTGACCCCTTCCCTCCTCAGCTTCTCTCAGCCACCAGGAGTTGCATCAGCAGGATCTAGGGGCAACTGTGATTTGTCCACTATGAGGAGACAAAGACAGTTCCTAGACACATGGTATGTGGGCCATTGTACAAGGGTGTCTTGCACACGGAGTACTGGGGACCAGCTCTGCCCCATCAGCCTCTTCTCCATCTGTGGGAGTTTGGGTTAATAGTGTTTACCTTTCATATAGCTGGCCCTTATCAAGCACAGTATGTGGTTTAGATACAGTGCTAAGAGCTCTGTGTTATGACTTAGAATGGAGGCAAAGTTGCCAGGTCACTTGTCTCAGGTTGCAAGACTCACATGTTGGGAGGCCTAAATTCTGAACAACCTGTGCAACCCACAACCCTTCAGTTGTTCCAGGTAGTATTGTTGAGTGTCTGGTTGTGTGTCAGGCTCTGCAGTGCAGTGGTCATGGAGACAGACCTAGGCCCTGCTTTCCTAGGGTCTGCAGATGCCAAACAATTACAAAAGCCTGTGACTTCCATGTGCCAAGTGCAAGGAACACACTGTGCAGCTCCTGTGACCCCCGGAAGCAAGAAGCAGGAAGCAATAGAGAAGGCCTGCACATTGGAGCAGAGCAGACCAGAAGTTGGTTTAGCACTGGTCAGGAGCAATGGAGAGAGGTGCAGCACCACCCTGCACAGCGCAGCTCGAGAGAGTCCTGCATGTAGCATGAGCTCTGCGAGATGAAAGGCTTTGGCATGAAACTTAAAGACAGTGCAGTTATAGGACCCAAGGGGAAGAAGCAGCAAAGTCTGTGGCCAGGGTCAGATCATGTACATTAAGCCGTTTCCAGTAGTCACATTAGATCTTTGAACTCCAATGTAGAAGCCATGAAAAGCTAGAAGGTTTGAATGGGGTTTTTAAAGCTCTGTCCTAGTAAGTATGGAATGGACAGAAGGCAAAGGTGGGAGCCAGGGAGAGGAGTTCAGAGTGTGTTTGTTCTTTATCTCATTGCTGAGACTAAATAATTGACAGAGCAAATCTGGGCCTGTCTGGACTGCAAAGTTGATTCAAAACCAGCCTAGTGATTCAGTGATAGAGTATTTACAGGTTTGATCCCAAGCACATACAGAATTCTGACTCCCATCTCTTACTAGCAGGTAGGACATAGGCAAGTTATTTCTCATCCCACTGAGCAAATGAGAAAGTTGGAACAGTAACATTAGATCACAGAGTGGCGGCATGGAGCAAACACTAATTGTTAGTGTGATATGAGTGTGTGTATGTCTGTGTGAGAGAAGAAAGGCTGTGCCTGTGTGTGCTGTGTGTACTTGTGTGTGGAGACCAGAGGAAGGTTCTGCTGTCTTTTCAGAAGGTCTGCTTTCTTGGGACAGAGTCTCGCCAAACCAGAATCCATCATTTTTGATTAGTCTTGCAAGCCAGCAAATCTCAGTGGTCTTCTTGTCTCTAACCCACCCAACTGGGGCTATGGATATGCACAAGCACACTGGCTCTTTACATGGGCCCCAGTATCTGGGCAGCAAGCTGACCCATTGACCATCTTCCCAGACCAGGCAGAACTCTTCTAAAGGAGGCTGTGTGGTACAATAAAGACAACTATCCAGTGGATCTGTAGGGAGGGAGTTGCTGGGGACTCAGGCAAGAGCAGTATTAGTATACTGAGTGTTGGACTGCAAACCATCTTCCAGGGGTGCAGATTGGATGATGGAAAGTGTAGGCAGAGAGAGTACAGTATCCTTGCAAAAAGAATCCCTCTGGATGACCATGAGGAGCTAGGGAGGCATGTGGGATGAGGAAGACTTGGATGTGCAAAATGGCAGGCATAGATGTTGATGGCAATTCAGATAACCCAGAAAAGACCTTCGGCATCCTAAAGACAGGATTATGGAATTCTTTAGACAGTGTGAGAGTTGGGTGAAGGGCTCAGATCCAGCACAGGGTGCAGAGTGGGTGTGTGCAGAGAACAGAGCTTCTCGGTGTGGTGGCAGGAAGAGGCTCTGCCTTGCAGCCTTCTGGTTTCTCACATTGATGAGTCAAGGTCTCCAGAGGAGTGACTCTACATGTGAAAGTTCCTGAGTCAGAACAGCTGGGTCATGGCCTAGAAATGGTGAAAGTGTTTCACTGGTAGGATGAGGAGCGTGTCTCACTCTCCCACGGAACCCCTGGAAAGGAATCGCTCTCAACCAACTGGCACAGCCAGGCAGAGACTCAGAGACAAATGGAAGCTGTGTGGCTAAGGTCCTGGAAAACACATTTGGCTAGGCCATTGACGAGGGCAGGGCCCATCATTGGGGTCTGTTCCAGAAATGCTCAGGGTGAAACAATACTACAATAGAATTCCTACCTCTACCCACTGCTGACCCATCCCCAGACAGAGCAGAACACCTAGTGTAATGAGGGCTGAGATGGAGGGGGCTTCCTGGGCCCTGGTGGCTTTAAAGGATGACCGGAGACCCACTTGAATTTTGTATGAAAGAGAAAGTTCCAGAGATCACAGCAAGCATGTGCTCAGCAGGTTTGCACCCCAGACCCCTGTGTGCATCCTGCTAACACATTCCTGCCTTCTATGGCATCCCTCTCTAGGGAGTCTGGAGTCAAAGAAAAGGTTTGGAGTGACCAGAGACTCTGTAGCCTACCTCTGTCTGCCCATTGACTTGTCCAGGTGATAGAGTAACCAGTGCTATACTCTCATCATGCGCTGCCTGCCACACACAGGTGACTTGAGAGATGTATCTGTCAGCACCTAATCCAAGTTTCATTCTCGGGGATATCTCTAACAGGATGCTCCATTGAGTTTCATAAAGAGACCCCCTCTAGATGTACCAACACCTAGAAAGCCCTTTATCATGCTTTTAGTCTTAGAAGAGCAAGCTCCAGAGAGCAGAGCCACTTCTCTGTGCAGGGCCTCGGAGCCTCTGGTTCACTTGTCCTTGTGATCATTTCAGCCCTTTCTCTGTGATGAGCAGAGCCAAGGACAGCTTCCATCCCAATGCTGAAGGATTTTAAGTGGGCTCTGGGACACAGGCAGACCTCACTGACATTGGTTTGGTAGGTTTGGTAGTGGCATGTGTCTGCCTTTCAAGGACCAAAGCACAAGTGACCTGGGCACAAGTGGGCACAAAAGACTGTTGGCCTGTGGCCATGTCCAGCAGAATAGGGCCCTGCCAAACTCCTGGAATGTGAAAGTCCCCAAGCAGAATACCAGCTGCCACAGGGTCTCTGAAAGCAGTGATCCAGGACACATCTGTTCTCTGCTATTCCCCCACAGCTGAGGTCTACATTGGCATTGGAAAGCCTGCTGAAGCCACAGCCTGTACCCAAGAAGCTGCCAACCTCTTCCCAATGTCCCACAACGTGCTATACATGCGTGGCCAGGTTGCCGAGCTTCGAGGAAACTTTGATGAGGCCCGGCGGTGGTATGAAGAAGCCTTATCCATCAGCCCCACCCACGTGAAGAGCATGCAGCGACTGGTAAGGATTCCCACTTTCTGGATTGGGGTTCTCCTTGGAAGCAGCAGGTACCCTACAACCCTCATACCCACTAGTTCCCAAGGCCAAGTATAGTTAGCCTGTTGTTGAAATCTCACATGGTACAAAGCCTGGCAGTTCCTGTGATACCTTGGGGGATGACAGTACCCAGCCACAACTGTCTCACCTAAGGTCCTCCTAGGAGCAATGGGGCAATTAGGTTAGCAGTCCAAATCATCTGTGGCTCTAGGTTTGATAAGGACAGTCATAAATGTTGGTCACCATCATTGCCATCTGGGCCTCTGCACTGCTTGCAATAGCCACCTTATGGGACTATCCATACTAGAGATTTCAAAGGCTTCTTACTCTGAGGGAGCTGGAGGCTCCAGTTTGTCTCCAGAATACTGGCAAGTAGGGAGCGGCCCATTATAGGAAGGAAGTGGTACCTACATTGAATAGAAGGGAGATGTTTGGCCAGTTTCTACCCCGTGTACACCTGTGATAGTTTCAGAAATACATATGCCCTTCCTCTGGGTGCCCAGGGCAGAAGAGGAGCACATTGCCCTGCTATCTTTCATTCCTGGGGATAGGCCGTCTTTGAGAGGCTTTAGAGTAGGCCACTTGCCATCATGATGTCATTCCAGAAGGTTGTGGCCATCAAGAATGTGTATGGGATGCCCTCCCCAACAGAGCATCCTGTCTGTATCTCTTTCCTGTGGGATTCTGACTGAACGCAAAAGTCTGTATTGTGTTCTGAGCTGGCGGAAAGCCACAGGGCCTCCTCTGGACCAATGTGCCAAGCTCAGATTCTGAGGTTATTTGGTTCTTAGCAGAGGGCCTCTCTCATTTAATAGCCCACAGGAAAGAGAACTGCATTGCTGAAAAGATGAGATAGGTGTCTTTCACATCTGTGGCCCTTGGGAGCTCATAGCCACCATCAAATATGTGAGATGTGATTAGACCACTGAACATAGAATCTTGGGACAGAGATCAGGTCCCAATGGTGCCTTTTACTCTCTTTAACCCCAAGTAGGGCCCACAAGCTCTCTGTGCCTCCGTGTCCTTTTTGCGTGAAATCCCATTAGCCTGGCTGTGTGTCTGAGAGAATGTGGTTTTGTAACTAATCAGTAAAACACATTAGAAGAATCCCAAAGCCTTCACTGTCCCGCTGTTTCTCACTCGTGCAGTACAGTGTCGAGGACCGAGCTGTGACTATTAAAAATGCTGTTTGTGAGAGAACATGTGCCTGAGGGTCAGTTCTGAGCCTGAACCTTGGCATTTCTGTAGTTTGGGCAGCTGTTTACCCTGGTGGGCTGTGTGAAAGCTAAACACAATGAGCCCCTGGTGCCTAGTAGGTGTTCATTAAATAGAAATCCAGAGGCAGTCATTTTCAGTTTCAAAAATAGATCCAGCCTTGTGATAATTACAGTCACTTTTCTTTCAGATTTCTTTTATGAGCACTCTGTAACTCGATGCAGCTTTGTAAGTAATTTCACATATTATCCAAACATTAGTCTGTTTGATTAAAGATATTACCTGGCTTTTGATTTTTGTCTAACTATTGAAAGAGGGATGTGTTAAGAGCTTTCCCAGCTTTTGTAGAATGTTCTGAAGAATTAAACACCAAGTGCCCAGTCCTTATTAAAAAGAAGTAGCGTGCTTCTTCTGCCTCAGGGCCCATGAATTATTCAGGGAAGTGTTTCTTGTTCATCCCCAAGGGGAACACTTGAGACAAAAGATCAATAGGAAAGTCGTCCCAGGAGAGGTTTCTGTTTTCCCCTTAGAGTTTTTCAGGCCCCCAGTTCCTGACAAGTGCTTTCCTTTCTGAGGGGCCAGCCAGGTGGCCAGCACAGGGGAAGTGAGAAAGGCCTCCAAGCCTCACCAGGCCTAGAGACACTATCCACCTTGGTGGTCTTGCCAGTGGAGACTCAGTAATTACAGATCCACAAGGCCTTTCTATGTCCTGATGTCTTGGAAACCACCCAGATGAAGGCAGGCTGGGAGACTAGGGGCAGCTCAGCTTCTTCAGCTTGGCAGCTGTGCCCAGTCCCTGTGCTCAGGGACTCCTGAAGAGCATGCAGGGCTCTTTTCTGGTTTCTGGTAAACTATGCTTCCTGGCCTGGGTTTTCCCCTTGCCTGCCACAGCTGAGGGAAGATCTTCTTCAAATGCTCACGGAGTCCCTAGACTCCACAGGCTCTTCATCTCTGAAACATCAAGACCTTGCTTGCCCCAGCTACTTAAGGCAAAGCAGCTTTCCAGGGCCTTAGAGATAAAGAAGGTGGGTCACAGTTTATTGCAAGGCCAGGTCTATGGTTCTGGACAGGCCTGGGCTAGGTGCCCGGTCCTCTTACTCTTTGCCTTTAGGACTTTGAGGCAGATGCTCCTCCCTTTGTGCCTCAGTTTCTTCGTTTGCATAACCAGGGAGAAGGTCAGCACCAGTTGCTCTTGAAGGCTGACCACACAGCAGAGCCAAACCCTTTTGTTTGCTCACAGCTGTCTTCTGCCTCTCAGGAACCAGGCTAGTCTGCTTCCGAGTTCCTTGAAAGCAGAGAACAAGACAGCAGCAGTAAGAGGCAGAAACAGTGCTAAGCACTGAGTTCCCTGGTACCCAGAAGAGAGGGAGAACAGCTACAAGGCCAATCTCCAACACACCAGGCCACCCCAGAGCCCAGAAGGGGTCGGACGTGGAAGAACATGCACAGAACTCATCATAAAACCAACTGAGAAGGCCAAGGATAAGGAAGGACCATGGTCCCAGAGAAAAGCCAAGAACAGAAAGTTTGTGGAGGTCCCAGTGCTCAGAAAGAAGAGCCCAGCAGCTGGAGGGGTGGTCTCCAGTTGTCCAGCAGGCAGGAACCCATGTTGTCTGACGTAGGTGGAAACTGGCAGCTGATAGAGGCCACAGGAGCTTGGGCCTGCACCGAGAATAGTGCCTTCCTAACTTCTAGGGATGTGAGTGGCACATTGCCACATTGTGCACAGTGCAAATGTGTTTACATTGTTAAAAAGCAAAGCTGAGGCACGTCCTATTGATGAAAGTCAGTGGAAAGTCAGGCTTGAGATAAATGTAAATTAAACCCAAGGGAGATGGATAGTTTTCTAGCAGTCACAGCCTCCATCTGTGGGTTTCATTTCACAGATGGTGAAAAGGAAGAAGATAACAAAGGTGTTCTGTGGTGGTAACCAGCCCGGGCCAGGGGCAGGGGCTGAATGTGGGCAGGTACTAAGCAAGCGATTAAGTTCAAGAGACAAGAAATTGCAAAGCCATGGAGGAATTCTCAGAGTGATCAGACTTTTCCCCCAGAAACCTAAAGGAATATTTTCAAAGTCGGTTTGCATAAATGTATGCATTTGCATTTACTTTCTGACTATACTAAAAGTCCTTTAGCTCATGGTACCTGCATTGCATTAATGAAATGTGAGCCAGCTTTTCCCAAAGCAGCCCTTCTGTGTTTTGAATGGAGGGGAAAGAGAAGAAGGTACATAGTGGTGGCCAGAGGTGGCCTCAGGGAGAAGATTGTCTGCCTGGGCTGGACTGTGCAGGTCAAGGATAGGCATAGAGACTTGGTGCATCCAAGGACACAATTACCAGGACAGGAACAAATTCTACAAATAGGGACATCTGGCTGCCCTCTGATCACGTCAGTCTGGGCTTTTGAGGGCAATGTGTAAGATGGAAAGGTAAGAAAAGAACAAGGGCTTTCTGAAGCAAAGGTGGAAGGCAGCCAGGAAAGCTGTGAGTAGGGGAGTTTTTAAGACAGAAGGGAAGGTGTTGCTGGGCAACAGGCAGGGACTGTGAGTGTCAACAGGAGGCTTGGGCCTACCTCTGCTGAGTTTGACAGGTTGAGAAAAAGGTACAGAACCGGAGCAGATGTGGTGCTCATCCAAAGTCTGGTGGTAGACAGCATGGAGGAGTAGGGGCAGAGATTCCCAGAGCACAGGATGGGATCCGAAACTATTGGAGGCATTGCACAGAGAGCCATAGCAAGGGCCAGCAGGATGACCCAGATGGAGATGTGGAGACTAGAACAGCAAAGCCTTTCTCTCTTATCTCAGATGAGCATATCAGAGTGCTAAAGTCCTGGACAAATCAGCAGACACCAAAGAGCTAGTGGCTTCTAGGTCCTTTGTCTCTGGAACTCATGGCATTCACAGACAACAGGAAGGTGAGCTTAGCTTCATAAGAGTATAGTTGTGGACTTAAGAAGAGAAGGCAAAGCTTTCTATAGAAGGAGTAGGGTACCACTAGGAAGTGGGGTACCATAAAGCTGCAAAGTCCGGGCCTTATGGAAGAAGCTGGAGTGAGGCATGGGGAAATGAGCTGGTCAACCCACTCGGTCCACCAATAAGGTGTTCACTGCCTCTCAATTTTCAACTATAGTTTCTAGGCAGGATGTTCATTTAGGTTGAGTAAAAAGGAAGAAAGATAGCAAAAAAAAAAGGAAAAAAGCAAACCAAAAAACAGATTAGGAACCCAAGTTCCCTCTGGCCAAGGCAGAAAGAAACAAGGCCATTTCCAGCTTCTGACCAAGACCAGAGTTAGAGCTGCCCACTGTCAGGGGCCCTGCCCTAAGCTGCCTCATCAGTTTCTACCTCCCACTCTGATGAATACTGCCCTTACTATTCACCTCCAGCAGAAATAACAAGCCAGGAGGACCAGCGTGCCCTCCAGAGGAATGAGCTAGGACAGAGGTGAAGCTGAGAGGGGAGCACCAGCTGAAAGCATAAAGACATCCTCTCATGGCCAGTGAGATTAGGAAAGTGATAGGGCTTCCAAGCTCCCCAGAGAGGACACGGATGGGATGGGGAGCCCAGCCACCTATAGCTGCTTACAGGTCACTGCTCAGAGGAAGAGCAT
The DNA here is from genome assembly GCA_033318265.1 of Phyllotis vaccarum. Lineage (NCBI taxonomy): Eukaryota > Metazoa > Chordata > Mammalia > Rodentia > Cricetidae > Phyllotis > Phyllotis vaccarum. The sequence continues at coordinate 49,445,997 of JARWLC010000006.1, forward strand.
ATTAGCACATGCCGGGTTCTATCAGAGGTATGTGTGATAACTAGCTTTTGTCTGGAGCATGGCATACCATGCTTCTCTTCTGGGGATGGACGGTGCCTTCAGGCTAAAGGGCTTGTACACAGGCTGTCTCTGAAGGTGTCCCTGGCTCTCATGTTCTCTGAGGCATAGGCTCTGGGCTGGCAACAAGCATGTAAACTCCGGAGGGAGTGTGTTGGTGAAAAGTGGCAGGAATTAGTGAAGGTGCTGCGACTATCCCACGCTGTCTGTCCTACATGGATGATGGCAGGCTCTACAAGACAAGGTTTTTCTGGGACATGTCATCTGCATTATACCCACATTTTCAGTTCTTTGAACAGTTCTTAAAGTATTCCATGAAAACAAAGTTGTCCACATACACCCTTCTGAGATAATGACATCTCTCCTGAAGTTTCAAATGGAGGCCTGATGTCAGAACTCTCTTAAACTGGCTTTAAACTTTCAGGCCTACTTACTGTGTGAAAACACTTCCTCCCTTGAATCATGGTGGCTAAGAAAGATGGCTGAGTAGAGGGAAAGAGGAAGCTTCTCTTGCTTGGTCAGGTAGCTGACGTGGGTATCGTGAAACTTGGTGATTTGCTCCCTCCATCTTTGAATGTGTCTGTCTGTCCCTTGAGCTAGAGGAAGTTTCTGTGTCTTACAATTTATTAGTCAAAAGTCAGCAGAGGTGGGTCAGGTGGGCAAGGGCTAGAGGGCCTGGCTGCCCATGTTCCTTTCTGCTTTGGTCTGACTGGCCTGGGATGCTGACCCAACCCAGGATTACCTTCTCACCTGGGGGCTGCATCTGTTCCTTCCGTGGTCTTGCTACCCAGGCACAGGCATGCTGCTGGAATGGAGCTCAAAGGCCGCTTGTCCTCAGAACCCAGTGTCTCCCTCAGTGGCAGCTTCTTCCCATACACAGAAAGAAGGACACAGAAAACTGCCCTCTAGTCTACAGTGAAGGCCTTCATCTTTCAATTGTCTTTTGTCTTCTTTCAGAATTAGAAACTGCTTTGAAAATCAGGGAGAGCAACTTTCTCTCTGAAGGTCTGTGAACTATTTAGATGCTTCCCTGCCCGTGTCTGTGTACTGAGTCCCTAATAAGTCTGTAGTTTCCTTTGCTTAATCCCTCCCTCCCTCCCTCCGCTTGGTATCTCTGGGTTTAAACTCATGGTCCAGAGAGGGGAGAGTGCTTCATGCCGTGTTTGCTGTGTTACATCTTCATTCTTCTTAATGGTCCACATGGTGTTTTTGCTACTTTCAACAAATAGTGTTTAGCCCTAAATCTCACTTTTTCTGTACAGTGTAATGTGGAAAGGTATATGTCATATCTAAAATTGAGAATTTCTTGTTTACTGGAAGAGAAAGCAGCCCTCAGTGGTCAGCCCTGATCATACTGTAAGTTAGAGCAAACCAGGGCAAAAGGGAAGTGCACCATGTTGGTCTCATCCTGCAGGAATCCAGAGCCCCGCTCCCTGCTCCCCACTCCCCACTCCCAGCTCCCCAGGATTGGTTGGGTTGGACTTTTTTTTTTGGACTGGATGTTTTAGTATTGAACCCATGACCTTGAGTGTGCTATGGAACTGCTAAGCAATTGCACTGTGTATCAATTGTAAACTTCTATTGCTCATGGCAGATAGAGTAGCTATAGTATAGGTTTGGTATAGAATGAATGGTGAGCACCACTACCGTCCCTAGGTGTAGGTTACAGGTCTGCTAATCTCTCTGAGTCCGCAGCTCTGAGAAGGACACATCCTCTTGAGTAGAGAGCAGATATGGCCCATGTCCAAGGCATCAGGACCCTTGGGTTGCTCTGTGAATGGGCTCCCCTGGTGAGGGGTTTTGAATCTGGTTTGGGAACAAGTGGCTGTGAGTTTAAAGGCCTAACAACCAAACAGTAGTAGCCCACCCTTTTAATCCTAACTCTAGGATTATGGTGCAGAGTTGAACCCTGAAGTGAAACAACTGGGCGGAGAAGATATTTAAGGAGACGAAGGCAGAGATTCAGGCATTGTGTAGGAGCCACCAGCCAGGCAGAGACTCTTGAAGATAGCATTTACCCTGTCAAACCTGAGAAGTTGGTAGGTACTTCCTTCATAGGCAGTTTCTGTTTGTTTGGGAGAGAGACCCGCCAGCCCATCAGGTCCCTATACTGACCAGGAAGAAGTAGCATCAGGTGACCTGGCTCTCTCTAAGGACCATAATCACAGACCCAGAAGCACCTGGGCCAGAATGGGCTCCAAAATGCAAACTGTGTGGTGCCCTGTATCATTGGGTCTTTCTTCCCTTTGACCAAAGGAAATATCAGCACTACACCTGTTCTGATCTTTGCGCTGGAGTTTTAGGTGACCAGTTACTGACAGCCAAGTTCTGTCTCAGTACTCAGTACCAATTTTTTTTTCAAATTTGTCATACTATACCGATGTCATCTATTCCTAGAGATTCTGTGTCACTGTCTCTTTACAACATGCCAGTGAGGCTCCTCTGCCTGCCTGTCACACAGGAAGCCTTCCTGGCTTGGGCCAGACGTACCTTGCCCGAGTTGGTCTGAGTCTTTGTGTACTGATCCCAACTCTGTTCTCTATTCCCAGGCCCTGGATCTTAGCCCTGATACTCTTTCTGAGCCCTTCCCAGCCCACTGCTTGCCTTTGAACACAGATTGAGGGTTTGGCTGCCACTATAAGAAAGTAGCCTTCAGGGCTTCCTGGACCACTGGTCCCAAACCCTCTTGTTCCTGATTGTTCTCACTTGCCGTGGGCTCTCTTTGGACATGTCAGCTCCACTTGCTTTCTAGACTTGCAAAAGAAACTTAAAACTGGAGAGAAGGATCAGTGGTTAAAGGCCCTGGCTGCTGCCTTTCAGAGGTCCTGAGTTTAATTCCCAGAAACCACATGGTGGGTCATAAACATCTACAATGAGATCTGGTTTCTGGCATTCAGGCAATGCAGGCAGAACACTGTATATATAATAAATAAATAAATCTTTACCAAGAATTTTTTAAAAAAAATCCTTTTGGGCCCAAAGCTTTTGGGAAGACATCTTTCATGGAAAGGTCTCTTTGGATAGCAGGTGGGAGGTCAAACTGGATGAGTGGCAGGTGTGCGCCTTCAGGCCTTACCCTCACCAATGAGTTGAGTGGACTGGGACCTAGAATCCCATCACACTAATCTTAACTGTGGCCAGGTAGACAGGGTGGATGGAGGGGACAGCCGTACCGAGAGTCCCCACCACATCGCTTCTGAGGCCACTATGGAAGTGTGAGTCTGATATACTCAAGTGGTTACAAGAAAACATCCTTCATTTTTAGAGAGTATTTAGGGATGAAGTGTCACGATGCCCTGTTGTTTATAATAAATTCTAGCCCTTCTCCGAATAGATGAGTTAAAAGTTAGCAGCGCCAGTGAGATGGTAGGTGTTGCCACCGAGTCTCAACCTGAGTTCAATCCTGAGGACGCATATGCTTAATAAGGAAAAGGGTTAGCACCTGTTAACTTTGGCTCTTGTCTTATATTAGCCTGCTTTCTGAAGGTTTGAAATTGTACAAGATAAAATTTCAGCAGCCAAGCCATGTGCTTGTATTTGCATTATGGAGAGATCACACTCTGGAAGCTGTGGGGGACAGGTGACCTGGACACTAAGAATCCCTGAGGACAGTTATGGCACAGTGAGGGGACTAGAGAGTGCTATGCTGGCATCAGGAACCTGCTCCAGGAAGACCTACCTGTAATCATGGCTGGCCATACACAACAGGACTGGAACAGTGACCTTGGGCATTGGCAGCAATGGTGGTATCTGAAGCTAAGGCATAAATCCTAGAGAAGAAGCAAGAGAGGCCTAGAACACAATCTGTGGAATGCCAGCACTCAAGGGACAGGTGAGAAATAGGCTCTAATCAGGCATGCAGACAGGAGGAAGTGCTCAGACAGTGAAGCTGCTCCTGGAACACCAGGAGCAAACACGCTTGGCTTAAATTAGAGCATAGTGTCCATCAAAGGACTGGGACCCCTGAGCAAGTCGCCTTGCTTCTTGGGCCCCAGTTTCTTCTTCTGCCCACGGAGATGATAATCACCAAGCAGAAGTGAGGCAGGCTCACACGTGTGAGCCTGGAGGATTACAGCTGTGTCTAATGATGAATGTTATATCTTTGTTCTTAGGAGAAGTGAGAAGTGTCCCTTTTCACATGTGACAGGTGTCTACTCCTCAGGGGACAAGTAAGTGGCCCCAAGCCAATAACAACAGAGATTTGCTGAGGGAAATCTCAGGGGATGGTGCACGCGCGTGCACACACACACTGGCCTGAGATCCTGTCTGGCTAAGAGCTGACTCTTGATTAAATCTATAATTGAAATTCTGGCCAGTGTCCTTCGAAATGCAGCAGAAGCTGCCAACCTAGACCTAGCCTCACCAATGACACTGGATGTGGTGTCTTTCTTCATAAATAAAGAAACTCTGCCCCTCCCTACAGGAGCCCAGGGCCCTGCAGGTTCTCTCTCATCCTCTGCACTAGACTGCCAGATCTAGGGGCTGGAACCAAAGCTTAAGTGAAGGGTCCCTGCAGAGACCTCCTGGAACAAACTAGAAGCAAAATCTGCTTCTTCCTAAGCACAACATGTGTGTTTCAGGCCTTTCACAGCAAGGCAGGTCAATCGAGTTATATAATTGGCTCTTTAATTAGAACTCCCACAAGCTTTAAGTTCTTTACCTGCCGATTGTGTCTTATACAAAGGTAGCAAATACACTTCTGCCTTTGATGGAAGAACCAGCTACAGCCACCAGCTTCCTGCTGGCAGCAACCCCCCTCCAGTCACCCTACCTCACTCAGATGCCTGCATCCCCACCCGCAAGCATGACAGGGACACAGCTGGCTGCCAAGGAGTAGCTATAGGGAAGTCAGGCTCAGAAGGTCATGTTGCTGGCAACCAGCTGGAAGCTGCATAGAGGAGCTGGCCATGTTTCCAGGGTGATAATTCCTGGGGAGATACCATCAAGCCTGGGGCTCTCTACAGGCTGCTCCATGCTAGAAAAAGTGCATCCTTGCCCCTCTGTAGTCTTCATGCTGAAGAAAAGTGGGTTTTTGTGTTGTTCCCCTCAACCCTCAAGAGAACAGCATGGCTTGGGCAGTGGTATTGGTGTCTGATGTCACCTGGAGGCACACCAGCAGTTTCAACTGCATTTGGAAGGGAACTGGTTCTACTTAGCCAATGCTGGGGCCTTGGGCAGCTCCTGCCAGTGAGGAGGTTCCCATGGTGCATACTGGGCCCACCAAGCACAGCCTCCTCTGCAGCAAGCCAATGTGGGCGGCATGAGGTCAGTCTTAGTGGGAGGAGGACTTGAACTGTAGAAAACGGCAAGTGGCACAAATCTGGGCTTTCTTCTTTTGGAGAGCTAGTTTAGCTAGTACATCACTCGTGCTCACGGGCCAGATGGGGATTGTTATGAAGGAGGGAAGCAGAGACGTGAGAACAGTGACCATGGGTAGAGAGGTGCACTCTAGGCTCTGCTTGGGATTCGTGTGCATGTGCAGAAGATGCCATAGTGTGAGCAGATAGCATGCCTGCCCTCTGAGTAGAGGTGGAGCTGAAGGAAGCCAGGAGAGGATCTGCAGAGCTGCCTGGGCCAGAAAGAATGGTGGCTGGGAGTACCCCATTTGGAGCAGAAGAAACACCATCTAGAACCTAGCTCTGATGCACACTGGAGTCTATGTGACTAGGACACATCATGCTTCCTCTATAGTACAGAAGCATTCATGCCAACCTCTTAACTGCCCTCAGGGATACAGACATAGTCCTTACCAAGCACAAGTACCTCAGCTCAGTGCCTGCCCTTCTCCCACTCATGGCAGCAGTGAAAGCCAGTGGGGATAAGAGATTCCCCAGACCCTGGAGGAGACAGGCATGAGGTCTCCCTGTGGACTTGCCACTTTCATGTTCTTTAGGAAAGAGAGAACTTACTTTTTGCCAAATGTCCAGTCAGAGAACAAGAGTTGCCTGGCACAGGATTATAGAGCAGCTGATCCTGGGATCAGCCAGTGCCCGCAGGTCACCTCTAGGTATAACCATCCAGATTAGAGCACAAAAGAGCCATTACCTTTCCTGAATCTCTAGGCTGTACATGTCATAGTGAGCAGGGTAGCCACAGGAGTGATGGAGGATGTTTTAATTTATTCTAATTTTCCAGTCTCCCTCCAAGTCAATGTTCAAGCCCCCAGGCAGGGATCCATTTTGGAGCTTCTGAGAAATCAGGCATGCTCAGTGTTGGCCACAGCCCATTTCGTAGCAAGGACCACATACAAATGAACATGGTCCCTCGCCAGCAGGTGAGGAGCACCTCCCACGCTCTCAGCACTGCCTGGGAACTCTTGAGGAGAAGCCTCTGATCTTGATGCTGATTTATTCTGCACTGAAGTGGGAATAAGAGCTCAGTGTGAGGAAGGGAAGTGCTTGCCGATCACCGTTCTCTCCAAGAGCTCTGCAGTGGAAACCTCCACAGCCCCATCATCCCCTGCTCCTCACTAGGTCCCCAGCCTGGTCACTATCCTATCCAGGGTGGTTCCTCCACCCTGGGCCTGAGTTGGAAGCACTAGGAAAAAAGCCTATTCAAACAAACAGTGAAAGTCGGCTTCCAAACAAACAGGCTGTTTCTCCTTCCTCAGAGAACTGTGGCTTTCCCTACAGTGGTGACCAGCAAGCGTGTGGTGAGGAGTGGCTGTGTGGAGCCTAGCGCTGGCCAGTGAGGCCCATCCCTCTTTCCCATCCAGATATGCGATTATGAGTTGTCTTGTTATTTTGAGGACAATTTTTCCAAGGCTAATCATTTTCAGACCCCCCCTTCATCGGAAAATGTCTTATCATTTCTGTTTGTTCCTGTCTAAAAATGGAAAAATTATTCCTGCCAGACCCTGGCAGAGATGGAGAAGGTACTGGCCAAAGTGACCACATCCACCCTGGCAGGTAGTAAATCATCCCTATGAGTCAAATGATCCCACATGGAACCAGCACCAGGAGACCATCCATCCTTTTTGGTTCCCTGTCTATTGAAAAGGCTATGGGGAGTGCTGAGGCTTTGTGTCATCTGGACAGCCCCATTGCAGCTGGCATTCTCCATTTGAAGTTCAGATGGGGCCCAGAGAGGTACCTATGTAACCTTCAGGGATGGGTGTGGAAGCTGACTTTCCTGTCTGAAGGGACCATCATCATCCCCACCTCCCACACAGCATGCTACACGAGGCCCAGAGTACAGTTGGCACAGAAGCTGGACAAGAAGGGTGATGGGCAGGTCTGGGACATGGTATCCATTATCATCTATGGGATGTTTATAATATACCAAAAATGTCCTGGGGCTAGAATGGCTTGTGATTAACAACGTGCATTATCTGGACACACTGCAAGTCACAGGGTGGAGAGGTGAGTAAACATGGCCTCTGTCTCCAAGAGCCTGGGGCTCCCAGTCCAACAGCTGGTGGCTTCTGCTCTGTGCTGTTGACTTCTTTCCAAGTTTCCTATAAATCCTGGAACCTTCTGGCACTCAGTGAGCCCAAGCCTGCTCATCCACCTGCTCCTGAGAGGGCTGAAAGCCCAGGAGCCCTTGGGGCTGCACTTAGCTAGCCTCACCTCTAGCCGCTCTGTGCACAGAAGGGAACAGAACTGCCCACCCCTCCCCTGGCCATATGTGGAGAGCTCAGCCCCAGGCTCTCCTGTGGCACTCAAGTACAGCTGAAGGTCAGACTCACTCAGCCCCTTTCTCTTGCCTAGCCTCTGGTCACATCAGCCACTACTTCCCGAGCCCTGGGAAAGCATACACATTGAGTATGCAGGTTTTAAATTGAGAATAGGTTTTAAATAAGAGGCCTTACTAATCATGTTTTTTGTTGTTGTTGTTATCTAGACTGAATGAGGCTCTTAGAGAGACAAGACTCAGTCTAGGTTTACGGTTGGTAAAAGATCACTCAGTAGGTTGGAGAGAGGACACCCTGCCCACTGGCTGCTCCCAGCCCTGCCTTCTGCCCAGGCAGCTAACTAAGTTTTCTTTTGCTTGAGGTGTTTGGTAGGAAATGGTGAGAGTACAAAGAGCACCCACAAAGGCTTCCCTCCACTCCTTTCTGAGAACAGGTTGGCACTGGGGCTAGGCACTGCAGTTTGGATAAATTAGACTCGGTAGGCTCATTTGTTTGAATACCTGATGCCCCTGTGGGGGAGAACCTTAAGGAGAAAGTAGGGCCTCCCTTGTGGATGTGGGTCACTAGGAATCAGGCTTAAAGGCAATAGTTCAACCCCTCTGCTTGCTAGTCTATCAAGATGTAAGAAGCAGTCTCATGCTTCTGCCTCCACAGCCAAAGTGTCTGCCTGCTGTCATGCCTTCCGTGACACGGATCTATACCTTCAAACCTTGAGCCAAACTAAATCCTTCCCTGAAACTTCCTCTCTGGTTAGGGTCATGTGATGAAGAGGGCTGGACCAAGGATGTGCTGGATTACTAGAAAGGCTTGGGCCACCAGAGCAGGAATGGGAGTGTCTCCGACCTCCACTCTAAGACCCTGTGACTCAAGGAAATCCTCAGTACAGCTTCTCTGATGCTGGTTATGTGTACATTGTTGTGACCATGACAGGTCCATAATTGGAAGCCCTCTGTCCTTCCTGTGTTGATATATTGTGTATCAAATGAAGACTGCCTGAAGCTCAGAGGACAGAACCAGCCACAGTTAGCCACAGAGGTCAGGCAGTGGTGACACACACCTTTAATTTTAGCACTCGGGAGGCCGAGATCCGTCTGGATCTGAGAGTTTAAGGACAGCCTGGACTACATGAGATTGATCCAGTCCAGGAGAGGAACAGCCAGGCAGTGGTAGCTCACACCTTTAATCCCAGCACTAGGGAGGTTGAGACCGGAAGTGATGTGGCTGGACAGAGAAAGGAGTATAAGGCAAGAGGAGACAGGCGCCCAGCCCATCCTTTTCCATCTTCTGGTTCCCTTCGCTTGCCCTATTCAGTCTGAGGGATTTGTGGAGACAGGATCTACCCCTGTTGACCTGAAGATTCAATAGTGGTGAGAAGTTTCTCTACAAGCTTATTCCTCTGTCACTCTGATCTTTCAGCTTTTCCCCAGTATCTGGTTCCCTAATATCAGGTTTTTATTATAAGACCAATTAGGATTCATGCAACCTAAGACCCTGAGGTTGTGACATCTATGCATGTCCCCTCTGCTAGAGGAGCTGGGTCTCTGATGTGGGCCTGCTTAAACCATCTATCTCTAGAAATGGGTCCCAGACAGACTGCCTGGGGTGGCATACCACCTTTCCAAACAAGCAGGTACAGAAGCCTCCTGTGGGGGCAGATAGGCCCCCGGGAGGTAATTAGCAACACACTTTCCACTGTGTAGGTAACTTGGGCCATGGGGAAGCTCTTGACTTCAGGGCTGTCTTGCCTTGTTGTTTCTGCCTGGCTTGTTGTTGGTGAAGGTAGATAAAAATAAATAAATAAGTCAGCCAGGGAGATGTATAAATAAGACAACATGAGTCTTCTGCCCATTGCCAGTGGAAAAGTACCAGTAAGGGCAGCCAGGTAGCACCCACAGAATAGGACACACTGACTAGGGAATGGCAGTCACCATAGCATCAGGACCAAATCACTTCTTTGCTAAGAGCAAATCAGGTCCAGCCTATGAGCTCATCTCATTGCAGCAAAGCAGTTGTGGGAAGGGAAGTGAGAGGCTCAGTTTGGAGCATTACCAGGATCTGCCTCCAATTTCAGAGTGTGGCAGATGCCCATCCCTCTTCTTGCTAAGGACCCAAGTCTTTCTTGTCACTTCCTTCACTGCCTCCCCTCCCCCCATCAGTGGCCCTGTCTCTGCTCACTGCTGTCCTCTGATGCTGCTTAGGATTGACTGCGGTGGTGCTTCCGGTGCTTCCGTGCTGAGTGGTGTTTGAATGATGAGCTTCAGGCCTCAGACAGCTGCCAGGAGGAACTCCATTGGTGCTGGGATTCCCCACAGCCCCTGCCTGGCTTCCAGGGTCTCTGCCTGCAGCAACACCAAGCACCACCAGGTGCTCAGACACCAGGGCCACTGAGTATTTCCTGTCTCAGGGCCAGTAGGGAGTACTTAGAGTGCCTGGGTCTGATTTTTCCAAGACAGCATGATCCCAGAGAGGAGCTGAGACATACAGAATCTTTCCACTATAAAAGCCACATCTCCCTCTTTCTTGCCTAGCAAAATCATTACACATTAATTTCAGGGCAGTGCATCCAGGCAAAGTGCCTGCTTCTGACATCGTTGTAACAGAGACACCCTGCTCCTCTGCCTCATTGCCTTCTGATTGGGCTTTGACTGGTTATTAAATGACCTCATCCTCTGGAGAACCAGACATCTGCCTTGGGCTGATGTGCCTACTAGGAGGAGTTGGATGCATATGGGATCTTCTGTCTCAGAGCCACCTTGGGGTCACAGTACTCCCCCACACAGTTAAGTGGTTTTGGGCCATAAACTCCAGCCTTCACATCTGTTTAGTGAGTAGGTAAGAGAGTTGCATCTTGTCATTTGGAGTGCTGTCCTGTAACTTTCTTCCCTTGGGCAGACATTGCTTCTGCACACTTTAAAGGACAACCCTGCTCTGCTCAGGACACCAGGCCAGGGCAAGACCCACAGCAAATCCACCCTCCAGGCCCATCTGAGGATCTATGCCCTTCAGGTAACAAGAAGTACGGCCCCTATGACAGTCTATGCCCTTGAGTCTCCAGGAAGCCACACAGTGCAGGCGCACTGGTGCTGAGATAGCCCAGTGCTCCATGCATGTTTATGGGTGGAAGAAAAGAGCTAGAAGTTGTGTTTGTAGGAGAGTGGGCAGAGCTCCATCCTGGGACACAGATACCAGAATGTTCCACAGCTCACTTCTGTGATCCCAGTATGGGGTAGTTGGCTTTCTGCCTTCATGGATTCTATATCCACGGACTCATCCAACCATGGGTTAAAACTCTTCGGGGGCCAGGATACATCTATCAACCTTTTCTTACTGTGAGTATTTCAGTATGTCAGCTAGCAACAGCATTTCCATGGCAGTGGATGCAATACATGATGTAGAAGTGACCTTCCCTCAGAACCCTGAAGATGGACCAGGAGTGGAGTAAGAGATTATTGAATCTCTGCTCCTGCTCCTCTTCCCAACCAATGAGACCACACTGAATAAATCTTTTTCCGCTTTTCTCTTTATTAAGTAAGCAGTACATTATCTGTACCAGGGATTTCAGCCTACTGATTATTGGGAACTAATCTTGCCACAGATCCAAAGATCCTGATTTCCACCATCCCACCCCACCCATAAAATATGGATGCTGGCCCATGGGGTGATCCTATACCCTACTTTCTACACCCCTCAACTGCATCCTGAACACCTGTGGGCGGGGGCAGGCTTCGGGGTACCTCAGGCCTTGGAAGTGGCTCCTCCCAAACTCTCTAGTGATTCCCAGTTCCCTAAAAGGCACCAGACCTATCGATATATTGACACTAGTGCTGAGCACCCCCTTTCAAAGAAATCAGGCCAGAGGAAATTGAAGGCCTGGGCTGGACAGATCTGTCACCCCACTTACCCCACCTTCGCCAGTGTCAGCTGCCTGAGAGCCCACCACCCCAGCGATTCTAACTGCAGAATACACTCTAGGATATTTCAAACCATTCTGAAAGAAAGCTTCTTTAAAAGATTCCACTAGTCACACGCCTTTGAAAAAATATTTAAGAAGGAAAAGCCATGTTTATGTTTTCCTGAGGCTTAATGATGACTTTCTCTGAACCCACAGTGAGGCCTCTCCTCTGAGGACCTACATGATGCAGAACACAGTCATATGGAGAGAGGGTTGAATTTACCATGCCTGGAAGGCCCAGAGGGTCGGGACAGAGGAAGAAAGGGAGGGAGGGAGGAAGGAAGGCCTCCAGAAGTTCCCCTCTGGTCTTTAAGGGCTGCCCTGTAGAAAGGAGATTTATCCACATGACTTCAGGGGACTGAATAGAAAGGCTCAGTAGGGTCCATTAGTGTCAGGACTATAGGGGAATAGAAAGGAATAGAATAACAACGGGGGGGGGGGGGGGGGGAGACACACGGATACACACTCCTGCTCACAGATTAGGCCGCCTGCTGAGGAGAGAGCAGAGACCCAGAGCCCCTAGCAGCTGAGGACTGCCATCTCTGTAGCTGGTTGACTCGAGGCTGGCAGCCGTAAAAGGTTTGTTTGCTTCTGAGTTAGTTTGATGCTGGAAGGTCTAGTCTCCAGAAGGCACATTTCTTAAAGTAAAACATTTGACCTAGAAAGGAGTTGAGTCCCATGGGAGAACATCTTCCAACCCTAAATATCAATCGTGAACAGAGGCCTGCAGCGGGGTCCTTCATGAGAGGCACCAAGCCCTTGCACTGTGTGTGAGGAGGAAGTTCAGTGGTTTGTGCTAAGTATCAAGACCTCTGCACGCTCACCCCCTACCCCAAGGCAGAAGCAGCCTCCTTCCCCCGCCTTGTCTACCATATCCCAGGGGCTGCCTGCAAGTTGGAGTGTGTGTTATAGTTAGCTTGGAGGAAAGAGAGAAGGAGGAGGCAGCTGGCATTCAAGCAGGGCTAGGGTGGGGGAGAGTGAAGGGCAGAGGCCACAGGGATTAGAGGTTACCTTTAATGTCACCCTAGCCCTGTCCATCATCATGGGGAAGAGCCACACAGCACCAAGCTTGGCCTCAATCAGTAGTTGCAGAGCTCTTTCCTCAAGCCCTGCTGACCTTTGGCAGAAGTCCCTCCCTGCAGTGCGACAGGGCTCTGGCAGCTGGCATTTGCCTCCTGTCCTTTGTCCCCTGCAGCATCTCCTCCACTGCCCTTCAGCCCAAGTCCCCAGAGTAGAACTTGAGCTGCCCTTGGCTGTTCTGGAGGCTAAGCAGCCTCATGAATGCTCTGTCCTCACTGAAGTGCCTGGAGGCCACCTGAGGATGGTGCTGGAAGCTGTGTGTTCTAGGAAGAGGGCTGTATGCAAACACGCTGTGGCACCCCTGTCTCTGCATCTTAAGTGGGCACAAGTTTGTCAGGAAGGCCTTTGCATAAACTAGATCAAAACTGTTTAAACTGACTCTAGCTGGAAAACCAGCCCCACTCTATTCTGAAATATAATATGGTCACCTGACATCTGGGTTCTCCAGGGAGCCAAGTGGCAGTGTGTAAGCCCCTCCTGCAATGTGCTCTGGTAGGCATGGGCAGAGGAATGCAGGCAGGTGGCTGAACTGAGGACCCTGGCATTATCCTGGATATGTGCACTTGCCTGTCCTCTGCTCAAAGCAAAGGAAAACAGACAACAGCCGAGTGAGAACCAGGCTTCATCCATGCTGCTGGGATCAGATAGGGAAACTGAGAGCAGCCCCCACTCTTACCCACAGGTGCCGTTCAGTCCCTTCTGCGGGAGTCAGTGGGAAAGGAAGCAGGGTGGGCTGGCCCCATCCCTGAGCTGCATCACAGAGTGCTTGTGCCCAGAAGGAAGACAGCTGTGGTGAGGCTGTGTGAGACTGCCACTATACAACCACTATGTCAATGCCATTGTTCCCTATAGGCTTCTGAGAGTGGGCACTGTCGGTCTCTGATTTGAAAGAAGCATTTTGTTTTAAATCCCCCCCCCATTCTCTCCTTTCTGGTCAGTGATGTGTGCTGGTCCCCTTCATCCAAACTGCCATGACTGCAGACTTGGCCTATTCTCCTGTCCCATATAGCCTCTGTGTTTGAGCCCCAGGTCTCCCTGGAGGAAAGTCTCATGCTGCTTCCTTGACTACCACAGCTGTACCAACTCTTGAGGAAAAAAAGAAAAACCTTCACCTTGCCCCAAGCCAGCCAGAAGAGCCAGGTCAGCACACTGGTCTGGGTCAGTACCCAGTCATATTCTTGAATCCAAGGTTTCTCAGGGCTTGCTCATTCTGTCTTGATTCCTTGCCGCCTACCTGGAGGTGAAGAGATGATGGGTTCATCTGGTCTCTGCCCTGTCCATGTCTTGCCCATAGGAAAGCCCAGTGAGGAAACAGGACTGGAGGGCATTCTCTGCAATCATGTACCATCTCTCACAGGACAGTTAAACAAGCTATTGAAGTTACCATCAGCTCCATGCACACTAAAAACTCCTACAAGCTGCTGGCCCCAGGTGTCTGTCCTTTTGTGGGTTTTGAGGAGCCACTGAACATCATTGCCTTGAGCCACTTGCCCTAACCCTGCCTCCTGCAGGGTTGCCAGTGATGGCATTTCTGACCTAGAAGTCCAGTGAGTGACAGATGGCTATCTGGGGACAGTGTGGGGAGTGAGGCAGAGCAAGAGTCATCCATACCCTGCCTGGAGAGCACCCAGTACTCATTCCCCAGACACTGCCCGGGAAAAGTACAGCCAGCTGGAGACAGGACACCTGGCCCCAACTCCAAGTGAGCACATGAATTCTTAGCAATGGCTTCTTTGAGAAGGATGCTTTCATGGATATCATCTCCCCATGCCTGTACTCTTAGGACAAGCAATAGACTGTGGCATGCCTTGAGCTCAGCAAATGCTTGCTCTTGCTCTTGGGCAGAGTACCATGGAGATGTCCAAGATACGTAAAAGAACCTTTGGCCAGCAAGGCATCTGACTCGGTGAACTACCGCCTTCCCGGGGCTCCTGTATACTCCCTAGGCTTGTGGCAAGGTGTTGAGTCTAGGGCAGTAATTACCACAACAAAAAGGCAGACACTAATTGCCCTTGAACTAGCCAAGTCCACTTTATCACATTTGAAATAACAGGTTTAATTTAATCCTTTATTTCTAATTTGGTGCATCACCAGGATCTTATTTGTATAAAACACCTGATTAGAATAATTACAAGCTTGGGAAGCTTGTCTGCATTTGTGTCTAATGAAAGGGACTAGTAGGAAGCTCCTGTTCCCTCACACTCCACAGAATGAGGGACCCAATGGTAAGGGCATCCACATACATCACGATTCCAGTCTCAGATCGCAAGGCCGCAGGTGCCCTGATGGCACGGATCTCTAGTAATACACCACCCCACCCCCACGGTGATCAGGGATGATGGGGGTGGAGCCAGCACCTAGCACTGGAAAGGGCTGGTGTCATGTGACATTTTCACTGCTCTTTAAGACCCAGCACATCTGGACCATCACCCTGAAGTTCATTTTGATCTGAGGGAATTGTGAGTTCTGGGATCATGTCTCTCTTGCTTCTTGGAGAGCCGAGAGCACCTGCTCCTGACCTGCCTGTGGGGAGCAGGGAGGCCTAGCACTTTGATGGAGGCTAGGTTGACAGATAGGGGAGGAGAGAGGGCTCAGCAGTGTGTCCACTGGCAGCCACAGCCAGCTGATGGTGGAACAGCTCAATGGAGCAAAGCTTCTGGACTCTAGAGAGGACAGGCAGGGTCTGTGGGCCCGGGAGGAGTGTTGGTTATCTGGCCAGCAGTGCTCTTCAAGACCAGGGCAGGGAAAGAAGGTCTGTCAAGGCCTGGAAGGGTCTGGGTCACACAGCCAACTCTCAGCTGCCTCTGGCCATCCTTTTCCTTATTGAGACATAACTGTGGTGGATCCTACAGTGTGACTGATTCCCCAGATGGCCTCGGCTCACTGGGGAGATGGGGAGACGCCTATCCTTTATTCCTGTGACAAGCCCACAATGGCAGCCCCCATAAGCCTCCAGCTATAGGAATTAATTCTACAAAATACATTGCCTGGGAAGCTCCAAGGTCACATGAGAGTGATGGCCTGTGTCTACCTTAGGAGTCAGGGCCAGGTCTCTGAAGGGCCAAAACCTAACCACTAGGGAACCACAGAGACATCACCACTCCACCAGCTACCTCATCCTGAGGGTGTCAATCAGTTGTTCTCATCAGGACTCTACTTGTAGGACTTTAGCAGGGTAAAGTCCTCTGCCCTGTATCCTCACAACAGGCTGCACCCACATTCAGTAGCTGCCACGGGGGGGTGGGGGAATCCCTAGCCTAGGGACTGGAGGGGCTACTTCAGGCAGGAGAGTGAAACTGGTAGCTATTGGCAGAACAGTACCCTCCAGGTCCCCATACTGGCCCACTTTTTGGCTAACAGGACACCCCAGCAAGCTCAAGCAATGGAAAGCAAGGAGTCTTCCTGGGCCATGAATAAATGAGCAGGCTGTTCCCAAGCTGCTGGCCTCAGCAGAGAATCCTGTGCTGTGAATAGGAGCAGTTCATTCCCAATCTTAACATGTAGAGGAACAATTCACTAATCAGCCAGGGATCAAAGAAAATACAGTGTGACTACTTGCTGTTGCCTGCATACACTGGAAGGGTCGGCAGAGAACTCACAGAGCCCCCTGCCATGGCCACAACCTCAGCTTTAGGCCACCTCTTAAAGCCACACGGGCATCAGGGACACAGAGGGAAGAGTAGGTATCTTGTTGCCACCTGCAGAGAAGTAAGCAGAGATGCCTTTGTGCCTTCCAAGGTGACCCTTCCCTTGTCACTTTCCAGAGGCATACAGTGTGTCTCCTTACCCCAGAAGCCACCCAGTACCCTTTCCTCGAGTGTGTGCAGAATTATGACATATTGGGATGCATCTTGAGAAATGAAATGGGCCCCCTTTGTGACTCCTCCACACTGCTGCTTGCTGACACCTTCCAGACCCTGCCCGCACCCATCTTCTGTCGGCTACATGGAAGGTTCAAAGGAGAGCTGGACTGGGAGCATGCTCTAGAAGGAGCAGGCAGGAGCTCTTTAGCCCTGGTGTTGTTTTCTGGCCCTTGGGGTTAGCACGTGATGATGGCAGGTTGTCCTGTTTGTTCTGGAGGTCTGAATGTGATTGCTCCATCCTGGCCAACCTACCATTGCCCCACCATCCAACTTCACACAGAGAAATTTGGACAGACCCAGGACCAAGGAAGAGGGCTTCTGCAGTGGTCCATTTTCTCACCAGTACTCTGGAGGAGCCATTTTTGTTTACTTGAAAAGTTGGAGCTACCTGATACAATGCCAGTTGTCCACAGATGTACTTCCTTGCCTTTCAGATAGTGAGAGTATCCCCCAGCCTGGTACATACTGGGTTTGGTCATGCCCTCTGAGAGAGCTGTGATGCTGCCCCTAGGAAAAAAAAATGTACATAGGACAGTGCTGTTCAGTTCGCAGACCATGGCAAGCATTTGCTGCCTATACTCTAGTGGCTGAGTGGCTGTATTCATCCCTTTAGGAAGGCCAGCCCCAGAGCTGAGTATCTTTCCCTGTTCCTACCTGGTTCCCTTACCCTCTAAGAAGAATCCCTGTGTACTGGGACCAGCGCTCTGTGATGGCCTAGCTGCCGCTGCCATCCCCACCAATTCTCTGTTTCTTTTTCCTCTTCTCCCTCCCCTTCCTCATGAACCCTGTCTTCCCAGAGCTAGGGTTCTCCCTTCTGTAACCCCCAATAGAGGACCTCTACAAGGTTCCTTGGCTGTCATCCTGCTGACCACCAGCTAGCTGTTCCCAGCAGGTGACTCAGAACTCAGTGCAATTTTTTAGGCACATGTCCTGAGGAGGGGTCAGCTGAAGTTGTCCTCTGAGCCTAGATGCTACCTGTTGCAGGCACTTATTTCATGAGTGCCCTGAGAATGAGCACCACCTGCCCCTGTTCTCATGGTGCCATCACCTGCATGTGGCTGAGACCACAGCTGCCACCGTTAATGTCACTGTTCTTGGCTGGTGGTAAAGTATAATTGTAAGAGAAAGTTAGGCCAGCCTTGGGGGAAATTCAAGCTGTGTGCAGAAAGAGCAGGCTTATTGGGAGAGATAGGGCTAGTTTAAGTGATGTCAGGTCATGCCATATTCTTGGGCGGAAAATTATCCACCATAAAGATGTCCACTCCTCCATGCACACCTGGAGATTTAGTGTAAGCACAGTTTGACACCCAAAGGGACTGACCAAAGGATTGTCACATTTATCTGTAACAGCTCAAGGCAAGATGGTCGGGAAATACTTAAAAGCAAAAGGTAGAGAGGAAAGTTTGTGATCCTATTTATTAAGATATGGCTCATAGTGGTGGAAACTCAAACAGCATGATGCTGATACAGAGGGTAGCTATGTAGCTGCATTAGAGCACAGTAATGGCCCCTGTTTCCTGCTCCTGTCTACTATATGACAAAACCACTGCCCCACAGAGTGAACAGCAGGCAGGGTTCGCCATTTTGTGTTTTGCATACAGTGGAAATCTGGGTCTGGCCGCCAAGGCAAAGTAAACTACTCAAAACTGGGCAAGTCAGTACACAACGGATGTGTGTTAGTCCTGTGGAGGGTTAACTTTCTAAGCAAGGGAGTGCTAAGAGCTTTAGGGGCTGGGGCATGACTCTGAGGTCGAGAGTGTTTATTGCCTTTGCAGAGGAACCAGGGTCAGTTCCCAGCATCCATATAGTTGCTCACAACTACTAACTTCAATTCCAGGGATTCTGTGCCTTCTTCTGGCCTCTGTGGGCTTTTGAACACACATGGTGCACATAAACTCACCCAATAAGAAATATGGGAGAGAAGCCTTGGTTCATAGAAGATGATGGTAGCACAGTCTAAGGGTCCTAAAGAACCTGGGGCATCCAGCCAACCTCAGTTATTAAGGAGTGCAGATCTCATCAGGGAGCCCCGTACTATGCTCATCTTAGTGCAAATAAAGAGCAAAGATGGAAAGGATGGAAGGTGGTACCTGCTGACCTCCAGAGCCCCAGCGCAGCAAAGCCGACCCTCGCAGAAAATGTACAGCAGGCTTCAGAACCCTAAAGGAGTCATGGCCTCTCCTTGCCACTTGGGAGGTGTTTACCCTAAAGAGACTGTCCAAATGAGTGAAGGCCACTGAGAGGGATGCTGTTGAGCCTGGACCCCCCCGCCCTCATCCTCCACCCAGATCAATCTCTCCGTGTCTGTTTATGAACAGACCATAGAGTTTCTCAATAAATTCATCTTACTAAATGTTGTCAGAGGTATAGCAGATTGTCAGTCTAGTCAAGAGTAACTGCACATGCCCTTGGAAGGCAGCGGCAAGGGGATTATAACAAATTAGAGGTCAGCATAGTCTACAAAGAGAAATTCCTAAAAGAACAGAGGGATACTTTCTGGAAAGATGGCCATGACTTTTTGACATTCAAGAGTAGAGGTTGGCCATGACTTCAGTGTCTCTCCACATAAAGGCTAGTTATATAAAAGTGTGGCCATTAGATAAAAAGGCACTTACTGACCTGTGCAACTGGGATACATGGCTGTGGTCAAATGTTTGGGGAATCAACAAATACACCCCACTAACGCTGAAAGGTGATTATGCAAAGCTGAGCAGGGCTAAGCACCAGACATTAGCATAAGACACTTGATTAAGGCAAGGGACTGGGTAAATGTTTTTAAATGTCATGAGTAGTGATACCACAGATGACAGACATCCTCCCATGTAGGCTGGTGTCAGCTAGAGCACAGCAGGTCAGCCACATTTGGTCACTATAGACCTTTCCAATTAGTTGATTCTTGATATATTTTCAAATGAACCATAAAAAATTACCTTTCGTTTTGTTTTTGATTTGGGGTAATATTCTTCTTCTTTGGTTTGGTTTTTTTTCGGTGGGGGGGTGAGGGTTGCTTTATTTTGACATGGAGTCTCACTGTAGCCCAGGATGGCTTTATACACACTTGCTACCATGCACCTGGCTGAAATTGCCATGTTTGTAGTTCAAAGGTGAATGGATTTCAGCAGTTTCATATGGTCAAACATTGTCTTAAATTCTTGCCCCTAAGCCCAAGAGTTGGTGAGAATTTGCTGTTTGCCTAGAGTAGGAGATAGATTCCTACCTCCAGGGTAGATACCTGGCATTCCTTGAGTGTCTGGTTCTGTCTCCACAGGCCCTGGTCCTTCACCAGCTGGGGCGCTACAGTCTAGCTGAGAAGATCCTCCGGGATGCAGTGCAGGTGAACTCTACAGCCCATGAGGTCTGGAATGGGCTGGGCGAGGTTCTTCAAGCTCAGGGCAACGATGCAGCAGCCACTGAGTGCTTCCTGACAGCCTTGGAGCTGGAGGCCAGCAGCCCTGCTGTACCCTTCACTGTCATCCCCCGGGTGCTCTAAGAGGGCCCCCCACCTCACCTGCCACATGGGCCCAGGATGCTCCGTCCAGACGGCCAGCGGCCATCTTATCACCCAGTGGGCAGCTCTGCAGTCCCGAGGCCCTGGGTGGATGTTTGACCACAATGGAATAACCACGCCAACCCTGAATCATCGCTCTCCCTTCGTGCATTCATTCTGGTTGTTTTTGCCAGATCCATGATCATTTTTTGAGTCTACTGATGTCATTCAAAACAGATTATGTGCCATATTCAGTTAGTTGTCACCTGGATTTTAAGTAAAATGATTATGGACTTAATCAGCAGATGTAGAGGAATATATTCCAGGTTAAGTTCAGTGGCAGAACAGATTGTTTTTATCAGTGCTGTACTGAAAACAGCCGCCCTGTCTCCATCCTCCCCGCCACCTCTCCTGCCCTCCCTTGGCCCAAAACCAAATGTGAATTTTCTGTTTCCCACCTCAGTTCTCGTCCATGCCAGGGCACCAGCTGACAACTCCTCGGCTCTATTGTCAACAACTGTACCTTGTGGTGATTACTGTTCCTCCTACTGTCCTAGAGCAAAGCCTGAGTCTAAGAATATTTATATTTTACCAATATATGGCTGTTACAAGAGAAGGAAATATGAGTTATTTAAGTTTAACTTTTTTATGTGAATTCAGAGTTTATTTATCGATGGAAATATGTACAAAGAAGCTTCAAATGGAATATTTACCGACATTCCTTATACATGACAGACACTTGGCTAAACAGGAAGATGATGTTAATAAAAAAAAATGATTTTTAATGGACCCTGGCTTTTGTCTTTCACAAAGCTGGCAGGCCAGAGACCAGCTGTTGGCTCATCTGTAGTACATAAAGCTCTTCCATTCTGGGGCTGGCTCTGAACAGTCTGCCTGTGCCCAGGGAGGTCCTCCAGCAGCTGTAGAGACTAGCTTCAGGCCTGGGCTGGCTCCTCGCTTCAAGTCTGAGCTGGGGGAGCTCTTTCCACCTTCCCGGCCTCTAGCTCCTCATTTACATCCATCTATGTATAGAGGCCCCAGAGGCCCTGGGCTATTTAGCCTGTTTTCTGACCTGCTATGCCTTTCTCAACTAAGGGCATTTATTTGCTCGCTCACTCATTCATGGATGAGGAGACATGGAAAGGTCAAGCTACTCACACAGGAAACTACCTGACCAAAAAACCGATGTTGAGATGCAAGCCTGAGTCTTTACCTTTGCCGGATGTCAAGGTCTGCTCTGGGGACAGAGCGTGGGGACTGGGCCATGTATGAGAAACCCTCACACCAGTAATACTGACTATGACAAGTCCTGAGGAAAAGCAGAAATGTAGACATGGTGAAGGGTGCCAATAAAGCAAGGTCATGGGCATAGGGAGGGGCCATACTGCCATCCCAGAGAAGGTAGTCAGGGATTCTTTTCTCAGAAAACAGCATATGCTGGGACAAGCCAGGTGGATCCATGAGGAAGGGGCACCCCACCCCACCCCACCCCCCTGCAAGAAAGAAATCAGAATAGCTGAAGCAAAAGCCAGAGCCCAGAGAACATTCAGCCATCAGAGCCTCCTGCACAGCCACACTAGGCTGGAGTGGGTGACACACTGACTGAAGGCCTCCTAAGAGGAGCCAGCCATGTGGCCTACCACCTCTTTGATGCCTTTCCAACATCCACTGCTTTCTAGATCTCAACCAGCTTCATTCCTGCCCCTCCTCCATCAGCCTCTAAGTCCAGGATGGAGGTTGGTTGGTGGGGGTAGGGAGGATTAACCATCTTGTAGAATGTCAGAGACACACTAGGACCCTGTGTCAGGTGACAATGGCCTCTTGTGTAACTATCCTACCTCTCGCTGCACCTCTGCTTCCCAGTCCTTTTCTGGCTCTTCTGCCTGCTCCAATGGTGCCCATATACTTGACTCCAATCCTTTCTGGGGATACCAGCAGTTGACAGTATGCATGGGGCCTCAGAGACTGAACACACCCACACACACACACATGTACATGCACACACATGCATGCACACGTACACACGCATGCACACACACGCTCACACACATATACACACATGTACACGCACACACATGCACACACCCATGAATGCATATACATACACGTACACACGCATGCACACACACACGCTCACACACATGCATATACACGTACACACACATGAATGCATGTACATACACATACATGCACACACAATGCATGCACACACATACATGTGCGTGTACATTCACATACACACACACACACAGAGGAGCCAGCCCCTCCCCACTGCCTCTGTTCTTGCCAGTTTTCTATCCCACTGGTTACTCGTTTCCTGCTATTCCCACTCACACGTCACTACCTCCGGATGGAACCAGGAAAAGGACATCCTGCAGACGTGTCATGCAGATGTTGGAGTTTCCAGAAAGCCAGGCTGTGGTACCCTCTGCAGAGTCTTGCCCTAGGAGACCCCCACCAGCTCCTCACCTCCCTGGTGATCCTGAGTCTCTCCCTCTCAGGACTTACTGCCAAATGGGGACAGTTGCCCCTCCCCAGCCTGCTTCTGGGTTAAGTCAGCGGGCAGCTATCATTGTTGTGGGTACCAGGCAGGGAACACCAAGGATTCAGTTATTTCACGGGGCTGCCATCCAGACCTTCAGGGCTAGGCCTGAGAGATGGACTCCTGGACACAGGCCCCAATTCAGATTGGAGACCAGAGCTAGCAAGAAACATGGTGGGCACTTTCTGAGGTCTACTTTCTACCAGGAGCCTCAGCTAGCCATCTGGCTGTCTACAGTATACCGTGGTTCCCCATTCCTAATCTGCCATTTGGCCCCAAACATTCCCTGAGAACAGTAGGGTGTTCTAGTGACCACTGGGCAGTGGGTCACACAGACCTGACTGGAATCCCAGCTGTGACTACTTACATCACCTCTAATGGAGAGACCTTCACCTTCATCTCTAGTCTCTAAGATGGAGGCAGTGATTTCCCCTCAGGACTGCTGGGCATATTCACAGAGAATAGTCCCCACACAGCATGCTTTCCAGCCCAAGTCCTGTCAAGAGCTTCCTCCTTTGTACAAGGCTGAAGGTGAGTGTCATCTGGGATATGCCAAAGGCTCCTCCTTTCTCTGCTACACACCTGGATTTAGATGTGGAAGGCCAAATAGAAGTGTTCCTCATGGAGACAGACTGTGGTGAGGGACAGGAAGAAAAGGTATAGGATGTGTTTGGCACAGAACCCAGCCTATTCTGTCCACCAGTCTCAAACCTTGTTGGCTTTCTTGGCTCCAGAGAGCATGTTTGAGCCCTGGGTTCTGCTGAGATCTGGTGAGTGACCTGAGACCTGTACCACAGCTACCTGAGGCAGAGCCCTGAAAGCCATATTGTGTCATCTGGACTGGGATTTTCACCCAGGTGTAGCCTTCAGCTCTGAGGAGCCTTAGGTGAATCACTGGGTCTCTCAGAGTCTCAGTTTCTTCATTTGAGGAGAACAGATTTCTGCTAGGATTCAGAATGGATGCCAAACACAAGCATGTGACTGGCCTCTCAGAACACTCTCCTACATAGGTGCCTATTGTACAGTTACCTGCCTGCCCACGAGCTGAGCCTGGCACACACACACCTGTACCCACACAGCTCCACAAGCCAAGAGAGGAGAATCCAAGGCAGGTCTCAGCCTCACCCCCACTCTGCTGACTCTCAGCTGCACCCTAGAACATACAGCTGCCTGAAGATGGAGTTCTCCAAGTCTCCTGGCATGAAACCCATCTAAGTGACAGTGAGGCCTTCTTTGTTCAGTCTCTGCACCTGGAGCATCCTGTATGACAGACCCAGAGGCCTGGACGAGGGAGCAGGGTGTCTGAGCTGGGGGATTGGAAAGCAAACAGCAAACCAGGGCATGAATAGATGACTACAAGACAGAGCTTCCAGGAGAGAGCTCAGGACTAGGTGGAAGAGCTTTGACATGAGGTAGTCAGGGTTAACAAGGCAGTGCCCATCACAGACAAGTCTGAGGCTCTCTGCTTTCCAAAGAGATTGTGAGCTTGTGACCAAGAGGCTAGATGTCTGCACAAGAAAGACCCACCCATATTCAAATTGGCAGGGAGGACCCCACCTTGGAAAAATCGTCAAGCTTCCCTAGATGAAAAGACACAGGCAACCTGGAATCCCTCTAGTGTCTTGATAGATGGTCGTCCAGACGTAACTAATTTCAACCTTACCACTAAAAACTTCTCTGGTAAGATGCCCCAGTGCAGGGCTGATGACCTGTGTCTGATCCCCCAGGATCCATAGAGGAAGGAGAGATTCATCACCCCCAAGTCGTCCACATGCACACTTTGGCACACGGGCCCATGCAAACAAATAAGCAGGTAAGTTGATAGATAAATAAATATATGTGATTTTTTTAAAAAGATAAAGGTAAAAAAAAAACATGAGCAGAGATCAGAACCAGTGAGATTTCCACCAGTGTTTTCAAGTTCCCTGGCGCTCAACTTTTAGAGAGATTTTACAAATGTTAGCTCATTTTTTAGAATCTCCCTTATGTCTGTCTGCTCCCATCTATAGGGAGTAGACAGACTCCTGAATGGAGATGAAGCTGACCATGGCTTAAGCAGAGGATCTCCCCAGGTCCCTGGTGTTCAAAGACCTCAAAAGCACGGCACTATGGGAGGGAGGGACGTACTCGAGGAAGGCCTTAGGTCATTAGTGATGTGCCTAGTTGCTCCATAGTTGGACTCACTGTTGTGATCACTGTCTCCACTGGACCTGCGCCAATTCAGGCACCATGTCCATGAACCACCAAAACTGAGTAAAATAAACCTCTTCTGTTACTGTTTGCCTCCAGAGTCTCCCTATGGTCCCTCTGAGCTGAGTGATACATTTGCCTGCCTCTCTCTCTCTCTCTTTAGTGGTGAGGTTTCTCTTTTATTATAAAATATATGCCACCATATCTGTCCTCTTGCTGCTGTAATGAAATGCTTATTTGAGAAAGGCTGAAGTAGGTTCTATGGGGCAAACACCAAGGCCAAGATGTGTTCCATCTGAGTGTCACAGGGGACCAGCCATTCCTTAGATTGTCCCAGTTCTCCAGGCTATGCTCATCTCACAGCCCTTCCCATCTCCAAAGCCAGAAGCAGAATGGCTCCCGCATTGGCAAGATGGTTCGCCTGCTACTGTCTTTCACATATAACAATCCGAGTTTCCATTGGACTGTCTCCCATCTCAAGGTCCTTCTTTGCGGCCTATCTGCAGAGTCTCTGTCATCACATGTGGTCTCTGCATGCCCCATGTCCAGTACCACAAACTCACAGGATAAGGACCTCTAGAGATGCAGAAGCAATGGGATGTATATGCAGATAGTATATAGAGATTTGCTAGGATGGCTTACACAGCAGGAGCTGGGTACCCCAACAGTAGCCTCGGCGTGGTTGGGTGACTGAGAACCAGCTGTTGTTTGGATACGTACTGGAAGTCAGGTACTAGAAGCCTAGGAGATTCCTGGAGAGTCAGCGGTCTCCAGTCTACTTGGGAAAGTATGCATATAGGAGTAAGCATTTTCAAGAACACAGAATCATACTGCATAGAACACTTTACAGACCTTCTTGCTGGATATTCCTTTATCATTAAAACTCTATGGGCAGTATGTAGACAACATAATCTTCCATCAGAGGAACACTGTCAGTTAATTAGACCCAAATAAGTATCACCAATTAAGTCATTTCACACTGTGGTTACTACAAGTGATGGGGCAATTTATGCTTACTGCTCACTTCTTCACGTAGCAGGTACCATTCTGAATGTTCTACATGTATCAATTCATCCACACCACAACTGTATCATCAGCCATTTGTCATCATGACAAGCATCTGAGACAAACTACAGAAAAGGTTTCGGAGGTTTGAGTCACATTCTTGGACAGTTGGGTCCATTGTTTCTGGGCCATAGCATGATGAAAGGGCATAGAGGGGAGTGACCTGACTCACAGCAGCCAGAAGGTGGGAGGGGGAGGGAAGGCGAGGGAGGGAGGGGGAGAGAGGGAGGCTGTACCAAGGATCTTCCTTCTCTTGGAGTGGATCCTCCAGCCCCAGCTGTTGGAGGAGGCAGCCCACACTCACTCGATCTTTCTCAAGCATTGGTTCCTTTGCTTGTTGCTGCAGCCAACAGCTGACCGAAGGGCCCTAAGGAAGGAAGGCACAGCTGCAGGAACCAGAGGCAGGAAGGAGAGGAAGGACACTGCCACACCCACATTGGCCCCCAGTCTAGAAACGGGGAAACTCCTTTTCCTTCAGCCCACAGGATGGTGCATCCACATTCAGGATAGGTCTCCCCACTTTAACTAGCCCGATCTAGAAAATTATTTACAGAGCTGCCCAGAACTTTTATGGCAATCCTAAGCCCCTTCCAGCCGAGAAGACAAACCATCAAATTCCCTTCGTTAATTTTCATACCCAGGAATGTGCTTCACGGGCCTTTCTCAATCCAATCAAGTTAACGATGGAGACAAACCATCAGAGCCATGTGGTTGTGGGGGATACTGCTCTTACAGACCCTGGTGGAAAGAGAAGGCCTCTTCAGAGATGACAGGCTAAGTGTTCCTATGCAAGATTCAAGCCCAAGTTTTCTGACTCCAGAACCTTGACTTCTGGTCGGTCACTCACGGACACGCTCTTCCCAGCACTTCGGGATTCCATGTTTCTAGTTTGCGTATTTACTGACGTCTTGGTGTTTTCCTCTGATCCTCTTGCTTAGTTTCTGCAGCTCTACACTATCTGCAAACCAACCAGAGCTAAGCTGATTGGTTTGGAACCGTTGGATTCCAGCAACAGTGTAGGCTCCTCCTTCACAAGCTAACCATGCCAGGAGGTCTCCCAGAGAATGCGAAGTGGAGATAGATCACCTCAGTTAGCAAGAAATGCCGGGGAAGCCACATGGTCCTACCAGGGCAGGGCTCTGGCTCCCTGGTATTCAAGACCCTGCCAAGCACTCACGTGAAAGGCCTAGATGTTGATAGAACAGGATTCTAATGGTAACAAAGTCTTCAAAGGTATCTACTCCCCTAAGATGCCCCTGAAGAGCCATTTTACTGTCTTGGTGACCATTCATGCTGCTATTACAAAATGCCACTGGCACATGTTCCCATGTCATGTAGAAGGATCATAAATGTATTGGCTCCAGCTGTAGAAGTTGTAAAATCCAAGAAAGGGTGGGTGTAATCTGAAGAAAACCTTCAAGCTGTCCCATCCCTTGATGGAGGAGCAGGTAGAGAAGACAGAAAGAGATGATTCAGTTTATCCTGTGACACCCAACCCCACGCACCAGCATTAACTCATGCGTGAGGGTGGAGTGTCCACAGAGGATCATCTTTTAAAAGACTGCTCTCATGAAACTAGATTTCTTTCTTTTTATTTATTAACTTGCTGGTTTTTCAAGACGGGTTCTCTGTGTAGCCTTGGCTGTTCTGGAGCTCTCTCTGTAGACCAGGCTGATCTCAACTCACAGATCTGCCTTCCTCTGCCTCCCAAGTGCTAGGATTAAAGGTGTGCACCACCACCACCCATAAGGACTAAATTTCTCACACATATATTTGGAGGGTATGTTCAGCCACAGCACTCCCAAATTATACACCCTTAACACCCTTAATTCAATGCACTTATTGACATAAAGCAATTCATGCTAACTTCACACACTTATTCACACAAAGCACATCCTTAACCCTTTGAGCCAGATGTAGTAACTAGACTGTTTAATAAATGCCTCTCTCCCACAGACTTCTGAGTAGAAACTTCCAGATGCAAGTAACCAGATTTGGAGTATGTATTACTCACCAGCATTTCTTATATGTCACCTGACCTCTCCAGGTGCACAGCAGGATGGATCCGCATGTGTACTGCAATGCCCTTCCAAAGGATCTCTATAGGAATTAAATGCAATATAAAAGGTAACTCTGCACCCTTTCCATGGGAACCCTGAGGCTCAGAGCCATGAAGTAAGTCCTAGAACAGAATCCACCTGATCCTGTAACCCATCCATAACCTCCCTGTGGAATCGGACAAAAACTATCAGCAATAACTATGTGATAAAATGCCCAACACCGCTGGTCATGAAGAGAAAGCAAATCCAAGCCACAGTATAATGGCACCTCATCCCACCAGGATATCTATT
Organism: Phyllotis vaccarum; assembly: GCA_033318265.1. Taxonomy (NCBI): domain Eukaryota; kingdom Metazoa; phylum Chordata; class Mammalia; order Rodentia; family Cricetidae; genus Phyllotis; species Phyllotis vaccarum. The sequence goes on from JARWLC010000006.1 coordinate 49,474,217, forward strand.
TTAAAATACGGGATGGGCTTGGAGAGATGGTTCAGTGACTAAAGGTCCATGTTGCCAAGACTGATAATCTAAGATGCCTGAGATCAATTCCTAGAACCCTCATGGTAGAGGGAGAGACCCAGCTCCCACAAATTGTTTCTGACCTCCGCATGTATGCTGTGGCCAATGGGCACATACAAACACATACACATAAATAAAGATAAATAATTTTTAAATTAAAAAGAAAAGATAGAGAGCAGCATGTATTAGTGAAACCATGTCCTATAAAATTGGATCCCTTACTCATTGCTCCTGGAGATGTGAAATAGTACAACCATTTGGAAAACAGTTGGGTGATTTGTTAAAAACTCAAACCCAGGGACCCAAGAATTCCTTTACCATTTACACCACAAGAAAAGAAATATATGTCCATCCAGGGCCTGGATCTCTAACACTCTGTGTATAACATCCCCAAATAATAACACTGCAGATGACTCCCGGCAGATAACCAGCGGTGCTGTGACTTTGGAATGAGATGGCACTTGGTAGTAAAAGGGATGAGTAGATGCAAAGAAATGACTGAATCTCAAAATGATGACGTCAGTTAGAGAAGCCAGACAGTGAGAGCTTGTGACCCCATTGATTCAAGACTCTGGGAACTGTGAGCTAACCTACCAACACCGAGAGAATACCCAGGTTGATCTGGGGCAGTGAGGCAGTTGAGAAAGAAGAAAAAGGTGTAGCCAGAAGTTTCTGGCCTGGCCTAGCCCCAAGGTCTGGACCCACCTGAAGCTGTTTAGTTTCAAATCATCACACAGAGGCTTATATTAATTACAAACTGTTGGCCTATGGCTCAAGTTCATTACCAGCAAGCTCTTACAACTTAACTCACCCCATTCTTATTAATCTGTGCATTGCCACATAGCTCTGTAGCTTTGCCTGTGTTTCATACATCCTGCCTTCTTGGCGGCAACCTGCAGTGTCTCTCTGGACTCCTCCTGCCTCCAAGTTGCCTTGCCATAGGCCAAAACAGCTTCTTTATTAACCAATGGTAAGAAAACATATTCACAGCAATACAAAAAGACATCTCACATCAGAAAGGAGACTGGGGGTGATGGGTATGTTGATTGTCTTCATCATAATGATAACTTCATAGCGGTAGACATATGTCAACACATGTTATACTGGGCACTGCAAATACATACAGCTTATTTGACGTCAGTTATACCTTTAAAAGTTACATTATAAGATTTATTCTTAATTTTGCGTATACATATCTCTGTGTAGGTATGTGCATGTGAGTGCAGGTGCCCTCAGAGGCCAGAAGAGGGCGCAAGTCCTCTGAAGCTGGAATTACTGATCTTGAGCCATGTGATGTGGGTGGTGGGAATCAAACTTTAGTTCTCTCAGAAAACAGTAAGTGCTCCTAATCATTTGAGTTATCTCAGGCCCTGAAATTATATTTAAAAAAAAAAATAAGGATCTGACACAGAAATAGAGGTACAGACAGACAGTTCTCCAAACCTCCTCCACCTGAAATATGGGCTGATCCTTACATACCTTGTATCCCCAGGAGCCCAGGCCCAGGAGTGGGGACTTCTGTGAGCCTTGCCTCTGGCCAGATTGCCGGGCTCCTATGGGGTCAGATCTATGTGAAACTCCTCCAACAGACACAGCCCATTTGGGGGAGGGTGTGGGAATCTCCCATTTTCCTTCTCCAAAAAGAAAACACATGATGCCACATGCACTTGGGATTTTCAACACAATTGACTAAAAATAGCCTGGGACGGCACAGCCTGATTCCTTTTTAGGAAGGGTTTCCAGCAGCCCCACCTGTCCTGGAAGCCAGCTCAGGAAATAGAGGCTCAACAGGATGGTGCTTGGGTCAGGGACCTACGATGAAGCCATGGGGACACTTTGCTGCCTCTGGTCACCTTGGTCTCCCAGCTTCCTGAAAGCCAGACTTCTGGAATCCCAAGGTGGCATGGGCAGCAGCCTCCCCATCCTTGAATCTCACTGGTCCTGTGCTTTGCTGCCTGACAGAGTGCCCTGTGCCATTTCTCACTGCTTCAATTTCCTCTTCTGGAAAGGAGTCTCTAGTCCCTTGTCCTGTTGTCCCCAGAGCTGGCACCATGCCAGTTGGGTGGAAGAGATGGGCAGCATGTGTGTAAATATGTAAAGGGAAGCATCCGTGGGAGGATCATGGAAGTTACTGGTGATGGATAAAAAGGACATTTCTAATGAAGGGTTGGGGACCACTTACCTACAGCCAAGCTTCTGGCCTTTCCAGGCAAACACTGGTGTCCACAACACATCAGCACCATTCTGCCAGCCTGAGGTACAAGACCTAGAAGACAAGATAAATGGCCTGCTCCTTTGCCGGTGCCTCTGCAGATACGCCCAGGTCCTATGGAGTATACCATATTGGGGTAGCAAAGGCCAGACCTTGCCACATGACTTCCATTTTCTCTAGGAAAAATAGTAGGTTCTGATCTAAGCAGAGGTCCTACCAGCCCAGAGAGAAGACCTTTGTTGTTTCAGTGACCTTCCAGCCACCAAATCACCCTGGCAGAGGCCTGGACAGGGATACTTGTGGGTGAATTAAAGTATCTTTTCTGGGCTCCTTTAGTATACCTGCTGTTCTTCCGATCCTGAAGGCCCAGTTTTAATATCTAGAGACCATGGGCCAGAAGAGAGAAATTACAACAACCTAAATTTCAAAATGACTCAGAACCTCTAAATTCTCAAAAATCTGACCCCAGCTACCTGCCCTGACTCTTGCTCTCTAGCCTCCAACTCAAGCAGCTAGCTGGAGTCCTTTACCCCTTAAGGGGACCAGGAAAGAAAAACTGGCCTTCTGGTCTTGGATTTTTGGTTTGGAAGAGATGTGGAAACACCTACAAGAGTGACCTTGTGCCTATCATCACAAAAAAATATCTTCCCATTATTACGGCCATCTCACTCGAGTCAGAGACACTAAGGTAAGTGGCATGGCTTGCCTGAGGCCTGTGACTGAGATGTACAAGTGGAGAGATGCCCAATCTCTTCAGTCCAACAGCCTGAGCCTTTCTTCAAAAGTTACTATTGCAGGTGATGGAGAAATAGTTCAGTCAATGAAGCTCTTCATGAGTTCAATCCCTAAAACTAGATGTGGTGGCACATGTCTGTGTAGATGAAAGTTTCTTGGTCCCACCTAGCCCCTTGGTCCAGATAAATCTCTCTAACCCAAGGTCCCATGGCTGCTTATAAAATAATTGCTCAGAGGCTTATATTAATTACAAACTATTTGGTCTATGGCTCAGGATGTTACTTGCATCTTAAATTAACTCATTTATATTAATCTGTATATTACCATGTGGCCGGTGGCTTTCTAGTACTTTCACATCTTGCTTCCTGAATGTCTGGATTGCACCTGCTAGACTCTGCCCTTCTTCTCCTGTTTCTGTTTGGATTTTCCACCTGGCTGTAAGCTGTCTTATCATAGGCCAAACACAGCTTCTTTATTAACCAGTGGTAGTGACACATATTCACAGCATACAGAAAGACATTCCAATCATGTTTGTAACCCCAGATCTGGAGAGACCAAAGCAGTAGGACTTCTGGACTCACTGGCCCACCAGACTGGCCTCAGGCCCAGTGTAGGACTCTGTCTCAAAAACTAAGATGGATGGCCCCTGAAGGTCAATGCCCAAGGTTGACCTCTAGCCTCTACCTGTAGGACACACACATGAATATACATGCACACATACAGACACATGTACAAAAATAGTTTCCAACACCTTTGGTCTCAGCACTCAGGAGGCAGAGACAGGCAGATCTCTGTGAGTTCAAGGCCAGCCTGGTCTACAAAGCGAGTTCTAGGACAACCAGGACTACAGTGAGACCCTGTCTCAAAAAGAACAGAGAGAAATGGGTACAGGGCATAAGGATCCCAACCTTGACAAACAGTAAAGAGCTTAACACAGCTGAGAAGACCGTAGTTTTGGGAAGGCCCAGAGACTTTGCCAGGGTGACATGGCTGGTGAGGTGCACAATGAACCTCGAATCAAGACATCCCAGCACTTGGGAGGCAGAGACAGCCAGATCTCTATGAGTTCAAGGCCAACCTCGTCTACAGAGCGAGTTCCAGGACAGCCACATTCAGGTGTCACAGGGAAACCCTGTACTATAAAACAAAACAAAAGACCCATCTCCTACACTGCTTCCCTGAAAGTCTCTGGAAAAGAGAACACAGCTTTCTTTGCTGGTGATGTTCCTGAGTTACACTAACCTAGGCCTAGTCTGTAGGCTGGTGTGCACACACACACACACACACACACCAGCTCCATGTACTCCCCCATTGGAGCAGAAAGGGTGGGGGTTGAGCTGACTCCCTAGCACTACAATGTCCCACCTCCTCTCAGTTGCCAGTCCTCCTGCCATGGGCTGTTGTTGCCTTAGCAACCAACACAGGCTTAAAGCCTGAAGCAAAGGCCTAGCGTCTACATTGTGGTGCCCACGCTGAGTGGGCTTTCTGGTGATAGCTGGTGTCACTGAGGGTGATATAGAGCCGGCTGTGGCTTAAATAAGGACAGGAGGCAGGGTCTTGCTCTGCCCTGCTCTGCCTCACCTCCCAAGAATTCCAGCCCAGTGGGGAAAGGGTGGTGGGACGGGCTGAGGGAGAGAGGAGACCAGCAGTCCATGGTACAGACAGGGCATCCCAGGCCTGTGGTCTCCACCATGCCCAATCAGAACCAAGTATCTTGAGCAATAATTCCTTTTTGTGGTGACCCCCCAACCATAAAACTACTTTGTCATACTTCATAACTCTATTTTTGCTACTGTTATGAATCGAAATATAAATATGTTTTCTGATGGTCTTAGGCAGCCCTTGTGAAAGGGCCATTTGTCTCCTAAAGGGGTCATGACCCACAGGTTGAGAACCACTGGTCTAGAGGCAGCTGCCCCAGCCACTACTATATGGCCTCCAGACTATGGCCTCTCCTCTCACAACCTGAGGTCTGACCAGCTTTAGGTCATAGTGTCTTTCAAATCATCTCTATGGGTTCCTGCGTCATGAATATCCATCCCCACATGTTCTCTGTGAATACCAGTTTCACCTGGGCTTTTAGCCAGCAGGCCCTGTGTTAATATGATACTGACCCAAGCTGCCATTCTACTAAATGCCATGCCCACTGAACACCTGCCCCTGTGCCAAGCACAACACAGAACTCAGCAGGCAGTGCTCTTGTGCCCTTTCCCACCAGGCCCAAAGGTGTGGGGAAGTGGACAAAGGACTCTGCCAGCCTCTCCCATCAACACAGAGTCGCACACCCTGTGTTTCTGTTCTAGATTCAATGGGGATCTTGCATGCGACCTTGGATCTGCAAATACCACCTCTGGTTCCACCAGACTCAGCTGTGACTGAGGGAAAATAAAGCTTCATTCACTGTAAAAATCTAGTCAGATCATGATGAAAGTCTCTGCCCACCCCCAGGCCATGCCTGAAGAAAACATTGCATGTATGCATAGCAGGCACACAGCCAGGACCTTTGGACTCGAGTCCCCCCACTGTCTCAAATGGGTCCAGTGCCCAAAGAGGTTCCCACTTGGAATCTCAGATTCCTCAGCTAGACAATGAAGCGGGGCCTTTTGACAATATTGTAACTTTGGGCCAGCTAGGGGACCAGCACAGGGAGCCACAGAGGACTCAGTAAGAGCCTCAGTTTCTCTGTGTTCCCATCCAGTCTCTGCTGAGTCTGTCTTACAGAGTGATGGTGGTACCTCTCCCACATTGGTTAGCTATGGAACACATCAGGGGCTCCATCTGTGGAACCCATTCCAGGAAGGTTATGGTCCCCTGAGGGGCTGGGTGCTTCTCCAGACCTCAGCAGGCATAGATCAAGCTCTGCACTGTGCCAATCAGCCTTCAGACTATCTCTAAACCACTCCTCCCAGCACTTCAGCTCCTGCCCCCATTCCCACTCTCCCTGTGCTCCTGGGAAAGTTAGAGCCTGGAGGGTTAGTGTTCCGCTTTCTCCAGCCAGAGGGATATTTTCCCCTCTTCCCTGACTGCTCTTGGTTTTAATGACTTTTTGGCTCAGAGCCCAGGCTGGATCAAAGCCTCCCTGGAGAAGGATGTTAGGCCAAGATAGTGGGTTTTCTGGGAACAGACGAGGAGATTGTGAAGGTGAGTGAAGCCTGTAGCTAGAGTTGGGGCTGCCTCACACTACAGGTGGGGAGGTGGATTCGAGGATGAGGTTAAAGGGGAAAAAAGTCCTTCAGGGTAAGACTAGCATGATGGCCAGCACTGACCAACGAGGAGCCAAAGTCTCAGGTCCAGCTGACCCTGTCCTCAGGGAAGCCAGGAGGCTCAGCTGTGACAGGAAAGAGGGTGAGGAGAGCAGGGCAAACCCTAGGAGCCTCGAACTTCCTTCACCTGCCTTCCTGATCTGTAGGTACCAGCCCAACTCCCTGGGTGAGCCCAGCTGGAGAAGCCTAGAGGACGCTGCATGACTTGATGGGCATTGATTGTCGGGCCTCAGGAAAAGGAAGCTGTTGGGAGGAGCAGCTGAATCACCCTGGAAGATGCTGGGAGGGGAAAGAGTCTGGATCCCCCAAAACATACCCACCAACGGTGGGCTTAACAGCTGGGCAGGTCAAGCCAGGCTGGCTGCTGGAAGGAGGAGGCAGGTGCTGCTGGTGTTTTGCAAAAGGTAGCCCTGGGGAGAATTGGGCTCTAGGGAATCAGCAGTGTGCAGGTGTGGCCTGTAGAGCTGTAAGTCTGAGAGCCTGGGATGCACAAAGTACCTCCATTCTTCCAGGGCCAATGATAGGCACCCTCAAAACATAGTCTCTAAGGTCTGTCTACACATTAGCTGGAATAACTGTGCACACACCTTTACACATGTACACACATATCAGGTGCACTCTTGCTCACATACATGTATTCACACATGCATACGTGCACACGTGCATAATGTGGGAATGCCTTTCTGTATGCTGTGAATATCAATCTTTAAATAAAGGAGATGTTTTGGGCCATGACAGGCACCATAGAAGAAGTAGGAGGAGAAATCAGAGCATAGGTAGGAGAAGCAGGGCAGAGTCAGGCAGACCGAGCTGAAGCCGCCAAAGGAGCAACATGTAAGGAACACAGGTGAGCCATGAGCCACGTGGCAGACAGTTTAATAGAAATGGGTTGATTTAAGATGTAAGAGCTAGCTAGCAATGTGCCTGAGCCATAGGCCAAACAGCATAAAGTTAATATAAGCATCTGAGTCATTTCTGGGGGCCTGAGCATCAGCAGCGGGTGGCTGGCGCACGGGTCTGTGGGTCTGGGCTTCTGGCCGCCCGGGATCAAGAAACCGCACTACTACACATGCAAGTACCCAATACACAGATCTGCACATATACCTATATGTGTACCTCTGCATAAGTGTACACTCCTTGCACACAGGCTACTGCATATGGTCTACATATACTGCACATGTGCCCTTGCATATACACCCTCACCTTTGCATACACATACCTCTGTGTACACACAGGCCCTTGCATGTACACATCCTGCACGCTCATATATAAAATCCTGCATATACAGACACACTCTTGCATGTGCACCTTTGCATACACATGCACACCCCTTCACATGGGCCCCTGTATACATACCTTTGCACACATATGCACAGATCTGCCTGTGTACTATGTGAACATGTTGTACAAGCATGCATTCAACTATGCACACTCATGCACACATGCAGCCCTCCAACATACAGATTCTATATGAGGTCACAAGGTTTTTTGGAATTTCCAAAGGATTCTCTAAATCTCAGTTGCTCCATATGGAGCCAGAGTCTCACCTCCACCTCTGAGTTATGAGGCCCAGGGTGCTTACTCACAACTTTGCCATCATTCTTGGCATACAGTTAAGGAAGCCGCTTTTCACCAAGGCAAAGGGAGTAGCCCACTTATCTGAGCCAAGTGACACTCCCTGCCAGAGGTCGCAAATCCACATTTACTCACCTGACTAAGTGACTTAACCCACACATGATGGTGGCAGCAACCACTGTTTCCTGGAGACCCACTGTGTGCTAGGCACTGCTCCAGGTACTCACAGTGAGCACATGAATCCCGGTGCTTCTCTGGCGTACAAGTAACAGTCTCCAATTAATCCACAAAGAGAGCACAATTATCCATTTAGCAAACCCTGGGCATAGGCAGTCTCAGGATAATGTGAAAGATTGGCACAGTCGCTGAGGACCCTTTTTTTTTTTCTCTGCCCATCATCTTCAGGGCCAAGCTGGAGCCACACCAGATGATATGTCTGCATTCCATCATAAGCACAGAGTATGGCAACCCTAAGAAAACTCTCTTGCAAGATTTTTCTTCTTCACAGAGAAGCAGAACCTCCTTTTGGATCTCCCACCCCCATAGACTTCCCCTTATATTCCATTGCCTGAAATGATGCCAATGGCTTCCCCTAGCTGCAAAGGAGTCTGGCATCAAAGAAGGCCACTGACTGGACAGACACAAACTGGCAACAATGAAAATCTGTCTCCCACAGCGTTGAGTAAAATCCAATTTTGCAGACTAGGGGATGGAAAAGCAATGGGTTTCAAAATGTCTACCACATTGGTTCCTCGGCGCCATCTTCCATTCTTCTTCTAGGGGGCAGTCTTTAGGCTGGGGACACAGAAGGCAGGGGAATGTAAACCCAGTGCAGGTGGGCCTCTAAAAGGAGAATAGCTCTCTGGAAGCAGCAGCTGCTCTCCTTGTCTGTACCCATCTCAAGAACATAAAAGTTGGTCATACTGTCACCGTCCCCCAGACCTAGACACTTAGTACTACAGTCCTCAGCCTTCAGTGGCGCTGTGACATACCTGGTGGCTGCATTCCCACTGTCCTCTTCCTGACCCTCATGAGCCAGCCTTCTGTACGAACCAGCTGCCAGGACAGAGACGGCAGAAGGGCATGAGCCCCATTCCTGGGATCTCACAGGGCCAGTAGGAGCCCTTCACAGGCCACATCAGCAGGAATTCATGTGGGAAATGCCTCTGTTGAGAATGCCCTAGTGGCAATTTTTTCTAGAATAAAACATAAAATGTTTTAAGTTACATAAGCCAGACTAAAGGCAACTTGCTGGCCCTGGATGTGGAGCTTGCTTGTTTGGGTCCAGCATCTCCTCTCTAGGAACAAATGACAATCTTTCCTTCTGGAGAAATGTCTCTTCTGTGGTGTGATTGGAAAACCCACTGGAGTCGGCCAGCACCCAAGATGGGAGTCTGCACATGGCCCTTCTGAGATATACAAGTTTGGACCCCTTGACTCTGAAGATGCCTGGCACTCCCTGGGTCTTTGCATGGACAGCCCCTGCCAGGTAGCTCCAGTTTAAACTGGCCTCCAGGCAGCTCTTCACCACATGAGTCATCTGCTACCTCAAATGACTTCTACCTCAGGCTTGGCCCTGAAAAGGGCATAGTGGTCCTCCCTGAGCATGAGAGGCAGGTCCACTTCAGTGCTAATCATAGGAGTGAGCTTCTGAGAGAGGGGTTTCACAGAAGTGCTTTTGGGTAGTGCTGTGCTGTCCTGATGCTGAGGACCACAACACTGGGTAAAGGCCCAGCACTGCAGAAATGGGGTTCAGTAGTGTACATGTTATTTTTAACACTCAGAAGGCAGAGGCAAGAAGGTCAGACCTTCACAGCCATCTTCAGCTACGTAGTGAGTTCAAGACTAGCCTGGGCTACATGACACTTCTGTCTTAAAATAGTGTTAAAAATAATTTTCTGTCCAGCGGGTGGTGGCACACACCTTTAATCACAGATCTTGGGAGGCAGGAGCAGGTGGATCTCTGTGAGTTTGAGGCTAGCCTCGCCTACAGAGTGAATTCCAGGACAGCCAAGTCTACACACAGAGAAATTCTGTCTTGAAAAACTAAATAATAATAATAATCTTGGATCCCTCCAGTGGCTTTGATCTGTGAGTGCACAGTGGTTGAGGGTGAAGGACATGGAAGGGTGACCCCATGAGAATAAGCCTCCTTCCGTTGGCATGTTGCTAGGGCTGTCAAAGCTGTATGTATGTGGGGGCAGCTAGTAAGGCAAATAAAGGTTTCATTGAAAAAGTTGGGGCTCTTCACCCACCAGAGCCAAGAGCTGGCATAGATAGGCTCTCAGTTCATCCTCCTGGTCCAGAGCCAGCTGTGGGCACTGACAGGGGCTTAACTGTTCTTTCTCCCTCCACAGGCAGGGCCTGCTCAAGGTGTGAGGGGTGTGGAGACTTTGCCCAGGAGAGGAGGCTGATGGTAACAAAGATTATTGTAGAGTACTGTAGAGCCAAAGTTCAGACCTAGGGTAATTGTGACTCCACACCCCAGGAATCATTTGGCAATAAATGTCTGGTGGCATTTGGGGTTGTCACAGCTAACAATACAGTGTAAAGGACAGCCCCCCTACATGTGCACTACATGTCTGGGCCATTGTCATGATGTTGGGGAGCTAGCTCCTCCTCCTTCAGGTAATGGGAAACTGTCAGTGACAGGGTGGCTGGAGATCAGTAGATATACGTTACGTTATAAGAGCTGCTTGGTAATGATCCTGAGCCATAGGCCAAGAATAGTAAAGAGAAAATAATCTTATGCAGCACCACCTTCTCAGACCTCTCTGGGAAGAGTTGGGTAGTTCTGGAGAGTATCATGTGGCCTTTGCCTCTGGGGTAGCCACAGCCTGATACGGGAGATTGGCTTATGGGTTCCAAGGTAGCTCAGACCCGGGGTCCTGACGTAGTCACAGCCTCAACCACAGGAAGTCCCAAGAGGAAAGATTGTAGCTCTGAGGGTATCTACCTACCCTCTTGGCCCATCTTCTTGAGAAGATAGGCAAGGCGGGTTCACCTCACAGTCCCTTCCCAGGTACTTCCCAGGGCAGTATCCAATTAGAAGCAACTAAAGGCTGCAGGAGCCCTCGGAAGAGACTCATCTCAAACCCTGTCACTCCTGAGAAGTCTGCTCTGCACCTGGCCTATCAGTCCCCCAAGGCTGCAGCCAACTTTTCTACATATCCCCTCCCTATTGTGCACCGTTTCGAGTCCTGCATCTTCTGCTGATTGATGGCATCATCAAGCGTCCTCACCCCATAGTGTTGACTGGATTTCCACTAAGAATCAACAGATTACACCCCACCTGCATCCCTGTTTTGGGCCCAGAAATGGAGCCCCCAGGTTTCCAGTCAATCCCAATGTGTGTGCATGCATGTGCGTGTGTGTGTGTGTGTGTGTGTGTGTGTGTGTGTGTGTGTGTGTGTGTGTGTGTGTGTGTAGTTATATGTGGACGTGCATGTATGTGGAGCCCACAGGACAACCTCAGATGTCCCTCAGGAGTGCCATCTGTCTTACTTTTGAAACAGGGTCTCATTATTCTCGCTTCACTGACCACTGAGAGTGTTTGCGCTGCGCATTGAATTCAGGTTCTTATATTTGTACAGTAAACATTTTACCAACAGAGTTATCTCTCCAGCCTTGTACTGATCCTTATAAACAAAAGGAAATAACTTCCGGGAGCTTTAAAAAACAAACAATAAAAAACAATCTACACTTTAAAAAAAAAAAAGGACCGGAAGTGGTGGCACACACCTTTAGTCCCAGACCTGAGGAGACATATGCAGACAGACCTCCATAGCTCAAGGATAGCCTGGTCTACATAGTGAGTCCCAGGACAGCCTGGTCTACATAGTGAGTCCCAGGACAGCAAGGGCTACATAGTGAGACTTTATTTCAAAACAAACAACAAACAAACAAACAGAAGCATCTTTTTTAAAAAGTATATAATGCTTAACAAAGAAATGGAAAGCAACCTTAAAGCAATTCATGCGGAGAAGCCTTCTCCACATTCAGTGTCCCCTCCCTGGCACAGTCTGCAAACAGATACCAGTCTCGCCACCCTGCAGAAATGCACCCCTTCCAAGTAGCTGGTTTTGTACCCATTACCATGATGTCAGCACAAGCTTCCCCTGCTTCCTCTGATACTGGAAAGTACCTCACTGCATAGACAATCAGAATCAAATTGTTCACTTTATGTGGGACGTCTTTGTGTACTCTGAATATGCTTTGTTACTATTTGTTAATAAAGAAGATGTATGGGCCTATGACAAGGCAGCTTAGAGGCAGGCAGGAATAAAGAGGAAGGAGGGTGGGATCAAGGGAGAAGCTGCCTGCGAGCTGCCACCCAGAAAGCAAGATGTAATGAGACACAGGTAAAGCCACGGAACATATAGCAACACATAGATTAATAGAAATGGGTTGAGTTAAGTTCTAAGAGCTAGTTGGTAATGAGCCTGAGCCATAGGCCAAACAGTTTGTAATTAATGTAAGCCTCTGAGTAATTATTTACAAGCAGCTGCAGAACCTCGAATGGGAGAGCTTTGTCTGGACCAAGGGGCCCAGATGGGGCAGAAAAACTTCTGGCTACATTTATTCCTCTTGGACATTGGCATCACCTCTTGTCATTTGTTTTAAGGGTCACACTTTGTCAGTCCATGTTGTTTCCACACCCTGGACTCGGGCTCCACTGAAAACTGAAACGCACAGCTCTTCCATGGTGTTTAGCAAGACTGCATAAGTACAATGTGCACTTTGAACAACAATAACCATAAACCGAATAGCTACCCTTATGAGGCCGGCCCATCAGCCCACCTGGTGTATCTTTAAGCACTCAGGCATAATAAATTAACAACATGATGACTGATCCCCTGTCACAGCCATTTTACAGACCAGCAATAACAAGGTCCCTAACTTCTGTTGGTGCTAAGAAGCCACTAGAGGGACCAGCATCCTGTAGATTTATTTGCCATACCCTGGAAGAAGACCCTCAGATGCTCTGCAGACACAGTGGAGGGGAAGAAACTCTTCCTCCTGTTGCCTTCATTGTTATTTGCTTATTTCTGCTGTTGTGGTCTTGGAACTAACTTCCCATATGCTAAGCAAGGGCTCCGCCCCTGAGCTCCGCCTTTGAGCTCCACCCCTGAGCTTTGCCCAGCCCTTTACAGTCACTTTTGATCAAGCAAACATCCTTTTCTAGGGTTTGTCGGCCCTTCACATTTCTTTTCATATAAATTAGCTTTTTTGAGATATTTTTTCTGTTTTGTTTTGCTTCTTTAAAAAAAAATATTTATTTTGTGTAGGGACATGAGTGTGGGTGTGGGCGTGGAGGTGAACGTGCACACAAAGGTCAGAGGGTCAACCTTAGAAACTGTCCTCCTATGTTTAGAGACAGGATCTCTCGCTGTTTAGGAAGCCTACTAGTTAGGTAAGGCTGGCTGACTGCAGAGCCACAGGGATCCTCTCACCTTTACCACCCAGAGCTGGGTTTTCCAGAGTGCACAGTGCACTAGCCGTGGGTGGATGCTGGGGATCAAACTCAGATCCTTGTGTCTGTATGCAAGCCCTTAACCAACCGAGCCTCCCCAGTCCCTCCTGGGTTGCAGCTTTGTTTTTCAGTTCATTCTAGCGATCCAGAGCAGCTCGTCACACTAAATCCAGATAGTGGGCACCACCACACGGTGTATGGGTGCTGCTGGGAATGAGGGCCCTGGAAACATCCCCTCACATTCTCAAATGGGCTGAGGAAGTTCCTGGTGCTCCATGGGGGATTCCCAAGTGGTTTTTTGGCTCTTGTCTGTTCTCTCAGCCTACATCAAGGCTTACAGAGTCTACCAGACAAAATTCTCACACAGTTCTTCTCACTTGGGGTCCATATGCCAGGAGATCCATGTAGGCTGTGTCTATCCTGATTACATATGAGGGGGGCTAGCATGCATGCTGAATGTAGATCTCTTGGACAATACTGTCTCCTTGGTCTGAGATCACATGATTCATCTCCAATTGACAAGCCCCTGTTAATTGCACCAATTGGTACCCTGTCTGAGCCTCAGTTTGCTGATCTGAAGAATGGACCATTTCCTGCCTTGCGGGACGGTGCTTGAAAATCTAACTGCTCAAATCACACAGAGAGCTAGCCCTGCATACACTTGCCCTATCTCTCCTTCCAGGACGCTTCAGGCTAGGTCCCCTGCTTCTCAGAGAGCTCCAGGCTGGGCTGGGCTGGGCTGGGGAGGGAGCCCAGGGAACGAGGCACAAGGGCCCCTTTGTGCCTGTTGCTAGGGCCTGGCTGTATTTGCTCAGCCTGGGTAAACAGGAGGTGCCTGGAGGCCACTCTGTTATGACAACTTAAAGAACCTTCTCTTTGCTTCCTGAGCTATTGAGCGCTGGCGGAGCTAGGTGATTCCCCTGCACGAGCGGCTTCCTCAGGGACTGGAGGCTTCCCCCAGGGCCCAGAACAGAACTACACCTGAAAGGTCACTCTGTTTAATTTGAGGTTTAGGTTATGAATCTGAGACTACAGGGGGCTCTCTGGCACCTAAAATACTGATTAAGAAAAAGCCTGCCAGACCAGGTCCGACTGCCCAGAGTGACTTGGAGGTGGAGGCTGGAGAGCAGTCATCTACCTGTCTCTCATAGGCTGAATGTCAGTGTTTGGCTATGTCCTCAAAAGTTATCCAGAGTTAGGGACTGAGTGGTTTACCCAAACTACTTCCTCCTAACAGGCCATGGTGCCAGGCCTCGGAGCTAGAGAACCAGCCCAATGATGCCACTTTCCAAATCCTTAGTATCTTACTCAACATAGGCCATGAAGATGGGACTGTGTCAATAAGAAGAAGCCTGGTAACATTGCTTAAGGCTTGCAATGAACAAATCGACACTCTGAAACCCCAGGAGCAATAGTTTAGTGGTAGCCACAGTCAGCTGAAAGACGCAGAGGACAGAGGGTGGAAACTGATGAGAAGGCTCTCTTTGTTAGTGGCAGACATCTCAGCGGTGTGGGACCGAAGCTATAACCTTCTTTGGAAAGCATGTCAAAGGTTACCTTTGAGGTACTTGGCACACCAAAGGCCACTGGTAACCAGCCCAGCCCAGGATGGCAAGTAGCCAGCATTTCTGTGTAAACTTCAACCAGGACCCACTCTCAGGCTCCCTTTCTCTATGGGGAAGGCAGGCCATGCCCTAGGCTCTGCCTATCCCACCTTGATTACCCAGAAGAATGGGCGGGGGATCCTCTGGCTCAGAAATGGATTGTTGAGCATGCCCAAGATCTAGGCAGGTGCCTCTCCTGGCCAGAGTGCTGCCCTCACCTTCTGCCTTCTGCTGAGAAGCCTGGGACTCCACAAACAAATATTCTGTGTACCTTGGCCCAGCCTCTTCCCTGAAGGGAATCCTTTGGGGACCTAGCCACAATGTGAATTTCCTCAAAGGTGGGGCGGACCATCCTGGGGAGGCCTGACCCCAGGGTCACCCTGTCTTAAAAAAACAGCCCACAGGGGCAAACCCTGGGTTTCCAGAATTCTGGCCTACTGCTTCCTAGGGCATCCAGCTGTGGCTCTCTTTCTGTTGAGGAGGTCAGGGACACATAGGCCCTCCTTTACCAGGGAAAAGTATATCATAAGGCTGTAACTTCAGTAGAACTAACCCTGGTGTCTGTGGGCTCTTGTCTGGCCCTGTCAACTTCAACATGTTACTCCATCCATATGGTAGGCAGAAGGCCAGGTGAATGACCATGTGGATACATCCCCTTGGCCTTGTGTGTCCCGCCTGCCACTCCTCCCAAGATGCCACTATTGTCCATTTACCATTGAAACTGAAGCTCATGTGGTTTCCCCATGGCATAGGAGTGGGATAATACGTCTGGGGATGAACCCAAGTCTGGATGCTATACATCATTCGCAACAGCTGTCTGGGAAGACACCTTGCTGTCTGCCTGCCATTTGACATCGGATGTGCAAGCTCTCAGAGCCTCCAGGTGGATAAGTAGAACATCCTATGAGTTGCTGCAAATGTGCCTGCGCTGTCTGTACACTGGGACTTAAACCTGGTGGACAACACTCACCGTGTGAGATCCTCAGATGAGACAAAGTCTATGTGTGATGACAATGATACCGGAGAATCACACCGACAATGGGCACATGCCTGAATCCCAGCACTTGGGAAGCAGAGACAGGAGAATTAGGAATTCATAGCCCGTCTGTGTCATATAGCAAGTCCAAGGTTAGCTCAGGCTTCATGAGACACAGTCCAAGAAAGGAAAAGAAGAGAGAGAGAGAGAGAGAGAGAGAGAGAGAGAGAGAGAGAGAGAGAGAGAGAGAGAGAGAGAGAGAACCACCAAGACTCCAGACTGAAGCTGTGTTGGGAAGAGCTACGGTGAGGCCTGTAGTCAGGAACCTTCAGCTGAGGTGCCACAGGGGAGTCTGGATGCTGGGGGGGGGGGGGGCTACCAGTCAGTCACCTGAGTCATAGCACCTAAGTGGTAAGGGCTAGACTTTGAACCTCAGCCTAGGAAGCCCCCCAAAGGCCTGTGGTAGTCAAAGACTCTCTGCCTGATGGCTCACCCTGGGGTATTTGTTAGTATTTTTTTTAAACCTGGTTCCTCAGTGCTGGCTGGAGATGTGAGGTCACAAATTAGTGTGGCTGGATACCTTAGGGCCAAGCTTCTGCCTAAGGTCATGTCTTGGTCTGTGGTCCAGCTGCATCTGGGGTCTGTGTTGAAGCATGTGGCCCAGGTGGCCACTAGGGCCCACACTGAGGTCTGTGATCTGGAAAGAGGCTGCAGCCTGTGGCCTTGTTGGAATTTGGGGGCCATGCTGTAGCCAGGACCAGAGAATCTGGATGATCTGTGCTGCCACATGGGGCCATAGTGTCATCTGGGCCAGAGCTGCAGCTGAGGGCCATGTCTGGGTCCATGACCTATAGTGGCCAGGTGTGGGTGGACTATTACCTCCAAGGGCTGTGTGGATGCCCAGGGTCAGGTCAGGCACCTGAGTCCATGCTGGTGTCCAAGGACCATTATGCAGCCAGGACCATGCAGATCTGAGTAGCCTGAACTGCTACCCAAAGCTATGGTGTCATCCATGTAGCTGAGGGTCATGTCTGAGTCCATGGCCCTACTGCAGCCAGGGTCTGTGTTGATGTCCCAGGCTCCTGTTACCATCGAAGGCTATGCAGGTACTCTAGGTCTAGACCTTGCTGGTGTCAGAAGGCCACACTGCCATTGGAGTCATGCTGATCTGAGTGACATACTCTGCCACCTGGGGCAATGGTAGCATTGAGACCTGGCTGCTACTGAGGACAATGTCTGGGTCTATGGTTCTACTGTGACCAGGGTCTGTGCTGAAGTCTAAGCCCTATATTGCCACCAAAGGTCACACAGAAGCCCAGGGTTAAGCCTGCCACCTGAGACCTTGGTGGCGTCTGGGAGTCATGCCACCACCAGAGCCATCCCAATTTGAGTGGCCAGTGCTTCTACCCAGAGCCAAGACATCATCTGGGCTCAACCTGCTGCTAAGGGTCATGTCTGGGTCCATGGTCCAGCAGCAGCTGGGGTCTGTGTTGATGTCTGTGGCTCGTGTCTCCTCAGGGGGCCAAAAGAAACCATGTGTGAAGAAATCAGAGGTCCACTCTGAGCCGTTCCCACCCTTCACTGGCCCAGGGAGAGCTAGCTTGCCTCTTACTGGACAGTGCAGCAAGAGAGCTGGCCCCGATCCTCACTGGAAAGCTGCACTTAGGAGAGATGGCCCCATCACTCACTACAGGCAAGGATAAACTGACCCTCATGGCATGGGTGTAGGGGAGCTGTCTCTACCTCTTTTCCCAAGGCTGGTGGCCCCAGAGGCCAGGACTGACCAGCTCAACTACCATCCAGGCCTACAGCCAGGTCTTGGGTTGGCCCACCCTAACATCTACCCCATCTAGGACCTGCTGGAGCTCCTGAAGGGACTGGTCCTGTGGAACAATACTGGCAAGATCTCCGTGACTCAGGGCCACCACAGGAGTTCCAGTGAGAATCCAGTGACGATGGTCTACCAGAAACCAGAGTCCCTGAACCAGACCAGAGACTCATTCAATGAATACTTGCTAGTAATGCTGAGTGAACAAAAGGGTAACTATGTGACGCGTGGAGGATCCCAGTGCCATCAGGGCGAATCAAGAGGTGTTGGAGATGTGGGAAAGAAGGGAAACAGAGAGAGTTTTGGTTTCTCCTCTTCCTCCTCCTGGTTTGTTTTATTTTGTTTGCTTGCTTTTTTTTGGTTTTGATTTTTTAATTTTCTTTTGGGGGGCACTGCGTTGGTAAGGAGAGGATGGTGGGACCAGGAAGTCAGAAGAATCAAGATGCATGATGGGAAATTCCCAAAGAATCATTAAAGAAACTATTATTTTTAAATAACATAACAAGGGGCTGGAGAGGTGGCTCAGTGGTTAAAAGCACTGGCTGCTCTTCCAGAGGACCCAGGTTCAATTCCCAGCACCCACACAGTAGGCCACAACTGTCTGAACTTCTATTCTAGGGCATCCGATGCCCTCATCAGACAGATCTGTGGTCAAAACACCAATGTACATAACTCCCCCCCCAAATTTAAACCAATTAGTGTGTCTGTCTCAAGGCTGACTTCCCTGTGCCAGGCTTGGGACAGGGCCACTAACGGGACATGGTGGAAGTGGATCCCTCCAGGTGATGGGAAGACAGACATGGACACACATCCCCACCTGAGTGTTCTGGGTGGGATGGAGGTCGGACCCGTGTCCCTAGAATAGATGGAGAGCAAGATCAAGAGAAACTCAAAATGGAATCACACTTCAGCCCAGAGCCAGGAGGGAGCACCTGACATCCCAGGATCGGTACTGCTGTTCCCACCATAGACACGGTTAAAGTGAAACTTTGAGAGAATTGAGACCTCCTCGGGATTTCAGAGCTTGGAGGGGGCAGTGCAAGGTTTGGAGGTTCACGTCACTTCCTTGGCCCTGACTCAGAAGACTTCCACTTCTTTTCCTTTCTGGACCTTTCTCCTTTGCTGAGGGAAAGGAGCAGAACATGGAGAACCAGCCAGGACAGAGGGCCAGCTCATATTTGCAAGGTTAGGAGGACACCATAGCCAGCTCCTCTACAGCCAGGCGCTCCAGTTCCTTCTGGTGACTGGAATGGCCTGGCTCATTCTGGCTGGGAAGTCAGAGGCACTGTGACCACTGAAGGTGAAGCTGGAGAGGAGGGAAGAGCAGCCAGAGTGCCTGGGAAGGCTTGCTTGGATGCTTGTGCCTTGACTGGCCATGACTTCCACAAGTCACGTAACAATAAGGACTGGACTGTTTGTCCTGTGCTTGCTGTGAGCCAAACACTGTGAAATGAGCATTCTGAAGCAGCCTCTTCAACACCCATGTTAGCCCAGAAAGGGACTATTACCTTGGCGGGGGGGTTGGGGGTTCAGAGAGATTCATTGACTTGGCCGAGGTCACAAAGCTGAAAAGAAACTGGATTTGGCTTACTCTGAGTCTGCGCTCTGTGCTCTAGCCCTGTGCTCTCTCCCCCACACCTTAGTCAGCCCTACAAGAGAAGGGAAGTGTGGAGGAACCTGCTGCAGCTAGTGGCCAAGTGCTTTGGAGGGGAGAAGTGAGCTGAGTGACCCTAGATGGCAATAGTGAATGACCCAGGCCCTTGGGATTCCCTCATGGTTGGGTTGGTCTGGGTTGCAGAACTCTGGTCGGCTTGGCGTTGCCAGTCTCCTTGGGGAGAAGGTCTGAGGAAGGGCCTGGAGGGAGACTCTGCTCCTTCTCCCTCCACAAGTCTGTAGCCATCCTGACAGTGGGTGATATTTTTTTTTCTTTTTGTCGTGTGTGTTGTGTGCAGAAGTGAAGAGTTTTGGGGACAGCAGTATAGAGTACTATGCTAAGAATCCTGCCCCTCAAGGCAGAGAGCTGTTCCAGCTGCCTGAGGGAGAGGAGCTGCCTGAGGAGACCAAGTACTCTCCAGCAATCTGAGGCCTGAGGAAGATACTCACTGGCTTCTGGTAGAGAGAGTGAGTCTCAGCAGACTCAGGAGGAAAGAGAGTTTTCCACACTGCCCCCACTGAGAACACCCCAGAGAGCATGGAAAGTGGGTAGAGCCTAAGAAATGCACAGGCTCGCTTTGGCTGCGGGAGAGGAGCAGCAAGGGACCTTCTAACATGAGGCAGGGGAATCAAGAGTTACAAATACCACATGTTCATTGTTCTCCAGACCATGGGTCACCTAACTATTGTATTTTACCATATATCCCACAGCTCTGTGGTCCAATGGTCCTCACTCAGAGCTTCTCATTCCTCCACAGCGCTGAGGTAAGCATCACTTTACAGACAACCTCACTCACTTGTCTGTTGATTAAGCTCTGTGTGAGACGCAGCTCAGCAGGCCTGGTGGTGGAACAGTGCGTGGAGAACCTGAAGTCAGTCCCCACCTTTCCCTGGACTCCTCCCCTACCATGTACCTTCACCTCTGACATGATCACAGACCTGCCAAGCAAGATTCAGGGAAGCAGAGCCCCTGGACCTCTCAAGGAGAAGAGACCAGCCTAGAACTGTTGAGCATGGCTATGTTTTTGGTACAGTGGCAGAATCAAGTCACTACAAGCAAGGCTGCATGACACATGGAAGTTTAAAATACTCACTGACCACCCCTCACAAAGTTTCCTGACCCCAGGCCTACATATATGTGCCTTAACTCTGACCACAATCAATCGCTCGGGTTACTAGACTCAGGAGAGACTGTATGGGTGGAAAGAGGTCTGGAAAGAAGCTAGTCTCCTGACAAAGTCATAAAGCCCCACAGCCCAGGAAGCCCACACTTCTGCAACAACTCAGTAACATATACAAGCACACATTAAGGTTAGAAGGCAAGCTCTGGTTTTCTGTAACTTCTGGGGTTTATCTGTGAAAGGATATGGACTTCTGTGTTTGCATGAATTGGGAACACCTGTGGGAACGGGGCAGGGTGATAGCCTGAAGAGAGATTAGAAACCGCAGATCCTTAACTCTGGAGAACAAAAGCCTTCAAAACCACAGCTGGCTCAAGGCCCACAAGGGCTGAGCATCTGTGGCTGGAGGCGTGTGTGTGTGTGTGTGTGTGTGTGTGTGTGTGTGTGTGTGTGTGTGTGTGTGTGTGTGTGTGTGTGTGTGTGTGTGTGTGTGTGTGTGTGTGTGTGTGTGTGTGCAGAGAGGAGAAAGCCACACCCAGCAGCTCCCACAGGCTACCTCTTAAAAAACTTTGACTCTCCCTGACTCTAAATCAGAAGGTTTTTCCCCTTTTTCTGTTCTTCTTTTTTCTAGTCACCATAGTGACTGAAAAAAAATCACGGTGAAGAGTGAAAGGGAAACAGGAGAGCTTCCAACACACATGCTTTGTCCTTGGCTTCATCCTCAGCTTTATACTTAGAGAAAGCACACACACACACACACACACACACACACACACACACACACCTGCCTTGCCAACCTAGACAAGAATGCTGAAAGATGGAATTCTCTTTTCTCCTTAACAACATCTTCCAGAATCTGTGCCACTGGGTGCCTAAGCTCTCTTGCCCTGTGTTCTGGATCCATGTCTGTGCTGAGGAAACTCCAAGCTGCTTCCTTTTAGGCTGCTGGAACACTTGGTTAAGGATGAAGTTAGTGCCGTGGTAAACAGTGACACTAAATGTCCCCCAAGGGACCCTGAGAAAAGGGCATGGGGAGAGTGGCAAGCAGCCTAAGTGTGGCTCTCCTGAGTCACTACGAGGATGTGGGGCAGTGGGTGCCACGCACGAGCCAGCATCTGCCAGAAGCTTTGTTAAACAGATCTATGAGCAAAGAGCTAAAAAGAAAAGCAGGTGAGAACCGCCTTGGGAAGAAAAGTCTTCGGACCCTGACCTTTACCATCGGGTTTGGGCAGGAGACAGGAACCGCAGACCCCCTCCACTCCTCTGCCTGGCTCTGGGTTCCATGAGGGGCACCCTGGTCTTCCAGCTTCCCTCCTCTTGGAGGTTCTCGGGGTGCCAGACCTTCTCTGTGTCACGAGCCTGGCAGGTGCCTTGGTGATGGCACTGAGCCCGTCTCTTTCTCCTGTGCCCAGAGTCACATTCAGAGTGAAAACAGCTGCCCCTGCCAAGTCTCCCCAGCCACCCCATAGGGTGAGGTCACTTCCTTTCCTCATTGGCCCTGTGACACTCTCCTTCAGGCCAGTGAACCGGGCAAGCACTTTGAAGAAAGCCTCCAGGGAGGGCGAGCAAGGGGAAGATATTGCAAAGTGATCTCAGGAACTGCCGTTTCGTGGGCAGGCTTCTCTAGGCCCTCGGTTCTCCACTTCCCTCCCAGTCCTCTCGAGTCTGTTGATTGACTGATCTGCAGATTTCTAGTCTCTTTATGAAAAAAGAAGAATTAATATTTATGCTTTAATGAAATGGAAAGATGGACTCTTACTTTCCTATTTTCTGCTATCCGCCTCCTCCTTTTAATCTGTTGGGGTTTTTTTCCTCTTGCTAGACATGGTCTCACTAAGCGTTATCTTAGGGTCCTTCTGCCTCAGTCTCAGAACCGATAAAAGTGCAGGTGTGTATCACCACATCTGGTTCCTCTTTTATTTACTGATTGATTGATTTATTGACTTATTTATTTGGGTTTTTGAGACAGGGTTCCTCTATGTAACAGTCCTCAATGTTCTGAAACTTGCTTTATAGACCAGGCTGACCTTGAACTCACAGATATCTACCACGTGCCTCTGCTGGGATTAAAGGCATACACCACCACTGCTGGGGCTCCTCTTCTATTTTAATAGCCACAGACATTTGGTTCATTTACTGCCTAAGGCGAAATGTGCAAGCTACATGAACAAAGTTGGGCAGCTGAGATGCCTTCAGAGGCTGCCTGGAGCTCTTGATACCTTGTGAGAAAACTGACGAGCGCTAGGAACATAGAAACTCCACCACATCCACCCATGAGTCCAGGCATCCTGCCTTTCATCCATGCATCCTTCAGTTCTTCCTCCTGCCTTCTGTACCATTCTCACTGCCATCTACCCACCCATCGATCCCACTTATTTTTTTCATAGTGTTGGTGATTGAATCTTGGGCTTCATGCATGTTAAGCAAGCTCTGTCACCTTAACTACACCTCCAACCTCATTCTCCTGATTCTCTTCAATTGTCCATTCAACATACCCAATTATTTTCTTCATTCAGCTGATCTCCCAACCTTCCAACTCTTTTGACTTCACTCTTCCCATACATCCATGCATTCATTCATATATTCTTCCACTCAATATCTATCTTTCTAACTGGTGTCCTTCTTTTGTCTTTTTTTTTTCCTTTTTGGTATTTTGAGACAGGATCTCACTATATAGCCCAAGCTGGCCTTGAACTCACAGAGATCTGCCTGGGACTAAAGGCATGCTCCACCATGATGGGCTCTTCCCTTCTTCCATCCTCATTTCTTTAACCCATCCATACTTCTTGTCCCTTGGTCCCACCTACCCATCCTTCCACTTACGCAATCTCATCTTCCCACTGTTCACTTGTCCATCCGCTTTACCCATCAATACGTTCACTGGCTGTATTTTTATAAACACCTACTTGAGCTAGACACTGCTTAGGCTTAAATAGTCACATCTATATTTGTGTCTAAATTTGCTATCTGAATAAACCATGAGCCTATTCTAGAAATATCTCAGAGGGAAGAGGAGACTCCAGAACCCTAAGGTGCAGCTTGAGAGCTACAGTAGATGTGTTCATGAGAAGTATGGGGGCTGTCAGCCTTTGGGTGGTCAGAATGGGCTTCTCTGGGTGTCCCTGAGGGGTCTGAGGAGCAGAGAGGTTTATCATGCAGGTAACACAGGCATTCCAGGCTGAAGGCATAGAAAGGTAAAGGCACACAGCATGGATGGAGCTGAGAGGTTTTAGAATGCTCTAAGAAGGCATCGAGTAGGAAGAGGTCAGGTGTGTGGAGAGGGAAGAGGGGAGAGTTATGCCCTGAGAATGAAAGCATCCCTGAAATAAAGACCCACGAGACTGCAGTAGGAGGGGGCTTCAGAACTGGAATATGTCACCGGAAGCACAAGATTTTGGAATGTTACTCTGGTAAGGAGCCAGGGAGTGGTGTATAGTATGATCTGGTCTAAACATGATCAGGGGTCAGCTGGAGAGGGTGAGAGTGTCATTTAAGGAGCAGGAAAAAAGGATTGTGGACAAGTGATGAGCAGGCTGATGCTGAGGGGGCCCGTGCTGGTCAAGCAAAGATGCTGGACTTCCAGAGTGTGGGGAGCTTCTGAGTGGGAGGACAGCTGGTATCTGGGTCAAGCTATGGGGGTGAGAGTTCTTAAGACCTCTGCAGAGAAAGGACTGAACTGACCTCCAATACCTGTTAGCTTATCTGCCCTCCTTGCTTTTGGACAAAGACACCCTTTTACTTATTTGACTTCCTTAATTTGTTTTTCTTTTTTATTTCTTTTTAAACAATGTTTTTCTATGTATTCCAAGCCAGCTTCAAACTCACTATCCTGCCCAAGTTGACCTTGAACTCACTGTCAGTCTCCTGCCTCTTCTCAGTGCTGGAGTTAATGTTGTTTGCCTCCATACCTGGATTTCGCTTACTTTCAAATTTCTCCATGAGCCAAGCTGAGGAGGTAACTCAGTTGGCAAAGTGCTTCCCTTACAAGCATGAGTTTTATACCCAGAACCCAAGTAAAATGCCAAGTGTGGTGGCCAGAGCTAGTCTGGGTAGATAGAGGCAGGAAGAGCCCTGGGGGTTATTGACCAGACATTCTAGCCCAATAAGTAAATGATAGATCAATGAAGAGACCTATTCCTAAAGGGAGTAGACACTGTTCCTGAGGACAACACCAACATTGTCCTCTGGCATCCCCAAACATATGCACATGAATATGTACATGTATGCATGCACACATGCACGCACACAGATTCATAGAAAAAAATGTCCCTGAGCAATATACATCTAGCTCACTATAAGCCAAAGGATTTAAAACAAGCAGGTCACCAAGGACCATGGTTTCCTCAGACCTTTATTCCAGTGAAGGAAATCCTCCTGGATAACTAAAGCACCTGCATTGTTCCAGAGTCATGAAGCAGTCTGTCCAAGGCCGAACAGTGAGGTGCAGCCAGGTAGCAGAAGCTGGGCATGGAAATGCAGCTAAGTTGGGGGTTTCAAGGAGCCTGAGGAACCCATGCCAGCTATAGGGTGATTAAGCAAATAGCTTTTCTGCTGAAGCTCAGACAGGAGGGGCCAAAGGGGGACTCAAAAGGAAGTTAGGTGTCCATAGCCAGAATGTTCTCTGCTCTTCTGGAGGCTGCTGGCTTCCTCTCTTCCTGTAGAACCACTGCCCTCCCCTGTCACATCCCCTACTGAGCTCTGCTTGACCTCTGCTTCTAACACAGCTTTGAGCCTCAAGCCCATTGGCATCAGAGTTCTTCTCTCCTGGGCTTCTGGTTGTGAGCTCCTAGACCCTGACACTTGCTAAGTTACCTCTGTTGCCTTCTTTGTAAAATGGCATTGTCTAGGTGTGTGCATGTGGAGCAGGGGTGAGGGACCAGACTCACTGGGTAAGAAACCTCACTTTGCAAGCCTGAGCTGGGATCCCTGGAACACACATACAAAGTGAAGTCTGTAATCCCAACACTCCTAGAGTAAGACAGGTGATGGAGACAGCAGAGTCCAGTAGACCTGGGGTACCCAGATCAATGGCAGAAACAAGAAAGCCTGCCTCACAACAAGATAAAAGGCGAGAACTGACTTCTCAAAGTTGTCTCCCATCTACCCATGTGCTGTGGCACGAAGCAGCTTTGTTTACATTTACGTCTCACACACACACACACACACACACACACACACACACACACTGAATGAATGTTTCCATCCGGCTCACAGGTTGGAGCAAGCTTTGTGAGCTGTATTGTTCTTTCAGGGATTACTGTACTGACAGAGCTGAAGCCACAGCGTCCATATCCTAACTATGGCAATAATGCTCATGTTTCTTGAGAACTCACTGTATCCAAACTTGACAGATACTATGCCATCTAGTCTCACAGCTGTTATGTCTCTTCCACCACAGAGGAGAAAGCCGAAGCACAGAGAAGTCCAGGAACTAGTAAAGCCTGGTGTCAGGAAGGCTTGCAGTTAGACCCGGGAACACACATGTCTACATCTCTGCACCATCTTGCTGAAGATCTGAGACCACAGATAGCTACCTGAGACCCCAGAATGGAGGTCTTCTCTGGGTAGAAGGAATTGCTTTCAGTCAGTGTTGCTGAGACACAAGTGGCCTTAGCAAACAGTGTCAACAGCTCCTGGACCCAAATTAGTGACAAGTATCCCAATTTTGACAGAAGCCTGAACTCAAACATCCTTAGACCAACATTGGAGTGGAGTAATTCCATGGCGTAAAATCTGGAAATGCTTCTGGTGTGTCTGCAGGGGTGTCCAAAGGGCATCATACAGAACATACCTGAAACCAGTTACTGTTTTGTTCTCAAGCTTGCCCCTCTGCGTGTGGGGGTATAGGGGGGGTGTGGGTATGTGTGTGTGTGTGTGTGTGTGTGTGTGTTCATGTGAATGTGAGGGGTTAATCTCATGTGTTGTCCTGTAGACATTATCTTTTTTCCTTTTTTTTTTTTTTTTTGATAGCATCTCTCATTGGTCTGGAGCTCGCCAAGGAGACAGGCTGAGTGGACAGTGAGCCCTGGGGATCCTCCCATGAGCCTATTTGCAGAAACCAGACATCTATTACTCCACCTGATTCCCTTGAGATAGGGTCTCTTGCTGCTTAATGTCCAAACTTGAGTCTTCATGCTTGCAAAGCAGACCCTATCAATTGAAGCATCTCCACATTCCCTAAGTGTGTTCTTCTTGAAGCTGTCCTCAACTCTGTTGACAACTCCATCCTTCCTTTTGCTCGAGCCAAAACTCGAGTTGCCCTTGGCTCCTTCCTTGCCATCTGTCCATGTCTGATCATCTGCAGACTGTGCTGTCCCTGCCCTGAGGATCCACTGAGCCTAGCTTCCCTCTCACTGCCCAGCATCTCTCAGCTGGATAACTTACCTTTGCCCCAAAGTTTATCCTCAGGACAGGAGTTGCTATAATTTGGATAAGTGTATTCCAGAGTCTTGCGTTTTAAAGGCTTGATCTGCTTAAAGATGGTCAAACTTCTAAGGCTTCATGGGAGACTTTCTATCTTTGAGGCAGATGTTGGTACCACTTCTCCTCTTCCTCTTCTACTCTAGACCAGAAGATGAATAGGCTTTTCTGTCACATACTCTCGCTGTGATGTATCATATTGCTGCAGGACCAAAGTGGCGGGACCAGGTAGTCATGCACTAAAACATCTGAAACTGTAAACCAAAATGAGGCTTTCCTCTTCTCAATTAGGCTTGAGTGTTTTTTACAGTAACAGACATCTGTCTACCAGGGGAGCTTCCTACATACAATTCATAGCATCCTTGCTTTTTGCTCAGAACCCTGCTGTGCTACCCTTGAGCCCAGAGCAAAATCTGCAATCAATGGGTGCCCAGATATGGTGCCTCCTACTGCCTTCTGACCGCTCTATTCTTTGCCCTTCCCTGACCTCCTTGTCACCCTTCCTCGGAACAGCCTTGACCCCTTCTCACAATCTTTGCTCAGGTCATTTCCACACACCTGTGTGGCCATGTAGCCCACCCTGACCTCTGTGGGGTTTTTATGTGTGTGTTTCCTGCATTTAAGTCTGGGCGTCACATGCATGTCTGGTTCTTAAAGAGTTCAGGAGAGGGCACTGGAGTCCCCAGAACTGGAGCTACAGGTGCTTGTGAGCCAACATATGGGTGCTGGGGATCAACCTGGATACTCTGTGCCACAGAATGCACCCCTGACCCACCTTTCTAGCCTGACTTCTGTATTTAAAATGGCAGCTTTCCCACCTGACCCTTCTACTCCTGAGCTCTATCCTGCTGCTCCAACCTCCACTACCTTGCTAGGCCATTTCCTTTCATTGAACAGCACTTACTGATTTGAACATACCAGAGGATTTGGAGCTGTGTGTATTTCCTTTTTAATCTGTCTAACACTAATATAAACTCTCTGGGCATGTTGGCTTTATTTCCTGCTCACTGATGAGTCCTAAACAGTCATAATAGACTTTGAGGTGCTCACAGTCAATAGTATGTTTAGGGGGTCCCCAGAACCTGGTTGGGAGTGGATCCAGATAGACTCAGCTCAACTCTGCCTCTCCTAACTCTCTGCCTCACCCCACTCTCACTCAGATTGAATTGTCCTCTTGAGGGCAGTTGGCTCTTAACCATATCCATAGTGTGCTCTGAGATTTTATAGGACTTGGAGTCCTTTGTTTCTCAGGGAGAAGAGGCCAACCCTTTTTCTCACAGCAGTATTCACCTGACACAATACATGATATACTTATTTATTGTGCTATGCTTATAAACATAATTCACAATATATTCAATTTTTAAAGTGCCTTATGGTCTTTTTAAAGATGCATTTATTTATTTATACTGTGTTCTGTCTGCATGCAAGTAAGCTGCCATGTGGTTTGGAATTGAACCTTAGGACCTCAGGAAGAACAGCCAGTGTTCTCAACCTCTAAGCCGTCTATCCAGCCCAGACTTTGTGGTGTTAAGTAGCCCACTTGTCTTGGGCATCCCACTGTTTCTGTGTGACTAGCAAGATTCATGGTTGCTGCACACCGGGCTCCAGATGGAATATGACAGTCGGTACCCTCAACCTCAGCCAGACTCTCCTTGTCTGGCTCCTAGCCTGGCCGTTTCCCCTGTCCAGTCCTCTGCATCTTCTCCAGCTCAGCTTGAGCTAAACCCCTCAGAGGTTCATAGGACCAGAGAACTGGCTGAAGGCGCGCCCTGGTGCTCTCCGTGGTCCTGAACCTCTCCTCCTGTCCCTGCTTAGGATGAGGTGGTTTCTCAGGGAAGCAGATGTTGAAGGAAGAGGACATATGTGGTTGCAGAGAAACTTCTCCCTCTCCTTCCTGCACTTGCTTCCTGGAACACGAATGGGCTTCTTTTGCTGAAATACTGCAACAATTGATGATAATTAATAACCTTGTCACCGGAGCCTTTACTGAGCTGAGACCTTCTCAGGAAGTCTTCCTTGCTCCCCCTTGGTATTCAGGCAGTGCCCGTATGCATTCTAAAATCTAATGTGTGATGCCACCTGTACAGTCCCAACAGTGAGTTGGAAGCTTCTGGCCTGTCTGCTTATTGCTGCATGCCCAGAATAAAGGTGAAGGCAATACATTCTGGTTGAGTAAACTCGTGAATGAGGCTGGTGGATGGCCTGGGGGAAGAGCTATTCCTGCTCTCTGATCAGACCAAGACCACTGTACCATAATCTATGATAGGAGCTTGGAAGAGGCATGGTCCTTCCTTTAAGTAGTATCAGACTTGGTTGTAGAGTTAACAGCTGATGTGGCCTGCATCCCATTTTAGAGAGGGCAATATGGAGGCTCAGGGAAGTGATGTGATCCTTCAATGATTGCACAGCTCAGGAGTGAGTGTGAACCCACCCTTCGGCCCTGTCCTTATGTTACCCCCTGCTTACATGGTCATTTCTCTTCTCTACAGGAAGCTGACAAAACACTAAGATTCCATGTAAAATTAAGACCCAGAATTTTGGATTCTGTTCTTTGGGAAATGGCTCTGGGAACCAGGAATTGGGTACCAGAGAAAGCCCTGTGCTCTAAATGAAGGGCTTGTGGTATCTGAATTTTATCATAAGAAACAGGATAGAAAGCTCCTTCTCCATGATATCTGCAATTCTGTAAGGACTACAATCTCCACACCTCACAAATGTCTCGACAATTCAATCCTGTTGGAACACTGTGGTGTGAGTGGCCCAGCCTGGCCTCAGTGTGTTTGTAGCCAGAGCTCCAGGGATAGTCCAAGCCTCCTTCTCTCATTGATGTGTGGGCCTGAGGAAAATTCCACTGCCCTAAAGCCTCAGGATTATCTTCTGCAGCAGGATAAGAGCAAGGCTTGTCTAGAGACCGCATCCAATTTGTGGAATTATCCTAATACCTAGCACACAGCCATATCTAGATGAGAAGCATTTCATGTGTTTGGGTTCTACAAGATTTTTATGGCCATAAGTGGACCACTGTGTGTCAGTTACTGAACCAAAATTGCTCAGGGGATACAGTTTGGGCTCATCTAAAGGCAGCTGTGCATACACTGGAATGCTAATCAACACCTTACATCTCTAGAGTCTGGAAAGCTCAAGTTGAAGGTGTTGACAGATACAGCTGCTGAGGACCCACATTCTTATAGTGTCCTCACACTGTAGAGGGTCACACAGCTCTTTGGATTCTCGTTACTAATAGCACCAAAGACTCTACAAATAACATAACCACCTTTCACACTCCAAGCCTCCTAATACACAGTAGTGATTAGATTTCAACACACGAGTGTTTGGGGTACACAAATATTCAGTCCACAGCTCCTCACCACTGCTGTGTCTGGGAGGGGGGATCAGAGGTTGTGGTGACTTCCCTGGGGTCCTATTGCTTCTTGCATTTCCCTGACTCTCTGCAGTTAACCTGTTCTCTATCTATGATGTCCTTAGATCTACGGTGGCCACCAAACTCAAGTCTGGCCTCAGAAAGAGAAAGAGGCAGATAGAGAGAGAGATCCCTGGGGTCAGAAGTGTGGGCAGGCCTAAACAAGCCACTGTTCTTGCCTGGCTGTGTTCCACCTGTAAAATGGGGCAGACTACATGTTGTCTGAGGGGTCTCATCCTAGATTCCGTGGGAGCAGATCTAGGCTCCCATCAGAACTGTGCTGGCCTGGAATCCTGGCAACAGTCATTGCTGACCGCCCACGCACAAGCAGGCAGGCGGGAGGCAGGGTGCTGCAGCCTCGTTGCCAAGAGCACAGAGAACTTTCCACTGGGTCCAGATTTTTCATCTCCATGGCAACTGCTGGGGGGTGGAAGCAGAATTCTTCAGAATGCTGGAGAGATTATATGGGAGAAGGAAGAACAAGAAATTGACCACAGAGAAGCAAGCACCCAGTGGGCCCTACATTTCTCTCTCTCTCTCTCTCTCTCTCTCTCTCTCTCTCTCTCTCTCTCTCTCTCTCTCTCTCTCTCTCTCTCCTCCTTTTCCTCCTCCTCCTCCTCCCAGGCTTTCTCCCTCTTTTGATGTTTCTCTATTTGTCTTTCTCCTCTTACTGTGTCCCTTCTTGAGCTCTGGCTCTCAGAAGCTGGGTGGATACCATGCTGGGTACCAGGCACTACTGCTGGGGCTTCACACGCATGATTCATCCCACCCTTCCAGCTCTGGGCAGCATGATATCACCACTTCACAGACGAAGAAGACATGCAGGCCCATGAGGTTCAGTGGCTTGCTCAACAGGGTATAGTCACATTATAGTCATATTTCAGTAGTGACATCATCAGTCCCTGTGGTGTTGAGAAACTGAGAAACTGCTAATGAAATAGGGAGTGACATGGGGGCAGACAGGAAACAGAAGGCATGTGACAGGGTCTTCCCAGTTCTTTCCCCTCCATCGGTAGCTCACACTGACCTTCCTGCTTTAGTGTGAGGCAGAGAGCTGGCCACATCTCCCTGACTCTGCTCATAGGCTAATTCCCGGTCCTCCATTTATTCAAGCTCAGGGAAAGATCCTGCCTCAGAGATGCTTTGGATAGATACTCTGGCATGCCAGACACCTGTGTGCTGTTCCCAACATCCTCATTAAGAATGCCCTTTGGGAAATAGCCTGACTTGGGACACCTGACTCATGCCACACACGGATCTTGGGAAAATTGTCAGAATTCCAGAAAGTGTTCACTCAAGTCCTCTAGATGCTAGTGAGGAGGCAGTAAGGGGGCCACAGAGTAGGATCACGGGAATTCAGGAAAGATAACATAGCCCTGCCAGTCACACAATATGACCTAATGGTGGGGATTCATTTAGACATATGTATAATGATCAGAACCAAATGAGGCCTGAGAAAAAGTGACTTCACCTCTGGGGACTAAGAACCAGTTTTAAAATTAGATGACTTCTCTCCAGTTAACTCCTCCTCCTCCTCCTCCTCCTCCTCCTCCTCCTCCTCCTCCTCCTCCTCCTCCTCCTCCTCCTCCTCCAATTCATCTCCTGAGCTCAGCTCCCTCTACTCTCTGGCCTCCAAGTCTCCCTATAGATCACCACACATTTCTCTAGAATTACTAGCTCAAATTTCCAAGAGCGATCCAGAGTGTACCTTGTAATTACTGGCACTCTAATGTACAGAGCTCCCCCTACATATCACCCCACAAATTGTTAGCTGCTGTAAACCCAACAATAACCCCTTGTCCAATCAGCGGTGGCCAGAGGGGTGGAGCTTCAGATTCCTGAACAAGGCACCTAAAATGGCAGTTGCATTTTCTCATAATTAAGCTCTTTGCAGTGGGGGGCTGTTTTATCTAAGCAGCCACCTCAGTGACCTAGTTGGATCTTCTGCCCTTGTCATGACCCAGTGACATCTCCATTTCAGTCAGACCTCTTGAGTTGAGGTTTCTGTAATTTACAGCTAAAATCCTACAGCTGACACCCAAATATTTCATGGGTTCATTGTGAGACTAAATGAGTATGAAGCTGTTCCAAACTCAGCTGTTGACCTTACAGAACTGAAGTGGAGGGCCCCAGAATATTCCCAGAGCAGTTCTTGCCTATGTTCACAGCCTCCTTCACTGGCCAGTGGTTTGTGATTGCACCCACGTCACCTCACCTCCACAATTTCTACGATGGAGCAGATGAGAGACAGCAGCTAACCTCATCACCATTTTGGTCAGAGGAGGACCTGTAGGCAAAAGCCTCATCCTGAACTAAACCCTCTCCTGAGGAGTCAGGTCCCCCTGTCACCCATATTAGTCCCCCCCCCTTGCTGGAAAAATAAAATAAAATCAACTCTCAGGAGGGAAGTCATGACATCTCATGTGGCAACTGGATGCTGAAGACCATCCAGTCAGTTCCCTGACGCTCCAGCCTCCAGTGGAACCAAGTCCGTTTCTATAGAGTCATCCTTCACACCAATAAGAACAAACTTCCATATACCTTTCCCCCCAAATGACTTTTTCCAGGGACCATTGAGTGGGCACCTAGCCACATGAAGCCCCACCCAGGCCCGTCACCAATCCATACATGCCTTAGCCTCAGCCCTTCCTGGACCCCTCATTTCTGTCTATTCTTTTTTCCTAAAGTAGGTGAGAGCCTACTTTCTTTCCTGGAACAGGGACACATCCATTTATTTATCTTTTTCTGTAGCTGGTTTGTACTGCAAAGGCCAGGCAGAGTGGTAGACATGGATACCCAGGACCTGCAAAGCTTAAACTACTTGTCAATAGTTCTTTACAGGACTGACTTTATTGACTTTTATACTAAAGCATCAGTGGTTTCCCACATGGCATAAGAAGCCCAGGAGTAACAGCTCAACAGGGACATTTCCTCCTCCTGGAACCCTGTGTGTACCTGGTGCTGTGAGGTTGCAGTAGCTGTAAGCCAATACTGGATTCCAGAGAATAATAATAAAAAAAAAAAAATGAGGCCATCTGCACATGGCCTGTTGCTAAATCTATTGCCAAGCTCTCCAGCCCTTGCATTTTGAAGGACTTACATTTACTTTGTTTCAGGTTACCTTTGTTGTCTGTATGAATCTCTTGCTTGACACTATTTTGAACCAATCTCTCATCCAGCTTCTTTTGTGTGTTTCTATGTCTTTCAAAAAGCGTGTGCCACATCAGTAGAGACCTTCATGCCAGGTTGTAATTGACCAACTTGTGGTTGTTCTTTAGACATATCAATCATCTCACAGTGACTGTTCAACATGCACTGTGTTCCCTAAGATTCCATTTTTCCAGGAAGTGTCTGGTCTGGGGTTCACGTGGGTTAGGTGGGTGAAGCGACCATCCAAGTCACCCAGAAGGAGGCTGGAAGCATTGAGCAGCTGATGCCTGTTCAATAGTCACCCAACCTGAGTGGGAAGGCACTGCCTCTCACACTCTGTGTCCGGAGGGAGCAGGCAGCAACAGCTGGTAAGTTTGCAATCGAAGTCTGCCCACACAAAGCCACAAATCCCGCTCGGTGAATTCCAATGAGCTGGTGCCGTAGAGAAGGAAGCAATTCCCTCTTCTGAAGAGAGTCACTAGTGCGAGCTGGGGGACTGTGCCCACAGCCTCAGTGGAGGAGCACCATTATGACATTATGATGGCTGCTGTCACAGCTGGGACCCCCAGCTCCTTTCCTAAACATTTGGTGCTCACAAGCATCTTCCTTGCTGAAATGCCTCTTGAGATCTCTGCTGGGAAAATGCTGAAGGTTTTGTTTCTGGCATTTACCCCTGGCCTTCTTCTCCATTTCCACCTTGTCTCTGTCTAGCATCTCTCCAGAATTAGCTCTTGGGGAGTAGAGTGGCAGGTGAGGGGGATGTCTTTGCAGCCATTCAGTTCCTAGCTTTGTTCCTTGCGTAATCTCTGTATGATTCAGTCTCCTTGTCTATGAGACACAACAGTTAGTAGAGATATGGACCAAATGACAGAAAGGTATGTGGAGGAGGCAAGGACAGCGATCCCTAGACACTAGCGTCTCCACGCTTCCTCACTCTTTGCTGGGCACAGGGCATCTGTTCCCCCTTCCAACCATCACTTACATTCGATAGCCTTCTAACAACCAAGACTCAGGCTGCTCTGGTTAGGCTACTGAAGAGAAAGCCCCTCTGATGGAGCACTCCTTGGAGGGGATCATTAGACCTTTATTGTCTGAATAAGGTATGGAGTTCCATGAGAATCAGTTTTTACATGAAGATATGCTCAAAGACATATAGTTCGGGACCAAAGCTAATTCTAAGAAGACATTTTGGACTTGATTTTGGACTTTATTCTTGTCTCTTAACTAGCAATCAAATGCACAGCCCTCTTCAGACTTCCCGAAACCCCTTGGCCTCTCCCTGACAATGTGACTCGCACAGCCTGTTTCTCTTCCTCTCCACCCTCCCCACTACAGTTCTTTTGGCCCCTCTCTCTCCCTCTTCACTCTGCTGGGGTAAGGCAGGGAGCATGAGCACCCACAGATTCACATGCTGTGTGCTCTTTGCATTAGGATGTGTTTGGGGGACTGTCTCTATAAACTCCAAGAGAAATGGACTGCAAGTTTGGGAGTTTACTTTTAACTTTATGTAATCATCCAACACTTACAGAGTAGCACAAGGAACTCCCTTACAGCCTTGGCCCAGATTCACTGATTGCATGTGTTCACATTCTCTCTCTCTCCATATATATATGCATATATATGCATACATTTTTTCCTCTGAAATCATTTGCAAGTAAGTTGAAGATATCTTTCCCCTTAATCCATAAATAATTCTGTGAGAATTTTCTTCAAAAAAGAACATTCTCTTACATAACCACAGTGCAGTTATCAAAATCATGAAATTAAAACATTTCAACAATTACTGTTATCTCTTCCACAGCCCATATTAAAATGTCATCAATTGTCCCAGTAATGTAGTTTAAAACTTTTGCTGCCCAAGGCCCAATTCACAGTCTTTAGTGCATCTAATTGTCATATTTCTCTGGAAAACATTTCATTTCACGTTTTTTTTTTCCTGAATCCTTGCTCCTGCTTAACAATACTTAGAATAATGCTACTGAGTCAGTAGTAATTCAGCAGATACGTTGACTCAAAGTAGAAAGAAGAGGTTTACAGGTCATAATGGCAGTCTCCCATTTTAATGAATACACTTTCTGTACTCCAACAGTCATTCTCTCTGAATGGGGAAGTCTAGGGACCATTGGATAAAGGAGGATGCAGATGGATGGCGAATGGATTGGTAGATAAAAAGCAGATGGATAGGGCTATATGGATATATAACTAGAGGAATTCATGGTTGGGTATGGAGGATAGGGGATGAGTGGTTAGACAGAGCGGACTGGACTATGAATGAATGGTACTAATATTCATAATATTAGGATGAAGTTCTCAAATGGGTGTCAGAATTTTTTTATTCAGGTTCCAACCCTTCCTTCTACCAGCCGGGACTACTAGAGAGCCCCTTCCCTATGGGAGCTTGGCACTGAGGTGGCTTTCCTTGTACTATGGGACCGTGGTACTAGTTGGCCTTTTTGATTGCTCTGGTTTGGACCAGCTCTGGCTGTGGATCTAATTTGGGTCTGGGAAATACAACTTTAAAACATGTGCTTTGTAAATATTCTGTCTCTACCAGGCATGAAAAGAAAGGTTCCATGGCCAGCCAGGGCCTCCTTGTCCTTCAGCGGAAAGCTTCATTCTCCATCACAAGGAGGCAAGGCCTTCTGATATCTAGGATTCCAGCTCGAAGAGGCATCAAAGTTTACTCCACATTTTCTGCCTCACCCAGAACCCAAGGGATGACGTTTTCTACAGGACTTTCCCCATTCAGCACAGCCTCCTCACCCCCATTCTTACTCTTTTGTCACATCCTCACCTCCACACACTGCAAGACTTCCTGCCTCCTCCATGCATCACTGGGAAAGTGCCACAGCTCTGAGACCTGGCTCCCTTCCAGGCACCTATGGTGAATGTTCCAGTGCTTGCCCACATGGACAGAAACCCAGGAACCAGGCTCAGCTCCCATAGGGAGCTTTGAGAAGAGTGTTGCTTACCTTTTGGATCCTACCATAGGAAGCCTACCAGATGCTGGAAAGGACAGCAAACACGACCAGAAAGAAAGAAATGGGAGGGGGCGTTCTAAAGATTTTGATGCATGATGTTTTAAAGTGATACCCAGGGGAGTCAGAATGCAATTGAGCTGTGGCAGTGTGGCTTAAGTTTGGGGTTTGTTTAAATATTTTTTAAAAAATTTATATGTGTGTTTGTGTGTGAGGCAGGGAAAAGAGGTATGTACTCATCAGTGCTGAAGGAAACCAGGAGAGTGTGTTAGGCTTCTCAGGGCTGGAGTTACAGATGGCTGTGAGCCGCCAGAAATAGTGCTGGGAACTGAGCCTCTACAAAAGCAGCCTATCTCTTCAGCCCTGAGGGTAGACACATTGCATTTATGAGGAATCAGAATAAGATCAACTCCTTGGCTGTGCTAAGGTGCTGGACTCACCTCTGCACCACCAACACCACACTGTGTTTTGTTTTTGTATAACGTGGGGAGGGGACACCAAATCTATTTGGAACATGGGGCATCAGCAAATCCAAAGGTGACGAGTCTGAAGCCTCGTTAGCTGGGGCTGAGTGAAACCTACCTGGGTACTAAGCCCATTATTTGGGCAATTTGGGGGACTGGCTGATACAGACTTTAGGGGTGCCTTTCTTCATCTTGGTTCCCTGTGGTTCAGTGTCCCTAAACCCACCCTCAGATCAGAAGGGGTACAAAGGTATACACTTGTTCTGGCTAGTTTTCTGTCAACTTGGCACAAGCTAAAGACATCTGAGAGGAGGGAACCTCAATTAAGAAATGCTTCCATAAGATCAGCCTATAGGCAAGCCTGTAGGGCATTTTCTTAGTTAGTGATTGGTGGGGGAGGGCCTAACCCATGGTAGGTGGGGCATCCCTGGACTGATGGTCTTGGGTTCTTTAATAAAACAGCCTGAGCAAGCTGGCAAGCAACAATCCTCCTCGGCTTCTGCATCAGCTCCTGCCTCCAGGTCTCTGTCGTCTTTAAATCCTTTTCCTGCCTTGTTGAAGTTCCTGTCTTGACTTCCTTTGATGATAAACTGTGATGTGGAAGTGTAGGCTGAATAAACCCTTTCCTCCCCAAGTTGTGTGGGGAATATTTTTCATATTTAATAAAAGTCAGTCTGAAATCTCAGAGGGATCTACCCACAGTCCATGTAGGAGGATCAGAGAAGTGATTTAATCTTTAATCCCAGCACAGGGAATATCCAGGAGTGGTGACCTACACCCTTAATCCCAGCAAATCTCAGTTTGAGGCCAGTTTGGTTTACAGAGGGAGTTCCAGGCTCCCAGGCAGGCAGTGGTGGTGCCAGGCCTTTAATCTTAACCTGGATGTGAAACAACTGGGTGAAAAGGGTTTTTAAGGCAGGCACAGAGAGACAGAGGAGGCAGAAGCAGCCAGGAGGAGCGAGGCTGAGGAAGCTGGAAGACAGCTGGGTGAGAGCTGACTGTGGTGTTTCCTCTCTTTGATATCTCAGCCTTTCCCTGATAGCTGGCTCTGAGTTTCCTTTATTTGTGTAACAAAGTTGCTTTGGTTATGGTTTTTCATCATAGCAATAGTGACCCAAACTAAAATACCCCCTTTCCCAGACTGCAGTGCTCTGGCCTGAGGTGAGACCCCCATGCCCAAGACCACAGAGCCTTGGTCTGTTCCAAAAGGAGCCAGGTCTTGAACCCAGCACAGAAGGATGTGAAGGACCTATGAAACGCATCCTGTGTCACTTGTTCCAGTCCAACAATGGGAACCTTAACAGACATGCACAAGTATGATCTGTGAGCTATGTATAAAAGATTGTAT
This sequence comes from Phyllotis vaccarum, assembly GCA_033318265.1. Taxonomy (NCBI): domain Eukaryota; kingdom Metazoa; phylum Chordata; class Mammalia; order Rodentia; family Cricetidae; genus Phyllotis; species Phyllotis vaccarum. The sequence goes on from JARWLC010000006.1 coordinate 49,512,498, forward strand.
AAACCCAAGAGAAGAAAAAAGCAAATGACAATCCTCTCCAAAGGGCAGTCCAGGTCTTCAGCCAGTCTGAGACTATACAGATAAATATACTACTAATACTAGGGCCCCTTATCCCTAAATCTGAAAATCTCTATAAAAAACAGATTCACCTCCCTCTTTGCATTAAATGTGTACCAAGACTTGAAGTATTTTTTTGTTTGTTGTTTTTTTTGGAGGGAGGGGGTGAGGGCATTGAGACAGGATTTCTCTGTGTAACAGCTCTGGCTATCCTAGAACTCACATTATAGACCAGGCTGGCCTCGAACTCACAGAGATCTGCCTTCCTCTGCCTTCCCAGCACTGGGATTAAAGGCATGCACCACCACTGCCTGTTGTGATTCTTGGTAGCAGTGCTTGTAAAAACAGAACAAAACCAGAAGTAATAATAATTGTATTGACACAGTGATAGGTATGCGTTGGAGGGAAGCGTGCTCAAAACTTGCTATGTTGGGGTGCATGATCCAAGTGTGAAGAGAATGCTTTACAATGCTCAAGACAGGTGTGTAACAGTCAGAAAAATAAAATGGAAATGAAGACTGGAGAAGCTGCTTAGCTGAAGGTCAGCCACGTGGGATGGTGCCGGCTTCTTCTTTACCAGGTCAAGCAGGCTGACCTTACTCTGGGCTTCCTCTTTGCATAAACTGTGCATAAGACCACATCTACTCTAGAGAGCCATGCGGAGTAAGAACCTGAACAGGACTTGGTCTGGAGTAAACAGTCCCTAAGAAATGGTGATACAAACTCCAAAATCCCACAGGCTCTCATGAGATGGAAAAATAGCTATGTATAACCATGCCAGAGTATAACCGAGCCTAGGAAGTATGAGTCATAAATGTGACCAAGAGTCATTGGCTGATGCTAGGCTAGGTATGGCTCTTAGCCTTTCTCCTCCCAGGTAACCACATGACACTCTCTACCCCCATCAAGATCCATCCTGACTGGTAGATGCTCCTGCTGCCTCTAGCCTGATGGAGGAAGCCATGATGCCAACAGATACGGTGGTCCAGCAAGAGGAGTCCCAGGATAGGGCAGGATTGGCCTTCCCCTAGTTTGCCTGCTTCTCTTTAACTTGAACATTTTGCTCCTGCTCCAGGTCTCTCCTTTCTTTCCATCAAATGAAGTAATCAGGATCTTTACAGAAACTGAAAGATGGGCCTACCCATCCTGTGAGTCCCTGGAAGCAGGAACAGAGGACATGATACGCTGCAGTACACCTCTCAGCCTCCAAATGTGAGGATCTATTATCTACGCAGTGATGTGGCTGAAAGTCAACTTATTTTACAGAAGCCCAGAAGGAATGCCTTGTTCCGTTCATCAAAACAGTAACTAAGCAATTAGCAAATAATAGAATGGAACTAATTTTCTGAAAGACAGTATTTTAAAAGTCCACAGGCTGCGACAGTGAGAATCAGAGCCTAGAGAAGGTACAGGGGACTGACAAGGACTCAAGTCCTTAGAGATTGGGATAGAAGAGAAAGGACATTATGAGTGCAGAAGCAGAGCCCACAGCTGCTCTCTCTGCCTCCTGCCTGCTGCCCTGTGGCCCATCTCTGGCTTCTAGCTCAGGCTCAGGTCAGATGTTGAGAGTTGCTCCCCAGTGAAGACACTGGAGGAAATGGAGCTTCGCCCCAGGAACAACAACATTTCTTCCAGTCCATCTCCAAGGCCTGCCTTTGGTCTCTCTGGTCAGTGGTACCCTTACATTCCCAGTGCCCAAGCCCAAGTCTGATCATGACAGAAGCTCATCCAGTATTTGGTGAGAAAAATGAATGAATATTCATGACCTCAGAAGCCAGAGGAAACATTGCGAACTAGTTAATCATGCTGAGTCTGACGGCCGACTGCCTGGCCCCGTGTTCTGGTTCTGCTGGTTCCTGGATGTGGGGCCTCAGCTGAGTTGTTTGATTTTTCTGTGCTTCTCTTTACTCATCTATAAAGTGGGGGGAGGGATGAAGTGAGTTACTTAATGAAACGTCCAGAACAGTGCCCATCACATGGCAATGTCCAGCAGTCACGATCTGTAGAGTTAGGGAACCCTGATGGCACACTGCTGCCCCACCATGTGTCAAGTGTCACAACATCCTGTTCATGGGTCTATGACATCTCCCAGACCTGACCAACCTCCCCAGCTTCACAGCCTTCCCTCACCTTCTTTCTGGCCTCCTCTTCCTCCCAACTCCTAGGCATTGAATACCAGGCCTGGGATGGGAGGGGTCAAATTCTTTCCACAAAAACAGGACACTGAATAGCCCTGTCAGTGGGGAGAGACTGAGCATAGGTAAGATCCACTAACTCAGAACTAGCACTTCAGCAAGGGCCGAGAGCAAAGAGGTTCACTTTGCTCGGTCATCAGCCCTACGAGACTACGCCAGATCAATGCAGTGGCACTTGGCCATCCTATTATCAGGCTGCCAGAGTTCAAGACTACAGTTTCCCTTCACAGACAAGCTGCCAATATATCTGCAGCCAGCAGAGGTTGGGGGCAGCCATAGAACCATGATCTCTCCCCCTGAAGTGTCAGGGTGAGAGCCCAGCTCCTCTCTGAGTCTCGTGGGAAGCTAGTCCTGTTCTGGAGGGAGAGAAACTCAGCAAAGAGCCCTGACCAGGTAGTGGGACAGGCTAGGTCTGGATCAAGACCCCAGAGACATAGGAGAGTCACCTGTCTGGGGAAGCCAGAGGGAGATTTCTGAGCCTCATCTTGGGTAATTAGAGAGAAAGGAAGAATATACTAGGAAGAAGGCTGAGTGGAGAGGGTTGGGACCTGTCAGAGCACACAGGTTGGAGGGAGATGAAGCCAGGACTGAGCTATGAAAATAGATAACATCTGAGATGTGAAAAGACAGACATGGATGGAGATAGGGAACTAGAGAAGAACCCACCAAGCGATATGTGGGGTTAACACAACTGGGCTCCAGGGGCTGGAGTGTGAGTCTCAGCGAATATCTTATCATTCGGCCTTTTGTTAGGCTTCATGTCCCTTCTCCTAAAATGGTGGCAGTCTTTACTGTGGTAACAGTCTGTGTCGTTCATGTAAGCAGAGAGGTACAGGCTTTCAGTCCCGGGGGTTGTGAACTCCAAGAGCCAGAGCCCACATCTGGCAAGGGACTGACTGCTACAGTGTCATCTTATAGCAGATGGTATCACCTGGTGTGTGTGTGAGAGCGAAATACAGGGAGAGAGACAAAGACAAAGCAGGACATCATGACTTACACTTCTTAAGGTCCCACCTCTCAATTCCATGGCAATTAAATTTCAACCTGTGCTTTGGAGGAGGCAGACATTCAGACCACAGTGGCAAGGGCTCAGATCGGTGAGTCTCATTATAAGGGTTCACTGTATTAATACATCCAAACCTCTTTGAAGGCACCTTGGTAGATGCCCACAAGTGACCTGTAGGGCTGCTTTGTAACAGAGGTGGACAGTGAACACCGGACACCCCCGGCCTCTTTCTTAGCGTCAGTGTTGGGAAGACCAACTTTTTGAGGAACTAGTTTACAACCATCCAAGCCTTGAGATGGGTTCATGTGGCTGAGTTCTGTCCAATAGAGTGTGGGCAGCTGGGATCTACAACATGTCCCATCCTGCCTGGGAAAACCACCCTTAGGACACACCACACTGCCAAGTACTCCTTCCTGCATGCAGCTGTCCAAATCCAGTTCATGGCTTGTCTTTCATCTAGCATTCTGAAAGAACTGGCTTCAGAGAAATTAATTGTCTACCTTGTAAAAGCATGAGGCTGAACTCTGATTTTGATTGTGCGACCTCCGCCTTGAACAAGACAATCAAGCTTGCTGAGCCTGGTGAAGAGAACAGGGATAAACTTCCTTACATGGCTACTGAGAACATTAGAGGATGCGGCAGAGTGCTTTTAAAACTTACATAAGGATGGGTGGTTTTCCCTTAAGATACAGGGCATTCAAAACATGCTCATGTGATGTGCCTCATTTAAGCAGTGAATCCCAGAGATCATTTAAAATGTGGATGACCCAGCACTGCCCTAAATATGACTGGGTGATTGCCTCTGGGCTTGAAGCGTTTGCTTTCCCTGAGTGGCCCCATGTTGCTGTGTAATTGGCATCTGTGGATTCAACCAACCGTGAGCTGAAAATATTCAGAGGAAAAACAACTGCATCTGTACCGAATAGGTACAGATATTTTTCTCATTAGTCCCAAAGTGAAACAAGACAGCAGCTATCTGTACAGCACACACTGTGTGAGTAAATAACACAAAGCCTGCTTCGTAAGCATAGATTTTTGACCCTAGAAGGGGTTGTGTAGCCAAGTGTCAGAGACACAAAAAATAAAGGTTTCAGAGCTACACAATGGCCAAGAAGTCGTTCAAAATCAAATGCGTAATGAGTCCAAAGTGTTTCTGGCTGAGCTCACCCAAGCTCCTCTTCACCTTGGCTCTGAAGTAAGCACACATGCAATGGGCACTGTGAAGACCATCACACCTCACCACATCGGTCAACACTGCCTGCAACACCTCAGCTCAGATCCAAGACTGCCACATTCTGTAAACGTCAGTGTTTCTATTACACATAAAATGTTTTCTGCTCCTGTAGAGGCATAATGGTTTAATTAAGGACAACAAGGCCTCATCCCTCAGCCTGTAAACATCAAATTAGTATATCTTCGGATTGAATGGTGTTAAAATATCTGATTTTGCTGTTAGAGTTGCTGATTTGAATGTCACCTTAAAAAAATCACTAAATTAATTTTGCCTTGGAACATAATTATGAACAGTTTCTGAAATGGCTCTGGATGGTCCTCTACCAGTTGTAGAACATATTTATGGGAAGCGGTGTTCTCAGCATTAATGATTCTAAAATCAAAACATCAATCAGTTCTGAAAAGCACCACTGTGCTCTGTGTCCTTAGTAGCAAACACACAGCCAATTAACTCTTTATGTGAAAATAAAGAAGCCGGGTGTGGAGAGGTTGCTGGATGGAAAAACTGCTGCTGCAGATGACCTGGGTTCATTTCCCAGCACCCACATCAAGTGGCTCACAACTTCCTCCTGTAACTAGTTCCAGGGGCCAGATGTAATCTTCTGACCTCCATGGGCATCTGCATATGGTGCACAAGCAGATACACATAGATGGATGGATGGAAAATGGATGGATGAATAGATTGATGACTGTAAGTAAATAAAAATAAACATCTATCTCATCAGCATGTGAATTTGCTTTTATATTAGTAAATAATAAAATTATATGCATACCAAAAATTTTTAAAGAAATCTATTTATGATTTATTAACGGTAAACATTTGATCTGTATACTTTTCTTTATTGCCGTGTCTGTGTGTGTGTGTCTGTGTGTGTGTGTGTGTGTGTGTCTGTGTCTGTGTCTGTGTGTGTGTGTGTCTCTGTGTGTGTGTGTGTGTGTCTGTGTCTCTGTGTGTGTGTCTGTGTGTGTGTGTCTGTGTCTGTGTCTCTGTGTGTGTGTCTGTGTCTGTGTGTGTGTGTGTCTGTGTGTGTGTGTGTCTGTGTCTCTGTGTGTGTGTCTCTGTGTGTGTCTGTGTCTGTGTGTGTGTGTGTCTGTGTCTCTGTGTGTGTGTGTGTGTCTGTGTGTGTATGTGTGTGTGTCTGTGTGTGTGTGTCTGTGTCTGTGTGTGTGTGTCTGTGTGTGTGTGTGTGTCTGTGTGTGTGTGTGTCTGTGTGTGTGTGTCTGTGTGTGTCTGTGTCTGTGTCTGTGTGTCTCTGTGTGTGTGTGTGTCTGTGTCTTTGTGTGTCTGTGTGTGTGTGTGTGTGTGTGTTTAATGCACACATGGTGCAGTGTACACATTAAGGCCAGAGAACAAGTCAGTACAGCCTGTTCTCTCCTTCCAAATTTACAGGGTTTTGAGGAACATCGGGCTTTGAAGAGTCTGCTTTTAGCAGCTGAGTCATCTAAACTGGCCCATATATGCCTATTCTAATGCCTACCTGCCCAGGGTCACATACAAATTTCTCCAGTAAAAAGGGTTATGAATGGGAAAACTTTAAGAAGCCTTGATCAAGAAAGGATTAAAAGAACACCAGCGACATGTATATAGGTTATATGCAATGCTGTATTTTATGTATATAGGTTATATGCAATGCTGTATTTTATGTATATAGGTTATATGCAATGCTGTATTTTATATAGGGAACCTAGGCATCAACAAATTTGAGGCCCTTGAAGGAGGTGTGCTGGTTGAACTTGGACTTGTTACAAACCTAGACATATCTTGTGTCTTGGGGTTTCTATTGCTGTAACAAAACACCATAACCAAAAATCAAGTTGGGGAGGAAAATGTTATTTGGCTTACCCTTTCATATTGCTGTTTATCACCAAAGGAAGTCAGGACAGGAACTCAAACAAAACAGGATCCTGGAGACAGGAGCTGATGCAGAGGCCATAGAGGGGTGCTGCTTACTGGATTGCTTCTTATAGAACCCAGGACTAAAGGTTTGGGATGGCACCACCCACCATAGGTTGGGCCCTCCATCACTGACCACTAACTGAGAAAATGCCTCACAGCTAGATTTCATGGAGGCATTTCTTCAACTGAGACTCCTTCTTCTGTGATGACGCTACCTTGTGTCAAATAGATATACAAAGCCAGCCAGTACATGCGGGAAGAGAGAAACAGAGAAGAATCTCAACTAGGGAAGCTGCTTCTATCAGACTGGTCTGTGTGCATATCTAGGGACGCTTAAAAATATTTTCATTAATGACTGATGTGGGCGTGGTCAGACCACTGTGGACGGTACCACTCCTGGGTAGATGATCCTAATTTGTATAAGAAAACAGACTGGGTAAACCATGGGGAACCAGCCCGTAAGAAACACTCCTCCATGACCTCTGCTTCATTTCATTCCAGCTCCTGCCTTGACTTGCCTTGGTAATGGAATGTGACCTAGGAGTTATAAGGTGAACTTAGCTCTTTCTTCTCCAAGTTGTTTCTGGCCATGGTGTTCTATTGTAGAAACTCTAAGAGGGGAGATTCTCTGTAGGTATCAAGACATGTTTGTATAGCAAACATTTATTCAAACTTGGATTTTCTGTGACACACTGAAAAAATGTGGCCATGGTTGACACAATCAAGCTTTGGGAGTTGCCAGGGTTACCTGGAAGACCCTCGTCCTCCATCAAAACTCAGCTCCTGGGCAAGCCCGATGAGTTCATTCCTTCTCATTCCCATGCTACAGATTTCCTTGCACCATGGCACTTAGCTTGCCAGAGTCTACTTTCCCCATCAATGCCCTTGCTAAGTTTAAGCCAATCACAGGTGGGACCTAGCTTGGCTTCACCTTCAGCCTGGATGGAGCACAGTGTTTGGCACCTGTCAGGATCTCAGGAGATGATGCTAAATAAATGACTCATAGCACCAGCAATTCTGGACAGTGATAGAGATTGTCTCACCTCCTACTGAAGAATCCATTTCTCCTTATTCTTGAGTCATATTTAAAGAGTCTGAACTATTCCATTCACTTCTATTGCATTAGCTAATTACTTCAGTGCTTAAGTTCTTTCTTGGACATTTTCCATCAAAGATACAGTTGCTTTCCATAAATAATTGAGGTGCGCAGTGCAGATCCCATTTAGAAGATTGTGAGAGGCAGCAAACGCTTGGGAGCAGACTGAAAGAGCTGAAAAAGAAGGTATCCATCACGGGTCTTCTCAACAAGACGGGTGTCATGATCTTTCTTTCCATTGCTCCCGAACAATGCTCCCAAAGGTGATGGCAACAATTGTTCTATGCCAACGCTTTCCCTGTGCTGTGACCTTGACATTCTTCCTATGGAGAAATGATACCTGTTTGTGTCTGCTCACCTTTGACCTGGGTGCCTTGTGATTTCTTGAGCAAGCAGGAACGTCTCAGTATGATACAATTGTAACTTGGACTGCACAGCATTGCAACACCAAGGCATCTGGTTTCCACTACCCATCCTTAAGTTCAAAGCCAAGGCTGGACCTGCCTCTCACTGCCCTCTAGGATCTGATTCTTTTGACTTCACTGATGTTCTTATCTCCGCCCTCTCTTCCCCTGATCCCTTTTCTTCTCTCTGTTATCAAGTCAACCAGTTTCACAGTTCTCATTATTCATGGGACCTCTATACTTTGTTCACCCTCTAAACAAGTGGTTCTCAGCCTATGGGTCACAGCCCCTTTGGAGTCACATATCAGGTATTTACAGTACAATTCACAACAGTAGCAACATTACAGTTATGAAGTAGTAACAAAGTCATTTTATGCTGTGTAAATGTAATGGTTACATGTATGGAGACAATTTGCATGAGTCGATTCTTTTCTTCCACTGTGTGGGTTCCAGGGATTGAACTCAGGCGTTATGTCTGGTGGCCAGTGCCATTACCTACTGAGATATCTTGCTGAACCTCCTTCTTTTAGAGATGAATGTCTCACTATGTAATTCAGGCTAGCCCGGAATCTTTCATTCTCCTCCTTCTGCCTCTCAAGTTCTGGAATTGCAGGGGTGAGCCACCAACCTTGACCTAAGAGAATTTTAATAATAATACCATTGCAATTTTAGTAGGCACATCACAGTCACACATATTTCAGGGTATGGTTACATGTGGATGTATTAGTATAGTGTACAATAGTCAAATCAGGATATTACCTATATATCCCCTCAGGAATAGCAGCACTTCTATAGGAATACTTTACCATGAAAACTTTCAAATATATACTGAAAGATTGGTTTGTGTCCTATGAGATGGATGTTTTGAGAGCACCTCACCTGTGTCCATCAACACCCATCTCCAATAAGAACCAGCCAGCACTGACCTTGGCTTATCAAATCCTTCCTGTGCTCCCTCCCTCCACTATGGATTATGTTAAAGCTCCTCCCAGACATCTGACATGAATCCCTCAACAATCAAAAATGCTTTTAAACAGTATCCCAATATCATCTTCACACAGTTCAAACATGTAAGTGACTCTTGACATCACTAAACGTCTGGTCTATTCCAAATATTGCCAGGGAATGTTTCCCTTTCACTGTGAAGGCTGCCCTGTAGTTTGGTTGACAGTGTTATAATTGGTAGATGTGTCTTTGATGTTTTTGTTACTCTCTTGCTTTCCCTGTGGCTTTTTTTTTTTTCATGATGACCTTGAACTTCTGACTCTCCCGCCTCCACCTTCATGTGTACAGCACTCCATCTAATCTTTCTTTTCTGAGGTGCTGAGGATTGAACCCAGCACTTCTTGCATCCAAGGCAAGTACTCTACCAGCTGAACTACCTCCTCATCCAAGCTTTCTCCTCCAACCCCACCATTTTATTCTTTTCCTTTAGACAGATAAAATCTGACCCCAGCCCTGTGGTGTGCTTTAAATACATTAACCTGTTCACATGTTGCTTTCTCTGTCATGCCAACAAATCTTATGTCTGGGATCACTTCTAGAGGCTTGCTGTGATTTGGGTTGGAGATTTTGGCAGTGACCTTCCATGTAAAGTGGCAGGATTCCTAATGCATTGTGATGTTAGTTGTCACTGATAACTGTTGCCTGGAGTCATTGTATTCTAAAAGGCTTGACAAACAGGTAGCATATCCAGATATGGAACCATTCCCTTACAGTTCCCTTTCCTTCATCCCTAGCTGTCCTGCTGGAGCAGCCTGACCTGGACTTTAACGCTGCATCCCCCATTTCTCACTCCTCCTCTGCTAGATCCTTTAGGGAAAACTTCCCATTAAGAAATGGCTAGGGAATTAGAGTCTTGAGTCTGAGCCTAGCACTGCAGATGCCAGCCTTCGAAGTTGCTGGGTTGCTAGGATACGTAGCTCCCAGTGCCTTCTCAAACTGCATCCTTCTGGACCAGGATGGGCAGGATGTGCTGGGAGTGGGAAGAGATTGTGCCCTGTGGACAGGCCTATCAAGGGGTCTAGGCTCCTTCTAGAATTGTGTGGAGTTGGGGAAATGTCCCCCAGAAGCATCTATCCAGGAATCAATTCTGCTCCTGTGGTAAAGGCCACTCGGTGCATTTTTTAAGCTACCATCACTACTCCCCCCCCCCAATCCTGTCCTCTATTACTACATACATTTTTTTCTGCAATATATTTCTACTTCAGAAGCAATATGTGAGTGAATGCAGGTCTCCTTCCTAGTTTGTACTATGGGCTTCCAGTCCCATCAAAGTTGACCACAAGACTGTGAAGCAGCCTTCAGGACCCCTGTGCTCCCAGATGCCTATGCTGACCTCTTCCTAGCACTCCTCAGGTCCAGTAGACTGCTACAGTGCCTCCTCCTCTGGGCACTCACCTCCACAGGGGTCTCACTCACTGCCACAAGAAGGCTTATTCTGTATAGCTTCCAAATTCTCACTATGGGACCCTTGGTGAGCCTGCCAGTGCCACACTAAATGAGCCTATGGTTTCTTCTACCAGACATTCCATTGGTGCTTATTCTTTCTCCACTGCCTTACAAGCATCCACCAGAAGTAATAGGCAAGTAGATGAACTGTGAGTTATCTAAGTCAACAAGCCTGGATTATCTCCCTAAGGCCTTAGATGCCCATAAAACTGAGCCCCGAGGTACTTGCTCCCTCACCCTGGTGCCATAGAGCTAGCATCCCCAGAGACTAAACTGTGAGGCTCAGGTCTTCATACCAGCATGCTCAGAATACAGGTAGGGATTCACAGATTTCCTCAGGGGTTGAGAATTTCCATCCTTTACTAGTGCTGAGGCCTGAAGAAGAAAGGGAACAAGAAAAGATAGGTTTCACAAGATAATAGGGGAATCTGAAGCGTTCAGACTTAAGGGATAGGCAGAGGGCAGCAATGTGCCAGCATCAGATGCTGCTGTGGACCTGACAAGCTTCCTCCGACTTATACACCCTGGGGTAGCAGGGAAGCTGAAATTCTCCAGGCGCTCTGGAGACTGTTCTGCCAAAATGGTCTGTATTGACAAGACAGCTAGAAAGGCTCCCAGGAGACCCGCCTACCAGGCTAAGGACTCAAACCAAGCGTGATGATGGGGGTCGGTGGCCTGGTTCCTTCCCTAGGCACAGGGTTAAGAGCTATGCAGCCTGCCTGCTGGCTCAGTCCTGCCTTTCTGTAAGGCCTGAAGGCAGCATGGCTTCTCCTCACGCATTTCCACAGCCTATGGCACATATCTCTGAGCGATCAGGGCTGTGTGGAAGGCTAGCATCTAGAGAGAATGAGATATAGCTCATCTCCTGCAGGGGCTGATCTTTAGGAAATGTTCAGCAACATATATTAACCTTTGGAATAATTAACTATTACTCCAATGCCCACTCCCCAAAAGAAACACAAGATAGACAAAACTGGTTCAGGCCTCCCAGCCCTGCAGGAGGGTCCCTGTGAGCCTGAGCTCTTGTGCATCATCTAAACGGGGAGGCCTGGAGTAGGCAGTTTCGTCAGGTGGTGAAATCTAGGAGAGAGACAGAGCTGAGGAAACCCACGCCTGCCGACTCCCTGCCTCTCTCCTAATTAATGGCCAAATCCGACCTCCTGAAGAACCTGAGCTCTGCCCAGTCAGTACATTCCCTTGTTCCCTGCAAAAGGTCCTGCTTAGAGTTTAGAATTCCTAAACTGCAAACAGGCCAGGGCTGGGGCTGAGATGTCCGCCAATGAGAGCCCACAGTGATGATGTAATGCTTAATTTCTACGGTCATTGGATGCCTGTTGTGCCTGGGTCGCCACCACAGAAGGGCTTTGCTGCAGAGTGGGAGATCTAGGGGTGGCTGATTCAGGAGCTGGAGTCCCCTCCTTCAAGAGAGTCGAACTTTCTGCCTTTACCAAGTTCACTCCTCCCAGGGGAGCTCAGAGAGGAGGTTCTGAGCATTTGCACTTCATCGCCTCCTGGGGCAGAGCGGCTCCTCGCACGCAGGGAGAAACAAACCCAAGAGAACCCAGAGGAGACAGGCAGTCGCCCAGCCCTCTGTCCTAGGAGGGAAACAGAAATAAAGCTTGCTATTCCAACACCCACGGCAGACCTCTGGGATAAGTACAGGTTCCCAAATGCGGGACCCACAGCCCCGAGCACAACAGGACTTGAATTTGCCTCAGAGACCACTATACTTAAAAAAATAAATAAGTCACTCAAAAGCCAGAGGCGGGGACAGGAGTAGGTTTTCTTTCTCCCAAAGGGGAGACCTAGGAGATCTAGAATCAGAGAATTCTCAAACAGACGGAAGTTACAGGCTGAGAGGACTCTGCGCCCCCCCCCCCACGGTTTCCACCCCATCTGCGAGTCCCACAGCTTATCCAGGTTACCGATGGGGAAACTGAGGACCTGATTCCTGAAGGCGAAGGCAGAGAGTGACACAGACTGAACTAGGCTTGGGAAGCCAGGACTTAGCTTGAGCTGAGGAAACATGGGAGGGGGGGGGGTGACTGGGTGGAAAAAGAAGATCCTGCCTTACAAAACCACTTCTACCTGAAGCCAGGGAGTTCCAAGTGCTCATGGGAGGCAGTCCACCTAAGACACACTCCCTCCCCGCCCCCAATAGCAACCAACACAAAGGTCTAAGACCACCCCTTACCTCCCAGTTCTCCTTCATGCAGGGTCTCCTTCCTTGCTTCATAGTAGACCCCTCAGTCTCCAACTTGGGTCGGACTGGGTGGGCTCCCTGCTGAACCCCTATTTATGTTCTGGCACAGGAGAGCATCCCACTGAGCCCGCTGGTCTGAATTTAGGGTACCTTCATACTGTTTGGAAGATTTTGCCCTTTTGCCACAAACCAGCCATAGATTCTGGGCAGGCATGGTCTTGGGCCTCTTTGGATCCCTCCAGGTTCTGGGATCCTGTCTCCAGGACCTGTAGCATGCAATAGGCAACCCACAAAGGAAGCCTCCTTCCCTTTTGAGATACCAACTATCAAGAGGCAGACACGTCAGTCAAAAGTACAGACTGGGAGCCATGACTGGATCTTTAGGATTTCCTGCTAACTCACTGTACTCAGCTTGTCTAGTAAAGTCCTTGAAACCAGGGGGAAGATCTTGCTTGAGTTCCAGCTTAGGACACAGATATCAGAATGGAGACTGTCTCTGCACTCAGATGCCGCATGTTCTTATCAACAAAGAGGGGTGGCAGAGGTGGGGAGCTTGACATGAGAAGGTGAGGAGGTAGAGGAGGAGTAGTTCTGGTGTATGGTGGGATACCTGGCCTGTGTGGTTTGTCTGAGCCCTCCAACCTGCTGCAGATGTAAAGGTAAACATTTCCCCTCTAGACCCCATGTTTCCATTTTCCACAAGAACTCAGCCAGAATGTTCAGGAAATACTTCAGTGCCAGCACTGGTGACCTCTGCAGAGAAAGGGGTACCTCTGAGCCCTGATTTCATCTTTATAGACCATCAATGTCTCCACTAAACCTTACATAGACTATTAGAAACGGAAAAGGTAGTAGTTTCAGGTGGCCAACACACAGAGAACAGGAGGGAGGGATCCAAAGTCACATCCCCAAGAGGTACTAACAGATTTCAGATGTCTCCAGTGCTTATATTTCTTAACACTCACCCCCACCTCTAGCAACCAACACAAAGGCCTAGGACCCTCCCGCACCTGCAGGGTTTCCATCCCCATGCAGGATTTCACTTTTTTTAAAAAAAAAAATGTTCATTGGTGTTTTGCCTACATGTATGTCTATGTGAGAATGTCAGATCCCATGGAACTGGCGTTACAGACAGTTGTGAGCTGTCATGTGGGTCCTGGGAATTAAACCTGGGTCCTCTTGGAAGAGCAGCCAGTGCTCTTAACTGCAGAGCCATCTCTCCAGCCCCCGGATTTCACTTTTTGTTTCATAGAGTCCTAGCCTTCCAACTCAGGTCTGACTGGGTGGGTTCCCACTCAGTCTCTCTATGTTCCTGCAAATGATCCAAGGAAACACCGTCTAGTCAGAGAAATACTAGAACCCACTGGAGCTGCAGAATCAGCTTTTGATAACAAATATGAAAAAGAAACTGAAAGAGTAATAAAACACCCCTCCCCAGGTGAACCTGTTTGGCAATGAACTCGGCAGACAGACAACCTGCAGTCTGGTACCTGTCAGCCATGTAATGGGACTTCATTTACTCCATCACCTGACAGCCAATCCAGGCAGTCAGACAACAGAGGATCCTCTGGCTTGAGGACACTTTGGAGTTGCCTTCCGCCTCCTTTAAACCAGAGTTGGATGCTCATTCCCTGACCCCAAGCAGTCTCATCTTCAGAGTGATGTCTTTTTTCCCCTCTGCCGACATCTAGTCCTTATCAATTGTCGGTTGTCAATCACAGTAAGTGCTGCCATACAACAGACCACAGAGTGCTGTGGCTTAAGGATGCTTTTCCTTTCATGGACCAGTTTTCATTTTGACTGGTCTCACTCATGCTGGCCAACTGGCAGATCAGGTGTGGGTGGGCTAGACTCTCTCACTTGTCTGGAGCCTTTGTTGCAACATCTGGGCTGTCTAGGCTCTGTTGCCTATGATCTGTCATCCTTCAAGAGACTAGCTCAGGCTTGCACGCTTGGAAGAAACAGCCAGCTGCAAGGTGAGAGCCTCTTAGCACTTGCGCTTGGGGCTACTCACCATCACTTCCACTGAAGTGGGCTGGCATGGCAAGTCCCAAGGCCATCCCAGGGCATGAGGTTAAAAGAAGCTGCAGAGTTTGTTCTGTTACAAAGGGAATGAATTCGGGAGGTTCCTGGTAGAGCCATCAAAGTGGTTAGAGGAGGGTAAACACCCCCTCAGGCTGCTAGAGTGTTTCCTGATGTGTGCATGCATGTGCATGCATGAGTATGTGTGTGTTGACTAAAGCCAGCTGATCCAGCCTGAGCAGACAGATTGTTCTGTAGGTCTCCAATGAACTCATGCTAAGTCTTTAGATGGCAGGCTTGGAGATGGTCCTATGGCTGTTTTTCATCCTCCACCAATCACCAAGCTAGCCTGAGTATACTATAGGTACATACTCTACCACTCAAGTGCTTTTCAGGACTGCTTGTATAAACCTATTGGTCAAATCAGGTCACATGGCTAGATTGGTCAGAAATGAGAAAATACTTCTCACTCATAGAAATGGTAGTTCTGTGGCAAAGATCAAAGACACAGGGCTAAGTAAGAAGTTGGGACCATTCATAGCATCAATCTGCACACTCCATGTTCACAAATCCCATTTACCCAGGCTCTTTCCACTCACTAAGGATTCCTATCCCAGGCTCAACTACATCTCTAAAGTAAGCAGTGTCACCAAGCCTAGAAACCACTCTTTCTTGCCCCACATCAAGACCAAATGCAGCACTTCTTGATCCAGACTCCTATGAAGAAGTCATCATTCTCTACACCTCCAGCATACACACCATTCTAAGACTAGGACAGCCACAAAAATGACTGGCACTGAGCAGGGAATGGGTGGGGACCCTCTCAATAACTATCTTTTGGCTATTTTGAAATCCTTTGAAACATCTTCATGTGTGGAAATGTTCTCCAGTCTGCCCCCAAGATCTACTTTTCAGCCATTCTCCACGGCACCTGTTTCTTGAGATATCTTCTCTTTTCTGCCACCCTCCCTGCCACTTATGTGCTGTAAAATCCATCCTTCAAGCCACTTCCTCAAGCTGCTACCTAGCCAAGGTCATTTTATATTTGAACCTCATGAAATCATTCAATTCCTTGTGACAATACTTCCTAAACATTCCTTATGTGATTGAGTCCATTGTATGCCTATGCCAAAAGACATAACAAAAAGAGTTCCAATTTTTCAACCCTTTTACTAGTAGTGTTTGTAAACTGGGGTGCTGCGGGATGATCCTTCTGTGTCCTGTGAATATGCACTTCTCTCATAGTTGATAACAAAACTGTTTTGGCCTATGGCAAGGCAAAATAAGGTTAGGCGGTACAATCAAACAAAGGTAGAAGGGTGGATTCAAAGAGAGGCAATCCAGCCACCCAAAGAGCAAGACACCAGAGGACCAGTAAGCCACGGACCACATGGCAATACATAGAACAATAGAAATGGGTTAATTTAAGTGTAAGGGCCAATTAGTAATAAGCCTGAGCCATTGGCTATTTATAATTTATATAAGCCTCTGTGTGGTAATTTGGAAAGCTTCTGTTTATTTGGGATTGGTGGCTGGAACAAAAGACTCCACCTCCGTTTACACTGGGAAGCTGATTTTCTGAGTTTATGTTCATTCTTACCACCTTATCAATGCTCTTCCAGCTTCAAGGTGTCTGATAGTTTCAATATACTGTCTTGAAACCTCTTTGCAGAACAGGGATGTTGTGGGATATTTTGATAGCACTTTTTGACACTCCTGAGACGTCAATAAACTGTACTTTGAATCAGATCTAGCTAGCTACTCCTGACCAAAATTAGCCATAGAAGTTTTGGAGAACCAAGGACATATAGAAAGACACAGGAAGTAGTAGGGTGGGGCTTAGAAAGACTCAGCCCTTTTGGATTGAGAAGAGAGAGAGGTCACTGGCTGCTTCTCCGCTGCTCCTCTGGCCATTCAGTTTCTTACCCCGATATCTGACTCCCCAGTTTTTATTGATAAAGAATAATTAGATAATGTTTCACAGGGGCTTATTGGATATATATTCTATTTCCCCAGTTACCATAGCCAACAGTTCTACCAAATGATTCACCACTATGTAATGTGTACTGCCATTTTTTTCGTTGTCTCCTGCAGAGATTTTCTTGCAATTTTTTCAGCCTCTCTTATAACTCATTCTACCATCCAGTTCCAAAAATTTATTGCAGTACATTTAGGTTTTGTTATGGAATTATACCACTTCTGGGTACCAGCTTATTTACTGACCAGCTATTGCCACGTGATAAAATAATCATCTCAGTGTTGTAAAATAGCAACCATTTGTTATTTCTCATGCATGTTTGGATCATCCAACTCGTAGCTGGTCTTGCCTGGTTTTGTTGGTTGGGCCTGGATAAACTTATCATGATCTAGGTTATCTCAATTAGGGTTGGCTCTGTTTCCTGTGTCCTCACCACCTGCTGGGCCCAGCCGGCCACCTTGGGTATGCCTATCCAAATGCACTCACCATGGTACAAGATAACAAACCCAACAAGCCCTCCTTCTCAAGTCTGCTGAAGCTGTGTCTATTTATCCCATTGCCCAAAATATGTGGCTGAGGCCAAAACACAGGGCTGATGGTAGATAATGCTGAGTATAGTAGCACATGCCTATAATCCCAGTACGCATGAGGCTAAAGCAGGGGAATCTCAAATTCAAGGCCAGCCTGGGCTACATAGTGAGACCCTGTCTCAAAAATACAAAGCAAACAAAAAAACCCAAAGAGATAGGAAAGGGCCTCTCCTTCATGACAACCAAGGAACTGAAGTTACAGTGTGCAAGTCATGGACCCAGAAAATGGTAATGAAGCCTCCACGTGGCCTGAGGCTGCTGACAAAGCAAACATTTGCACATGCTCATTTCTCTTCCTGAATTGCCTTATACACAGGAGGGTGTCCTCATTACTTAGGAGAACAATCTGATGCTCAGTACTTCCTTAAGACGACAACAGCCAATGAATGTCAGAGCCCCCATCTGAATCTGGTCCTGTTTGGACCCATGTCCAGACTTACTAAAGCACTCTATGGCAGCATTCCAAATATGTAGGTTCCATACTCACAGATCCCACTCATAGACTAAAAATATTTGACAGGGAAAGTGGTGCCTATATCAGGTATATAGACTTTCCCTTGCGATTATTGACTAAGCTGTATAAAGCAAATACCTACCTTTACTTTGTATTAAGTACATAGGTGCACATATCACATGCCAATACAACATCACTTTACATATGGAACTCGAGCATCTTCAGATTTTGTTACTTGTGGGGGTCCTAGACCTAATCACCCGCAGATTTGACTATGCATGAAATGGGAGACAATCATGCATGTGATGATCATTTCCACAGGGTTCCTGAGGTATAGGCATTAAATGCACACCCTTGATTGGGAGCAAGCTGTGACTCACAGATTGGAAGAAGCAAAGGGAGAAATGGGCTCTGGGGTGTGTGTGTGGGGGAGACCTACTCAGCCGCAGAATCAGTCTCCTAGGGAGTCTGATTGGCTTGGTATAAAGTATAGTGCCCACCCACTGGATAGGGCTTGGTAATTAAGCAAGACCAACCCAGACATGGGGGAAAGGACTCTTAAGAGACATATGTGACATGTGACAATACCACAGAAAGGAAGGAGGGGAGAGTGATTTGGGGGGACTGCTTGTTTCCTTCCAGGAGGTGGAATATGTTGCTCTAGGGTGGATGCAGAGTCTGACTACCTAGGTTTCCAATCTTTACTTTACCACTTACTTGGACTGGCAAGTAAGGTTCTATACCCTTCTGTGCCTCAGCGACCCTGCTGATAAAAGTGTTCTTGTGCCATTACACAAACACCTCGCTGGGTGGTTGTACAGTGGAGAGAACTTGCTCTCGTTACAGACATTGCAATGTACGTGCAACAGCCCTTCTGTTTGCATCACGGCATCAAGGGAGCTGAGACAGCAGAGCGAAGTCCTCCTTAGAGACACAGCACAGATGTCTATGTGGAGCCCTGCTGGCTGAGACAGCTGAGCCCCATGCTGGGCTGTGTCCTTTTGGCCTGGAGAGGCACAGAGGCTGCCAGGCTGGCCATGCTCCTGTGCTCTGAGTCTAAATGGAGGAACTGAGAACTTAGAGAATGCAGGGATGCTGAGTCACCATTTCAGGGAGGTCCTTTAGAGAATGAGACAAGTGTACATGTACTTCTCTGGGTCCTGGGCTCGTTGGCATACCACTAGGGGTCATCTGGGTGCCTGCCTTTGGCCTCCACGGGTCATGGTTTCTTCAGCTGATATAGGATGAGAAGGCATCTGAACACTGATACTGCTACAGCAGATGTGGCCCAAGCATCCTCCTATGTGTACTGGTCAAGCTCAGGTTCACCCTCTGTCGGGAAGGCTGGTCAGGGGACTCCAACTGAAACAGAACTCCCTAGACCTGATGCAGAGCTCAACCCCAGAGTGGGACCAGGTCTACCCCCTTCTGCCTTAAGGCCTTGTTTCTGACAATGGCCAGGTGACCCTAGGGTGCCACGTTGCTGCTTTGCATAAGCAGGCACTAGGGTTCAGTGAAACCAGAGTCTCAGACAGAAAATTCTGTTTGGGTGAACCCCATAGTATAACAAGTCACAATGACAAAAAAGTGAATGAGGTCAGACCTTGAGTCCCTGCCCTGGCGTTTCCGGCCATGGGTATCAGGGCAGCATCATGATTGGGGGAGGGGAGGAGAGTGGTCAGAGGGATGAGGTGGACTCACTTCACAGGATACTCTCACAGTACATCCTCTTCATTTGAGGGATGAAGGAAGAACAAGATGGCTCCTAGCCCCTGGCTCACCACAGAGCTCCATAAGTCACCAGCAGGTTATGCCCCAAGGCTGCCTGTTCACTCATAATCTCATGATCTCCAGGAAGAAAATCAGGTTAGCCTGGCAAGCTCATCTTTTACAGAGCAGACAGCAATGGAGGAATATCCTGATGGAAATAGACTCTAAATCTCAGGGAGTCAAACATCCAGGGTTCAAATCCTAGCTCTATCACTGAGTGACTCCTCGCATGTCATTTGACCTCATTATGCCTCAGTTTCATATCTGTGTAAAGGAAGCAATAATGCTCCATTTTAAGATAAAGTTAACAGTGCCAATAAAACTGTCAGGATGTTGTCTCAAGCAAGTTAGCACATGGGGCGCTTAGAGGAGTACCCTGAACATCTAGAGGGCTCCTCAGCTTCCAGATTCTTTGCTGGAGTCTGTAGTATTGCTGGGAAAGCACCGTGCATTCTGGAAGAGGGAAAGGGAGTGGATAATGAGCACCTCAGAGGACTTAACCCCAGGCCAAGACCTCTACCCGGCTCTTGTGGCTCTTGTTTTTACAGCCGTGTCTCCTTTCCAAGCACTCCAACCTCGAGATGTGTTTCTAAAATACCCAGTTGAGTTTCTGGCTTTGTTTTGCTTTGGTTTTTGTCTAACCTGCTCTGTTCACACACCTCAGCCTCTGCCAGCCCAACTTCATCAGGCTTCAGAGAATCATGTTCCCTCCCTCACTGCCCCCTCCCAAGTCCCACCCTCCAGGAACAAGACAGGATGTGGCCACCTTCACGGGGCTCCCTTAGATGGTAGGAGGGAATCATTTCAGGCAGCTGTTGATAATTACTGGACAGTGTTTCCAAGACCCTAAGTATGTGAAGTTAAGAGGCTGAGCAAACACAGAAAAACATGAATGAGCAGTTAGTTCTCCAGGAAGGAGTGGACAGTCCACTCCGGGACTTCCAGCTGTCACAAAATGCCATAATTTTATGCGATTTTTAAAAATTAACTTATTTTAATTATATATAGCCATAGGGTTTCATTATGACATTTTTATATATATGCATTTTGATCTTAATATATGATGTATCTCAATCATATACACCCCACATTACTCTCTTATGTCCCCCTCCCCCTGTAGAGTCCCTTTCTCTCCTGAACCAACCCCTTTCTGTTTGCACATTGTTTGCTGTGTCACCCAATGAGTTTAATTGGAATTGCTTAGCTGATCCTCAGGAAGGGATACTTGCAGGAACATTGGCAGCATACTAGCGGCTATGCCACTGAAGAAAATGTCTCCCCCTTCCCCAGCAACCATTAACTGTCTATAGCTCTTCAGAGAGGGGTAGGAGGGAGCCTTAGGAGCCTACCTCATTCATAACAGAAGATTGATCAGCCCAATCATGTGAAGGGCTCATGCAGCTAACCACAGTTTTTATGTGATGCTTGTGTCAGCCTCATGAACAAGAACCTATGAAGAGAAAACTCAGCTTTTTCTTCAAGAAGAAATTCCAAAAAACATCATTTACAACATCTTGGTCTAAAAATGCTGGGTTGAAAGGGTGAGGCTGTCTGCTTACATTTCTGGCTGACTTTAATACTATGGCCTAAATTGTAAATAGACATATGTGCACAATGAGATAAATCTACCTATAGCAGAATGCACATTCAGCAGTGGCCCTATAACATTATAAGGAAGCTCAAGAATGTCTAGATCTAGCAGCATAAGTGTTGTAATGTCTCAGTACAAGACATTGCTTGTGTCCTTAGAGATGCTGGTAGTGAGAAACCTGCCACCACATCAGTCATATAAAAGCATAGAACATTCAAATACAACCAGGACAAAGTATACAATGGATGGTAAATCACTGTCTGACTGGTTTATGTATTTACTCTACTTTCTAAAATAAGCTATTGCTGATTTAAAAAAAAAAAAAAACAAAAACTGTCCGGAAGGTGGTGTCCCACACACCTTTAACCCCATGAGGCTAGCCTAGTCTACAGAGCTAGCTCTAAGAAAAGAAAAAAGATAAACAACAAAATGAGGTTTAGGGCCTGGTGAGATGGCTTCAGTGGGCAAAGGTGCTTGTCTCTAGCCCTGATGACCTGAGTTCCACCTATGTGGTGAGAGAAGTGAGTCCTGAGGTTGTCCTTTGCCCTCTGTACATGCACCACGTCATGTGCATGCTTCCTAAAACCAATATGAATGAATAAATAATCATGATGTTCAAAAGAAGGAAGTGTGCTGTAAAACAGTATGCCACATTATGCCGACAGCAGCATCTCCCAATCATGTTTATGGCGCCTATATTACATCATTCTCTCTTGGGCTTGGCTTAATTTCACCTTGTTTTGCTCATCATGGCCCTAGGAAGGAAAAGAAAGAGAGAGATGCTATCGTGATCATCATATACACACACATATAGCCTAGATACATGATGGCTCATGACATACAGGTTTGTAACTATACTCTGACATTTATACAATGACATAAACTATTTCTCAGGACATGTCTTGTCATTAAGGCCGAGGTGACCATTAAGTAAAGAAATTGAAAATGACTAGCCTATTGTTATACTCTACAAAGTTCCTTAAAGGTCCATGTGCAAATCCTGGGTTGCCCAGCTTTGACCATATTGGGAATTGAAACTTTTAGGAAATGGGGCCTGATAACGGATTAGGTTAGGTCACTTGGGACATACCCTGGAAGCAGTTTCTGAGACGTCAGCCCCTTCCTTTTTCCTTCTGCTTTCTTGGAGCTCTGCCTTAGTGCAATCCCCTGTGGGGATTCAATAAAAGCTTCAGAAGTTTCAGAGATATCAGAAAAAATTTACCCATAGTCTATGTGGGTATTGAATAAAAGCTCCAAAAGTTCTAGAGCTCTAACCACAGTCAGCCTAAAAAAATCAAAGAGTAGTGATTCACAGCACAGAGAGTATCCTGAGAGTGGCGACCTACACCCTTAATCCCAACTGAGTCGAGGTCCTTTTAGATTATAGAAAAAATTCCAGGCTCCCAAACAGACAGTGGTGGGTCCATGCCTTAGGAGTATTTAAGGTGGAGATAAAAATCCAAGAAAAAAGCCAAGCCAAGGGAAGTGAAGCTGAGGAAACTAAAAAACAGCTAAATAGATCTGACTGTGGTGTTTATTCTCTCTAATATCTCCAACTTCCTCAAAGATCTCTCCCTAAGTCTCATTTATTCGTGCAACAGTCCCCAAAGCAACACTTGTGAATTGAAAGCTCTGAAACTGTGAGCCAAATAAGGCTTTCCTCTTTTTAAGTTGCATATCTTGGGAGTTTTGTCACAGTCAAGGATGGCTGACTAGCACAAGAAACATTGAATAAAAACACATACTTTAGGAATCCATAAACAGGCCCTTCAGAAACAGGCAAAAATCTTTATGATGTAAGGGAAATATGCACTGGCATAATTTGTCTTTCAAAAGGAGAGACCCAGCACCAGTAGTCCTCAGTTACTCGAGAGGTGGATCACTGAAACCCAAGAATCTGAGGTCAGCTCATGTAACATCAGAGTGAGACGCCCCCATCCTGAAAAACTAAATGAAAATCGGGGATAGAATTATCTTCATAAAATCCTGGAGAAATCAATAGGGAATGTGGATGGGAAGGGCTGGGGAGCTGGTACCTATCTATCATTCCACATTGACCTAGGTTGTGAGTAAATGGATGTCTAGGACTGTCGCACTTGAAATTAACTGTAATTCTTTGGGTGTGAGTGTACACATGCATATGTGTAGAGGCTAGAGGTCTATCCTCGGTTATACACACTTTGATTTGTTTTTTGTTTGATTCTTATGAAGCAGAGTCAGGTTTTAACAAATATATGTGGAATTTTCTTAGATGATTTATTTTATGTGTGTGTGAGAGAGAGATTGAGCACTTGCATATGCACATATGTGCATGAGCCCAGGAACATCAGAAGAAGGTATCGAATCCTCTAGAGCTGGAGTTATACACAACTGTCAGCCACCACGTGGGTGCTGAGAACAGAACCCAGGGGCCTCTCTGACTGCTGAGCCATCCAGTCCCTAAATATAGCATGGTGCACAAGAGTGAAGAGAGAGGCACCCAGAAAAAAACAAGACACACCCCAGAACACAGTGTGGGCTCCTCTGAGAAGAGTCTCAGAAAGTGAGACACACCCATGTGTGGGTTCAGGCTTCTCAAGGGAGAGTCACCCCTTCTTGCTTTTGAAGACAAGATCTCTTGTTAACCCTCCAGCTTGCCAGGTATTTTAATTTAACCTGCCAGTGAACTCTGGGAATTCTGCCATCTCTACCTCCCCAGTACTAGAATATTATAAAGCCACCACACTAGGAGTCTCTGCATGTGTTATAGGGATCAAACTCAGCATCACGTGCTCCCATGCCAAACCTCAGTCTATTACTCATAATCCTTCATATTGTTTATGTCTCTTACACGAATCTGCTCTGAGAATAACGAATGGAAATAGACAGTGGGTTTAAAGAGTCTTGCAAACTGCAAACTGCAAACTGCTGCCCACTATTTTAAAATAAATAAATAAATATAGTGAAAAGCTTCAGCAGTCAATCTGTAGAGATTGATAGGTGATCCCTTTGGTGGGCCTTATTATGATGCAAGGGTCTCAAGGCCATGATCCGGCCTCTGGATGAGACAGAGGGGCAGTAGGGATGACTGTACAGTATACAATGGCAGCTAAAGATGGTGGAGCCTTGAAGCAAAGAGGCTTTCTTTTACATCTAAGAGGAACCTCTTCAGAAGGAAGCCTCCCTAAGAAGTCTCCAAACCCCAGAACAACAGAAACGCCTGGCTCGATAACCCTTTCAGAAATGACCGGAAGTTCCGCATCACATGACAATGAGCTTGCACGGAGGAGCCAGGTACCATAAATTGAGGGAGGCTTCTTGACTCTGTGCCCCAGAGCTACAGGGAAATGTAGCCTTGATTTAGGCTGTGGGACCTTGCATGTGTTCTAACACCCAGGGCTCGTGAACAACCTTTCCTCGCCTGTCTTTTTTCCCTCAGATTCATAATCCAGATTGTACAAGATAAAAAAGACCATCTTGTCCAGTCTCTCTTGTCCCATCTTACAGAGGAGTGAACTGCAGCCCAAGAAGGCAGTACCTAACCTTCCTTCTCTTCTATTACTCTCCCCAAAATGTTGGGGCCCTAGAGTATCAGTTCTCCTGGGATCTGAGACTCTCTGTGTGGGGAATCAAGAGCCCACAGACCATTTCCTCTGCTTCTTGACTCCATGTCTGGCTGTCTCCTCCTGTCTACAGCTCCATTCAGATGTGCTCAATTCCAGCTTTCTGATGTTCTTAAAGAATATGTGCACACCTTCCCCAGCTTGCATCCCTGCTCTGAGCATCCTCCTGCGGCCTCTCTCCAGAGAAAAACACAGGCCTGTAAAAACACAGGAGGAGCAAAGATTCTGATTGAGCCAGTGCAGTTCAGAGACTGGCCCTTTGTCTGCTCCTCACCTCAGCAAATGTGGCTTAATTTCCCTCCGCATAAACTGTCTCTGCTTGGAGCCAACAGGAATTCTGCAAGCAGTCCTGTTCCTGAGGCTGGTAATTTGCCAGACTGTAGCAGTGACTAAGCTACACCAGCTTCTCTTTGTTCCAGGAGAGAGGACCAGCTTGTCTGGTGGTAAATCAGAGGCTCCCAGGCAGCCAGGGTAAGGGGCTGATCTCTGAGGTATGACTGTATCCCCTCCCCCCAACAAACACACACACTCAGGCTAATGAGAGAGAGCCCTGGCTCACCATGATGCAGGTGCCCTCTGTCCTTCCCCTCACTTGTTTTCCAGAACAAGAAAGAATTACTGTCGGATGATAATTTACCCCCAGCCCAAGTATGAGGCCGGCCACACCATGATGGATCCAGCCTTGTGAAGGTCCGGCCTGGGCCCTGGTTTCAGTTTAAAGACTGGATTTGTTTCCCTTTCCCAAGGCTCATTTTGTCCGGGCAGGCAGGTCCATTCCCTGCTGTGACTAGAAGAAACAGGACCAGATGCAAAATGTCAGGGCCTGATTCGAGAGGCAAATGTGGGGGCCTTATCCAAAAGTTACAATTTTCAAGATGGTAACAGGGCATTGTGCTAATTGTGGGTCCTTCTGAGTTGGCTGTTCAGGTTTACATACCTGTGAGATCTGTTCTGGGCGGAGGCATTCATTCAGTTATTCATTCATTCATTCAGCAAAACAATGAGGATTTTTCTGTGCCAGATTCAAGTCACACAGCTACCAAATAAATGCCAAGTATGTCATCACAGACCTGTTAAACAGTGGATACTTGGGGTGTGTGTGTGTGTGTGTGTGTGTGTGTGTGTGTGTGTGTGTGTGTGTGTGTGTGACAGGTAGCCTGGCTAGCCTGCAAGTCCAGCTCCAGACTGATGAGAAACCTTGTTTCAAAACCCAAGGGGAAAAGTTGGGAAGGGTCTGGAAAGATGGCACATTGGTTAAGAGTGTATACTGTTCTTGCAAAGGACCTGAGTTTGATTCCTAGCACCCATTCAGGACGGCTCACAACCACCTATAACTGCATCTTCAGGGCATCCACTGCCTCTGGCCTCCTAGGGCATCTGCACTCAATGTGCACACACCCACACACAGACATACACATAACTAAAGATAAATCTTAAAAAGTTAAATAAATAAATGAGGTAGATAGTGCCCAAGGAACAATATATGAGGTTGTCCTCTGACCTCCATATCAAGACACACACACACACACACACACACGCACACGCACACACACACATGCACACATGCATGCACGCAAAAACATACATATATACATTGTTTCTTGTCCGAGCAGTTATGCACCTTTGCGGCCTCAGCTTTCCTCATGATAACCTGGGAAGAGTCTGTGGACACTGACAAGGGACAGGGGATGTCTGCATATCTCTGTGTTCCTCACAAAGACACCCTACTGTAGCCTGTGGGGACAGTCTGTGTAGTTGGCTGCTGTCCACAGAGACTCTTTCCCATGGAGAAGCCAGCCCCTGATGGCCGCCACCTCCTGCTCCGAGGAAGAGAAAAGACAGGACAAATAGGGTGAAACCTTGCCCTGTAACTTGCACAAGACCACCCCTTCCCGTGTGACTTTTGATTGTTTGAGGTGATGAAATTAGCAAGGAGATAGTAGCAGGCGAGAAGGAAGAAGAGATAGGGTCACAGGCAGACACAGTCTATAGTGAAAGACTAAGTTTCCAGGGAGGCGTAAGAAGGGACAGATGGTGGCCCCAAAGAGCCTGGAGGAGTTATAAAAATGGAGAGGAAGCTGAGAGGGAAGGGTCATAGAGGCGGAGTCTAGAATGTGAATAGGTAAAGAAAACAAAACTCAAAACTCCCTCTTACCGGTCCTACACCTTGCTCTCCTGAGCCACAAAATCACTTTGAGGAGAGTGATAGGTAATTTGCATGGTGAAAAGGTGCAAATTAATTAATATTAATTCAATGTAAAAGAGGATCTTGGACCCATCCCAGCTGCTGCCTTCCCTGACGTGTGGAAGGAGGTCATGCCATGCCACGGCACATATGTGGGGCCCAGGGATGGAATGCAGGTTGTCAGGCTTGGCTGACAGTGTGTTGACCTACTATGTCATCTCACCAGTTCTCCCTAGTGTCTGTGGAACAGGGTTAAGTCTCAGGGTATAGCAAGCAGGTAACCTCCACCAGGCTAGGAAATCCAACCCTCCTGGGCTGGCAAAAGAATGATGGGAAGAAATGGGTCCAGTAAACTGAGGCTCCTTCTCCAGTCCCCTCCACAGGCCACTTTAGGCTTTTATGAGTGGGCAGAGTGGGGGATGCACAGGATCAGAGCTACCAACCATATAAGTAGGACTTTGGTCCCCCTTATCCATGCTGCCTGGTGGCTCCCCGGGGGTAGATCCAATGCCACATCCCTTTGATGGCTCCCCAGGGGTAGATCCAATGCGACCTATCAGTTTTAAGCTTGTACGACTCGGGAGACTTTTCCCAAGGCCCTGTGGGGTTCCTGGCATGTTGACCTTCATACAATAAGTGTCGGGCCAGAACCTCAGTCAGGATCTACTGACTTTCCAATACCCTCAACTCAAAGGCTCTGTCCACAGATGGAAACAAGGCAGGTTCTCCTACCAAGTCTACCAGTCTGCTTTGCCCTGCTCACTACAGAACTAGCATTGGCTCTGATCGCAGTCATCACCCCACTCACCAAATAGGCGTGAACCCAGTCCATGCCACTCATGCCCTTCGCCAGACCACCTTCTTGAGGCAGGGACTGGATCTCCACAGTCAAATGATCTGGAACAGGTTATTCACATTCTCAAATCCGTGTTTTCCCTCAGTTTCTTCACGGGAATGTTTGGAAAATAAGAAGAACTAAGCATGATTTCTGGAACCCAAACAGCACTTGATAAATATTATTATTATGATGTTACTGATTTCTATTATTGTTCATATCTTTAACACCCAACACTGTGCCAGACCCCAAAGAAAAAGGAAATATAAAGCAATAAAATTGGAGTAACTGTGCCATCATCAGTTACCCTGCCCACAGAACTCCAGCTAAGTATTTGCATCAGTCAGTTAATTGTCGTGATGTGCTGTGTAACAAGCTGCCCCCAAACACAGAGAACTCACAAAGCCATTCTTACTTGAAGGACTGCAGGTCCGCAGAAGTGAGTCTCTTTCCCAAAGGGGCCCACTATGGGATCTGGGATAAAGGACCTTCAGAGAAAGTGGCTGATATGGATGGAGATAGCATTGGGATGGAGGCAAAGAGTATATTATCACTTTTATGATGTCGCCATTGGTCAAAGAAAATCACATTGTCAAGAAGGCAGGAAATCTCTGCAACTATAAGGCTATGGCAAATGCATGTGTATAAATAAACTGCAGGAACATTCTACCTCATCTACTCAGTCAGTGGTGGCTAGGCATAGGTCACACCACCTCGGCCTTCCTCCAGTCTATACCCCCAAGTCTCCCAAATGAAGTGTTCCATCCCCATAAAGAAGTGTTTCCAGTAAGATCTTGAAGAAGGCGTGGATCTTTGGCATTAAATGAAATAGTTTTGAAGTATTTTGCAAGTCTAAAACAAAGTGTAGACAGACAGTACTTCCTCTGACTTTGCTCGCTATAGCCAGGGATATTTGCAAATCTGTTCTAACAGAGCGTTTAGTTTCAAGAAGCAGAAAATTGAGCTGACAACATGTTTATGAGCAAATTCTAGGATCTGGAGGTAAGAAGAAAGAAGTCAAGCCCAAGGACAGTTTTCCCAGTGTTGATGGAGCCTCTGCGTCATCCTAACAATACCCCTTTTTATCAGCAAACCCCTTCCCCTAATTTTACTCCTCCAAGGTGGATAGGGCACTCGCTACAGAGACATGAAAACCCTTGAGGCTCCAGATGTTCCTGTGGCTTGTCTCTGTGTGGCATCACCCATATTTAGAGCTTGGCCTCTGGGAACCCTACATGGTGCAGGAAGGAAGGGCAGAGGAAACAGACCTGTGGGCCGGGGGTGTGGAAGGAAGTTTGTATTTGCTCCCTTTTCTCAGTGAAAAGTGTTTGTCTCCAAGCCTGTGTTTTTCACGGAAATGGAGACCAGCAGAGGAAAAACGCCCTTGTGAAACATTTCCATGAATTTATGTTGTTCATCTGAAGCGTCACAGGACTTCAAAAGGGCTTCTGGGGTTTTACGCAGCCAGGGACACAAGCCTGACCTTCCAGGGGCTGCTCAAGATTCCTAGCAACCTGGTACCTGGTCTGCTGGGTACCTCGTGGAGAGCAGCATCCAAGTGAAGTGACTGGTACCACCCTGGACTTGCAGGGCCGAGGGCAGGTTCACATGCCAACCCCACACACATTCAGACCCATCTCTCGTAAGAGAAATAAGTATGGGAACACACGGTGGGAAAGGGGGTATAGGTGGGAGAGGGCATGGAACTCTGGGCAAGTCGCTGAAAATCTCTGAGGTTCGAGGTCATGCTTGTATAGTGATAAAACCTTGGACCTTGCAGAATTGTTATGGAGATTCAGTGAGGAAATGGGGATTTTATTTTATTTTATTTATAAATGATACAGGATCAGGACCTGTTCATGGACATCCTTTGGCATGGCTTCTTGGCTGAAATTTTCCATAAGGTAAGAATAGTGTCAAACCAGGTGTGGTGGTATCTACTTTTAATTCTACCATTCAGGAGGAATAGCTGAGTAAATCTCTGTGAGTTCAAAGCTAGCTGGATTATTTAGTGAGTTCTAGGCCATTCGGGACTACATAATGAGGTCCTGGCTCAAAAGAATAAAAAGCTACTGAATGAAGCCAAAAGCTGATCAGTGAGGTTCATGAACCACTGAGGTGAGGGACAGAGACCTGGATAGTCAGGGCAAATAATGGGAGAAGATTCCCAAGGAAGAGGGGGGACTTGGAAAGTAAGTAGGTGCTGGAATAATCAGTACAGATATTTGCATGCAGTATGGTCAGTCTCCAGTGCCTGCAGGAGTCTGATTCCAAGACTCCTTCAGCTATCCAAATCCCCAATGATCGACTCTCCTATGAAAAGTGGTAAGTCCTTGTATATAACACGTACTTTGAAAATCTCTAGATACCTTAATACAATATAAATATAAATGATCGTCATAAAGGACTTTTTTTGAGAGAGAAACAACAAAAAAGATTGTGTTTAGTTCCTGTACATATTTGTCCCCCATCCACCCGCCTCCCCAGTTCACAGCTGGGTAATGCTGTTCATGTAGAAACCTCAGACCACAGCAACAGAGGCCATCCTTGCAGAATTCCAACAAATACCTTGTTACTAGTCACTTGCTCTGATTGGCTCTTCTACCTAAGCAGCAAAATGGGTCCAGTGCTGTCACCTGTCACCAGCAGCAGCATCAGAGACACAGGACAGGGTGGGGCTGGAATGACAGCTGAGCTCAAGAGATGAGGATGGGTTCCCAGCCTTCTCTCACCCTCCACCCCCACATCTTCTTTCCTTTTAATCTAGCAAAAAGCTTTCACCTCTCTCTCTCTCTCTTTCTCTCTCTCTCTCTTATCTGCAGTAGCATAGAGGATTTAGGTATTTTGCATTCCAAATGTTTATTCATGCTTTCGTTTAAACCCATAAAATGAATTCATAGTGCTCAGTGTTCTACAGAACCCTCCAAATCCTGAATCCTCTCCACAGCCAGGCCAAGGTCTCATCAAAATAATGTAGCACAATAAGATTTGTATGTGAGAATGTGGAATGGAAAGGGGGAGGGAGGGGAGAGAAGCAGGATGGTTTTTGAGATATTAAATTCTTAGTCTTTTAAATCTTGGATGGTTTCCATGGAAACTGATAAATTTCCCCCTGTGTTCTCTCCACTTTTCTGGAGACACCAGGGCAGCCCTCATAGCTTGTTGAGTAGGTAGGTTTAGATCACAGTTCCAAAGTCCAGGCTTGGAAAAGGAGTGAGCCTCATCTGGAGGTGCCTCCTGGGACTCCATCCCCAAGGGGACACAGGGTAGAGATTGAACAAGCCCCTCAGTGATCCCAGGCCTCTACTCACATCTGTGTATGGACCCTTCTATGGAGCTGCAAGATGTGTACTTGCTGGAAGTCACGGTAAACTGGCAGGGTGCTGCCAGAGGCATCAGGGCAGAAGCCAGAGAGGAGCAGGCTGCTTCCACCCACAGTCTACCTGCTTTCATGGATGCTTGTCCTGGACACTTGAGGCCTCACTGCTTGGACTTTCAAGGGCCTTGTTGATAGCTCCTCTGCCTCTGTGATCTCTCTGGGATTACCCAAGATGAATCTTTCACAACAATGGAATCATGCAGTGTTTAATTATTTTGTGTCTGGCTTTCTTCACTTAGCATGATGTTTTTAAGGTTGTGTGCATTGCTAAGTAACATTGTTCCTCTTCAGGGCTAAGTGATGATCCATTGTAGAGATGAACTCGTTTTGTTAAAATCCTTTCAGCATCTGGAAGACATTTGGGTTGCTTCCACTTTGTGATAGCCCTCACTCTGTGGTCAGTGAAGCATGAGCCTTAGGATTCCATGGGTGTGATGTTACATGTACCAAGAGAGAAAATGCACCATCTGGTACTAAGGTCCTTGTACCCATTTCATTATTGGGGGCAGGGGCAATTCCAGAGCCCAGACACTACCAAAGACCTCTGCAGCTCCTCAAACATTGGAAATGTGCCTTCCAGTATTTTTAACTACTCTAATTCAGAGTTCTAAACCAAGACAGAGGATAAACCATGAGAATACAATTCTCTCTCTCTCATGATCTTTTTCATTTTCCTTTCTAAAAAAAAAATACTTTTTTAATATTTATTTTTATGCACATTGGTTTTTTGCCTGTGTGTGTATCTGTGTGAGGGTGCTAGATCCCTAGAACTGGAGTTACAGACAGTTATAAGCTACATGTTGGGTGCTGGGAAATTGAACCCTGGTCTTCTGGAAGAGCAACCAACCAGTGCTCTTAACCATTGAGCCTTCTCTCCAGCCCTTCATACTCACCATGACTAAGACAACTTATAAAATAAAACATTTAATTGAGGCTTAGAGATGCAGAGGATAGTAGAGCCTAAGACCATTCTGGAAGAGAATATAGCACCAGATAGGCAGGCATGGCTCTGCAGAAATAGCCTAGAACTTACCTTTGATCCATAAGCACCAGGCAGAGACAGAGAGAACTAATTGATATTGTTGTGGGCTTTTGGAATCTCAAAGTCCATTCCTAGTGGCACACCTCCTCCAACAAGGTCGCACCATCTAATCCTTCCCAAATAGTTCCATATGAGCCTAGTTCCATTCTCACTCAAATTACATTCCACTCCCTGACCCCCACATCATAATGCAAAATGAATTTAGTCCAACTTCAGAACTCCCTATAGTCTTTCAGTCTGAAGACTGTTTAAAGTCCAAAGTCTCTTCTGAGACTCAAGGCAAATCAATCTCTTCTGTTTTTCCCTGTAAAATTGTGGGATGAATAGGCCCTAGAGGCTTCTAAAGGCCTGAGGGCCAGCGGGCCTCAGCAGGCTCAAACCAGTTACAACTGGTGCCTTGTAAGGCCCCTCCTAAGTGGATATTTCCTCATAAACCAGTCTGAGGTCTGCCTGGGGGCCTTGGCAACTGTGTCCGACAGGGATGGATGGGGGCCCCATGCCCCATGTGGGAACAGTGGAAGGCAATGCAGTGAGAGACACTTGGACTGGACCCACATTGAGAGACTTTATTATTGAGAGATGAGGAAGAGATTGATGGATAGAGAGAAGAGAGAGAAGAGAGAGGAGAGAAGGAAGAGAGTAGAGGAGTTGTGTCCTCTGGTGGGGCGGGGGAGAAGGAGGAAAAAGGGAGGGGGAGAAGGTGGGACTCCTTCTTAAATGGAGCTTGACATGAGAACTCAGGGCAGGCCAGGCTAATTGCCATTGGCTAGGTGTGGCTTCAGAGGCTAGGACAGACTCCTAACAGCAGCAGAGGCAGAGTCCTGATGTGAGGTGACCTGAACCAGTAAGAGACCACACTGTAGCAGCAGATGCCAGCAAAGTACAGCCTTTCCTCCTGGCAGGATGGAGCGTATAAAAGGCTGAAATAAACTGAGTTTGTTACTTTCAACCTTGTTTCCGGAGTCTGTGTGTTAACTTTGAGCCTACTTGCCCCTTCCCCAAAGGGAACTTTCCGGAACCCTGCAACATCCCCCCCAACATAAAATAAAAAATCAAATTACATACTTCCAATATACAATGGTGCTAAATATACATTCTCATTGCAAAACAGGATAGGAGCATGGTGAAGAAATAGCGGATCAAAGCAAGTCCAAACCTCAGCAGGGCAAACTCTAAATCCTGTAACTCCATGTCTGATATTAAAAGGCTTAGATGCTTTTACCTTCCAGCTTTGCTGACTGTAACACACTTTTCTTTCATGGGCTGGTTCCACTCCCTGTCTGCAGCTCTTCCTGGCAGAGACATCCCATGGCTTTGGCGTCTCCAGCATCTTGAGGTCTCCAATGCAATCCAAGCTTCATCTTCATAGCTTGACACAATGGCCTCTCTAGACCTCCATGCAGGGTCTCCCCTGCCACAGGCCTGGACTCAATGGCTTTCCTAAATCGTGGAGGAAGAATCTACAGCCCTTTTACTCTGTATCCTTCATGACTCTAAAGCCAGAACCAAGGGTTCAAAGCATCAACGGTCAATCCTGCCTAGGATGGAATCTGGCCCCTCCTTGATTTATATTTGCATAAACTGTGGTTTGTAGATGATTTCCTAGGACGACTAAGCCTTCCTTTGCTTAAGGAGGAGAATATTCCTCAAGCATTTCCTTTTTACAAATTGAAAGTTTAGCTGGGTGGGGTCTTGCCCTAAGGGCGCCACTCCCTTTATCCCATTTCAGGCCTTTCTTTAAACCCATCTCCCTGTGAGCACAAATCTTGTCTCCCACCTTATTTTTTCTGGTGCTTTTTTCCCTTCTTCAAACTGGACTTTGCATTTCTTTTTGCTCTGCTTGCTCTTCCTCACTGTAGAGCTGCACAAAAATGGTCACTAATAACCAGTGACATAGTCAATACAAGGCTGCCTTGAAATCTCCTCCGCCATTGAAATCAGTCTGAAACTCTTTAGTTAAGTCTCAGAACAAGGACAAAAAAAAAAAAAAAAAAAAAAAAAAAAAAAAAAAAAAAAAAAAGCAGCCCCATTCTTTGCCAAAATATCACAGAAATCATCTCTGCGTAGCACAGTTGTTAATATTGTTCTGAAGTCTCTAGAGCTGGGCCTCCATAGTCCTTAATGCTCTTAGTATTACGGCCTTCCAGACTCTTGCTATGGTAGCCCCCTAGGCCTCAGTTATAGCTTTCAACTACTTTCTTAGTTCAAAGTCCCAAAGTCCTCATTTCTCCCAACAGCAGCATGGTTGGGCCTGTCACAGCAATATGCCCCCTCCCCAGTGCTAACTTCTTAGCTACTTTTCTCATGCTGTGACAGAACACCCTGATCTGAGCTTAATTGGTGCTCTCCGTTCAAGAGGGCAGCGGAGTCCATAAGCACCATGGCAGAGAGCATGGTTATAGCCAGGAACTTATCTCTGATCCACAGCATGAGACGTGGGTTATTGGACCCTTTAGGACAGTCTCCAGGGACGCACCTCCTCCAACAAGGCCACACTTCCTAATCCTTCCCAAACAGGTCCATCAGACACATGAGCTTCCTGGGACTGTTCCCACACAAACTACCCATGCTCTTCCTTCTCATGAACTACATCGTCCACTAGGAAACAGATGAGGAAGTGCATGATGGATTTTCACATGGTTGCGGGTGGTAGACTGACTGCAAAGATCCAGAAGTGTTTGGAAAACTGAGTTAAAGTATTTACCATGTTTGAACAGCTGCTCCCAGACAAACTTCCCTCCCTTCAAAACAGAAGAGCTCACTATGCCTTAGCCAACTCTTGGCTCACTGCCTACTTCTGGGCTTTCCACAGAGTTCTTGACCTTGAATTGGAATCAGAAGGTCTTGACTATTAAAGAGTACCAGGTAATTTTTTAAAGCTGAAGATTCAAGTCTTTGGTAGAGAGGACAAGCAGTGAGATATGAGCAGATGGCTTCACTTCCCATGGTGCCAGAGAAATTTGGGATTGATCCAGCCACACTAGAGAATCATTTCAGGCTTGAGGCTATGAGCATCTCTCAAGAATTAGTCAATGTCTGATAGAACCACAGGAGTCCCCAAAGAGAAGGAGCAGGAAGGGGCCCGTCTCTGCCCAGGGGTGGAACATCTAAGTGAATGTTCACAGAGAATGGAGAAGCCTAACCACCAAGCTCTCCTGTACTCAGGCACCTCTATCATCCCCAGATATTATCAAACTTTCATGTGCCCCAAATGCTGCAGACACTACATATGGACCCACCAAGAAAATGCACCAGAAGTTCCCAGGTGGTGGAGGCTCTGCCACCTTCTCCATAAGCTTGGCAGAGTGTGCATCAGAATATTAAACCGTGGGAGCTTTCTCTAGTACATCCTAAGGAACCAGCATGAGCTAGATCAAACCAGCTGTCAAACTGCCTCATTTCATCTTTGGTGATGCATTCTCATTGTGTGGATGGAAGTATTTTCAAGTGCCTTCCAATGGCTAGCTATTGCACTAAAAATTTCCAATATTTATTTATTCTCACAGTCACCTTGTGAGGAGAATGTGGTCCTGCTTCTCAGATGGACACAGAACAAGAAGTGGCATTCGCCAAAAGCCCTATTTCTGGAGAAGGTAGGCCAGGATTAGATGTCCAGGGTGACCCCCATAGAGTCACAGCAGGACCAATGTGTGGAAATGAAGGGTGTGCCAATTCTAATCTAGCAGCAAGTGAAAATAAGTTATAAGCCAACTGGTCTGTATTAGGATGCCAAACTATAACAAACCAACCCAGCCAGCTGCAAAAAATTAAAGAATTTCAGCAGGTATAGAAATCTGCATTCTACAGCATGAAAAAGAGGCTAGAACACAATGAATACAGCACCTCATTTACATATCCAGGGTAGACATAGTCATGGAGAAAGAAAGTAGGTTAGAACTTGCTGGGTGCCAGGGCTTGGGAGTACCTGCCAGTAAGTAAAGGTTTTTCAGCTGGAAGATGAAAATGTCTAGATATGAAGTTATAGGAGTTTATCTCCATAAGAAAACGCTGGAAAAAGAAAAAGGGAAAATACCTTTAAAAGAGGTAGTAGTAAGATATTGTTGTGACTACATCAAAAACCATGTAAGCTATATGAATCTTATCTATCTCAAGACATAAATAGAAAATTATCACATACATGTAATTGTATATACTAAAGACGATTGTACTTAAGTTTTTTTTTTTTAAACTGCATGAACATTCTGTGATGTTCATGGTGTTAACTGTCAACTTGACAGGATTGAAGAACACATGGGAAATGGGCCTCTGGGTATTTCTATTGGGGATTGTCTTTTGTCAGTTAAGGAGGAAGGAGGCATCCACTATGGGCGGCACCATTCCCTGGGTTGGGATGTTGGACTGTGTAAATAAAGAAAAGGAGTTGAACATCAGCATGCATTCATAGCTCTGTTTCTGATTGTGGATGCCATGTGACCAAGCTGTTTCAAGTTTCTGTCCCGTTGACTCCCCCACTATGGTGTACCCTTGAACTATGAACCAAAATTACCCTTTCTCTCTTAAGTTGCTTTTGTTGAGATATTTTATCATAGCAGCAAAGAAAGAAATTAAGACAGCTCCCACTATGTAAACCATATCTCTGGACCTATAATGGCCCAAAAAGATTCTGGAAAGAAATACAAAGTGAAAGCTACAACTTATATGGTGGTGGGTGATTTGATAGAACGTAGTTTGAAGATAAGGTCTATTGTAGCCCAGGCTGGCCCAAACTTCATATGGGGCCAAGGATAGACTTGGACTCCTGATCCTCTTGTTTCTACCTCCCAGGAGCTGTGATTATCAAAGTGTGCTATCATGTCCAGCTGATGCTACAAATTTTGTCTAATAAATAAATTTTCTTTTAAACTCAAAATACTTTTAGAAAGAAAGAATAGCCTAATGATAAGCTCTTTGTCATTGAAAACATTCCAAAAGGTTTGAGAGCCATTAGATATAGGCAGTCATGTTAACAGGAAACTGGACTTAAGAACATAAGGTAATGCTTTTAACTATAATATTATCATTTTATAACTCTGTGTGAGTGGATGTGTCATGGTATGAAGATCAGATGACCATGTTCAGTAGTCAGACCTCTCCACCATGATTTCTAGAGGTCAACTTCAGGGCCTTTTCACCAGGCCCTTGTGTGTGTGAGTAGGAGGAGTATGCCAGATTTCTCCCTCAATCATTCTTTAAGCAGGGTCTTTGACAGAACCTGGAGGTCACTTGAGTCACTGATTCAATTAAACTGATTGGCCAAGTTCTAGAATTCACCTGTCTCTGCCCCTCCAGGCTGGATTACTGCGCTGCTCCCTCAGCTTTATAAATAGGTACCAAGCTCCAAACTCAGGTCCTCATGCTTGCAAAGCAAGTGCTCTTTTGAAGAGTCCCTTTTTATCAAGTTCTTGCTTAAGATCTATTTTAGTTTTTGTCTTCTTTGGGCAGGGCTTCTCTGTGTAGCCCTGGCTGTTATGAAACTTACTCTGTAGACAGGCTGGCCTTGAACCCACAGCGATCCTCCTGCCTCTGTCTCCTGGGTGTTCACCACCACACCTGGCTGAGATCTATTTTATTTTTAATTATGGTATATGAGTATGGGGTATGTGCACCTAAATGTGGGTACTCACAGAAGCCAGAGACATCAGGTCCCCTGCAACTGTAGCGACCTTGGTGTTGGAAACCAAACTCAGGTCCTCAAGAACAGTGTGTGTGCTTCACTGTCAAGCTATTTCTCCTACAACCCCACTCAGTTTTTTGAGACAGGGTCCCACTGTAGCCCAGGCTGGCCTCAAGTTAGCCTATCTGGCCTGCAACTCCCAAACTTCCTACCTCTACATTCCATGTGTTGGGATTATAGTCATGTGCCACCATGCCATAATATGGGATATATTTTTCAGGGTTTTGCTTCATCATATATGTTAAAGACATGCCCCATAATTCACATATTTTCCCCATTACCTTCTAATAACATACTATCTTAAATCTTGATGATATTAATCCATCTGAGGAAAGAAAACCTACATTTATCACAAAACAAGGAACTACAAAGAAATATTGCAATTTAATGGGTATACTAAAACTTATAAAGGGAAAGAAAAATAGTTTAAAAGCAGCCAAGATAGAAAGACTACTTTCTAAGAAAATGCTCAAGAACTCATGGGTGTGGAAGCTGGGCCGTGAGATGTCTACTGGTAAAGGTGCTTGTTGAACAAGTTGGCAATTTGTTTCCATCCCTGGAACCCACATAAAGATAGAAAATACCAGCTCCACAAGTTGCCTTCTGGCCTCTACTTGTGAGCACCGTCACATGTGAATCTACTCTCTCACACATACATGTCATGTGTATGCATGTGTATACACAGACAGTTATAATTTTAAGTATTATTAAAGGAGACCAGGTTTTCTCTTGGACCCTTGTTAAGATGTGACACTGGAAATACTATCTGAATGTGTCAATTTACAATCACCCCCAAAGACTGCTGACACATAGAGTGAGTAACTCTTATAAGGGAAATAGCCCTATTTCCGCCCCCTCCACCCCAACGTAAGTTCAGACTGTCAGCTAGATGGGAAGCTGGCCAAGCTAGCCTCAGGACTGTGTCAGTTTTGAGGTATGGCTCTGCAGTGTAGGCTGCCTGGTTCCTCCCTCTCCCAGGCAAGTGGTGAGCAAAGGAAAGCAGTGAGCTCTAATGGGTCTTTTCTTCTCAGGCATCCTGAATCACTGGATGCCCAAGACAGCTCAGGTTATGTGTATGTTCTCGGCTTTGTTTGTGTTCTTTGGTTTCTGTTTTCCACTAGAGCTGCTGACAAACTAAGCGACGCTGTCAGTTGGACCAGCGGTGGCTTCCTGTTTCTATCCTGGGAGAATGGAAGTCACTTATTCATTTTTCTAACCCAACATTGCTTCATGGTCCTGACAGCAAGCTTAGCCCCACACAGCAGCACGTATGGGACGTGCCATTCTTTAGGCTGCAATTTTGATTCATTTAGACACCAAGTGATGATGCCACACCAGATTGGTTGGAATCCAGAAGGCTGGACCCAGGTGCTGGTCTGATCATCTTATTTTCAGGCCGATATGATAGGGAACCTGCCCAGAGCCCCATGGGAACAAAGCTAAACACCCCAGAGGGGAACTGTCCTCAGGTGGTGCCTATGGTCCCAGCCTGTGTGCAAAGGAGTTAAGTATCCACCTGGAGATCGGACTTGGCTTTCTTCTAGCCAAAGCAGGGGCTTATCCAATGACCTTTTTTAGCCCTCCCTATATCCACAAATAGGGAAGAAACTAGGGGGACAGAACTGGGACAGCACTATAAAGCTGTGGATGACCTTGAATTTATGAGCCTCCTACCTCTACTTCT
Source organism: Phyllotis vaccarum (assembly GCA_033318265.1). Lineage (NCBI taxonomy): Eukaryota > Metazoa > Chordata > Mammalia > Rodentia > Cricetidae > Phyllotis > Phyllotis vaccarum. Next base: position 49,551,846 of record JARWLC010000006.1, read on the forward strand.
CCAGTGCTGGGATTACAGGTGTTATGTCACATACCCTGCTTCAGATACTGGGTGCTGAACACTAAAACCCAAGGACTTCATGGATGTTTCTTCCACAAGCTCGCTACCAACCAAGCTACATTTCCACCGGCCACCTAAAAACTGTTTTGCTGAGACAGGGTCTTGCCACACAGCCTTGGCTAGCTCAGAACTCTAGCAGATCAGGCTGGCTTTAAACTCAAGGGATCTGTCCACCTCTGCTTCACCACCCAGCCTAAAAATACGTTTCTTAAATTCAAAGGATTATTAATTTGTCAAGAGTTGGGGTAACCCCAGAAACTCAATGCTGGAATATGACTGCTTTGAACCATCTACATCTCTAGTCCACAAACTCACCTGCTGCAGGGTCCAGGTAGATTCTACTCGGAGGCAGGAAGAGCAAAAGGGACTGGGAGGTACAAGAGCTAAAAACCTACACAGTTCACAGTTAAGAGATGAAAGGCTGCAGAAATGTTTATTGAATACAGTGCCAGGTTTATAAATAAAACTTATTTACAATTTCCATAGAGTTGGTCCCCCATCAGAGAGGATGGTTATATCTCCAAAACAGTTTATCTCAAGATTTACAGAACGTTCAAGTACATCTCTTTTTCAAACAGCCACAGTGAAGGGTGACTTGACTTCGGTAACAGAAGGCTTACCATCGTTCTTGCTCTAAATGTTTAGCGAACATTGTAGTAGGTCTAGGGAAAAACACATATCCCTACCTTCTTACTCAAAGGGATAGATAGCAAAGAATTTGTCTCCTACAGGACTTCAAGGGATATTTTTTAAAAAGAAAAAAAAAGTGACTGCCAGCCGAGGGGGTCAGTTAAGACACACAAGTATAAAGATGGTTGTGGCCAAAGGAAGGTAATATTTAGGACACACAATAAATAACTTTAATGGTTAAGATAATTCAACTAGCAGACAACTCGCCCAAGTTTATTCTCTGTTCAAGAAGAAGTTCCCAGGATGCTGAGGGGCAAGTGATAGATGCTATCCCTCTTGTGATACAAACACGAGGCCTACTGGCCATTCATTACAATATGGTTATTAGCTGGACATGCACTTATAAAGAGAATATAAAACTATGTACAACAGCTCATCTTCAATGTTTAAGTTGCTCAAAGACACCAATTAAAGTGTGCAAAAAAATTGTCAAAAAAAATAAATCAGAAAAAGCCTTCCCTGGCAATGTACATTAAAGCCCATCTGAACTATCAAGTTGTTTGCCTTGCTCAACAGCTCCCCCCTGACAGATAGAGAACACAGCCATGAAGAAGTGTGCCAGACTAGGCAGTTTCTTAGGGCAAGTCTTGGGCTAAAGCAGGCTAGCAGCTAACTAGTCACTTTATACATATATATATATATAAATATATGTATATATTTATAGAGTACTTAGTAAGTGAAGTTTACAGGAAAGTGCTATCTGGCTTCAATGATAGTGCCTTGACACCCCACTCTTTCCCCTCAAAAACTCGGACTGCTACCACCAAGTCCTGAGCTGGTTATGACCCAGGGTGTCAGGAGAAAAGGCTGAGGTGAGAAGGTGGGGTGCTCTGCCTCCCGCAGCTCCAAACTTCAGCTTCACCTGGGGGTTAGGGTGTCTGGTTCCCATACAGGATTCCTGAGCACACAAGAACCCCGTTTCAAAGGTAGCCTTTTGGGACAGGCTTGGGGCTGCTAAAGTAGTCTACCCAGCTTCTACAAAGGCTTGGTAAAAGGTAAGAAATAGGAGGTAAGCTTAAAAAAATTAAGTCACCTCTGACCCCCTTTGAAACTACCAAGACGTTAGACCACAAGCCTGAGACTGGGTCCACACTGGGCAATTTAATCCCCTTACAAGACGTAGTCACTGCCATTCACTTACCCACACCTAGGACCCTCAGTACTCTTACTAGACAGGAGTCTCCAAGATATTCTGAGGAATACCTAATGATTCAGAAATTAAAGTCAATTTACAGGTCATTGACCTGTGTCTGACAACCACCCAGTCCAAGGACAAGCAGAAGCACACAAGCCATGTCTTCCTCTCCATAGCTCTGACCCACCACTCTGGCAGAAAAAAAAATGTCTAAGGAGCTAGGACGCCAGAAAGGCAGGGAGTAGTCGAGCAGAAGCCAAGGACCTACACATTAGTCCTGAGTGCACCTATCTGGCTGCCAGGGCTTCTCGGTGCCTCGGTAGAAGCCTGCCACTGTTCCCTGCCACCCTCACACTCAAAGCCAAAGCTCCCTATTAATCAGATACAGTTAATACCCTGAAAAATGTACAAGGCCCTTGTTTTAAAAATGAGCTCTGTACTAAATGCAACACACGTGGGGGGTGGGGGTGACTTTCTAAATAGACTAGTACCTTATAATTAGACACAAGATCTACTTGGGGCTAGTTCTGTTTTTGATTTCTTTAAGCCAGAGGCTTAAGCATTAGTTCTACTTACAGAGAGGAAAAAAAAAAAAAAAAAGACAATTTTAAAAAAGTATAAAGGCTAAAGGGTATCATTAAAAACTGAATCAAAGGGGACTGGTAGTGTCTGACTGGACACTGCTTCCACATACACAGTGAAGATTGAATTACAGACACACTAATCATGTCTCCCACACAGATGGCCTCATGTGGTCACCAGCAGCATAGCTGAGGACTCCTAAACACACACTTGGGAAGGAGGCTATTCCCTCACTAAGCTCTCCTCTGCCTGAACCAGAATATGCGTGTGCACGTACACACAGAGAAAACATGAGACTCACATGGCCATAGATGACAAAGCCATCAGTGTCTGCCGGGTTTCTGGAGTTGATGCTAGGGAACTTGGGAGGGAAATCCAGTTTATACTGGATAATGGGCATGTTTATATGTAATATGGCCTCCCCTCCAACTGCCTTGTCTTTGTCGCACTTCAGATCTCAGCTTTACAAAGCATTTAACACCACTTTTAACTTAATGGTCTTTTTATTGGAAAAAAAAAAAGAGAGAGAGAGAGAGAGAGACACTAGCATTTACAACTTGGAATGGACGTAAAATTAGAATTTCCTGAACAGCAAGGTTGATGGTTGTGCTCAAGTCCACAGCCGCAGCCTACTCTGCTGGCTCCATGGTTCACAAGGTTTTAAAACAGAGAGTCCAAAGATGCTCCCTTGGTAAACATTTCTTATTAAAAATTTGTGTGGTTTGGTGACAGCCTTGATGTCTGTTTCACTCCTAGTACAATGCACACAGCACTAAGTCATCACCTTTGGCATGTCACCAGGGTGTCACTGTCACCATGGGCTTGGAGCACTTGAAGTACAAGAGGGCCATCGTACTTCTGCGGCTGTGTCTCAGCGTTTAGCCTTCACCCATTTTCTGTACATCATCCTGAGGTAAACCAATTTTAAATGTTTGTTTGCAGTAAACTGGCTATTGACAATTTATCCAAACGAATTGCAGAACCCATCTGAGGTCTTAAATTTGTTTTTCCATTTTTTTTCGGTTTTAATACAAAGGCCTGACTGTGCTCAATCGTCAAGCTGCATGCATGAGAAACTGGCCAGCCCAAACAGTGTATTAATCATTAGCAAATGGAACTTTAAGGAGTCCACTAAGTGCTTCCTTATAAGGTAGTACGAGTATTTATACTGTAAAACTGATGTGGGGCTTGATCTTTAGGGGACAGGACCACCAACCAATACATGCAGATTTTGTGTGTGGACAGAAGGTACGTTTGACATTCAGTTTTGCTAGATAGAAACAGAATGAATAAATGAACTTTTTTCTTTTTTCTTTTTTTTTTTGTAAGAGGTAAGTAAAAGATTTCAATTTGATTCTTCTAGAGGGAAAAGTAGCTGAAAGTGGGTCTTCATTTTGCAGTCATCATCTGTACGAATTCTGAAAAGACAAATATCATAAAAGTTTATCTTTACAAGCCGTAATGGACAGATCTACTGTGCACAACACAACGGTGGCTGTCCACAGCAATGGCTAACTCATGTGTACAGACCTGAGGGTTACTGAAAACCAGGCTCAAGAAATTCAGCTTTTACCTTCATAGTTGACTTGTCCATCCCCATCAATATCTGCCTCTCTGATCATTTCATCTACTTCTTCATCTGTTAGTTTTTCCCCTAAGTTTGTCATGACGTGGCGCAGTTCAGCGGCGCTGATGTAACCGTTCCCATCCTGTCAACAGGCAGCAGTTGTTACAACGCAATGGCGGACAAAGGTTCTGCGAGAGCAAACAGCTCTCTAACCCAACTTCAACCCTCCTAAATTACTGCCAGCTCTGCTCTCATCAGCATCCCTCCCATCTCGGTTCCTATCGGTCAAAGACAGAATGCACAGGTTTTTAAGAGACAGGACAGTGGATTCAGCACTCTTCTCTGATGGCCTCACCAAGTCAGCAGACACTCAGGCTAATCAACCAACAGCTACAACTTGCAGCAGTGACAGCCCAGAGCGCCATGTTATGTACCTCTCCAAGGCAAGTGTGCAACATTACCTTGTCAAAGACTCGGAATGCCTCACGGATTTCTTCTTCGCTATCTGTATCTTTCATTTTTCTAGCCATCATGGTCAAGAACTCTGGGAAGTCGATGGTGCCATTCCCTTTAATCATAAAAAGGAAACCCTCATGTAAGATAAGCATGCACTGACATCCTGTGCAGTAATAATCCTAGAACACTGTACAGGATGCTCAGGCAAACGCATTCAGTAGGATTCAAGTGATAACTACTGTTTTTCTTAGGTCAACCTTCTGTAGCCAAAATGTTCAAATACCTCAGAGTAATGTCACATGAGTCAAGCTACCAAGTTGTGCCTCACACAGAATTTATAGGTGCACAAGAAGCTGTATATCTGGATTCACAATCATGAAAGACTTTCAAAGGAAAAGGAAGCATGCAATTGCCCAGGGAGAACACTCAGGCCTAACAATGACCTAGAGATGTGCAAAAACGCTTTAGGGGGAAATGAGAGCAAGAAAACAGCCTACTCCCCCCTGGCAGGCTCCTGAGTCTTCTCCAGAAGCACTTCCAGCCCTACTATATAGACCATCTAGCCATGTTCCTACCCAACTCGGCTTTTTGTTTTTCTCACACACCAGGCACACACTCTTCCTCCCAAACCCCAATTCAGCATCTTCATTCTCCACAAACGGAAAAAGTGCAGAAACCATTTTCAGTTTATGATCATTAATGTTCAGGAAAGTTTCCGAGGAATCCACCCAACAGCCAGCATTCCAAACAACTCCTCTAAAGGGCTAAATATACCAAAAACAAATCCCAGATTAACACTAGCCTGAATTACATGGAAATAAAATGATTACAAAAAACTACCAAAACAGTAGTTATTTACAATTCAATTTCACTAGAACATTTAAAACAAATAACTTGCAAGGCTTATGTGGATGAATAGCTTAGTGCCCTGGGTTCAATCCCCACATGGCCTAACAATGTAAGTGAACACAACATCAAAATCCCTAAAGTCTTTGAAGATATTTATGTAAGGCAAAATAAATGACTAAGTGCTATCTATAAGCATCTAAGATGTCCTTAGGTATCAAAACAAGGCTTGATATAATGCCTCCCACTGTATTTCATACAATCTGACAGTCAAACATACTCTCCCTACCAAGCCTGGCTCCCCAGGATTTATATAAAACAGCAAGGTCCAACCTATGCTCCCATATGGTAAACTAGACAGAATCATGGACTATTTTTTTCTAAAATAGCACTGAGAATTAATCTTATTTCAATGGGCACAGAAAGCCCGGGCCTATCACAGCACTACATGGTGACATATTTTCTACATGCCCCTTTCACAGTATCCATCTACAAAGTACAGCTTAGATCCAGACTGCCTCCTTAGCTCCTTTAAAACTGTAATCTAGAGTTTTAGGACACACAGTCCTGGATGTATGGGACCTTTCAACCAGCCACTGTCCTCTAGAGGATGGACGGCCAACTATGCTGGTTCTCCCGGCCCTGAGCCTTCCAGAGATAAGGTTTCCAGACACTACTGAGTTCTAAGCTGATGAACGGTGCTCCCTTTACCCACTGCCCCCAGGTTCTGCCTCCTCTGAGAAACAATAGTTTCTTTAAAAAGCAGGTTCTCTGGTTGCTTTTTTCTACTTCCCAAACAGGACTTGGTATAGCCTCATGGGCCAAGATTGGAGCTGTAGACCCCAATAAGCAGGAAAAAATCTCAATAGTATTCCAATCCAGGAAACCCTCTAGACAATAGCAGAGTGAACTGGACAGCAAGCCCACCATCTTCACCTTTAATGTCAGGAGGCTGTGAGGCAACCAGAGAAAGGAACGCGGCCTATCTGCTTTGCTCTAGGGGCAAACATTCTTAACAGCATCTGTAACAAGTGTGAACTTGGATTACACTGGCACTCCTTCACACTCCTAACCTTACCGTCAGCTAGGGGCAAACACTCTTAACAGCACCTGTAACAAGTGTGAACTTGGATTACACTGGCACTCCTTCACACTCCTAACCTTACCGTCAGCATCCACCTCGTTGATCATATCCTGCAATTCAGCTTCTGTTGGGTTTTGACCCAGTGACCTCATGACAGTCCCGAGTTCCTTTGTTGTGATGGTACCATCCCCATCTTTATCAAATAGGGAGAAAGCTTCCTTGAACTCTGAAAAGAGAAGTTTACTCTTTAGAATCAATGTTATACCCAACACCGTTGTGATACACACACACTTCCCTGGGGCTTGCCAAAGCAAGTTATCAGAAACCAGCTGGCTCTTATCTACTGAAATAATCACAATAGACCTGTGGATCTGGCCAATACACAGTAGCCCAGAAGGCAAACACTGTCCTGGTAACCAGTTCAATAAAGCCACAATAGCCTTTTTTTTTTTTTAAGCTAGTTAGAACATGCTTAAATTGGTAAGTGCAATCTGAGACTGTCAATTTACCAGTTACAGTGACGTCCCTTTAAAGAAGGTCCTTTCATATCAAACTTCCATAGCCACAATGGACCCTTGTGTCATAGCAACATGTTTACTAGAGAGGTTCATTCCCAGGCTCTTTATCACATTCAGGATATTTTTCAGGATTCCAGGTTTATTTTATGTGTATAGGTGTTTGTCTGCATCTATATATGTTCATCATGCTCATGCTTGGTGTCTGCAGAGGTCAGGACAGTATTGGATCCCTTGCAACTGGAATTAAAGACCACTTTAAATTACCATGTGGGTCCTGGGAACGTCAGTCCTCTATGAGAGCAGTAAGTGTTCTTCCCCCAACGAGCCATCTCTCCAGAAACATTAAAAAGGTAAAGATGCTAGACCCGGTGGTACTCTAAGAGGCAACTGCAAAAGATTTCTCTTCCTCTCCTCAATACCTGATCTCACAGTTTCTGCTTAGGGATTTTTAGAAAACCACGCAGACTGTAGAGGCGAAGGAACAAGAAGAGATACAAAACCATGTCAGAACCTAGTCTCCCCAGTCAACTTACCAGCAATCTGTTCTTCAGTCAGCTGATCAGCCTGCATAGAGAAAGAAAAGGTCATAATTCAATCCAGGCAAGTTTGGTTGATAACACCCAACTATTCCTGATCATACTTTTAAAATGGTCGCAGTTTTTTTTTTCTTTTCAAATCAGCACTTTAAAAAGCCAAATGTTTCAAAATCATTAGCACTGCCATTTAGTGCAAGTTACTACAATGAAGGAAAACGTTAGGATCGCTAACAATAAAAGGGTGACAGCGATCTGCTGGCTTCATTGGCTTGGGGCTTGCAGTATGCACTGCAGTCCAGTCAATCGTAATGTAGAAAATGGTGCCTCTAGTGGTCAAAGTACGCACAGCACCAGCTGCAGAAGCAGCAGCACGGGAAGAAGGAAGAGCGCCACCTACTGCGCCAGAAACACCGCAGTCGCTGGTTTCATCCCAGAGACCCAACCCAATGCACCCAATGCCACTGGCAAGTCAGCCAGAACTAGGATCCTGTCCAGGGGCAGGCTTTTAGTGCACCTTGAGCATAGTTTTGGGCCCTTCAAAATCTCCACACTGGCGTTACATAATGGTATTAGGTTGGATTATCAGGCTTTTATACCCATTTTATGAGAAACAATTATGTGAAAAAAATATACAGTTAATGGGTTACCCAGCCCAGTTTCATTTTTATAAAACGAATGCTTTCCAATCATTCAAATTAGATAGTTATTTGCTAAAAGCCTACCATTTACAATGGCTAATGCCTTCGGTCAAATTATGCCGATTGGGAAGCTAGAAAAAAACCCGAATCTTAGGACTATTACGAAACTGCAAAAATGAAATATACAGAAAACAAAATACACTTTTGAGGCGATATGATAGTCCTGTCCTCGTGTGCAGGAGTAATTATTATCATTTCCTGGTATTAACACTGCCCATCTTAAGACTGTCAGAAAAGCTGCTTATCGCCAACATTCAATGTTTCCATGTACTAAATCGCCACAAAGGTAGTTTTCACTTCGCACTATTTAGTCTCTGCACCCCGGAACCTGTCCCTCCAGCCGGGAAACTCAAGGGGAGTATATTCATTTTTATTTTAACGAAGCCAGTTACAAAAGCAACAGTTAAAAGGGAAACCCGATGGCACTTAAGTTCATTCTTTTCCGTGGAAACTCGCCTTGTATATACATTATTGGGAAAGCAACTTTCTACTTTTTATATTTTAAATAGGTCTTCTCCTCTATCCATTATGGGAAGCTACTTTTAAGGCAAACGGAGACACGATGATTTATGTAATGCCCAGCCATGTCAGTCTCGTACAGGAAACACTGCCACACCTCGTAGGAGAAAGTGTCAGCTCACCAGGGAGAAGAGTTCCACCTCCTTGAAAAATTCTCTGACTAGAGGCCTATCAAGTGCATCTACCTTCAGGACATCAATTCCCCCCAACCCCAAGTCATTCTGGCCTAGGGTCAAAAGCGTTCCAGAACCATGCCAGAACGATCCAGCAGCTCCACCAGGGAAAGTGCTGCTGGTGATGTCAGCTCTGCCTGACGAGGGAGAAGGGGGCCAAGGCACACGCACCCGGACAAACGCACAGTCGCATCTGGCAATCCAGAGACTGTAGAGAAAGCGGAAACGTGGAGATGGGTATCTCCCTGCCGCCCAGGGAGTGGCGTGAACAAGGGGCACACCCGGAGAGGGACCGGACCGGGGTGCAAACCCAAAGGAGACCCAGGACCCGAGTGCTGCCTATCCCCGGCACCTCCCACCGCTCCTGCTCCCCCCAGGCACTGAGCCTACCGCCGCCTCCTCCCTAGCAGAAACTTTGCGTCTCTAATGGAAACCGTGGCGCGCGCCAACTCTCTCCTCCCCCGCCCCGCCGCCCCAATTAGCGCGAGCCGAGAGCCTCCCGCGGGAAGGGGCCTCCCCGTGGACCCGGGCGATCGCTCCCGCCTAGCGCGGCACCAGGAAGGGGGCAGAGACAGCATAGCACAGCCACGCGCGCGGCCACCCCGCGGGGCCCCGCCCGGGCTCAGGGCGGCCGCTTCCGCCCTCTCCACCCCCCAGTCTTCGCCTTCCTGCCCCCAACCCCACCCTTCCCCGGCTCCTTCCTTCCCAGCTCACGCCTGCGCCGCGCCCCCCGGGAGGAAGGAGGGAACCGCAGCCGAAGGGAGGGTGCCCAACTGGGTCGGCCGGGGGACTGAAGGTGGCTGAGGGCACCCCGGATTCCCGCGGCCCAAGCCCTGTGCGCCACCGGCTCATCTCAGCCCATTCATTCTCCGCAACTGGGGACTGGCTACCGGGATGTCGCGGCCTGCCCCACCCGGTTCCCCCCACTCCGTCGGCCCCGGGCGAGGCGCTGCGCTGTAGGCAGCCCGGGTGCGGCGCGCTGGATGCAGTGGGTGCGGGGCAGGGGGAGGGGGTGGATGCGGAAGGCCCCGGTGCAGCTGTGGCAGTGGCTCCAGCCCGCGCACAGCTCACTGTAAAAGTCTAGCCCCAGAGGCGTCAAAAACTCAAGAGAAGGATCCCTGGCAGCCAAATCGGAGATGCAAACCCGAAATGCATCCTTTATAACCGCAGCCGCTGCGTAACTCCCAGCAGAGAGGGATGGGGGGTAGCCTCAGCCAGGAAAAGGGGGAGACCCAGCACTCAACTACAAATCGGAGGAGAGCCTGGGCAGCTGCTACGCCTGCGACTGCCGATCCCGACCTACCATGGTGCGAGCGAAGGAAGGAAGAACGGAGCAGGCGAGGGGGACTGCACCAGCGCAGGGCTGTGACCGCCGAGGTGCCTCCGCTGCTGCTGCTGCTAACTCGCTACCTGCGCTGTGCGCCGAGCCTCAGCCGCCGCCCGACTGCGAGTAACGGCACCACGAACACGAGACTCCCAGCACCACTGCCGTAGCGCGAGCCTGCGTACCGCGATATATATATACACGGTGCACCGTATCCCTCCGCCGCGGCAGTACCGCCTCGCGCAGGGCGGCGCTGCGGCAGCCCGGGCCTCACCGCAAGGCCCCGCCCCCCAGGCGAGCCCGGCTCGGCGGGCCCATTACGCGGGCAGGGGTCATTGGGGAGTCTAGGACTTGATCGTGGGTGCTGGCCTATTGCAGCGACGGTCCCGTAGAGATGCAATGCACCCCTAGAGAGACCTGGGGGACCGCCTGGGACTTCCAGCCTTGTGCCAGTCACCTAGCCCCACTCCACCTGTTTCCCCCTCTCATCTCTCCTGGTGGTTGTGGGGTCGCAGAGCCCCAGTCTTGGGTCCCCACGCGCCGCTAGTGGCCAAGAAGCTGCGAGAGGTCTGGTGGCTGAGGAGTAGGGCGAGGGGGATCAACCTCACACTCTGAGCTGCAGAGGAGAGGGGTCTTTGAGAGGACAAGGTGGATGGCCTTGGGGAAGAACTTGGTCGGGTGTTTTATTTTTCTCATTTTGGAAAACTGTCCCGGGCGCTGTTGCTAAGTCATGTTTACATGCTCAGCCAGTCTAGTTTTCGTGTTTTTACATTTTCATTAAATTTCTTAAGATGCTTGAAGATTTGTCCCCTCCTGGGTTTGTTTCTTTTTTTCCTGTGGCAAATTCTGTTCGGCCTGCTTCTAAAACTAATGTGGTGAGCAGTTTATGTAGACCTTAAAACCCATGCTTTGAATTTTTCCTAATTGACCTGGTCCTGAAAATTTGTAAATTCATATACGCAAAAGTGGGGGGGGGGGAGCCCTCTGATTATAGCTTGAAGACGCACAGCCATTTGATTCTGGTAGGGAGCTAGACTATCTTAATTACAATCTTAATTATAATCCTTAAATAACGTTTTAATCTTTAAATTTACTATTCTCCATTCTCTGTAAATTGGGGGGGTGGGGGGAACTACTTCAGGTCTTAATTTAGAGCCTGGGACTTAAAAAAAAAATCTTTACAAAATGCTGCAGTTTCTTTTCTTGCCAAGACAGAACACAGAATTTGATCTTCAGAAATTGTGGCAAAATGTGTGATTAGCATGCTCTGCTGGGAAAGACTTGTGGTTATATTTCTTCCTTGGCTTTGGCAGAGTCTACAGATAGGTGTTTTAAAATAATAGAAAATGTCCCTGCACATTGCAAATGCCAGAGGACTTCTTAGGATTGCCTCAGACAGGATGTCAGCAACTGTGGGACTGTGCTTAATTGTGTTCTTTCTGGAATGCTCCAGAAAAGGTGAACCTGCTGTTTAAGGAGACACTGTATCAGCAAGCCCAGAAACAGTGCTGGCTTCCCTTTGCAGATGGACTCCTAGACCAACATACTACCCCTATGTTCCCAGAGAAGAACAGAGACAAATATAAAGTGAGTTGAAAACATAGTAAACATCTAATGAATTACAGGTCTATATGGCCAAGCTCATTATTATAATCGCTTCATTCTTAAGGGAATTTGTAATTTTTTTAACCAGGCTTTTCATAAGATAGCTAAATGCATTTTAACAATTGGTATATAATAATAAGGGAGAAATGACAGCCTAAAAATGAAATGTTTAATTATTAAGGATTCTTTTGTTTCTGATAGCCTTCCATCCCTTATAATTATTTTAGTTACATAGTTACAATCTATGGTTTTGCAAAATCAGTTACTTTCCTGTGTCATTTAACTATTTCACTAAATAAAATGCTTTGAAACATTTTCATGACTTTATTGCTAAGCATCATCCATCCTAAAGTTATTTTAATCATCATAGAACTTTTTCTGTTTGTTTATATTTTACAAATAAATGCTGTTTTGGAGTTCTTTAACATATCAAAGCACATATTAGCTTTCAAGTGTAGTGGGTTTGTAATGAGGTCATGCTTTACACAGTTTTACAGCTAGTTTCACACGCTGAAATATAAGAAGGTCAAGTGACTTGCCCAGGATCTTCCTGTGAGTCGGTGATTGGGCATAAACTAGAGCGTGAGTCTTTGCTCAAGGCTCTAATATTAGATTGTATATTAGTGAAATCAGTATCTGAAAATTTAAAGATACATTGTTAAATATTTAACTATTTCAGAGTTCAGGTTCTCAGGCTGACAACTTAGGTCCACCAAATGTTTATGTCACAGGGAATTAACTTCCTAATTTATGAAGAGGTCAGCAATTTTAAAAAGCCTCATTATGGTAATACCATAACGTACCAAGAACCCAAAAGCCTATGGAACATTCTGTAATATTAAGAAAATAGTTGTATGTGAAATTATTTAAGTCAAATAATGTTAAATAGAAGTAGAAAGAATGTTGCCTGGAGCCAGGAATCTCAAGACTGCCCTGTGTCAAGCCTCAGCTTCTCTCCATGACCCCTTCAATCCAGCTCTCTTGCTGCCAAAACCAGTACCACGTGGGAGACTCTTAAAACATTGCCAAGTTTGGTTGCCAGCCTCTGGACCACAGATTCTGTGTGCTGACAACAAGGAAATACTTCCCAGAAGGCTTTTGCTTCTGTGATGCTGATGCCTTCTTAATCACAACTGATTTTTCTGACCCTAATGAACAGCATCCATTGTCCAAGTAAAGCAAAGATTTCACTTCCAGAGATTCATTTTTATAAATTTTGAATTTATTTTGCTTTATGTGGATGTATTTACATAAGATGCTTGCCTGTTGGATTTCCTGGAACTGGGGTGACACATGGTTGTAACTAACTGAACCCAGGTCCTCCACAAGAGCAACAAATGCTCTTAATTGCTGGGCCATCTCTCCAGCCCTTCCACAGATTCCTAATTCAAGTATATCGCTCAAACAGCCTCAGTAGCATCTCTGAGTAACTCTCAACCTTCCCTCTGGAAGTTGTAGGCCAGGCCTTGGTCATCTGCATTTTATCCTCAATGGTCTAATCTTCCAAGTTCTTACAGAAAAATCTCATTAAATGCTGAGTAGTCAACAGCTTTTTCCAGCTCAAAGTTCCAAATGCTTCTACACCTTCTCCAAAGCCAACATGATGAGGTTTATCACAGCGAAATCCCTCTGTTGGGTATCAATTTCTATTCTGTTTTCTGTTGCTGCAATAAACACCATGACCAAAATCAACTCGGGAAGAGGATTGTTTAGTTTATAGGTTATATAGTCCATCACTGAAGGATGCCAAGGCAGGAACAGAGGAATGCTGCCTTCTGGAATACTTCCTCAGATCGGTTACCTTAGTGTGAGGATTTAAGAAAAGCTCCAGAAGTTTTGGAGATGTCAGAGGGATCTAACCACAGTCAGCCTAGGAGGATCAGAGAGTGGTGATTCACACCTTTAATCCCAGCACAGGGAATATCCTAGGAGTGGTGACCTTCACCCTTAATCCCAACTGAGTTGGAGGTCATTTTAGTTTACTGAAGAAATTCCAGGCTCCCAAGCAGGCAGTGGTGGGGCCACGCCTTAATTTACCAAGAGAGCATTTACGGTGGGCATAGAAAGACAGAAGTGAGAGGAAGCCAAGAGAAGCCAGGCTAAGGAAGCTGGAAGACAGCTGGGTAAGATCTGACTGTGGTGTATATTCTCTCTAATATTTCCGACTTTCTCAGAGATCTTTCCCTGAGTTTCATTTATTTATGCAACACCTTAGTGCTCAGCCAACATTCCCATATGGCCTAGGCCCACCTGCCTAGGGATGGCACCACTCACGGTAGGCTGAAACCCTCCTTCATCAATTAGCAACTAAGAAAAAGCCTCACAGATCATCTGATTTGGCTAATTCTTCAGTTGAAGTTCTTTCTCTCAAGGTGAATCTAAGATTGCTATCAAGGGGACAACTGAAGTTAACTGTGACACCACCCTTTAGCCCATGGTCATGGACAGGCAACAAGATAGAGTCAGGAATAGAGAGCTAGAATGCAGAGAAATAAATGGCCTTACTTGGACCTCGTTGTCTCTATGCTTTCACCAACTAAACTGTAAAGTCACAAACAATCAGTGTTATAGAGTCCTGGGAACCGAGGGTATGAATCGAGAAAGTAAAATGCCCAATGGGATAATATCATAGTTTTGTGCTTCTGTGGTTTATACTGAACTCAGGCTCCTTTAAAAAGAGTTACCTAAACCGGGCGGTGGTGGCTCATGCTTTTTATCCCAGCCCTCGGGAGGCAGAGGCAGGTGGAGTTCCAGGACAGGCTCAAAAAGCTACACAAACCCTGTCTTCAAAAACCAAAAAGAGGCACCAGACATTCTGTGTAATGTAGTGTCTTTGTTTTTGTTTTTTAGAGTCTTGCTATGCAGCTCAGGCTGGCCTAGAATTCTCTATGTAACCCAGGATGCTTTTGAACTTATTATTCTGCCTCCGCCAGGCCAGTCCTTTAAATCATACTGTTTTGGAAATAATTAAGCAATTATTTTTCTTATAATCCAAAAGCCAAATGCAAAATTATCTTTAATCAAGTATTCAAATAGTAGTCAGCAACTTACTGTGCCTACCAAATGTGCTGGAGGTGTGGTCTCCAAAGCCCAGATTTATGACAACAGGCTTTCTCAGCAATTGTTTAGTGAGGGGAGGGTCGTGTGACTACAGTCAGCTGGTATAGCAGGTTTTTTGGGTGACTCAGTTTGCCTAAAGAGCAGAGTTAGTGATCAGCACAATCTGAGATGTCACCAAGGCCTTGATGGGCATAAAACTGAACTGTAATGCTAAGTTCCATAAGCTGAAGCTGGTTTCAGAATATATCAGAGAGACTGCCTCGCCAATTCCAGAAGAGTTAAAATCCAAATAGCAGGAGCCAGGGGGTGGCACCATGGGCGAGAGGGCTTGCTACAAAATGTGAGGGCCTAGTTTGGATCCCCAGCAGTCATGTAAAAAATGAGGCATGGCTGCATGGGCCTGTAACCCCAGCATTGGAAAGCAGAGGCAGAAAGACCCTGGACTCACTAACAAGTCATCCGGTCACATGGGCAGCCAGGCAGGCAGTCTTAACAGCTTGCTTCCAGTTCAGCGAGACAGCCTATTTTATGGCAACCAGGCAGAAAGTGATAAAGCTGTCTGATATCCTCTGTATGCTCCTGTGCTCCACACCTCCACACCACACACACACACACACACACACACACACACACACACACACACACACACACACACACACAAATAATAATAAACATAAAAGTATCGAATTAAGTAATAGTGTGGTTGGGTTTTCATTCATAGTGAATAACCCTTGTCCTTTCTTCCAGAGTTGAGCTGTCCATTACAGTAGCCACTAACCATGCATAGGTATTTAGGTGAAGTAATTCCAATTTAAAAAATACTTCCTCAGTTTTGCTAGCAATACATCCTCCCATACAGAAGGTGATTATTGTACTGGACAGTACAGAATACATCCATCACTGAAGAATGTTCTGTTGGGCAATCCCATCCTAGAAATTTTTCAAAAGGAAAGATGAATCTATACGTGCCTAGATCGGTGACCCTGAAGCCTTCAACATCTTAAATGTCACATCCACGATTCTTTGTTTACCCCAATGAACTATCTCCTTCCTAATGCACAGAACACACAGGTGCCAGATTGGTTTCATCATGCCACACCCCTGCTCATCACCTTCAGTGGCTTCTTTTCAAACTTCTCCAATTATCATAGCTCTGGAAGTTACCATCTGGTACTCTTTGAGCTCCCTACAGTCTTGGCTCAGCGAGTGCCAGCAGAGTATTGAGTTAGTGTGCAGTGCGGGCACTTCTGGGACTGGAGAGGGAAGGAAGTGAAATCAAATGGGACAAGGCAAAGAGAGTCTCTCGTTTCATTGATGACTTTCCACCAAAATCACTCTTCCCTAATTTTTGGCACCCCACATGGCCCCAAAACACACTGGACTGCCCCTGCTTTGACTCTGACCCTCTGCTGCCCTAGCAAATACCCAAACGGCTAATCTATCTTTGTAGCTCTCTCCAGGCAGTTATATAACTACCTCCAGTCCTTGCTTATAACAGAGGAAATATGGCCAAAGGCAACCTGGACTTTGGAAAAGCTATTTTTCTACCAAAATTCAAGAGTATACTGGAATTTTATTTATCCTAAGTAGAGACTCTGGACTATTGATAAATAAAGCAACTCTAGGTAGCACAACAGCATGGCTGACTCATGTGGTCCACGAGAAGAAGTCTTTTCCAATGGCTTTCACAACGGAGTATGGCTGTACCCCTTCCTTGTTACATCCTCTTCTATAAGCCAAACGATGTGCAAAAATTCTGCCCTGTTTCAATGATAGGCTACTACTCGGGGCTTTGCTTCATTTAGTTCTGACAAAGAAAACAGTTGTGTTCCAAGCAAAGGACACAATCGTAAAATAGTATTGCCTAGTTGTCAAGGCTGCTTGCTTCCTTGAGTCCCAGACCCAGTCATTTAATCAGTGAAGCTGGTATATTGACAATGCACCTTTGAGCTTAGCCTGAGGGTTATATGAGTGGGGAAAGGTGTTAAATTAGCTCCAGAGACAAATATAAGGTATGCTTGTCTGTGGCATTTGAAAGACCAGTCTGCTAAACACAGCAGAGTGGGCCAGAGGTCCATTGAGAACCAAAATTAGGAGTTCCAGGGAGTCTAAGTGGTCAGCAGGAGAAGTAAGGAGGTTGCCCTTCGATTAACATCCTCAACAGGCAGGTTCCAGGGGTCAGAAGCCTTGGGCTGTCTAGCTCCCCACCATGCCACCACTCTTAAGACATACTGCTGTGTCATCAATGCCTTTCAAATCCCATGAGATTTGCGACTCAAGAGAACTTCACAGTCTCCTGCTTCCAGGCTCTGGCTCTACCTGGCCACACATAGTCTCAGGGTAGCACCCGTTTCACGCCAAGTTGATAACGTAGGAACAATTCAGATCTGTAACATGAAAAAACGATAGTAAACGGTCTAGCGAGTGCTTCTAATAGAGACATTTCCAATGCTCAAACTCTAAAGAAAGGTGCGAGACTGAACAAAAGGGTTCATCTCTGTGTCTCTACTTTGTGATTTGCATACACATGGCAAGCAGTGTCCTGCTTGGCAAGATCACAGGTTCCGACCAGCTATTCCTACTCTAACCTTTGCTGGGCTAGGGAATCAGGATGCTGCTAAAGCCATGAAACTCTGAGCACTTTGATCTGGGAAAGAGCACAATATGCTAAGCAAGTCCAGTCATACCTGTTTGGTATGGGAATTTTTTTTTTTTAAGAGACCAGCTACAAGTTGCATAATAAAAAGCAAAAATAGAACCATGAACTTTTGATCTTTGGCTATAGTTCCCCAGTGCTGGGACTGCAGGTGAGCACCACTTCATCTGTTTTCTTCATCCAGGGCTGGGGTTTGAACCAAGAGCTTCATGCATGCTAGGCAAGCACTCTATCAACTGAGTTACATCCCTATTCTTTCCTCTTCTTTTCCTTTTCAATAACTCCTCTCCCCTCCCCACCCCAAGTCTCTTTATGTAACCCAGGCTATCCCAAGCTTATCATCCTCCTGCCTCAGTATTTTGAGCACTGGGGATATGGGTGCTTAAGACCATGTCTCATTTATGATTATTTATTAGCACTTTACCATACTCTAAAAGTCACTTCGGGATTTTATACAAACTGTTAATTGTGTAGTTACATTCATTCCTTTGTTACCAAACTCAAAAAAAAAAAAAAGTTCTCTGTGTACTTTTGGGTTTTGGATTAAGAAAAGGAAATAGAGCCACCCTGAAGAAGACAGAAGTAAAAAACCATAAGGCTTAACACAAGACAATGTCAGCAACTTATATGAAGGGCAAAGATTTTAAACAAGCAGTATAGATAAGGCCTCGCTGGGAGAACAGTTCTGCACGACCAGTCCTTAAGGGTAATAACAAAGTCCAAGGCAAAGTCATCTTAGGATTTTCCACAATCACTAGGAGGCCCTGGGAATGATAACATAACCTGCTTTCCTTATTACAACTGATCTTTGATTACAATGTTTCCAGAGGTCAAAAGTCAAAGGGAAGAATAGTGTCCCATGATCCTAAAGCCAGCTCTGTCTTCTACCTCTCACTTCTTAGGAGTTAGTTTTCTTCTCCGGAAAATGGGGAAGTCAGGCTGGGTAGCCTTTCTCTGATCCCTCTGGATTTGAAATTTCATGATTCTAGATATTTTGCTTGTAGGGTTTGTGAGGAACGTGTGCAGAATTTCACTAAGAATCAGGAGATTTGTGGAGACAAAGATGTTCACGGAGTGAGGTCATGCTGGATTCGGCTCAATAGTTTTGTCCATTTCTAAATGTTAGCCATTCAGAGTACAAAGTGCCACTGTGTCAAATGACACTTGAATAAAATGCTCAGTCCAGAGTAGGACATGTCAGTAGTAGTCTTGGTATCTATTCTTCCACATGACTAAAAGAAGGGTAGGAAAGAAGGACCATCCAAAGCTGGGGGGGGGGGGGGGAACATCACCTCTTCATAAAGACCAGAGAAGGAACAGTAGAAGGAAAAAGCCAACAATCTGAGTGACTTAGGTTTTTTAAAATAAGTTTCTTTTGAATCTTATCACTCTTCAAAAACTGTAATAGATAGAAAAGAGACCTGAGAGATCAACCCTGATCATTAAGATTTATGATTGTTCCACCAATGATATTTCCTTAATTTAAAAATCAAAAGTGAGCAGGGAAGTAGTGATGCATGCCCTTGATCCCAGCACTCCAGGCAGAGGCTGAGGCCAGCCTGGTCAAAGTGAGTGAGCTATGGGGTAGCCAAGGCTACACAGAGAAACTTCTCAAAAAACCAACAAAACCAAAAGTGGAGATGAGGAGAGAGGCTGCACCCCTGCAATGCAGCCGCTCCAAGAGTTATTAGCTGGCTTTTGTTTTCTTAGCTCATCAGATCAATTCTAGATTCTCCTACCACTAATTTGGAATGGAATAAAACCAGTCCTTCACTTCTTCAGTAGACCTTCACTGACTGGGCTTGAATGCAAAAACAAATTTACTAAGTACAGGGAATATAAGTATACACGGAAGAGGTTAATTCACTGATCCCAAGACAAAACCCAACAACTTTCCTATGTACTAGAATTGAAGTAATATATAAAGAGTATTTCATATATAGATAAACCAGTGACAGGCTTTATAGAAGATCTAACTTCTTTGTAAATGTAGACGCTCCCTTCAGAAATACTTTGAAGCCTCAAGTTGAAAAGAAAGTTAAAAACGACTTTGAAAAGTTGCAAGCACTGTAAACAGGAATAGTTCTAAATATGACACAATTAGGTTATGGCTTAATTTCTTCATAGTAGAATCAAATATTAGAGCTGGGAGGCAATCTGGAAATCATCTAATCTGGTCTTCTCGTTCCACAATCTAGAGAACAGAAGTTCCAGGAATAGAGGAACTTTACCCAAGAATTCCTAGTTTGTGTATCATTTTCAGCCTTTTTTCATCACGATCGTGTTTGATACAAATAAGTCACAGTAGATACTTCCTATTCCAGGAATACCACAAAAGAAATGTGATGTATTGTTTGTATGGGCAGATTATTTTGTGGTGAAATGGCCATATATTAATGCCAAGTTATTTGCCCACTTGGTAAACATTTTAAGAGAGGCCGAAGAGAAAATCATAGCTTTTACGCTTTCCGAACAGTATTTTGAGTTTAAGAAACATTAATAAACAATTGGCAAGTACAGCTTTGGATCAAAGAGGAAGTTTCACATGAAGACAATGTGGACACCTGTAAGAACGTTAGAGGGGCTTATTACAGCGTAATCTTTTAAGAATGAGAGTTGAAGCAAAACTCAGATCATCCAAACCCTCTTGTGTCAAAATTAGAGATGTTTGGAGGTTCAATGGCAATTTTAGGAAACCCGCAAATTTGACTTTCTTAACTAGATTCTTACAGCTGTGACTAACTAAAAAGCATCTCTTCTCCATGGCTTCTGTTGATTCCTAGGCTGTGAAGTTACAGTTCCCCAGTGGCAATCTCGCAGCTGTTAGTCCAGTTCTGGAGAGTACCTGTAGTTGAAAGCCAGCTAGGTGTTGTTCTGAGCTCTGCTTCTCAAGTTACTGAGTTAAGGCATGAGAAGAGTTTACACCATGCTTAAACGGATAGTTGAAGAACTGGCCATCCGACTGTTTTTCTCAAACCCTCGGGGAAGCCCAGCCTTGGGAAGGACCCTGGTCCTTCTAGAAACAGAAACGCCCGTGGAGATGCTTCTCCGAGGATGGAGGTGCTAAGCCCTGCGCTTCTAAAGAAGGGGGTCAACCCGAGCCAGGATTTTTGGATGTGAAGAGTTTCTCCTTCCTTGCTAGCAACTGTTTTTACCAACACGCCTGGCGACGGGGAGTTGGGGGGGGGGGCGGAGCGCCACCTGCGAACAAGAGAGCCAGCAAGGATCGTTCTAGATGTTCCCTTTAAGGAACACTGGGCACGCCGCAGGAACTAAGTATTATTTTTTTGTGTGTGAATTATGCGTTTCGGATGGTTCCCAAGCCCATCTGGAGGAGGGGAAGAGCAAGCACGCCAAGCCTCGACTCCTGATGGGCGGCGGGCGGGGCGGGGCCGGGCGCGGGCGAGGGCACTATATCTCTGCGCGGAGGAGCACACCGCTTCTGCTGTACTCGCTGCCAAACTCGGGATGCAGCCGGTTGCTTAGTTGGCGCTGCTGAGGTTTCTTTCCCCCGTTGAGTTCGACAAGGTTCTCTGATAGGCCAGAGGGACCCTGCAGTGGTTGGCCGGAAGGCGTCAAGCTTCCTGATTGGCCGCTCGGCACCTGCAATGCGTCAAGCCTCGGCCGGCGTGGAGGGCTCCGCGTGAATGGTCCTGGTTGGCGGGGCAACCGCCGGATTTCCGGAGGGAGCGGCTCCGCCTATGGCCGCCATCTTTACTAGGGGCAAGGCGCCCAAGCCAGTTCTCGGAGCGGGTCTCACCGCTTTTAGGAGTCGAAGAATGCTCTGTGGAGAGTTTTGCTGGGGTTTTCTTCTTTATTTTTTCTTGGCCGTGGGTTGTTTCTGCACAGGTCCCAGGGATGTGAGTGGAGAAGGAAAGCAAAGGGCTCCGGGCTGCCTGCCGCTCAGAGCAGAGTTGGCTACCCAGGATGGAGGGTTTTTGATATCGCCCTAATAAAGCCGCTTGGTTGGGGTCCTGAGCTGGGCATCCCGGGACACAATTCGATTCCGTTTCTACAAGCAAAAATGAGACTCGCTGTCTAGGCATTTTGTTCTGGCTCGGAGGTTCTGGAAAGCTCGCCCGAATACGTCATGATTTTTGCTCACGCTGTGCGCGATCCTAATGCGTTGGGGGTTTTGTTTGTTTTTGTTTTTATTATTGTAACTGTACCCCAAACGGCCGTCCTGGAAGCTGTTTTTCCACTCCAGAGACAAGTGTCCTGTAGATCAAAACAGTTTGTCCAACACGCACGCTACGAGAATGAGATTTTGATCGTATGTTTATTTGCCTTTTTTAGGCAAATGTTTACGAAGAGTGCATCCGATTTTCATCCCTTAATGCCCACTCCGCTAAAACAGAATCTAATTACCCAATGGAGTCGTAGTCCAGGACTTAGCTTCCTTCTGTAGTGAAAGAATGAAGAAAAAAAAAAAATGATGTCCCCTCGTTGAATTAGAAATCTGGAAAATGGGAAAAGGTCACGGTTGTTTTAAGTGGGTGGTGATAGCTAGGTTTTATTTGAGCTGCGTAGGTGCGTGTTCGGTGGATCCTGGATATCCAAAGGTGAATTCTGGACCGCCCTGGTGTGGGAGTTGCTATGGCTACAGTGAGAAGGGAGTCAATGAATTGTGAGACCAATAAAGATAATAGGCCAGAATCCTTGGCAATTGACTGCCCTGGTTTGTGTATCTAGATTTTCTCCATTGCTGTGTCCCTCCAAGATTCCTGGATCGATCAACACCTGCATACATGGGTGTTTCAGTTTGTCTTTGACTAACTTCGGGTGCACTCACCAAATGCAGATTTTCCCATTAGACGATGCTCTAGAAGCAGTTTGTTTCTCCTCTCTCTCTTTATCTATTTGCCCTAATTCTGATTTTCAAGTTATTGCTATTTTTCAACTAGTTTTGAACAGTTGTTGATTTGCACACCTTTTAAAAATATGTTAAGCATCACCTCAAGTGAATGCTTATCAAGATAATGCCAGAGCGCTGAGTTCAGCTTTGCATAATCTTGTTACAGCAACACCCCCTCCTGTCTCTAACATAGTCAGGGTTTGGCAGTTGATGCTAGGAAGCTTCGCTTGCTGCATAAAGTAGAGCAGAGAACTCTTCCGAGCCTGGATTCCTTCAGTGATTTTTGTAAAAATTTTATCTCACACGATTCTGAGAATTGCAGGATCCGTGAATGTGGGACTACAAACAGAACCGTTGAGCTTGGGGTTTCTGTTCTCCGACCTTTAGAGGGGAAGACTTCTTTAGGAATTCCACCTCTGTTACACCTCATAGAAAGATCAGATGAACAAACATCTAAATAAACCTTAAATAATATTCTTTAACATTTTTTTTTCTGTGAACGAGTGTTTGATCTGTATGTATATCTGTGCACCACGTGTGTGTCTGGTTCTATAGGGGCTGGAAGAAGAATCTAGGTCTGGATCTAAAGAGGCAGAGAGTTGTGAGCTGCTATGTGGGTGCTGGGAATTGAATTAGGTCCTAAGGAAGTAGCCCAGTTACCCCAAGAGCCATTTCTCTAGCCCCGCCATTATTTTCCTTTTCTTGATTTTTAGAGACAGGGTTTTTCTGTGTAACAGTCCAGGCTGTGGTGATATATAAGTAATAAAGTTAGTCTGGAATTTCTGAGCGTCAACCACAGAACCAAGACCTGAAGGTCAGAGTGTGGTGTCGCATACCTTTATTCCCCGCTTTAAGAAGTTAAGATGTCTGAGTGGCGAAGAGAAGGGATATGGTGACTGTCCTGGAGTTTGTGAGCACAAGAAATGAGTGCACTTGTCAAATGGAGTCAAACTGATAATTTTATCTGTCTTAGTCCCAGAACATTGTTTTGGACTTTAATTTTTTTTTTTTTTTTTTTTTTAACCTTGAGACAGGATTTCTCTGCTGTGCTGTAACTTGCTTTGTAGACTGGGCTGACCTTGAACTCACATCCACCTGCCTCTGTCTCCTGAGTGTCAGCATTAAAGATGGGCCACACTACTTCCAGACTAAGATCTTTTTTTCCTGTTAAATTACTATTTTGTTAAAGGCATTACTAAATTTTTAGTCTATGTAAGATCAGGTCTTGTGCATCAAGGTTGACCTGAAACTTAAAATCTTTCTGAGAGGCTGGGATTACAGGTATGGGCTACAAGCCCAACTTCTTTTAGTCACTTTAGAACACTGCTTTCTTATGCTGGCCAGACAAAGCCTTATGCTAGTGGAATCAGCTACCAAGTCACAATCCACGCAAGCTGCGTTAGAGTTCAGTTAGAGGCCAAGGGCATGTTTCTGTCTCACTTCAGGGACAGAATCTGAATCCTCCCCACGGAGTCCAGGCTGAAGACTGTTCCTCCTCTTTCTCTATTGCAGCTCTTTCCACACTGCCCTGTTTTCTCACCTCTGCATCCTATGTGGTTCACAAACCATCATCGTTTTCCCTGTTCTGGGTCTTTATTGGTTTGTTGTAGTTTGCTTATCTATAGCAGATGGCCACAGATGGGTGAAACAGCAGACATTATGTCCCCCAGTTCTGTGGCAAGATTAAGGCAGCATCAGGTTCTCTGATGAAGGCTCATCCACTTCTAAGATGGCGTCTTTCTGGCTCATTCTCACACAGCGGGAGGCGGGAGGGCGGAAGGACACAGGTGTTGTGTCTCACATGACCGAGTGACAGATGACAGATCCAGGCGGCTCTGATGTCCCTTTTATAAGGAGCTTGAACCCACTCACCAGGGCAGCCTCAAGTAATCACTTCCCTCATTTTTGTGCCATCGACGTTCCAGCATGAATTTTGGCTGGATACACAATCACATTCTGGAACGTTCCCATCTCTGATTCTATCCTATGCCCTCAGTTTAATCCCCAGCCAAGTCAATCAATCGCACAACTGGATTATTGGCCTGCTCAAACACCTCTGGAGTTTCTCATTAAGCCCAGGGTTCTTTAGGAATTCCTTCAGGCCCATCCATAATCTGGCCCTTTTCAGCCCTAAAACTTACCCTTTTGTATCTCTCAAATTTCAGTTGAATTAAAAAAACAAAACAAAACACTTTTATCCCTTCTCCTCAATCCTTTATTCATGCTGCTTCCTCAGTCTGAACGTCTCATTTCCATCATCCTTTGCTCAAAGTTTTAAAATCCCTAAATTCAAATATGAGGTCAGCTCACATAAACACTTCCTCCCCTGGTACCATATTCTCCTATTATGGGTCTCTGATTACTCATTCCGTAAATATTTGTGATACACCTATGGTGAATGTGGCTCTGGACTGTAGATCAAGGTAATGAAAATCATAACAAACCTAGACCATGGTTTTTAAGGGACTCTTCTTAGCTGAAAGATAAATCAATTAAAAAAAAACAAAACCCTCATTTTTGCAAAGTAGGAGATGATAGTCACTGCTTCAGGTGTCCAGGAGAATCCATTCTGTTGGAAGGATCACAGTCTGGTGGCATCTGGGCTGGTTCTGAGGATCAATACCCAATATAGATGTCCCCAGGGAAGGTATTAGGCATTCTACAGGGAAGGAACTCTGGGAATGTAGTCGGAAACGCTGAAGAGCACAGTGTCAGGGAAGGGGGGGAAGTTTAGTTTGTAATAAAGTCCCATAAGGACAAGGAGGCTGCGGTTAGAGTCGTTAGGGTAGATAGAACACTCAAGCATGAGAAAACAGTCCTGCACATCTAGAATCCATTGAAGAGTCTGAGAATCAATAGACAAAACCAAAGATATTCCAGGTAAGGAAATGAATGAAGTAGTAAAGATAAGAAGAACATCAGGTGTGTGGAGCATGCCCTGTGGCCTGTTACAGTCCTTCCTTCCTTCCTTCCTTCCTTCCTTCCATCCTTCCTTCCTTCCTTCCTTCCTTCCATCCTTCCTTCCTTCCTTCCTTCCTTCCTTCCTTCCTTCCTTCTCCCTCCCTCCCTCCCTCCATTCATCCTTCCCTCTCCCTCCCTCTTTTCTCTCTAAGTTTTTAAAGACAAGGTTTCTACATAGCCTTGGCTGTCCTAGAATCCACCATATAGCCAGAGCTGGCCTCAAACTCACAGAGATCCACCTGCCTCTGCCTTCCAAAGTGCATGCTGGGATTAAAGGTGGGTACTGGCATGCCTATCTTCTGTGCAGTTTCTTCTTACACTCTCACTGCTCATTAAACTCGGCCCCATCCTTTTTACAAAGAAGTTTAGCTTTAGAGAGGGTACGCACCTTGCCTCAGCTCTCCCGTGGCAATGTCTGTAGTTGGCCTGTGAGTTACCTATGACTCCAAGATGTTCATGAGAAGAGGGGATCTGGATTAGCAAAGTTAGTCTTTAAAGTCTTAAATTCTAGTCTCTCACTAGTTTCAATTTTGTGAAACATTTGTGAATTCTGTTTAAAAACTAAAGAACTTGAGATTTTTCATAAAATGGTTCTTCATGAAATGCGATGCTACTGATGTCTCAGTGTTTGTTAGCAACCTTGAGACATGTTTTTATTGGAGAGGAGTAGCCAGTTCTTTTCAGAACATCAGGTTTCTGAGGACCCCTTCCCTTGTGTAGATGGTCTAAACTCACATCAACATTTGCTGATGAAGAGGAATATGGACCTCCAGGTCCACCTGTGTAAATGAAGAGTCATGAATTTGTGTAAAATGTGCACATCGAAGGGAATGTAGAACAAAGGCTGTCATTTGAGGGTTTTTTTTTTTGTATAAAATAATTTTTGATAGAGGGTTAGAAAGATAGCTTATTGGAGTTCTGTCCATAGACCCCACAGTTGGACAAAGAACTGACTCCCACAATTGTTCTCTGGCCTTCACAATGCAACACACACACCAAATAAACAAATGTAAAAAATTAAAATACACAGCCAGTTATGTTGGCATTTGCTTGCAATCCAGTACTCTGAGGCCTAGACAGGAGACTAGCCATAAGTTTGAGGCTAGCCTGGGCTACACAGCAACAGCCTGTCTCCAAAACAACAACAGGGCTGGAGTGATGGTTCAGTAGTTAAGTGTATTTGATGTGTAATAATGTGGATCAGGGTTAGAATCTCCGTTTCCCAGCCTTTAATCCCAGCACTCAGGGAGGCAAAGGCAGGCAACCTCTGTGAGTTCAAGGCCAGCCTAGTCTACAGAGTGAGTTCCAGGACAGCCAGGGCTACACAGAGAAAGCCTATCTCCAAAAACAAACCAAAAAAAGATCCCAGTTCTCAAGAAACAAACAAACCTGAGTAATTCCAGCTCTCACCCTCTTTCTGGCCTCAATGTGTGCACGAGCCTATCTACCAACCGACACACATCCACACATTTACACAGACACATACATAATTACATCTTAACAACAGCAAACTGAAAGACTTAGAGAAGAAAAATCTACATAATGTTTTAACTACCTTTGGAATAAGATCCTTTTTAGATATTAGATGATTTTAAGTTTTCAGAAGTTAAAGAATATACAAAAAATTCTCATGTACTTTTCGTCTGTAGTTCCTGTATGAATTTACTTTATTGGAAGTTGTGTACATGTGTGATCTCCCCTTTTTCTCTCCCTCCACCCCTCCTTGTTCTAATATGGTGCTCCCTTCACTAAACATTTCCCTGTGTAACGCCTTAATTCTACTACAGTCACTAAGATCAGAACTGGAGGAAACTATCACTGTCTGGTGCTGTCACATCTATAATCGTTGAGGATGAAGAGATGGCTCAGTGAGTGAGAGCATTGGCTGTTCTTCCAGAGGACCTGGGTTCAAGTCCCAGCATCCATATGACAGGTTACAACTACCTGCAACTCCAATCCTAGGGGTTCCAACAGACACCCTCTGCTGGCCTCTGGGTGCCAGGTACATACATGATGCTCCAACCTGTACACAAACAAAACATACATTCACTTGATAATTATTTAAAAATCTGTATAATCCTCACTCAAGATTTTCATTATATTTATGTTTTCAACAGAGAAGCAAAAATCTCATCTAATCCCGATGTCCCGTTTTCAGTGTCCTTTGATCTAGATTCTTCCTTCAGTCTTCAGTTCTCATGATTAGTTTAATGATTTCTGACTAATCCACGCTGAGAATTCTTAAGGAGCTGAGTCTATTTGCATTAAATGAATTAATCACTGTCAAGATACACAGGGAAAGGCTTAGGCCCAGCTGTCTCATATTGTACTCATTAAAACGTCAGGTCCTGCAAATGTGGTGGGGCACACCTTTAATCCCGGCACTCTGGAGGCAGAGACCTGCCCCCATCTCTGTGAGTTTGAAGTCAGTTTGGTCTATAGAGTGAGTTCCAGGACAGCCAGGGCTATATGGAGAGATCCTGCCTAAAAAAAAAAAAAAAAAAAAAAAAACAAACCAAACCACATGTCCAACAGAATGGTGGCACAAGGGGTGAAACTTAGAATTCAAGCCTTATCCTTCCTGACCCCATCACATATTAACTCAGCCTCTTCTTCACAGATGATAAAAAAGATCAAGGTCTTATAAAAAGTCCTTCAGCTCTCCAGCCTCCCAAGATCTCTGTACTTTTCTCCTCTGCATAATCCTTAATACAAAAAAAAAAAAAAAAAAAAAAAAAAAAAAAGTCCCATGAGCTTCTAAAACTAGCACCTTGGACTTACTTTACTAATTCTGTCCACTGCACTTGATTTTCCCACAATTCTGGCTAGCAGTGCTTTCTGTTACATATTCATCAGATATAATAGTTGATACTCGACTCACATTATCTCTTCATAATGTACCAAGTGTCATATGTAGAAGCTAAATGTATCTTAGGACCATCTGCGTGGTATTTTGATAGCAGCATGTTCCCCCACCCCCCACAGTACAGTTGTGACGGGACCTTGTTGTGTGGGTCATGGATGACAGTGGGAGCCTGTGAACCTGGCCCTCTCTGACCTTGTTACTAAGTGACTGATGGGCTCCCTACCTCGCCTGTGGGCGTGGCTTGATCCAGTCCTCATAAATTACACAGTCCTTTGACTCTCGTGTAGTTCATGTTTAAAATTCATACACATTCATGTTTTGTTTGTTTTTAGTTAGAAACCTCCCCCCTCCAAATAAGGTACTTATTCTTCCCGTGGCTTCCAGTGCCTGCTTTATAATTCTATAGCCTGGACCGAGAAATATGTGAGCTAATATATCTAGAGAGTTGTGGGATTCCTCACATGAAGCCTAGAGGAGCTGAACTGACTCAGGTGTGGCTCTCTAATAATTAAAAAGCAGTGTCAAGAACACAAAGGTGGGCTCTTGAGCAGTGAAGCAGAACAGAACCAGTAGCTGTGCAGTAAGAGTTTCTGGCCCGGCCTAGCTCTGAGATCCAGACCAGCAGTCCCAAATAATCACACAAAGTCTTATATTAACTGCATGCTGTTTGGCCCATGGCTCAGGCATACTGCTTGCTAGCTCTTATAACTGAACTTATTTCTATTCATCTGTCTTGGCCCATGGCTTACCTGTGCTTCTTTACATCTTCCTCAGAGGCAGCTCACAGTGTCTCTCCCTGACTCTGCCCTTATTCACTTTTATCCATGCTTGGATTTCCTGCCTGCCTATAAGTGGGCTTGCCACAGGCCAAAACAGTTCCTTTATTATTGAATGGTCTTTCAGAGCGTACTGAAAGACATCCCACATCATAGTTGGGTGTGGTGCCATCACGGTGAGTTGGACAAATACTGTGGATGTTGGGATTGATTCTGACCTGGGGGAGGGAGCCAAGAGTAGAGTCTTTCTCTGCTATTCTTTTTGCCTATGACTTTGAGCAAGGTACTGAAATTTGGGCCCCAGTTTCCTTGCATAAAGACAGAACCAAATAGGTAATCTCCAATTTCCCTGGATGTGATTGTTCGATTTTGTGTATGTGTGACTCATTATGAATAGGCATTGGCTAAGTAATAGGTGATATGTTTCATGACTTCCATATACAGCCTGACAGACACCTCCAGAAATTACCGCTATCCACAGACTTTTTAGACTCTCCAGTATCTATGTTAAAACAACCAGCATATTTACACTTTGAAACTTCACTGTGATGTCTAGGCCCTGACATCTATGTACCCAGAATGGTGTTAATGAAACACAGGCTACAATATCTGCTGGTGTTAGGAGGTAATTCTTACACAAATCAAGAGGACTCCCTGCTCACCTAGATGATACTTCTTTCCAAAGACGTTTATACAGTATTTTGAATTTTGTTCTCTTCAATAACTCTTTTTTTAAAAAAAGATTTGTTTATTTATTATGTATGCAATGTTCTGCCATGCATCCCTGTGGGCCAGAAGAGAACACTAGATCTCATTATAGGTGGCTACCAACCATCGTGTGGTTGCTGGGAATTGAACTCAGGACCTTTGGAAGAGCAGACAGTGCTCGTAACCACTGAGCCATCTCTTCAGCCCCAATAACTTTTTTTGTGAGGGTATGCTGAGATGAACACAGGGTTTCAAGCAGACTCAGTAACTGTTCTTAACTCTAGCCCCAAGTCCTTATAATTCTTAATTCAAAAATCCCTGGAAAAGAAGTAAAAAGAACCCCCCCCCAACAGACACATACCCTCAACGTCATTCATTGATCCTAATAATCACCTATTATTGAAATGTCTATAAGCACAGACATTTCATTTTCTAAATGGCCATAGGCAGGTAGCTCCCCTTGGCTTCTGAAATGTTTCAGCCACCACCAGAAAGTGTTTTGAAGTCATTGTATGGAAGCGCTGGCTCACACAATTCATCAAAGCCGTCATCAGTCACTCAGCTGTGATTGTGGGTTGAAGCAGTCTACTTTGTTCTTTTTATATAGTTGAAAAATGACGGAACACAGCCTGCAGTTCGACTCCAGAATTTTCTATCGTCGCCTACTGATAACACGGATGTTCCCCTTTTGTCACCTGGATGACTCAGAACACAGGACTTTTGTTCATCCTGAACCTGGATAGAACTGGGCCATAGAAAACATTTGCTTTCTTTAGTTCTTTCAAAACTTGAGAGCTGGCAAGATGGCACAGCCGGTAAAATAAGTTCTGCTGCCAAGCCCGGCAACCCGAGTTCAATCCCTGAGACTCACAGAGAGAGCTGACTCCCACAAATTGTCCTCTGACAATAGGCATGCCATTAGGCACCCCCACCCCCCCACATTAAATAAATACGTGTAATTTAAAAATCTGTAATAAAAGAAAAAGGATAAACCATTGTGATTCCCTACATGGATTTTGGAATTTGTCTCAACTATACTTTGGTACCAAACCAGACTCAAATATAATTATTTTGTCTCTTTCCTACTTAAATAATCTGAGTCATTAGAGTATATAAAAGATAGTTTTCCCTCCCCTCTTCCCAGTGCCCAGGATTATATCTAGGGCCTCAGACATGCTAGGCAAGACTTCCACAGAGCCACAAGTTGACTTCCTCTCCCCTTGCAAAGGATGTTGACGGACACTTTATTCCATGACAAGGAGGCTAGATCTCTCTAATGGTGCTGATTCTCGATGTTTACTAGACCACATTCAATTCCCACTGGCTTTCAGTTTGCTTTAGTACCTTTCATTACTCATGGAGGTTTCAATCCCTTCGAGTTGGAATAGAATTACAGCACAGTGGAAGGTAACATTTGGACTGGATGGTAATATGAACACTTGCTATAACTCACTTTCATTGATGGGTATTCTTATGTCTGCATCAGACCTCAGCAGGGGATGCCAATCATAGAGAAATGAACTACAGAACAGATCTGTGGAAACATTTGAGTTTCTCTGGGCTCCCCTCACCCCCTCTCTCCTTTTTTAATTAATTAATTAATTAATTAATTAATTAATTCATTCATTCATTCATTCATTCATTTGTTCATTCATTCATTTATGTATTTGCTACCTGGAGATCCTGGCTGAGATAACTTCATCCCAGCTCTCTCCTGGAAAGGTCATGCTTTTTCTTATCATCTCATGATTTAATGAACAGATTCTATGCTTTAGAAAGACCTCTCCTCTTGGATTGACCCAATCATGTCATCTATTTTCAGGAGGCTGTGTAAAATCTTAATGTTTGATCCCATCAGAAGACAGCGACCTCCATAATTTCCTGTTTATTTTGGTTACATGCGTAAGAGTTTTATGAATATTTTAAATGTTTTAAACTGTAGTCAAAGTTAAAAGTATTCTTTTGTATGCCCGCTCTGCTAGCTTATTTAGCATATACCTGAGAAGTTTGGGGAGTTTATTTCCAGTTGCTTGGATCATGTTTCAAAATTGCTAAGTGGTATACATTTGGTTTTGTTCCTTTCTCCCCTCCCATTTATTCTGTGGCTGTGTTTAATAATCTACAAACTATGGATCTCTGGGATCCAGTGGATTCTGACTTCTCCAAATGCCCTTCCATCAGGACTTCATTAGCTGATTAAATGTTAATGCTACTCAGTGTCTTCTACTCTTAAACTAGTCAATCATGAAACCAAATGACCAAACCAAGTGCCAAGATATGGGAATTATACTGTTCCCCAAAGGAAGTTGCTGTAGGTAAGACATTTCGCAGAGTTCTGTGAGGTTCGAGTTACTCAAAGAAAGGTAGAGTTTGAGGTAATTGAAGCTGAGCTTTGGGATAGACTGCAGTCATGCCATTTCTGTGTCAAAATCTAAAGCTGCAGCTGTCTAATTGATTGCAAGATCATGTATTTCACTGGACAGTTTTGTTTACTTTCTCTCTTACCACATGAAGGCTCCAGTACCATAAACTCAAGCCTGTACTCCCATGCTGGGCTTATAGTACCCACCATTGCCTGGGTGTTGCTGTTGTTTATCATTGTTTTTATGTGGGTTCTTGGGACTTGAACTCAGATCCTCATGTTTATACGGCCAGCACTTCACTAATTGAACTATCTCTCCAGGGCCCATTTTCAGAAGTTTAATAAACATCCTCATTAATTTCCATCACACTGATTGCACCAGTTTGCACACCCACCAGCAGTGTGTAAGGATCCTTTCCCCCCACATCCTCGCCAGCATTTTTTAAAAACTCTTTTTAGATATACTTATTTTGTTTTATGTGTGTGAGTGCTTTGCCTGCTCGTGTGTCTGTGTACTACATGCATGTCTGGTGGAGGCCAGAAAAGTTGGTCAGGTCTCCTGAAACTGTAGTCACAGACTTTATGGGCCACCATGTGGATGCAGGGAATTGAACCTGGGTCCTCTGTAAAAGCAGCACTTCCTGGGCATCTCTGCAGGCTTATCATTTGTTTTCTTGATGATAGCCATTCTTACCAGAGTAGGTTGGACTCTCAATGAAGTTTTAATTTGCATTTCCCTATTAACTAAGTACATTGAACATTGTATTGGTCATTTGTATTTCTTCTTTTGAGCAATCTCTAATTCATTAGCACATTTATTGAGTGGATGATTTTGATTTGGTGTTGTTTAATTTTTGGAGTTCTGTATAGATTCTAGATTCTAATTTACCACCGGGCTATTTTTTTCTTTTGATTCTTCAAAACAAGGTTTTTCTGTTTAATGGTCCTAGCTGTCCTGGAACTTGCTTTGTAGACCAAGCTGACCTCAAGCTTCCAGATGTCCACCTGCCTCTGCCTCTCAAGTGCTGGGATTAAAGGCACAAGCCACCACTGCCCAGCACCCCCACCAGGTTTATAGTTGGTAAATATTTTCCTCCATTCTGTAGGCTGTCTCTTCATTGTATCTGTTTTCCTTTACTGTAGTAAACTATTTATTTATTTTACTACAGCAGTTAGAAACTGACTGAAAGACCCACCAGGTTGAAATCTTTCCTTACCTTTTCTGCAGAAATGGTGAATCTTCATTGTCAACTTGCCTGGATTTGGAACTACCTAGGAGACACACCATGTCTAAGACAAGTGTCTCCAAAGAACTTCAGCAAACTTGTTGGAATACCAACCAACCCTGCCTGTGAGTGGACCATCCCTCAGACTGGGGTCCCAAGGCAAATCAAAAGAGAAAACAGGGAGAGAATGGAGCACCCAGATTCATGTCAGATGTTGGACTTCATATGTAATGTGATCAGCCACATTATGCTCCTGGTGCCACAGCTAGGGCTGCCCTGGCTGCCAGACTTTCTCATCGTGGTAGACTGTACCCTCAAACTGTAAGCCAAAACCCTTCTTTCTTGTACTTCCCTTTCCTTGGTATCTTGTTACAGTAACTAGAAAGGTTGCTGATGCAGGAGTAGAAAGATACATTGTTGCTGTGATCAAATACTTGGCATAAATAACTTAAAGGAGAAAACATTTGTCTTGGCTCTCATGATCTCAGGGCTTTCAGTGCCTGGCTCTGTTGATTCAGGGCTGGTGGTGGGGGCAGAAGGTGATGACAGCAGGCATGTGTAGACGTTTCACGGTGATTAGGAGAAAGGGGGTCTGAGGCAACACAGCCTAAGGACATACTCCTAGTGACCTACTTTCTCAAGCTAAAGTTTCCAAAAAGTCCCAAAATAACATTAGCATCTGCAGACCAAACACTCAGCAATGAACCATGGAGGACACTTCTTATTCAAACCATAACAAATTACGTACAAGCCCACAAAATACCTGCAAACATGTTTTCTCGGGTCCTGTTCTCAAACAAAATAAGGCTGATGAAAAAAGGACCTTGCATGGCCAGTGTCCCCAGGAATCCACACTTAGCTTGTGGCTTTTCACCACAGAGAAAGCAATTGACCTGCAGGGGAAGTTTATTAAACATGTCGTGCCGACTGCCTGAAAATTACTCATTTCAAAGCCCTTTAGAAATCAGTGGTCATATGAGCTTAGCTTTTGGACCAGCTGCCCACCTGCAGTAAAAAGTAATTATGGCTGTCAGCCACAAATAATCACTCCAGTGTGTAAAGAAAAGGTGAGTCTTTTCTGGGAGGCCTAACTGTTGTAAGTGAGTCCGTGGTCTCTGCCTCAGTTGCTGGCAAACTGGGCCATCTGTCTCAACCAGTGTGGAAGCGGCTCTAATTGGCCCAAGCAAGCCAGAGTCAGCGGCTCTGCTGAGCAAGTTTTGAGCCTCTCCTCTGCTGGGCTCTCTGGATAACTTTCCCATTCAAGATCTTGTCACTGGTTCTGTCCTCCGACGCTGAGGTCCTGATTTTTTCTCTGCATTCTTCCTCAGTGTTCATTCAACTTTACAAAGGAGGCTAAGAGGCAGGCGTCTCGGAGCATGCAGCTGGGTAGCAGTATCAGCCATCAAGGTTACCATTTACAAAGAAATGGATGGAAAGCATCTGGCAAGGACAGAAAAATCCATTCATAAAAGAAAAGAAAAAAAGAAGAAGAAAATCAGAATATTAACAAACTCCCCTCTCCATGTGTTCACGGATCCTGAAGGACCCTGCTTATATCTTCAGAAAAGCTAAGCATCCCAACCTTTGGCCAAGGTCTTGGGTCTATGTCCTCTTTATCAAAATTAGAGGCATGATAGTTATTGAGGGCTCTCCTTGTTTTAAGATCCTCCTTTAGAGAGATTATATGAGCGAAGGGGCCAAGTCCATGATGAGGAAACCCAGAAAGACAGCTGACCTGAGTTATTGGGAGCTCACTGACTCTGAAATGACAGCTGGGGAACTTCCATGGGACTGAACTAGGTCCTTTGGATATGGATGACAGTCAAATATCATGGGCAGTTTGCAGGGCCTCTGGCAGTGGGACCGGAATTTATTCCTGGAGCATGAACTGGCTTCCTGGAGCCCATTCCTACATAGGAACACCTTGCTCAGCCTTGATACTGGGGGAAAGGGTTTGGTCCTACCTCAACTGGATATGCCAGTTGACTCACCCTGAGAGTCTTTACCCTCTCTGAGGGATGGATGGGGGAAGGGGAGGGGAGAAGCTGGTGAGGACGGGGGGGGGGGGGGGGGGGGGAAGAATGGTAGGTATGTTTAAAAAATTTTAAATGACAAAAAAATAAGAATTAAAATAAAATCCTCCTCTGGGTTTGAGGCACAGCTGAGGAATGTGGTCTGGATGCTGAAGGGATGCTGTAGACAAGAAACCTAGAGGTGAGTTTCTAGGTTTTTTTTGTTGTTTTGGAAAGGGAGTTGATTGCTGATCATTGAGCCCACAGTCTCACACATGCGAAGTAAGCTCTCTACCACTGAGCTATATTCCCAGTTCTTATACATTTTATTTATTTATTTTTATTTCATGTGCATTGGTGTAGTAGGAGGTTTCTTTTCTCAAAGCAGCATAGTTGTCCTCTGTGTCTTCTGGCTTCTCTCTGGCATTCTGCTCTGTTCCACCTGTTTCTAGAGTCTTCTTAGTCTGGTAGCCCTACCCACCTTCCTGTCTGCCTTTGGCCAATCAGCGCTTTTTATTAAACAAGTGGGTGGGACAATTATTTACAATGGAACAACATAGTCCCCCTACACATTGGTGTTTTACCTTCTTGTATGTGAGGGTGTTAGAATTCCTGGAACTGAAGTTACAAATAGCTGTGAGCTGCCATACGGGTGCTAGAAAAACCCAGGTCTTCTGGAAGAGTAGTCAGTGCCCTCAACTGCTGAGCCATTTCTCCAGCTCTACTCCCAGCTCTTCAGTGATTTTCTTCAGGAATATAATTGAAAGATGTTTTACATTTTTCTTTTTAATTTTTCTTAAAGTCTGTCTATATGTGGTATATGTGCAGATACATATCACCTGTGTACATGTAGGGCCAGTAGAGGATGCTGGGTCTTATCTATCCACTGGTTCAGTTTTGTACTTTGAGGCAGTGTCTCCAACTGAGCCTGCAGCTAGTTTACTGCTCAACAAGCTCTAACCAGCTTCCTGTCTCCACTTCCTTGGGTGGCAGGCACACAGGCCACACTGGCTTTACTAGAGTCCTGGAGGTTTAAGCTCACACCGGAAGAGGGCATCAGATTGTGAGCTGCCATGTGGCTGCTGGAAACTGAACTCAGGACCTCTAGAAGAAAAGCCAGTGTTCTTAATCTATTAGACATCTTCCCCACCCCTCTAGTCTACAGTAAGTGTCATAGTAATTGCACTTACTTATGGAGCACATCATGTATGCATGTAATGCATTCCAGGGTAGCTGGCAAATCCAGGGCCTCAAACAATTAGTTTTTCTTTGTGTTAGGAACATTCAAAATCCTCTTACCAGCTATTTTGGTATATATAATTATTCTTGTCAACCGTGGTTTACAGATAACGATTTTTCATGTGAGGAATATGGCAATAGTTTTTTAAAAAACAAAACAAAACAAATTACTCTTTAAAAACATGTTTTCTCAGGGTCTGGAAGGATGGATCAGTGATTTAGAGCACTGGCTACTCATCCAGAGGACCCAGGTTCAATTCTCAGTACTCACATAGCATCTCACAACTGTCTGTAACGAGGGGATCTGACATCCTTACACAGACATACATGCAGGCAAAACACTAATGCACATAAAATAAAGATAAGTAAAAATATGTTTTCTCCCATCCTTTTCCTGACTCAGGCTGGCTAGGAACACTAAGTTCTTCTGCTTGATCCTTTTCTATAGCTGTCAGGTGTATAAGAGACTCCAGCTTGGTTCTAGTTATGTTTTATGTTCAACTCAATGCTCTATTTTCAGAGTGTTTTTAAAACTTTATTACTACTGTGCGTTGTGTAAGAGATGTGAAAGTGAGTACATACAACACACACACAGCACAGCACAGCACAGCACAGCACAGCACAGCACAGCACAGCACAGCATGTGTGTAGGTCAGAAAATATGTGGCTTATGGAAATTGAACTCAGTTCATTGGGCTTATAGGGCAAGCACTTTGCCTTTACTGGTTGAGCCATCTGTGAAGGTTTAAAAGAAAATGCCCCTAAACTGAGTGGCACTACTAGGAGGTATGGCCTTGTTGGAGGAAGTGTGTCACTGTGGGGGTGGGCTTTGAGGTCTCATGTATGCCCACTGTCTCAGATCACTTCCTGCTGCCTGAGCGATAAGACATAGGACACAGGCTAGAGAGATGGCTCAGAGGTTAGAAACATCAGCAGCTATTCCAGAGGTTCTGACCTTAATTCCCAGCAACCACATCATGGCTCACAACCTTTTGTAATGAGATTTGGTGCCCTCTTCTGGTATGCAGGCAAAAACATGCAGGCAGAACCCAGTATACATAAATAAATAAATTTTGAAAAAACAAAAAGATGTAGGACACTCAGCTACTACTCCAGCACCATGTCTGCCTGCACACCATTATGCCCCACCATGATGATAATGTACTAAACCTCTGAAATGTAAGCCATTACAATTAAATGTTCTTCCTTTATAAATTTGCCATGGTCATGTGTCTCTTGACAGCAATAACTCCAACCAAGACACACTTTCTCCACCTTTCTCATTTGATTGGTTGGTTGGTTGGTTGGTTGGCGTTCTGAGACGGGGCTACAAAGATAAACCACAACAATAGCAATGGAAAATAATGAAGTGTTGTTCAGTGTGAACAGCAGGGACAATGTCTATGCAGATATTATCCCTAGGACTTAGGACCACTCATAAAAACACTTCGTTAATAATAAATAATAATAAAGCTTCAAGATCAAGGCTGAGTAGCTGCCTCAGCGGGTGAAGTGCTCACCTTGTCACAGGAGGATCTAAGTTCAGATCCTCACCCCCAAAAGACTGGGAATAGCATGGTGGAAGGCACCTGTAATTCCAGCACTTTCCAGGCAAAGACAGGAGGATCTTGGGGCTTTGCTGGCCAGTCATTGCAGCTCGAATGACAAACTCCGATTGAGGAGAGTAACTGAAGTTGACCTCTAGCCTCCACATGTGTATGCACAGGTACACACACACACACACACACACACACACACACAGGAGGATAAAGAGTATTTAAATGTATAACCTGTCACAATGATCCTACTTAGAATAAACATGAACAAGAATTACCGAGTCTAAACTTCTTCCAGTCCTTTCCACACACAGCACCTCCAGTGAAGGCAGAGCACATCTCAAGAACCTCTTTGCTGGCTAAGTTTTCTCTCTCTCAGTCGCCTTAAGGTAGCAGCCAGGGTATTAGCCTCTTTTGACACTATACTCTGAACTCAAGTGACCATCCTTTGGAGACTGTTCCTAGTGGAGATAAGAATGATATATATATATATTTGCTCAATCATCTGGGACATCTGTGTTTGAGGGAATCACCAGTTCTAAACAGAACCCAAGAACTACATTATTTCACACACTAAGACTGGATCAATCCCTGAATCTTTCTCTTGTCATACTCCCAGGCTGTTGCTATTTTCCACTAAGGTCTTCGGATAGACCAGGTAGAGATGAAAGCCTGTGTGGGTTTGTCACATCCACCCTAGATCTAAGCACCAGTTCTGACTGGGTTAGAGGTCAAACCCTTTATACACTATGATTACATCAGTCTTCCCCCATCCAGGCTTCTCAGGTAACTGAAAGGAGACACCTTTTGGCACCTAGGTAGTTCTAGGCAAAGTGGTTTATGTAATGAAAAACTGTGTTAATTACTTTTGCTATGATCAACTTAAGAAGAGAAAGACTTAGTCTTACACTTTCAGAGGGCTTCAGTTGGCCGTGGTGGGGAAGGAGCTCAGTCACAGTGATTGGAGTGTGTGACAGATGCATTCTCATAGTGATGGACCAGGAAGTGGAGTAAAGCACGATGCAGACCCTGAGTACAATAGCAGACTGCTTCCTCCACTCGCTCTACCCCCTAAAAGTTCTACATGTTTCCAAAAGATTTTCACCAGTTGGGGAACAAGTTCAAACCATGAGCCTTTGGAGACATTTCAGACTCAACCATCACAGGAGATTGTGGGGGCCTAAAGTTCTCTGTTTTCCCAGCTGCTCCACTGCTTTGGCACCTATTGGGATAATTATGGCATACTGTCCTTCAAAAGGCTCTCAGACCATGAACAATTAGAATCCTGTCCTCTGCATCTTTTATAACATTTGTCTCTTGTTAGAAAGTATCAAATGACAAAAGACACCCACACTGATGGTTCCGAAGTCAGGCCCTGTTCCCTGATGCAGCCTGTGATTGGGTTGAACCACAAGAGGAGCCCGACATACACAACATCCTTCATCAGGGAAGACCTTCAGACGATATTTAAAAGGATGTGTGTAGTAAGAGTTGAAGCAAAAGAAGAAAAAACAATCCCATATCTGCCTTGGTCTGCTTTGTTAGAGAACCAGGGCTAGCCTGGCTGTTGAGAGATTCTTAGAGCGTGTTCCAAGGCAGCAGCAGGGACATAGGAAAGCAGTCCTGAGTATCAGGCCCATAGGGCCAGTAAAGAGAGAGATTAGTGAGTAAGAATTAAGAGATAGTGGAGATGAGATGGTGCTGTCTCACCACACAGAGACATTAATTATAAATGTCTGACCAATAGCTTAAGCTTGTCTCCAGCCAGTTCTTACAACTTAAATTAACCCATTTCTATTAATCTATGTGTTGTCTCGAGGTTTATTTACCTGATCTATGAACTTCCCATGTTGCTTCTTCTTTGTCTGGCTCTCAATGCTCCTAACTCTGCCCTCCTTTTCCCTGTGTTCTCTCTGCTCCCCAAATCCTGCCTAGTATCAGCCAATCAGCTTTTTATTAACAATAAGAGCAATCAACATCTTTGCAATATACAGAAGGATTATTCCACAACACACATCAGGTGATTCACAATTGCCTCTAACTTCAGTTCCAGATGAGGTTCATTGAAGTGAAAGACCCATATTTAAAGTGGATTGGAGTACTGAGCTGAAAATAAAGGAGTGAGCTGAGCACTAGAATTTATCTCTATGCTTTCTGACTGTGGGATGCAACTCAGCCAGCTGCCATGACTTCCCCACCATAATGGACTTTGACTATGAGCCAAAGTAAACCCAGTTTTTCTTCAGTTTCTTATCAGGTACGTTACGATAGCAATAGAAGAAGTAACTTAGAGAGCCCTCTGCCCACCTCTGCCCACTGACCCATGCTCAGCAACAGAAGGGCCTTTGTAACTTGCAAATGGTCAAGAGATAAAGATCAGTTGGTTTCAGGATAGGTCAGTATAATCCTGGCAGTGGTGGCACACACCTTTAGTCCCAATACTCAGGAGGTAGAGACAGCTGGATCTCTGGTCTACAGAGTGAGTTCAAGGACAGCCAGGGCTATACAGAGAAATCCTGTCTCAGGAAAAAGAAGAATGAAAGGAAGGAAGGAAGAAAGGAAGGAGGGAGGGAGGGAGGGAGGGAGGGAGGGAGGGAGGGAGGGAAGGAAGGAAGGAAGGAAAGAAAGAAGAAGAAAAGTCAATATTTCAGAACAGACTAAGAAAATTCTAGAACACTGGAGTTCAAAACCAGTGAGAAGGCCCAGAGGTAAGGGGCCAGCCGCCCTGGCTGACGGTCTGGATTCCATCTCTCAGAACCCACCTGGTGGGAGGGCAGAATCTATCCCCATAAGCTGCCCCCTGATCTTCACTCCTGCGCTTTGGCACATGCCAAGTGTGAAGGCATAGATTTACTCTTAGAAAACTTCATCTAAGGGAAAGACCCCTTAGAGCCTGAGGGAAGGGCCCAGGTCTAAGAAGAGTCTAGGAAAAAATCTCAGGAATGTGCCTGACAGTCAATAGATTCAAAACTAGTTTCGCTCTGAAAGTTTAATCAATAGTTTCCAAGAATTACTCTTCTTTTACCCAATCCTGAAATGCCAAGACAAGTAACAACCCACTTACATATTTTTTCTTTAAAAACCCTCTTACCCCTGAGCTCCAGGCTGAATTCTTTCTGCTGTGTAGGAACAAAGAGTTTTGGCCCAGGTTTGTTCAAACCTGTCCAAAAGAATAAACTGATCCTATGTGTTTGCATCGGAATCCAGCTCCCTGGTGGTCTTGGGGGGGGGGTCCCTTGACATGAGTATAACACATGAACCTCCTTCCCCAATAAGTAAAACAAAACAGTTTTTAGAACCCTGAGGTTCCATATATTTCAACATAGAAATGAAATTCCTGAAATCACAGACATTTTCTGTGTGGCTGGTATTTTGCATAACTTTGAAGGGGGGCAGTAAATGCTTCTAACAGTGATCATCTCCTCCCCAGCACAACATTCCTTTTTACATTTCCAGTGGGCTCAAACTGCCAGCACAGCCTCATGGGTGTGAGGCAAGTGCTCTATCACTGAGCTATTGCCTCAAAATTCTTCCTCTCCTTGCCGAACATTTCTGGAGTGAGTTGATGTAGGAACATAGGTGGAATGTCTGTAGCTGCCTGGAAGAGGCCTGTGGGAGTCTCAGCAGCTTAGGTCAGGCCAGCTTGCTAGGCTGCTGCTGCAGCTGGATACCTGATGAGCCATCTTCTCCTACCTGTTCCTTCCAGTGCTTCTGTGATTACAGGAGCAGCACAATGGCCTCCTAACCTTTCCAAGCTCAGCCTCACCACCCTGTGAGTTTCCAGCTGGAACCATGTTCTACATGGCACCCTCCTGCCGTGACTCAGGGTTTCCAGGAGACTGAACACCCTCCCTGTGGGAATGTCATATCTGTGGTGGGTGAACTCAAACCATAGAGCCCAGAGCAGTTGCTAAGAGCCTTGTCGGGGCTTCGTTAAATAGTCAAAGACAGTGACTGCTGGGCCACAGTCTTGGTATGGACCCTTATAGTTATTCTGACAGTTCTAAAAGTTTGCAAGGAGACATGATAAGACAGAGTTCCAAAATCCCAGTTGCCTCTGGCCATGGCTTTGAACCCTAGAGAGTCTTGCTTTCTAGTTCCATGGATGATGATGGTGCCCAGGCCTCCAGTTACTCAAGGGTAGGAGGCTAGGTTTTTCCTTGATGCATTCTGACATTGCAAGTTTCACAAGCCCTTCTTGGACTCCAGCGAGGCTTGCTGGTATATTAGGGATACTGATTCAGTATTTTATCATTGTTACATGATTCAGTTAAAAAGAAAATCTGTCCAGCACAGTTTATCTGACTGCCTGGGTTCTCACAGCATGATGCATGGGGTTTTGTAGCAATTGAAAACAACACCCAAGACAGTAAATAAATGACCGAGCTCATTAATCCATAGCAAAATGTCAGTTCGTAGAACATGATAGCATGGTGTAAAATGACACTAGGCAGCAGCTTAAGAATGAGAAGGGGGGATTAATTTTATTTTAATTTTTAATATACTTTTGACTGATCAAAATATATTAAAGATGAACAGAATGTAATGTGTATGTTGGCATTTATTAAACCACTGATTTGGGAGCAAAATAAGTGATGTATATGTTTAAAGTATTACAGATTCAGTAGTGATAATTAACCGGAAGGTCACAGAGGAAGCCATGATCAGCAGCTCCTGTAGAAGCCTCCACAGATTATGCAGACATATGCTGTAGGAACAGCAGCAGTGAGATCGGCTGCTTGGCATTCTTGAGAGACATTGAAAGCCTGCTCGGATGAATCAGTTAGTTAAACATCTGAGGCTTGCGAACAAGAGACAGGACAAACTTCCATCTTCCAAGCAGCCTCTTAATCTACCAAGGAAAGATCCGGCTCTTCCAGCAGAAGCCAGTCAAGCTGCACTAGTGAGGGTTCTATGATGATGTCAGCATCACTAATGAGGCCGAATATTGCCTTTCTGTTGGAATGAAGTCACAGCCGTATGACTTTTCATTGCTGAGGTCTTTGAATTTGAAAGCCCTGACTTAAATTCTGTTTCTTCTTATTTGTTTGTTTGTTTATTTATTATTTATTTCTAGGACCTCTAAGTCAGGGGCTGGAGAAATGGCTCAGGGGTTAAAAGTGGAGGACCCAAGTTTAGTTCCCAGTACCCGTATCAGGTGGCTGATGACCATCTGTAACTCTACTCCTGGGGATCTGGTACTTCTGTCTTCTACTGACACCTGTATTCACATGTACCCCCCGACACACACAGAGATGTAAACACATACTTGTATATATAATATATTATAATTATATAATATATATAATTTGGGTATCCTCACAACTACCTTGGATTCAATAATTTGCTAGCAAGACTTTCAGGACTCAAGATTGAGATCTGTAATTAGCCATCTGTGTCCTAGATATCATAAGGAATCTAGAAGGAATTCAAAGAATACAAGGTGTGTGTAAATTATGTAAAATGGTAGATACACCATTT
The DNA here is from genome assembly GCA_033318265.1 of Phyllotis vaccarum. Classification (NCBI taxonomy): domain Eukaryota; kingdom Metazoa; phylum Chordata; class Mammalia; order Rodentia; family Cricetidae; genus Phyllotis; species Phyllotis vaccarum. Next base: position 49,595,397 of record JARWLC010000006.1, read on the forward strand.
TACAAAAGGGACTTTCAGAGCACTCAGTGATTTTTGTATCCATGGAGAGTCTGGAACCCATCTCTCACGCATATTCATAACTGTATTTACTACTGAAGTTTTATAATAAATGTTAGACATCAGGATCAGCCAAAATGAGATAGATGCAGGAGTTGAGGTCTGACAGGGTCCCAAACATGGAGCTTGTGTGCCCTCTTCCTGTGGAACCGAGAGAAGCCACTCCTGGCTCGGCACTCTGCTTCCTGCTCAGGGAGCTCACTCAGCTTCGTTCTGGAGTTTTCTTGTTTTGTTCATTATTTAGACATGGTTGGACTCAGTTTCCAGCCACCTCTCCAGGGCAAGGCCATAGCTGATTTACCTGGCCTCCTTCCCTAAGAGGATGCTGCTAGCTATATATTCTCCCAGCATACTACTTGGGAAATTGCAAGGGTTTTAATGTTTTCCTCCCAGGAAGGACCAGGAACAAAGATCAAATAAACTTTTTTTTGTTTGTATTTCAAGACAGGGTTTCTCTGTGTAGCTCTGGCAGTCGTAGACTAGGCTGACTCTGAACTCACAGAGATCCATCTGATCTCTGCCTCTGCCTCCTGCCTCTTCCTGAGTGCTGGGATTAAAGGCATGAGCCACCATAGCCTGGCTTTTTTTTTTTTTTTTTTTTTTTAAAGTTATTCTTTTCTCACCCCTCATACATACTACCTGTTTTTATTTTATTTTTTAATTTTATGTGTATGAATGTTTTGCCTGCATATATGCATGTGTACTACCTGTGTGCCCAGAGAAACCAGAATAGGATGTTGGATCCTCTGCAACTGGAGTTACAGACAGTTGTGAGCTGACATGTGGGTTCTGGGAATTGAACTTCTGTCCTCTGGAAGAGCAGTCGGTGCTCTTAACCACTGAGCCATCTCTCCTCCTCCTGAAACACCTGATACATAACACCAGGAGTGTTCAGGTCCCCCTCCTAGCCCTACAGTGCTCTCTTATCACCTCGGCCACAGTGTGAGTTGAGGATCTTTGAGCATTTTTGCAATTTTGCACACACTGTTTCCTCTATATGGGTTTATGTCCTCCTTTACCTATTTAGTAATGCATTACATTTTAAGACTTGGGTAAATAGCTCTACCTCAGTAAAGTCCTCCAAAGGGCCAGTACGTCCCTACCTCCCCTGTGACACTTGTATTCGGTTCATCCATAGGTGTTATATAAATATTACAGAATGACACTGTTTTGGGCTAAGCTCTTGCATAGTGGAGCATAACCTCCAAAGAACTAGTCCAAAAACATCAAAATGGAGTCACGTGTGCTAAAATTCTGTCCCGCCAGACCTAAGCTTATCCTCACCTCCTGAAGCACGGGTTGGGAGAAGACTCAGCTTTCCAGTCTCAATCCGAGTGATAACGAGGCTTTCTCTGCTTTGATCTTCATCAAGAAGTGAAACTCAACTAGCCTGGTGTTCGGCATACACCTGGTTGTGTCTTCCTGTCCCACCTTCAAAGAAAGTGACTTTGAAGTTGCCAATATGCTCCTTGGTCTCTATTTCTGCTTCTTTTCACTCTTTGCTGTCTGCAGGACAAGTCTCCTCTTTGGTGGTCTGGAATTCTTACTCTATTTTATAAAGTGAAGTGCTACCTGGTTCCACAATCTTAAATAATTTTTTTTTTAAATAGAAACAAAAACGTGTCACAATTTTGTCTTTGGATTCAAGCTGTCTTTACACTTTACAGGTCAGGACTCCCTGCTGAAATGTTTCTGTGTGCTGCTGGGATACAGTCAGGACCTTTGCTGAGTAAATGAACAGAGGCCTCCCCTTTATTATTTGAAGTTGTCTTGTCTTTGTCTTTGGAGAAGTGTCATCTTACTTTCCTTGGATGCCCATTTTATTTATCATCTTGTGCACCAGGAAGCAGCCATCCACCATTTCATCATTATAGATGGTCTCCTTGAACACAGATGGTCAAATTACTACTTAAGATCTGGTGCCTGTTGGGATCACTTCACATTTTAGAAAACTCTTACAATTCAGCTTTCCTTCAGCTCTCGTGTTTAAAATGCCAGGAAAGACTAATTCCTTTGCTTCATTCCTGAATAAGTAGGTATAAGGGGGAAGTCAATTTAATTATTTTTTTTTTTCTTTTCAGGTGGAAAATGTATTCTTTTGCTCTTTTTGCTAATGAGGGAAGATAATGACAAGAGAAATGGGAAGGGGGGTAAAGGGGGAATAATCAACCAATTCCCACGGCTACACTTGACAGATAAACACTAACAAGCCAGAGAATTGCCAGAAAAAGAAAAACATGCAAGATGAAGGAGATTTTAAATGTAGCCTGGAGTGAACTCACTTTTTAAAATGTCACTTTCCTAGGACTGGATAGATGGCTCATCAGTTAATAGCACGGGCCATTCTTCCAGAGGACTTAGGGCTGAACCTACATGGTAGCTCACATTATCTTTAACATTAATCCTGGCCTCTGTAGGTACCAGACACATGTGACACACAGATTCACATGGAGACAAAATACCCACACAATAAAAATAAACAAGTAAAAGCTTCAGATCTGGCTGTCCTGGAACTCTATAGATCAGGCTGACCTCAAACTCAGAGATCTGCCTGCTTCTGTCTTTCACAGGGACTACAGGTGTGTGTTACTACAGCCCAGCAAATAAAAAGCTTTGAATGTCATTTTCCTAGTCAAAGAAAGACAGTCTAAATAGTAAGAATTTAACTATTTGCTTGTTTAAAATTATCTCAAATGGTGAATGTTGTTTTGTTGAGCTCTTTTATCAAGAAAGCAAACATAGAGCGTTAGAGTTAGCCCAGTGGTAGAGCATATGTTTAATGTGTATGCAGCCCTGGGTTCAAGTCAGCATCCTAAACCAAAACCAAACCACATATCATTTTGGGAAGAAGCACTAGTTTTAAGAGTAATAATCTGCCTGGGGCTGGAGACAAGGCTCAGCCATTGAGAGCATTTGCTGTTCTTCCAAAGGACCCAGGTTATTTTTTTCTGTATGTTTATTTATGTGGGGCTTCTCAAAACCTTTTGCATTTTAGGCAGATTATAGATTATGTGAATTGTAAATTACAAATGAACAGACTGGTTTAACCAAAGAATGATTCTTGGGATTGTGTCTGGTCACAAAAACCTTTTCTGGCTGAAAAGATGGCTCTGTGGCTAAGAACACTTGCTGATTTTGTAGAGAACCCTGTGTAGATCCTAGCATCTAGATCAGGGACTCACAATCAGATTTTATGTTCTCTTCTGGCCTCCGTGGGCAGCTGCACGAATGTGGTATACATACAGAGAGGCAGACACAGACACATCGGTGCTGAATAAAATACATCTAAATAAAACAAAAACTAACTTTTCACCCTAAGACCCCCACTGCAGTCCCCATACTCTCACCTGCACCTTCACCCCACCCTGATTCCTGCCCCCACTCTCCTCCCCATCCTCACCCTCACACTCCGTGAAGCAGATCTGGATCTCTATTTATTTCCTTGCTATTGGCTCTGGTTTCCCCGAGGGCACATTTTTGTTTACTTCATAGGGACTAACGGAAAATTCCCGAAGATTGAGTGGGTTGATAGACCCGTTTCTCCAGTTTCCCTGAGTGAGTGTGGATTCTTTCTCCAGAGAGAAGAAAGACAGTTTGACTTTGATCTGTTCTGGGTAGACTAGTTTAGAAGTCTCTCATCCCTCAAACTAAATGGGAACAGGTCCAGCTTCTGCGATTATTACTCTGAGTGTGGAAATTCACTTATTCATTTTGTATTGTCTAAGACCCTTGGGTTCCAGTGACAACAGTGACAGCAAATGAACTTGAATTTGATTATCAAAATGGGGAAACTATGGTGTGTATGGGGGAGATATTTGGCTGTTTCCTAGAGTAGAAACACAGAAGTGAGGAGTGGGTTTCAGGGACAAGAAGCAGGTTCTCTAAAACCTCTGAGACTCCCCCTCACCCCTGCCTTTCTGTCTTCTCTGCTTGGCTGACATTTCTCAGCGTCTGAGCTGTTAAAGTCGGGATGCACAGTGAGTGACTAGCTTTTTGTTTGTTCAGTTCTGGTTCTGAAATCCTTGGGAAAGGTTGGGCATGGTAGAGAATAAACCTTGGTTATGGAGTGAGACCCTGTGTTGGGTCTTGTACTTACCATAACATCATATGGGACAGGCTGGGATAATAAGGCCATATTGTACTGACATGGACTTCTTGATGTAACATTTCCCTATGAAAGGAAATAGGAATTATTTAGGCATTGTTTTGCCAACAAACCAGCACTGAGTAGCTTCATATTTTTGTTTCTTAGTGATGCTCCTGTTCATATTATTACTTAAAAGGGTGAGGGGTCTTTAAAATTTTTCTTCTTAACTAATGGATCAATTGATTAATTAGCTAATCAATTGTGGGTATATGTCTGGGCTTGTGTGTGGCCCAAAGGAAACCATGTGAAAGTTGTTTCTCTTCTTCCACGACATAGGTTCTAGGGATCGGATTCAGATTATCAGTCATAGTGGCAAACACCCTTACCCACTGAGCCATCTCATTGGCCCCAAAGGCTACTTTTGATGACTTTTCATCTCTGGCTTGCCTCCCTCTTTCTCATTCCTCATGGCTACAGTGGCTGTCTCCTTCATGAAAGTCTAGCTTGTCTGTCTGTCACACAATTCTCATACACATTCCTCTTCCCCTTCACCTATCTTCTCTCAGCTTTGGAGATGTTCGGAGGTGACCAAACACAAGCTATTGAGGATATTGAACAAGATAGAAGCTAGGACAGAAGCTTGCCCAGGTTAGCATGAGTTTTCTTTCCTGGTCTCAAACCACAGAGATGCTTAAGAAGTAGCTGAGTGTTGCTGGGTTGTAACAGTTCCCTCAGGGGAGGGGTGAGTCCCTGGGAGTCCATTGAAAAGAACTAACTCCTTTATTCAACCATGGGGAGACCCTTATATACTGTTCTTCCAGCACCCAGTGTCAGGATCTGCTGATATTACATGGCTGTCCCTCATTGGCTGGGTATGATCAGGAGATCTGACAGCATCTGTTGCTAGGCAGATTCCCAATGGTCAGGAACTCCGGGCAGTGCCTGTTGCTAGGCAGATTCTGCGCAATCAGGAATGCTGAACAGTGGCTGTTGCTAGGCCCTCAGGTTGGCTCATAAGGAAGTACATTATGTGCATTCCTTGGCACCTGGTTTGAGTCAACTTTCTTGGCCCTATGGGTCTATTCTACTGCAGATGAGCAGTACACCCTTTGACTTAAGCTATGCTACCCACAAAGCCAAGTGGTGATTTGAGGCCATTTCTGGTTTTGAATTTGAAACCGGCCAGGTCTACAGAGTGAGTTCCAGGACAGCCAAAGCTATTTCATGTATGAAACACTCATACATGTAAAATAATGATCAACATTCAATCTATCAAAGCCAATTTAAAAATCCTGTTTTCTTCCCTGTCACATGCACTGGAAATCTTGAGAGTTTACTGATGAAAATCAGAGTAATAGGTAGTTTGTTCTCACACTCTTTGTGGTGATTTTTGTATGTAGAAAAGAATATTTAGGGGCTGGAGAGATGGCAGTTAAGAGCACTCTGGGTTCAATTCCCAGCATGCACATGGCAGTTCACAGCTGTATGTAACTCTAGTTCCAGGGATCTGGCATCCTCACACAGACACGTAGGCAAAACACCAATGCACATAAAATATTAATAAATAAAGTTAAAAAATATTCCAAACTTCCCCTTTAAAATTTTGTTTCAGTGTTTCTTTATGTAGCCCTGGCTGCCCTGAAACACTATCTGTAGACCAGGCTGGCCTTGAATTCAGAGATCTGCCTTCCTCTGCCTCTCAAGTACTCTTTATGTAGCCCTGGCTATTCTGAAACTCTCTGTTAAAATGAAGTTGGCCTCAAAGTTTCTGAGATCAGAATGTCTCTGCCTCCAGAGTTCTGGGATTAAAAGCATGAGCCACCATGCCCAATACATTTCAAAACATACAAAATTAACTTCCAGTGTAGTAGAAGCAGAGACTGGAAATCCTGCTTGGTCTCCAATATTTCTATGTGATTCTTTCCCAAAAAAGTGTGCTGACCTTTGGTTTAAGTGAGCAATATTCAGGTGGGGCTGGAGAGAAGGCTCAGCAGTGGTTAAGAACCCTTGCTCTTCTTTGTTTTATTGTGTGTGTGTGTGTGTGTGTGTGTGTGAGTTGTTTTTTTTTTTTTTTGTTTGGTTTTTTTTTTTTTTTTTTTTTGGAGACAAGGTTTTCTGTGTAGCTCTGCTGTCCTGGAACTCACTCTGTAGACCAGGCTGGTTTCAAACTCAGAGATCCTCCTGCCTCTGCCTCCTAAGTGCTGATATTAAAGGTGTATGACAGTGCCACCTGGCACACTTGCTGTTCTTACAGAGGAATGGGTTAGGTTCTCAGCACCCATATGGTAACTGTGAGTAAGCATGTAGTTCACATGCATATGCAGGCAAAACACTCATACATGTAAAACAATGATCAACATTTGATCTACCAAAACAAATTTTAAAACACTCCTGTTTTCTTCCTCAGTGAGAGGGATGAAACCTGTGAGTGTTTACTTGCTATGCAAACACACTATTCCTGAGCTATACACCCTGCCCTCATGCATTCTTTTTGTTTGTTTTGAGGCAGGGTCTCAAACTAAATCCAACCCAGGCTGGACTTGAACTCACAGCATCCTCCTGTCTCTATCTCCTGAGTATTGGGATTACAGGTATCACCCACCAGTCCTGATTCCTTTTTTTAAAAAAAATGCTTTCAACAAAACATATGGTTACATAAGTATTAGCAAAATCAAGAAACAGAACACTGCTGGGACTCCCAAAAGATTCCCTATGCCTTGTAGAACACCCTACTGAGCTCCATTCTTCCATTTATATATTTATATTAGTATTTTCTAAGATTTTGTATAAATAAAACCATACAGTAAGCTCTCCAGAAGTGTGGTATACTTTACAGCATTCTGATTTTGAAATTCACAATGCTGTTTTATCAGTGTATTTATTTATTTATTTACTTATTTATTTACTTATTTATTTACTTATTTATTTACTTATTTATTATTATTATTATTATTATTATTATTATTATTATTATTATTATTATTATTATTTTTCAAGACAGGGTTTCTCTGTGTAGCTTTGGAGCCTGTCTTGGAACTGTAGACCAGGCTGGCTTGGAACTCACAGAAATCTGCCTGCATCTGCTTCATGGGTGCTGGGATTAAAACACACACACACACACAGAGCAGACAAATATATAATTTCGGTATCGGGCATAGGAGGAAACTAAAGCTTACAGAACTTGATTACTTTGACCCAGTTTTCAAGTGGCAGTGCGACTTTAGGGGTAAAGAGCTGGAACTCCAGCTTCCACTTTCTTTTTTTAAATTTCCTCTTTCCGTTTTCCAGATTTCCCCTGAAGGCTAGGGCACTAACTGCCAGGAAACTGCCCTTGCCCGCCCTCACCCTTTCCCCCCCTCCCCTCTCCACCGCCGGTCTCCACCCAGCCTTGCCCGAGGTTAAGCCCCAGCGGCGTGCGAGAAGAACCACATTTCCCAGAGTGCACCGCGAGACAGAGTCCTCCAACCAGGCTCCAGACGGCGCCATTTCTGTGTGTACGGCCTGTGAATATGTCGCTGTTCCCGGCCTTTGCGGGTACAAGTGAGGCCTCCAGTGCTGGGGCATCCAGGAAAGGTAAGCATCCCAAAAACAGACGACTGATGGTATTAATGGAAGGTTCTCGGCCCGGGCCTTGGCCTTCGTCTCGGTTTTGTTTATCCATTTGTATCCCAGAGTTCTCCGCGGCGCTGCAAAGCCTTCTGGGTCTTGACTCAAGTGTGGGGCAAAAGGCTCTTTCTGGCACTAAGTTGGTCATGTTAGGAAAGGGTTAACAGACTAGGGTGAGGTGTGGTGAGTCTGGGGCTAACATTACTTTTATTCTTGGACCTCATTCTCCTAGAAGCTGCAGTGATCTAGCTCCATTACCCAGAGAAACCCCTTTCAAACGCTTGTTATTGTGGTCAGTGTAATTCAGGTTTTTCTTTACTAAGCTACTTAACTGACTACTTGCTGTAGCACACTTAGTTGTCAGCACAGGGACATAATATAGAAGAGTTCAGTAAATGTGTCCAGAATGTGTGGACGGATAATGTTGCAGGGATGAAATTAAAAACAGTATAAGGTAGAGTGCTACAAATGTCATAGATGAGCCACAATTAACAACAACATAAAATGGAACGTTCCAAGGTTCTGTAAGCGTTAACTTTGGGATGGTCTTCAAGAGGGTAGGATTTGGGCAGATAAAAACATTCAGGGACCCCCAAAGGCCCGTGGAAGAGAGTATGAGACTTATTTAGATAAATGTAGACATAACTATAATTCATAATGAAACTAACTAGTGGATAATTGCATGAAGTATATTTAATACTGAAAACGTAAGATCTGGTTTTAAGGGCTGGGCACGCCTTTGATCCCAGCGTTTGAGAGGCAGGGGCCGGTGGATCTCTTTGAGTTCAATGCCTGCTTAGTCTACATAGTGAATTCCAGGACAGCTTGTGCTACATAGGGATACTAGGGATACCCTGTCCCAAAACCCAAAAACAACAAGATAATTAACTACATATTTATATCGTACAGCTACGAGTCACTGTTCAGCATCTTTTACAGTTGATTTTCTTGTCAGTATCCAAAAGAAGTCAGAATTCTCATTGTTCTTTTCTAGACAGGGCCTCATCTTGTAGCCCTGGCTGGCCTAAGAATTCACAGAGATCTGCCTCCTTAGTGTTGGGATTAAAGGCAAGTGCCTCCATGCTCAGGCACATTGCATTTTCCCAATATCCCCCTTAGTTCTCTTCAATTATGAAACAGTTTCTCCTGCTCTCATATTTTCTCATGTAATTTATTTGTTGAGGAAACTGGTTATTCGTTCTGAAGATGTTTCCCACCAAATCTTCATGTAACATGTTTCTTTATCTCATTATTTCCTGTAAACTGATGATTAGATCTGAAGAACTGATGGGATATATATACACTTTTTGTTGTTGAAGCTAGCATGTTTGGAGTGCTGCACGAAGGATATTAAATCATTTGTGGGGATCTAGTCTTTGATTTCAGTTATATTAAGACTGACCAGTGAATTCATATGTTTCTAACTTTTTATCTCTTGGAAAGTTGCCTGTCTGTCAAACTTTAAATTTTGTTATTTGTCTGCATGCATATCTGTGCACCATGTTCACGCCCAGTGCATCAGATCCCCTGGGACTGAAGTTACAGATGTTGTGAGTCTCTCTGGGGATGCTGGGAATTAAACCTGGGTTCTTTGAAGAGTCTTTCACTTCTAAACATTCCACATGTATTCAATTAATGTGCTGCCGAAGCCGTGAGTGGCCTGTCAGAGCAGAATCCCTTTTGCCTTTTGAGATACATGTCACAGGGAGGGTCTCTGGTGATTTGAATTCATAACCCGAGACTTTCACTTCTTTAGCAAGGATTTCTTCCTCAGTGGCTGTGTGTGGCAAACCTTTAGCCTTGTCCCGAGGAAGCCTGACCGGCATGTGCTCTCTGGAGAGTCCCTTGCTTTGCCTTGTGTTGAGGCTTGGGCTATCACTGTTCAGAGTGTTGATGTGAAGATCCACTGGGACGCTCTGAGAAGATCTCTTCCTGCATGCCCTTTGTTCCACCTTTCCCCAGCTCCCCTTTGTGATGATTGCTGTGGAAATATTCTCATCTCAGTGCGTAACAAGGACTATTTTCACTCAGCTCTTGTGGAATGAGACTCAAGGGAAAGGAGCCAGTCTCAGAAGGAACATGGAGCCAGGAGGGGAGTGCATGAGCGCTTGGTTGGCATTGACTAGATAGGACCTTACAGATGACTGACTCCCAGGCCCGCTTCCACACCTGTAAAGCACTGGTGTAGAACTTTCCTAGAGCTGGCTGATGAGATTTGAAAGATGTAAAGGCTGTACATGCTTGTCCTGGTGTTGGCCTCCTGTGGGCACTTCCACTAGTTTCTCCTTCCTTTGCCCCTATGCCTTTTGACTTTCCTTTTCTCCTTAGGAATCTTCCTGTCCTCGTTTCTCTCTTTCCTACAGATATTTGTTGAGCACCTGCTGTATGCGAAGATTGCCCTAACTGCTGGAAATACAGCAGTGGATTAGGCAGAGCACTCCTCCTCAGGAAGCTTGCTTCCTGTCTGTCTCTTTTCAGTTACCGAGAGGGACTAGATTCCAGAATCTATAAAGAACTTGTGGAGCTCAATAATAATTTAGGACCCTATCTAAAAATAGGTAAAGGATTTCTTCAGAGATGATGCATGAATGCCCAATATGTAAGTAAAGAGATACTGATGATATTGTCATAAGGGAAATGCAAACAAAGCCACAAAGAAATAATATTCCACCTGCTAGGATGATGATAATTGGAAAAACAACGAGAAATGTTGGTTAGATGCATAGAAATGGAATCCTTGTGTGCTGTTAATGGGAATTTGATGATGCAGCTGTTTGGTAAAATACATAGTCTGACAGTTCCTTGGAATGCTAACATGGTTTACCATCTGACCCAGCAATTGTCTAAATATTCACCCAGGAAAAATGAAAGCGTTTGTGGAGAACTTGTACATATAAAAACATTTTTGTAATGGCACAGAAAAGAAATAACCCAAGTGTCTGCTGGCTGATGAATAGACACAGTAAGTGAGGTACATCACCAAATGTCATACATCTGGCAGTAAAAAAGATCTATATAAAGGTACATGGCTGTAGCTTGAATGAACCTTGCAAACCAGAAAGTAGAAAGAGCCTGTTATGGGGCTTGGAGAGATGGCTCAGAGGTTGAGAGTACTGGCTGCTCTCCCAGAGGACCTGAGGTCCTGAGTTCAATTCTAGCACCACATGGTGGCTCACAACCATCTGTAATAACACCTGGGTCCCTCTTCTGGCTTGTAGGCAGAACACTGTATAAATAATAAATAAATAAATAAATAAATCTTTTTTTAAAAAAAGAAAAGGCCAGTTACAAACCACCACATAGTGTATGAATTTATTTATATGAAATAAATCTATAAAAAGTTTATATGTACCAAACAGGCAGATCCTTTGGGACAGAAAGTAGGTAAGTGATTATATAAAGCTGAGGAGAGAGGCAAGGGGCCTGGATGAGGAGCAGTCAAGATCAGGACACAGCACAGACCTCTCTGAGGACTCTTCTGTATGCCATCCCATTCTCTGTCCCTTCCTTTCACAGTTAGGACTTAGAAATTTAGAAAGGACTCTGTAGAGTTGTAAATTAAGAAATGTAGGAACAGTTCATTGTTAAGTTAGAGGACAGAGAGGTGACTAGGCTGGTGAAGGCATTTGTCACCAAGTCTAATGACCAGAGTTCAATCTCCTAGCCCTGTGTGATGGAAAGAACTGCCCCCCCACTAAATAATGTAATAAAAATTATTTAAAAGGGAGTGAGGAGCTAGAGAGGTGGATCAGTGGTTAAGAGTGCTGGTTGCTCTTTTAGAGGACTCAGGTTCAATTCCCAGTCTCCACATGGCAACTCATAGTCGTCTGTAACTCCAGCTGCAGAGGATTCAGCACTCTGACAACAGTACACAGCCAGGCAAGATACCAATGTACATAAAATAAAAATAAATAAATCATTAAAAAATGTTAGAAATTATAGATAAGCCAAAGATTTTAAACATTTAATCACACTGCTCAGAAATCGTCATTATTAGTGTTTATAGATTTTAGTATTAAAGTTCAGCATTTTATGTTTGTTTGGTTGGTTGGTGGTTTTTTCAGATAGGTTTTCTCTGTGTAGCCCTGGCTGCCTAGAGCTCATTTTGACTCATTCTGAACTCGTTCTGTAGACTAGGTTGGCCTTGAACTCTCAGAGATACTACTGCCTTTTGTCTCCTGAGTGCTGGAGTTAAAAGTGTGTGCCATCACACCTGGCCTTATATTTTTATTTCCAAAGAATACTGTTGTAAGAAAAGTTATCTCTTTACTACACTAGTGTAGAACATGGAGTGTTTCTTGAGTGGCACATTTTCTTTCCTGCTGGTAAGCATGTGGGCTTTTCTTTTTGGATACAGAATCTTGCTATATTGCAGAGCTGGACTAAACACTGTGTAGCGAAGGCTGGACTTACTCTCATGGTCCTTGTCCCTGTCTCCCATGTGCTGGGGTTTCAGGCATGCACGGTCATGGATAGCTGGCTTTCTCACTTTTAGGAGTTTCTAAACGAAATTTGAGGGCTGGTGAGATGGCTCAGCAGGTGAAGGCGCTTGCTTCCAAACCTGACAACCTGAGTTTGATTCCTGGGACCCATGCGGTGGAAAGAGAGAACTAATTTTCTAAGACCAGTTGCATTGACATGTTCAGACACATTAGACAGTGGGCAGGATGCATGGAATCTTGTTTTCTTTAGGCTACATTGGGTATGTGACTTTTGCTCAAGCCACAGCCCAATACTGCAAGAAGGTTTCAATCTTAAATATTTTAGAATGTGTTAAAGCACCATACCCTATGAAATAACAATTTTAAGGAGTCCATTCTTTGGACTGCCCATGATCCCTGCTGACACTGGCTGTGCATGCAGATGGCAGCTGATAGGACAGGTGGTTTTCTGGTCTAGAAGGCCTATCGCACTAACAGCTTCCATCTTTTCTCTCTCTCGCTTGTGCAGAATTAGACTGGCTGAGCAACCCAAGCTTTTGTGTTGGAAATCTTAAATCTCTGAACCAACAAACTGAAGAGGTCACAGCTCGTGCTTCTGAAGGGTCACCACTGACAAGGTACATGTTTGACAAGTGCATTTAGCCGTGTATACTGTCTGTTGCCTTAGTGATGCTCCCCAGAAAACCCCAAGATGAAAGAAATGAATAGAGTTCATCCTTTTGCTCAGTGGCCAGGTGATCTGGGACCATTTTCCCTCACCTAACTCCTGTGGGTTCTGCTCTCCCCATCCCCTTGCATAGCTGTGGCAAAAGTACATGACACATTTAGCGCTTGTAATTAGGCCATGAGGGAAATTGCATCATTGTAACTCACCAGTAACTTCACTGACCTCATTAGTGACCTTTAGAATATTGTTAATTTGTATATTCCTTTAGTTTCATTTTCAACACTTTGATAAAAATAGCTGGTATATGGTAACAGAGGCTGAAGTCTCTCATTGGGGAGGTGGATGACACACATCTTCCCTGGCTGTGAAGGAAGGTTTTCTACACCATTGGACTGAGAAATGTGTGTTCACAAATATAGACTACATGACCTCATTAATATGGTGAAAACATACTCCACATCCACTGGAAGCCTCTGGAAATGAGAGGTGATGAGCAGGAGGGAGTTTGTAATTGGTAGAATTCTGAGGAAGAAGAACTATTGTCACCTTTTACAAAGAAGGACCATGACTTCAGTTGAACCCTTTTTCCTCTAGGATGCCACTGGGATAATGACAATCCTCTAGCAGTTTGCTGGAGTCACTGGTAGGTTACTTTTTCATTACAGCTGTGTACACAGGAAAGCACAGGTTTCTTTAGAGAGTGCTAGGATAGTGTTCTCACCTGTTTTGACTTTGGATTCAATCCTAACGTCTCTAAGGTGAGTTTAATCCAGGAAGGTATCATGAAGTGTACGGGCTAGTAGTGAGCATGTGCAGTCGGCATCCATGCTTCTCTGCACTTGATTTCTCTGTGTGATTCCCCTACTTTTCTTGGGACATAATGCCAAAGTCGACTTTTCCAGCAGGAGTCCTCTGAAGTCGGAGCTCTCGGATGAGAGTGACAGTAAGAGGAGCCTCACCCAGACAAGCAGAAAGAAGAAGAAAGAGAAAAAGAAAAAGAGGAAACACCAGCACCACCGTAAGAAAACTAAGAGGAGACATGCGCAGTCGAGCAGTAGTGGGTCTGAGTCAGACTCAGATTCTGGGAAGGACAGGTCTTCCAGAAGCTTCAAGGACAGTCAGAAGGAATCTGAGAAAACCAGGTGGGGCGCTGCTTTCAGATACAGTGGTGTTCTAATTGCAGTGTTTCTTTTGATGTCACTTGATAAAAGAGGCCTGCTGTGGAGCAGGAAGCAACACTGAACTCCCGATCCAACTGCCTCCATCTCTCAAGTGGTAGGATTCTTGGCATGTGGCACCACAGCTGGCTTGATTCTGGGATGTGTACATGTCATGCATTGGTGTGCCGGTTCATGCACTGTGGAGGAGAAGATTCCACTGGTGTACGGGCCCATGCGTTGTGGAGGAGAAGGTTCCACTGGTGTACGGGCCCATGCATTGTAGAGGAGAAGGTTCCACTGGTGTGCGGGCCCATGCCTTGTGGAGGAGAAGGTTCCACTGGTGTGCGGGCCCATGCACTGTGGAGAGGCAGGTTCCACTGATGTACGGGCCCATGCGTTGTGGAGAGGCAGGTTCTACAGATGTGCGGGCCCATGCACTGTGGAGAGGCAGGTTCTACTGATGTGCGGGCCCATGCTCTGTGGAAAGGCAGGTTCCACTGATGTGCGGGCCCATGCACTGTGGAGAGGCAGGTTCTACTGATGTGCGGGCCCATGCTCTGTGGAAAGGCAGGTTCCACTGATGTGCGGGCCCATGCACTGTGGAGAGGCAGGTTCTACAGATGTGCGGGCCCATGCACTGTGGAGAGGCAGGTTCTACAGATGTGCGGGCCCATGCACTGTGGAGAGGCAGGTTCTACTGATGTGCGGGCCCATGCTCTGTGGAAAGGCAGGTTCCACTGATGTGCGGGCCCATGCACTGTGGAAAGGCAGGTTCCACTGGTGTGCAGGCCCATGTGCTGTGGAGAGGCAGGTTTCACTGGTGTGCAGGCCCATGTGCTGTGGAGAGGCAGGTTTCACTGGTGTGCAGGCCCATGTGCTGTGGAGAGGCAGGTTCTACACTTAGGAGCCTGGTGTGTTCAGTTTGTTTTTGGTTAAAGTTCACACAGCTTTTAAGTAACGACTTTTGTCCTTTTCCGTTTCTCTGGACGCAGTGTGTTGATGACCATGGTATTTCCTTCACAGGGCCTTTATTTATCTCTATAGTCCACTCTGCTATCTTGAGCAAAGTGTTCAAGTTACATCACACCACCTGAGTTATCACTCATTTAACTTGCTTGTGTGTTTTAGAAGAGAGATTAAAGTTTTTCTGTACACATTAAGAATGTAGTGCCATTGAGATTTTTTTCATCTCTGAGGATTGTTTCTTTGTATACTTGGGAGCCCTGCGGATGTTAGAGAGCACTCTGTGGTTGAGAATGTGGAACCTGGCCCTGTTTCCATCAAAGGCCAATACTGCAGGCTTCCAGCCCCCCAGACAGTGTCAGTAATCAAGGGTTCAGGAGAACTGACTTGGCCAACCGTCTGTAGCTTAGGGGCCTGTTGCTATTACCCATGCTTGCCGTAGGAGGGAGGAATGAAGGCATCTAGCTAAAAGGTCCGGAGTGGACTTGAGTTTAGGAGGGCGGGAATCATGGCTGCCTGCCGCCTGCCGCCTGCCGCCTGCCGCCTGCCGCCTGCCGCCTGCCGCCTGCCACCTGCCGCCTGCTATATTTCTCCCTTATTCCTTGATGAAGGGTCCAGTACTGGGCAGTTTTGCTGTATGAATGGTTGAGTTTAGTATCCTTTATTTTATGTATGCCTGTATGAGTACATGTATGTACATGTGTGTGGAAGACAGAGGTCAGGCTTAGGTGTTGTTCTTCAGGCACATCCGTCTTCTGGTAGTTGGCTCATTTGTATGTTTAGTAGTACTCACTGTACTAGGTTTTAAAAGATTTCTTTCTTTTAATTTATGTGTCTGAGTGTTTTGCCTATATTTGTGTATTTGTACCACATGCATGCCTCATCCCCATGCCGACCAGAGGAGGGCATTAGATCCCTTGGAACTGGAGTTACAGACAGTTTTGAACTATCAAGTGGGTTCTGGAAACTGATCCCGGGTCCTCTACAAGAGCAGCCCATGCTCTTAACCACTGAACCATCTTTTTAACAGTCTTTAAACTTTAGAACAAGTCACTGTGTTAGAGCTTCTGGAAACTTTTATTTATTCTTTCCTGGAGCTGGGGAAACTATTTTAATGGATTTCCTAAGACCATACAACTACCATGAGAACCTGAAGGTTGTGCATTTCAGCCTTTGGCTGACCATGACCAGGGAAATCTCTGTGGCACTTTTGATATTGCAGGGTTTTTGTTTTGTTTTGGTTTTGAGACTTGTGCTCACTTAGCTCAGGCTGGCTTGAGCTCTTGCCTCTTATCTGCTAAGTGCAGATCTCACAGGCGTGCACTCCACCTCCAGCTTCAGATCCTGATAACACTGCTGCTGTTAATGTTTGTGAAGGAAGGGCAGATGTTGGGCGTCCTCTCCTGCTCTCCAGTTCATCCTTAGAGGCAGATCTCTCACAGAACTGGAGCTCACTGACCAGCTATCCTGTCTGCCCAGTGAGCCCTCCTGTCTCTGTCTCCCTGCACGGGGACGAGAGGAGTGTGTACTTGTGCCCAGCATGTTGTGTGGGTGCTGCAGACCTGCAGTTGCATTTCATGCATTTGCAGCAAGTATTTTAGTCAATGGGCTATCTACCCATTTCCCAGATAGATTTTTTTTAGGTCATTTTATTGAGTAATTTTATTAAGATGGAAGACTTCTAATCTTCCTCTTTAGTTTTCTTGTCAGTTTCTTTAGTCTGACTCTGGGAAGGCTGAGCTGGAGGGACTGTTTGTTTCCGTACAGTAAGGACTATATTAGTATTAGTAAGCTGTGAATGGCTTTCCATGGTGGCAGGAAAGTGGGTTCGTGGAGGGTAGCACACCGTGTGGGACTCTATTTCAGAGGATCAAGGGACAGGCTCCCAGAGGTGACAGCCACTAAATGACCTTTGTTTCCTGGGGCGAGCTCCTCAGCATAACATGGAGGCAGTACCTTGTGCACAGCTGAGCCCATACAACTCTAGTCCTCTGAGG
Source organism: Phyllotis vaccarum (assembly GCA_033318265.1). Classification (NCBI taxonomy): domain Eukaryota; kingdom Metazoa; phylum Chordata; class Mammalia; order Rodentia; family Cricetidae; genus Phyllotis; species Phyllotis vaccarum. The sequence goes on from JARWLC010000006.1 coordinate 49,612,376, forward strand.
GGAGATGAGTGCTTATCTCCTTCCCAGAGGTAGCTGTGTTTTTTGTGGGTTGGCGGTCCTTCCTGTGTGGCCGCATTTGCTCCATCTGTTTCCCCTCCTTTGGCAGTCCTGCAGGCAGTTGTAACTTCCTTCACTCTGTGTTTTAACCCATTCAGCAACTATTTCCTGAGTACCTGTTTTGTGTCCCTCAAGTGCCATTTCCTTTTATTCCCTGCTACACAGGAATTAGAAGTCTTCAGAATTTTACCTGCATTTGGGAAGGATTAGAGGGTGTGACTGTGTTGGAGGTATGTGTCACTGGGGGTGGGCTTTCAGTTTCAAAAGCCCACACCATGCCTACAGAAGCTCTCTCTGTCTCTTGGTTGTTTCAAGATGTGGAGTCTCAGTTTCTGTCCCAATGCTCCCTGCCATGTAGGTCATGGACTCTGGCCTTCTGAAACTGTAAGCCCCAGTAAACTCTTTCTTTTCTAAGTTGCCCTGGTCATGATGTCTCTTTACAATAAGAGAAAAGTAACTAAGACAGTAACTATAGGCATTTAAATATTTGTATATGTTTGGTTGTTTATTCCCTGGGACTTCCTGCATAGCAACACTAAGCTGGATCTTTGTCTGTTTTAAAACAGCATCTTACTCAGTTGCCCAGGCAGTCCTGGACCTTATTATCCCCCTGCGTCAACCTTTTGAGTAGCTCAGACTGTACTGGCCTGGGCTGCCAGGTCTGGCTGAGATGAAGTCTTTCAAAGGAGTGTCTGTACCCTCCAGGGTGCTTACTGAGATGCTTCTCTTGGTGAAGTGTCATGGCATGGTTGCAGGTTTGCTTCATTTTCCAACACTCCCCATAGTGAAAGCCTCTTCTCTTCATTGCCTGTGGTTGTGTGGACCCAGGTGTGTCTGATGCCATGAGGGGTTTGATAGATTTATTCTGCGTATTTCTGAGGATTACAAATGTTTCTGCAGAAGTTTTAAAGTTTCTTTCCCTTTTTCTTTGTCTGACAGTCAAGGAAGTAATGCTGCTGCCACTGTTGCTGCTGCTGGACATGGCTCCATTTGGCTAGAAGACATTCAGACTCTGACAGTCGTCTTCAGGACAGATAAGAAACCAGATCCTGCCAACTGGGAGTATAAATCTCTCTACCGAGGGGATATAGCGAGGTAGCCATTGTCGCTCTGGTTTGGTTGTGCTCTTTCTCTCTATTAGAAGTAATATCTTCCCCTTTGTCTCTGTCAGCACTCTGTCTGTCTGTCTTCTCTCACAGATTCTGTTGTGTTAAGTTGTAAAGCACAGGTCTTTTCTGTATCCTGAAATGAATGCTTTAGCTGGAAGATCATTTTGGGTTAATTTTATCACTGGCACATAGCACAGTGCCTGGATGAGTGGGTATTCAATAAATGTTTGTTCAGGAATGAATCTAAAAATACATTATAATAATTAACTTTGGTAGGGGTATTCAGGAACTATTTGGTCTGATCCATGTGCCATTTGAAAAAGTGGCAAGAGCATTTTTATTTATTCAGACCTACACATATGTTGCTTAACAAATGACATTTGATGGTAATGCCTGTGGTCTTTGTCACATTATTTCTAGCAGACACCATCAGAGAGTCATAAAAGTAGGGGGTGGCATTTGCTTCAGTAATGAATTAGAACCTTTTCTTGTAATCTGTCAAACATATTTGGAAAAAAAAGTATAAGGTGGTATATTCCTTTGATCTTAGTTAATTGTGAGGCTGAGGGACACCTTGGCAACTTGGGGAGACTTCTGCCTCAAACAGCAACAATGAAATGAAATTTGAGTGTTTACTGACTCCCTGTAGACAGTTGGGACTTTGTAGGACTTGGGACATAAAGGACAAAGACATATGAACCCTGCTCCCAGTTCCCAGGTCTTGGGGAAAGATGGTATTGACCATGGGATTTAAGCTCTGAGACTTTGGAGATCAGTTTTCTTTTTTGTTTGGTGTCTGTTTGAGTCTATAGCCCAGGCTGACTTCATACTCACAGTATGGTCCAGGCTAGCTTCACACTCACTGTGTAACCCAGGCTATCTTCACACTCACTGTGTAGCCCAGGCTGGCTTCACACTCTTGTTGTATTAAGTTTCTGGCCCAGACTTTCCAGCCTAGCCTTGAAGTTCAGACCCACAGACCCTCAGTCCCACAGAGACACACAGACACTTACATTAATTTTTTGCTGATCCGTCTAGGGCCCATGCATATAACTTGCTAACTCTTTACCCTTAACCTCACCCATGATTCTTAGTCTGTTCAGCCATGCAACTTGGTACCTTTTCTCAGAGGAGCATAGTTGCCCTCTGCATCTGCTTGCTTCTCTGTGGCATCTCTCTCTGCTCTGTTCTTCCTGAGTTTTCTTAGTCTGGTGGCTTCACCCACACTTCCTGTCTGCCTTTGGCCAATCAGCATTTTTATTAAACCAGTAGGCGGGACAATTATTTACAGTGTAACATAATCCCACTGCACACTTACTGTGTAGCCCAGACTTACTTACTGTGTAGCTCAGGCTGTCTGTCTTCACACTCACTGTGTAGCCCAGTCTAGCTTCACACTCACTGTGTAGCCCAGTCTAGCTTCACACTCACTGTGTTAGCCCAGGCTAGCTTCACACTCACTGTGTTAGCCCAGGCTAGCTTCACACTCACTGTGTAGCCTGGGGTGTCTTTATACTCACTGTGTAGCTCAGGCCATCTTCACACTCACTATGTACCCTAGGCTGTCTTCACACTCACTGTGTAGCCCAGGCTGTCTTTATACTCACTATGTAGTTTAGGCTGTCTTCATGCTCACTGTGTTAGCCCAGGCTGTGTAAATTTCAGTGTGTGACTGTACCTCCTGTGCAAATTATGTAACACTCGCCTTGAGGAGCTGCCCCCATATAAACAGTTCCATCATACTGACCTTCATTCCAGTATGTAAGGATGTGTTTGTTTATCTTGTCTTCCTACACCCTACCTACCTACCTACTTGATTTGATTTGAATAGAATTCATTTAAATTAAATGGACCTATCACGTCATTCATTGACATTCCTATTTGGGTGTGGGTTCATACTTCTGGGGTTAAGGGAACTAGTAGGTGGTTTGATAAGAATCTTATAGGAAACATGTCTTTATTGTGGGACTGTTGCCTTAATTACATCGTAAGTTCTGTTCAACTCAAGATTCTTGAACAAGTAATAATTGAGATGCATTCTAATGTAGCAATATGGAAGTAGTTAAATTATGCCTCATCCATACAATAGAATAATTTGAAGGCAATAAAAACTATGTTCCTGGGACTGGGAGATGGCTCAGCAGGTAAAGGTGAAAGGTGATTGTCATCAAGTGTGACAACCTGAGTTAGAGGTCTAGGACCCACATGGTGGAAGGAGAGAACTGTTCCCACAGGTTGTACGTGTGTGCACTTCCATGTGTGTGCTGTGCCCCACCCCCATGTAATTAGGGACTGGAGAGATGGTCCAGTGGTTAAGGGCAGTGGCTATTTAGCTCCTCTAGAGGTCCAGCAGTCACATGGTGGCTCACAAACATTTATAATGGAATCTGATACCCTCTTCTGGGGGATAGATGCACATGCAGACAGACACACATAAAACATCTACATAAATAAATGTAATTAAAATTATATACTTTAAGTGGCTGGAGAGATGACTCATTGTTTAAGAATGCCGGCTGCTTTTCCAGAGGACCCAGGTTTAGTTCCCAGCCCCCATGAAAGAAGAAGAAGAAGAAAAAAATATTCTTTAAAGAGTAGTTGTGTTGAGAAGCGTGTAAAAGCAGTGAGAAAGTTCAGACAGAGCTGTATGATAGCTATTAAAAAGGATGTGTACACACAACTGTATTCAGAAATAGGTGTCTATAAATAGTAGGACTTTATTTTTCTTCACATCTTCATTTACTTTGCTATTTAGTTTTAGTTTTATTTTATGTGTGGGTGTTTTACCTCCATGCATATCTGTGCACCAAATGTGTGTAGTGCCCATGGAGGCCAGAAGAAGGTGTCAGATCATCTGGGACTGGATTACAGATGACTTTGAGCTACAAATGCCTCTGATCACTGAGCCATCTCTCTAGCATTAATTTGTCTTTTGGAACTGAAGAGTCTGTCACCTCAAGGCCCTATCATAGCTGCCTATAGCTGTTCTTTATCTCCTAATTGCTCTCCCACTTCATGACTTCATCATGGAGCTTCTAGCTCTGCTAATAAAATTGCTCTGCATGTAATTTCATGGTAATTTCTTCTTTCTACAAACCTTTTCTTTATGCACGATAACACTAGGCTTTTCAGTCTAATCACACTAATACTCAAGATTTGCTATCAGTGTTCAGACCCTGGCCGGATTTAAGAAAATGTGTATTTGAGTAAGTATTTCCCTGAATTGGGAGTCATAGTATTGGAGCAGTGGTTGAGGCACAAGGCAAATGGAGAAGGCAACTGTGGCAGTGGGGAAGCAAGCAGATGGGAGCAGCCAGGCCTCACTGTCTGTCTAGGAGCTGACAAGGTAGTGGCATTTCTCCCCCATTTTCTTTCTACATGGCATTTTATTCTGCAGAATTTCACATGCATAGCAAAGGTCGGAAGAATTTTATACTCATGCACTCCTCCAACATTCTGCCTCTGATACCCTCTCATGCTTGCTTCCTTACTCACCTGTCCATCTGAGGTTTTGATACATATCAAAATGAGCCACAGACAGTACACTGTCTTCTAAGAATGCATATTAGTAACTAGAATTCAGTGGGGTTTGTTGTCACTTAGGGTTTTTCTTTGGTTTAAAATGTACATGCAATTAATCTCTAGTCTTGCACATTGATGAATATCTCCACCTGTGTAACCTTGACCTCTGTGACACCCACACATTTCCCTGCACTCCTCTCCAGGTAGCTCACACCCCATGGGTCTAGCAGCTTCTGCTGCTCTCGTGATTCCCATCCTCTGTTCATCTGGTCTGCCTAGAATGTTGTACAGGAATTACACAGCACGTATGCTCTTGTGCCTGGCTTTTTCACTCAGCGTGGTGTTTCTGAAATTCAGCATGTGGCATTTGTCAGAAGTGTGTCTCATGTATTATTCCATTTTATGGCGTTACTGCTGTTTGTCATGAGTTTCTCTGTTAACGGCTGCCTGGACTCTTTCCATTCTTTAGCTCCTGAGGATACTTGAGGATAAGCCTTTGTGTGGCCATGTGGTTTGTTTTCTCTTGGGCAAATACCTCGAAATAGACTCTCCAGGTCACAGGGTGTGTGGTTAGATTTTGAAGGCACTGCCACACCTTTTCCCAACATGACCATTCATCACCCTTCCCTTCCCACAAGCACAGACAGAGTTGTGTTCACAACATCTTGTAAGTTTCAGTTCCCTGGCATCTGTTTTATTTGGACATTTTCTGGAGGGCTAGTGACCCTGGGTAGCTCATGCGCTTTTTGTCTCTGTCTCCTTGTGGGAGATGTTGGTTCACATCTTCTGCCGTGTTTTTAGCTGGGTCATTTGCTGACAGTTGTACAGTCTTTACCTGCATGTTCCATAAAAGCACTTTGGAGCCCAGCAACCTCTTCTGCTTTAGAACAGAAAAGAACCAAATACAGTTTCTTTTGACTCACTTACAAAGAAAGAATCTTAGACCTCACACTGCCCTCTGAAGCAGCAGGGTACAGCACAGCATTGGGAAGGGGGACCGATTGGCCTGACAGACAAGTGTTCTGGGTTCCTGGTGTCAGGATGCTCATTCAGGAATGGTGTGAAAGGGGATGACACACTCTGCCTGTCACAGAAGACTGTGATAAGCATGTGATATAATGTATGTGACAGACCCTTACAAAGCTTCAGAGAAATACATAGTTGTAAATCTAGAAGGCACAGTCTTAATCCAGAGGTGTTAGAAGCAGTTGATGAACAGGGAGAAGTCAAGCCAGGTAGAGGGGGGCTACGGCCAAGCTCTCGGGGCTCTTAGTCTGTTCAGGGTGACCGTGTAAGAAGAATTAGGTCTCAGAACGTTCACGTGTACACAGGGAATGGGACACACGTCTCAGTTGCTTGTTCTTTTTCTAATCAGGTACAAGAGGAAGGGAGACTCCTGCCTGGGCATTAATCCTAAGAAACAGTGTATATCTTGGGAAGGGGCTTCTGCAGCTAAGAAGCATTCACATAAGCACCTGGAGCGCTATTTTACTAAGAAGAATGTGGGATTAATGCGCAGTGAGGGGATTGCTGTGTGCAGCAATACCGAGCCTCCCTCCTCTGAACCAGTCACATTTATCCCAGTGACGGACTCTGCTGATGTGGCTGCTCCTGTTGCAACATGGCTGAATCCTCTGGGGATTTATGATCAGTCAACTACCCAGTGGTTACAAGGACAGGGACCACCAGAGCAAGATTCAAAGCAGCCAGATTCACAGCAGGACAGGGAGAGTGCTCTTCTTAAGGCCCGAGTGGAGGAGTTTAACAGAAAGGTGCGGGAGAGTCCTTGGGATACTCAGCTGTGGATGGCCTTTGTATCTTTCCAGGTAAGTGTCACTGTCCTGGTTTCCTTACTTTGAAATGGCAATTCTGATTTAGAGCTGATCCAGTTACTCTATAATATCCATCCATCCGTCCATCTGTCCATCCATTCGGTGATACAGGGGATTAAACCCAGGATCTTTTATATGCAAGCATTCTACCTCTGACCTCCAAAGCTCCTTTTTGCTTAATTTTGAACCAGGATCTAAGTTGCCCAGGCTGGCCTTGAGCTTGCCATCCTCTCTGCTCTGTCTTCAAAGTAGAGGGACTGTTGGTATGCACCACTACTACCCTTGGTCCTGACCTACAGCACTCTTTGAACTGCTCAGAAAAAGCCTGTGCTTCCAGTCTTGTTAGGTGTAGCCTTTGATCTGAGCTCCATCAAAGTCCAGTGAGGAAGTCCCACCCTCTGAAGAATAAAAAGCCAGTAGAACAAATACATAACAAATTCTCAAATCTACAATTTATCATTACATGGTCAATATCTTGTTGGCCGATTCAAATATCGATACCCTAGAAAAAATTTTTGAAATGAAAAAAATTTTGCCTCCTTGGGGATTACAAATTGCCCCAGAAAAAATACAAAGAGGGGATTCCATTAACTATTTAGGTTACAAAATAGGCCAACAAAAAATTAGGAGGTACAAATCAGGAGAGATAGATTGAAGACACTTAATGATTTTCAAAGATTACTAGGAGACATGGCCAATTTAAGACCCACTGTTGGAATTAGAAATGATGAACTGGATAATTTGTTCAAAACCTTAAATGGTGACAAGGACTTAAATAGTCCAAGAGAATTGACACCTGAAGCTGAGAAAGAGTTGGCTTTGGTGGAAAAGAAATTACAGGATGCACATGTGGATCGTGTGGATCTAGACCTTAATTACATTCTAGTTATCTTGTCCTCTAAGCATTCTCCTACAGGAATTTTAATGCGAAGGGAAAATGTTATATTGGAATGGATAGAGTAGGAATGCTGTGTGTTATCTGGGAATGGAGTCAAACTTGAATAGAATGTTTCTTTTTCTAGGAAGGGTTGGCATGTGGGGTGTGATGGAGGGTTGGAGATGAATGTAGGGGTGAGTGGCTGTAGGGTTGAGGCTGGGCTGGAACCCAGGTCAAGCACTCTATCACTGCCCAGGTGTGCAATTTCGAGAGAAGTGGCATTCACCTGAAGACAAGGCATCCCTGAGGTGTGGAGTACACCATCTAGGGCACAGACTGAAGGGACAGGGCGCTCAGGGTTACCTCCTTAGAGGTTTTCACAGTGTGTCTTTGCCATTTGTTTTGTCTTTGAGTGGCTATTATGGCCCTGTTCAGTACACAGATAGCTCAGATAGCTTAAGAGCACTGCTGCACGATCAGAAGGACCAGAATTCACATCTGAGTATCCATGTAACATGCAAGACACCTGTGTCTGCCTGTGCCTCATTTCTAAGGGGTATGTGTGTCTGTCTGCAGAGAAAGATTCTGCCTCAGGAATAAGGGAGAGTATGATAGAGGACAGGTGACCCTCTCTCTTCTGGTCAGCAAATACACACAGGCACATGTACATGCACACAATACGAGAACACCCGTGCACAAATAAATAGTAATAAATAACTCTTAAAGCTCAGGATGACAAGGGCAGATTGTTCTGTCTGGAGATATAAAGGTAGAATACACCCACCAGGTATCACAGACACCCAAGGAACTGGGTTTACTAAAAGGAGTTGTCATAAGTGGTTCATCAACAAAATCTTACTAGTTACTCCCTCTGAAGGCTGGAAACCCACTGGGAGTCTTACAAGTTGGGCAGTGTCAAACTGAGGAGCACATGGGTGTGGTTTGCATTAGTAAGCTGTTGTTCTTGTTGTTGAGGACGAAGTCATGAGGAGCCCTGGCCTATATGCCCTTGAGGAAGGAGAGCAGGAGAAGCACAGGAAGTCCCTGAAGCTCCTCTTGGAGAAGAAGCTGGCCGTTCTGGAGCGGGCCATTGAGAGCAACCCCAGCAGTGTGGACCTGAAGCTTGCTAAGCTGCAGCTGTGCGCAGAGTTCTGGGAGCCCAGTGTGCTGGCCAAGGAGTGGCAAAAGCTCCTCTTTCTGCACCCCAACAACACGAGCCTGTGGCAGCGCTACCTCTCCTTTTCCCAGAGTCAGTTTGGCACCTTTTCTGTGTCCAAACTCCACAGTCTGTACGGCAAGTGCTTGAGTACCTTGTCTGCTGTTAAGGACGGCAGCATCTTATCCCACCCTGTGCTGCCGGGCACGGAAGAGGCCATGTTTGGTAAGGAGATAAACAGAAGTGGTTGTGTAGGAGGCTTTTGTTTTTGTTTGGCTTTTTGCTTATTTTAGGAAAGTCTAAATTTTCAGAGCAGACTTTTTTATTTCAAGCATTACCATTCTGGCTAATTAAAACAGGTTAGGTAGGGTGCTAGAGCCCATCCAGCTCACAGTGTGTGTGAGCAGGGGTGTCCATCCACCTCACAGGGTAGGTAGGTAGCATGTTAGAGCTAGCAGAGTTGTAGAAAGATGACTGACTCCTTTTCTACTTACTTACAAGTAAACTTATTCCAGTCTTAACTGCTTGGGCTGCCAGTGGTCTTACCTGTTGAGACCTCAGTTCTAGGGCGTCTGGCAGTGAGGTAAGTGAGTACTTATTCCCTACAAGTAAGTGGTTGGAATTAAATGTTAGTGTTTTTGGTGTGTCCCTCAAGGACCTTGACAGTCGTGAGGTACAGCACACAACATCACACAGTATGCAGTAGGTGAAGAATGTCATTCTTCAGCTGGGGCTCTGGATTTGTCCTTTATTGTGACAGTGCGGATTCTGATTTGGGACAATGTGCACATTTCTGAACCTGTTGGAGCTTGTTCCTTATCAGGAACTTGATTTATAAGACCATTTGTGAGCATGAAGTGAAATAATGTGTGATGTATCTGCACATGACAAGGATTATTTCATTGAAATCCCTGTTAATGGTAATTAAGAGAAACAGATGCATTACTTTAGAAATAATAAGCATTTCCCATACTGACAGTCTTATATTTGTGGCTAGAAGGTACAGTTCCATGCATACATGTTGTCCTAAGTTTAATTTCTAACATCAAGACTCAATCAATGACATGGAATTTTCTTCTGAAAACTGTCTCATTTGGTATTATTCACGATATGCTTACATAGCTTAATGTTACTTAGTAAATGGAGTTATACCACCATTAAGATGAGCTGAAAATTTCAAATGTTCACTCTTGGCTGAATGAATGGTGAATAATGCCATCTAGTGATGAACAGAGTTTAGCTCTTTGCCTTCTGACAAAAAAGGATGCTATTCCTTTCCTGTTTCTCTTGTAATAGTGAACTTTTAGTTTTGGATGGCTAACATTCAGGCCTGTCTTCTAGCTTCTATGTGTGTACCTATATACTTATATATGTACCTATAATATATATATATATATATATATATAAATACATACATGGCTTTATTGTTAATATTTGTGCTTTGTATCATTTTGTACAAAAAATAGAAAGCTACACTTTGACTATAGTACTGTGATTAGTCTTTTTATTTGTTTGTTTTTAAAAAATTTAAGCTGAGCATAGTGGTGCACACCTATAGTCCCAGCATAGGGTGCTAGATACCCTAGAAGTGCATTCATAGGTGGTTGTGTAAGTCATTTAACATGGTGCCAGGATCTGAACTCAGGTCCTCTGGGAGAGCAGCATGTGCTCTTACTGTTGAGCTGTCTGCCCTCCATCCTGTGGTCCCTTTAAATCAGGACACTGAGGGTACAGCAGCATTTGTGTAAACTGGTGACATTTTCTCCTTTGCTGTCTCAGCCCTCCTCATCCAGCACTGCCACTTCCTACGGCAGGCCGGCCACACAGAGAAGGTCATCTCTCTGTTCCAGGCCATGGTTGACTTCACCTTCTTCAAGCCTGACAGTGTGAAGGAGCTGCCAACCAAAGTGCAGGTACGGCATACTCTGTTGCTCTCGGGAATGCTCCAGTGACCAGGGGAGCCCCTCCATGACAACAGTGGGATGTGCTGGGTACATAAATGGGGACCCCTTCCTTGTAGATACAAAGCCCACTGAGAGCTCGCTTCCTTCCTTACCACCCATGTGAGTGCAGCCTTGCCTCCACAGTCATGCCATTTTATCCATGTGTCTAAGGACTTTCTCTGTCTTGTCTGGTTGTGTTGTCTAAAGTCTCTACTGAATGTAAATGAGGTTACATGTGGCATTTGTGAGCAGCCTCTTCAGGTGATGAGTCATTTCGCTCCACGTGGTAACCAACAGTGTAAAAGCTATGTGGATATGAAGACACCACGTCTCTGTCCACTGAATAAAGCTCAGTTTTCTGCTTGGGGAAAGGGTCTGGGGGCAGATGGATAGAACATCTGGATTCATGGTGAGTCCTCTGAAGAATTTTTGAGACGGTCTCACATGAACTGCCAGTGGAGACCATTTTTATCATGATGTTCCCTTTAGACAAAGTTGGGCTAAGGAATTAACACTTGCTAATATTGGTGCAACTAATTTTAATTAGCCTTTATATAAAGCAATTTAAAAATGTGTTTCAGAAGTGGCTCTGGGGTGCTCTGCTGAGGATCTGAATTCTCTGTTGAGGCTCTTGATCTGTGATGAGAACAGTTTCTGTTGGAATAACACTGCTCATGATGATAATGTTTCAGGGACATGTTCTGCTGTGTTAGAGCCCCAAGCCATGCCTGGAGGTATTAAACCCCAGCAACACAGTTTCCTAAGAATCTGCATGCAGCTCAGGTAGAGCTGCTTATTCAGCCGTGGTGCCATTACCATAAATGTGTTAGCATAAGACAAAACAGGTAGAGGCTGGCATACTGGTCTATTTTGGTGGAATAAACACATATCATACTCTTTAAAAAATCAGCCTTTGCTTGAGTGCGTGGTTTAGTTTTTTATTTCTGGCAGTACTGAGAACTGAACCCAGGCCTTTACACCTGGTATTCATTGGGTTTTAATTTATTTTGTTTTGATTTTAATATCACCTTGTCCCACAGATGCCTACGTCCACATATCTGTGTCTAACTGTGTGCTGAACTAGAGTTAAGGATAAGGAGGATAGGAGCTGGTAGTGGTGAGACTGCAGGTCTGAACTGGGAAGTGTTTTTCTAGTTGGCCCAGACCCTCGTTGCCCATCTTTGACCAGCTTTTCCTAACCCGATCTTAGAGGTCACTATGTCCAGCCCACACTCTAGAGCCATATACCAAGGGTTGAGTAATGGTACCCATCTTGGAGGCTGCCTGCCTGCCAAATAATTCCTATTTCTGTTTTGCTATACATACCATGGACTGACTCTAGACATTGCTTGTACAATGTTTTAGGGATCCTGTGCTCCCCAGATAGCCACCTGTACTTTTATTTGGCCTGATGACTCGGGAGTTTTGCTTGTGGTCTGCCTAACTTCTGTTATTTAAATTTGAGCAGGTGGAATTCTTTGAACCCTTCTGGGACAGTGGAGAGCCCCGTGTTGGGGAAAAAGGAGCCCGGGGCTGGCGGGCATGGATGCACCAGCAGGAGCGTGGCGGCTGGGTGCTTGTCAACCCAGGTAAGTGCTAGTAGGAAGTACGAAGCATGCCTTCGCTTCTGGGTTAGGTTTTCCCTTTCTGATGGTTTCTCTGCTGAAGCAAGGTAGTCTAAGAGCACCGTACAAGCATCAGAATGTCAGAAGGTCTTAGCCAGACCCTGTGGACTGCTGGAGCGCCCGCATTCTAGTCCCAGCAAGCAGCCGTCTGAGCATCTGAGGGCTGGACGCTTCCAGAAGGGGGACTTTCCAGTTTGCTCCCGAATAATGGGAATGTTGCTAGTCCCCAATTCCTGTTCTTACGGCAGCCTTTGGCAATGTTCACACAACTAAATTCTTTGACAAATTCTTGCCTCTTTAGGAACATTAAAAAACAGTATGAACTAACGTGTACATAGTTGTCATTCTGTCTGACACCAAAGTGCTTTCTAGAATTGTACATCTGACAGCCAGCCAGTAGGAACACAAGGTAGGCCACTGGTTCCCAGTCTTGTAGCCAGTTTCAGTAGCAAGAACGGGCAGGGTGTGGTGGAGAAGAAAGTGCTTAGTCAGAAGCCAGGTAGAACCTCATTTTCTACTTAAATTATCAGGACTCTCTTTGATATTTTAATTTGGAAGTACTTATAGATGTGCTTGAAACTGAAAAACAGGTGCAGAGAGTGTTTGTGTACCCTGTGTCCATGGTGCTTTCAGATTTTACCAGTCTGCGTTCCTGGGTGTGTCTGTGTGCACATACGTTCATGTATGTGTGTATATGTGTGTATGTATCTTTGTGTATGTCTGTGTACATATGTGTGTGTGATTATGTGTGTATGTCTGTGTGTGTATATGTGTGTATGTCTGTGTGTATATGTGTGTGGTTATGTGTGTATATGTGTGTGATTATGTGTGTATGTCTGTGTGTGTATATGTGTGTATGTCTGTGTGTATATGTGTGTGGTTATGTGTGTATATGTGTGTGGTTATGTGTATATGTCTGTGTGTATATGTGTGTGTATGTGTATAGGTCTATGTGTATATGTGTGTATGTCTGTGTGTATATGTGTGTATGTGTGTATGTCTGTGTGTATATGTGTGTGTATGTGTACATGTCTATGTGTACATGTGTGTATGTCTGTGTGTATATGTGTGTGGTTATGTGTGTATGTCTGTGTGTATGTGTGTGTGGTTATGTGTGTATGTCCCAGGCCATTTTGTCATTTGGTTAGCTTTGTGCAGTCCCCCTCACAGTCACAACACAGAACCATTTCAACATGTGAAGGCTTTGTGTATCATGCTCCTGTCTTTTAGCCACATTATCCATAGCTACTGAGCACATGGATCTGTAGTAAATTTATGATATTACATTATAAATAATTGTCCCACCTACAAGTTTAATAAAAAACACTGATTGGCCAAAGGCAGACAGGAAGTGTGGGCAGGGCTACTAGACTGAAAAAACTCTGAGAACAAAAAGAACAGAGCAGAACGTCACAGAGACTCCAGAGTGGCCAGACAAGCCAAAAGATGCAGAGGACAACTACGCTACTCTGAGAAAAGGTACCGAGCCACATGGCCAAGCAAGATACAAATCATAAGTTAAATTAAAGATAAGAGCTAACAAATTATATGCCTGGACCCCAGGTCAATCAACATACAATTAATACAAATATCTATGTGTCTCTGTGATAAAATATAAAATTTACCATGGTAACCATTCTTAATAATGCAGTTCAGCGGCATTAAGTGTATTTACCCAGTGCATAGCTGTTACTGGTGGTCATCTTGAGAAATTTTCACCTTTTTCTGCTGAACTAGTCTTAGTTATCATCACCCCTGGCCCCGAATCCTCTCTTCCCTGCAACTACAGTTCTACCGCATGTCTTAAGAACCTCACAGAAGAGGAGTCACATATGGGTCCATGGGCAGCTGGCTTCTTCTGCTTCCCATGGTCTATTCGGGAGTCATCTGTGCTGCAGCCTGTGCCCAGAATCTCCTTTCATTTTAAGTTTGTGTAATATTCCCTGTGTGTGTATCACATTTTGCTTGGGCTGCTTCATCATTGGAGGTTCTTAGAGGTGCTGCTGTGAACATGGTTGTGCCAAGCTTGACTACTTCCGGTCCTTTACATTCACAAGTACAGTTGCCCAGTCGTGTGACAGCTCTGATTCTCTGAGCTGCCTTCTTGCTTTCACAGCTGCTAGCACCCTTTGAGTTTCCTGCCCCAGGTCCAGTTCCCCATATCCTCGTGTCATTTGCTTTCTCGTAACGTCTAAAGGTGACTTTCTTCATTTGGCTCAGGTCCCTGGGGTTTGTTCATTTAATGCTGAGCATGAGTGTGGTATAGGTGAGACACCAGTCAAGGCTGTTCTGTTTTTGACTGTGATGGGTAGAGCTGCCCTGAACACAGATGCTGAGACCTTATTTGCTTGTTTGTGTGCGTGCGTGTGGACCTCAGTTTTCACCTTTCTGTAGCTGTGGGAGCCTCTTAGTTTTATTAGACACAGTCAGACTCTTTCTAGCTGTGGTCATTCCATTTTCCTAAGCCCTAAAAGTATTAAACTTTGTAGGCAACTGAGGCTTCTTTAATACTATGTGTTCGGACTTAGGTAACAATGTGAAATATATTGTTGGATACCCTAAATTTTCAGTTTTTAAATCAAGCTATAGTGATAAATCATAATAAAAAGATGGGTTAATCAGTGCAGTCATTAAATTCCACTTGTTCAAAATAATTACCTCTAGCTAGCTATTCTTAAAGTGAATTAAAATGAAACAGAATTAAGGGCTCAGTGAGTGACGTGTAGAGGGTGGCAACATTAGCACAGAATGTTGTTGTCATCTCAGGAAGTTCTTTTGGGCAGTGACATTCTAGAATTCCATTCCTAGGATTTTTTGGTTTTGTCTTTTGCGAAAGCTTTGGTTCCATCCTTATCTATGTGTTTTTTCCTGAGACCCTCCCTGCTTCACTAGATCTTGACCAGGGGGGCAGCGTGGTGGATCTGTCAGTGTAGCTGGCACAAAAGACCGATGGTGGAGATGGTGGGTGTATCTTCTGCTTCCTTCTCATCCAGATGAGGATCAGGAGGAGCCAGAAGAGGATGACCAGGAGATAAAGGAGAAGACTCTGCCCAGGTGGCAGATCTGGCTTGCTGTCGAACGTTCTCGAGACCAGAAGCACTGGCGGCCCTGGCGCCCAGATAAGACGAAGAAGCAAACAGAGGAAGACTGTGAGGACCCTGAGAGACAGGCATGTGCCCTTCACTACAACAGAAATAATCGCTCCCTCTCCCCCACCCCGTTCATTTGTGCATGGTAGCCAGAAGAGGGCATCAAGTATCCTCCCCTCTTATTCTCCACCTATTCCTTTGAGGCAGGGTCTCTCCATGAACCCGGGCTTCTCACATTTCTAGGCTAGATTGGAAGCTCTTAATCTCCAGTGACCATTATGTCTCCACCCTTTTGGGATCTGGGATTATAGGTGTGTACAAGGCTTCTTCCTGTCTTGTTAAGTAGATGTTGAGAGTCCTGAACTCAGATCTCATGGTTTTGAACCACTGAGCCATATATCCAGCCCCCAGAACATGCGCTCTACCTTGGTGGATGGAGAAGGAGGTATTGTTAATACTTCACCTACGTCATTAAATGAGTTGGTGCTTGCTGCTCTGTGTAGTGGTTGGCATCTCTGAAGATTTCAAAATAAAGGAAGATGTGCTGCTTTGTTTATTTCTTGTTCTGTTCTGTTCTGTTGAGAGTCTGTAGTCTAAGCTGTCCTTAGATTCATAATCCTTCTGCCTTTAGACTCTGGAGTGTTGGGATTACAGGGGTTAGCTACAGTGCCTGGCTAAGAAGTGCTGTTTTGATGCCTGAAATTGATCCAGTTCTACAAGGTACCAGCTCATTGTTTGGCTTTTTATTTGTGTATGTAGATGGAGATTTTCCCAGTGGATGAGGCTCTTGGGACCCTCTTTCAAATGCAGTTCCTTGAGTGTGAGGGTTGCTCTTGCTCACTGCTTGTCTTGTGCCCACAGCTGTTCTATGCCTAGTGCTCGGCTAGTGAGAACTAGTGGATGCAGAAGAGATATCTGGTGCTGGAGCATGCAGGCCTTGGTGTTGGCAGCATTTGTGGAGACTCGAGGGAGGGCACAGAGAGCAGGGTGGACCAGAAGAGCCTCTGCTGAAACCTCAGCAGGCCTGATGTGGGGAGCAGAGAGCTGGGAGCCCCATTTGCTGGTTGAAGCTGCTGCATGTCTGAAGGGAGGATCGTTGTCTTGGTGTTTGAGGACTCGGAGTTGACAGTCAAGCTGGTTTCTAGTGCAGACTGTCTCAGCACCTTCCTGTCATTTTGCATTTTCTCTAATCAGGCACAAGGGGGGAAAGTTTTCTGATTAGCTAACGGCTCAGTTTGCTGGATCCTGGGCAGTCCAGTGTTATTGTGCTTCTACCTCATTTCCTCTACAGAGTCAGCATGAATGCTGAGACAGGGTAGTGCCCTTGGCTGTGGTTTTAAAGTGATGAAGTCGCTTGTGAACACTGACAGACAGTAGAAGGCTTTTAATTGCTCTTTATACACTCCATTGCTCTGTTGTCTCCTTACCATGTACCTGTTTATCTGTCTTTGAGCAGTTTTTATTTCTGAAGCAAATTTCTAGAAAGAAACTACTAATAGTAAGTCCCTCCCTCTTAAAGTGGAAGGTCTTCGTAGTTGTTATTTGCCAGCTTCTGAAGTGAGCATGGGTCTAGGTTTTCTGTGAGTCCAGCAGGTTGCTTTGGAAGCTGTTGGCTTCAGCCTCTTGGTCCTTCCCTCCTTCCCAGTGCTCCCTGGGTGTGCACAAGTTCTCGTGGGACTTCTAGGCTGCAGCTGCTGTTCTCCAGGGGCTCCAGTTGCCCAGGGAGCCTCTAGATTTTTTGTGTTTTACAGAAAACCTAGCTGCTGTCTATTTAAAACTTACTTTACTTTAACTAATGCTGGATTAGTATCATCTGTGCAAAGCGTTGTGCAGCCTGGACCAGGTCCTGTGTCTCAGTGGATGTGTCTTGTCTTGCAGGTATTATTTGATGATATTGGACAGTCTCTGATCAGACTTTCCAGTCCGGGTCTTCAGTTCCAGCTCATTGAGGCCTTCCTGCAGTTCTTGGGCGTGCCTTCTGGCTTCCTTCCTCCAGCCTCCTGCCTTTACCTGGCCATGGACGAGAGCAGCATCTTTGATAGTGAACTTTATGATGAAAAGCCCTTGACTTACTTCAACTCTTCATTTTCGGGCATTAGCTGTGTTGGCTACCTGGAGCAGTTGGGTTGTCCTCGCTGGACCAAAGGTTACAGCCGCGAAGGCGAGGAGTTTGTCCGCAATGTCTTCCACCTAGTGCTGCCTTTGTTCTCAGGCAAGCAGAAGTCTCAGCTCTGCCTTTCCTGGCTGCGGTATGAGGTTGCCAAGGTAACTGCAGCTGCCTCTTCCCTCATTTCATGTCAGTGTCTCACAGGATGACGGGCTCCAGATGTACCCGAGCATCATTGTCCCAGAACTTCCTCCTTAGTGGCTCTTGCAGCCACCTCAGATGTGAAGGAGCAGCAGGCAGGCAGGTAGGAGTCAGTCCAGTGCCTGGTAGCCAGATCTGTCATCTGTGATTATCCAGGCACTTAGTGCTAAGAGCCACCAGCATCAGCCTAAGCAGGGTTAGAGGATCTGGGGCTTCTTAGGACAGGAAAATAATCTGCTTACCCTATGCTCTCACAGGGGCAGTTCCCAGACTCTGCTCTGCCCTCTGCTGGCCAGTATTAATACTGACTTCTTAGGGTAATGTGTTCTCAGTTCATTTTTAAAAATACACATCCTTTGGTAGTTCATACACGAATACAATGTATTTAGGTCATATCTACATAGTTTCACCTCCCAACTCTTTGTGGAACCTCCATCCCCACTTTATGTCTTTGTTTTTTTTAATATGTAAGTCCTAAACCTATCTGCAGCTTACACACACCAGGTTGTATGAAAATTGTGACTTTGAAAAGTGTCATTGACTGGATGATTGAGTCATTAGAACCATGCAAGAGAGGTATGAGGTCACAGTATATTTCAGCACTTTCTACCCTCAGTGAGCTCTTTGGACAGAAAAGAAATGTGGCCCATCTCTGGAGAGGTTGGGCCTGTTTGTTGGGAGTTCAAATGAAATTTGAATCTGGTTGTGTATTATGTTGGCACCTGTGGCCATGTAAACCTCATTGCATTGCCAGCTCAGGGAGCTGGTGTTGGCCAGATCTGACAGAGGTGTGGACTGCTGCCTTGCCAGTGCCTCCTGGGCCTGATGGGGCAAAGGAAGTGCTTGGGGACCCAGTGTTGTTCTTTTTTTTTTTTTGCTATAGGTTGTTTGGTGTCTACACTCTAAAAAGAAGCGATTAAAGTCTCAGGGAAAGAACTGTAAAAAACTAGCCAAGAATCTCCTTAAAGAGCCGGAAAACCGCAACAACTTTTGCCTCTGGAAGCAGTATGCACACCTGGAGTGGTTGCTTGGCAACATAGAGGATGCCAGAAAAGTGTTCGATACAGCACTCAGCATGGCAGGCAGCAGTGAGCTGAAGGACCGTGAACTCTGTGAACTCAGTTTGCTTTATGCTGAGCTGGAGATGGAACTGTCACCTGACTCAAGAGGAGCCGCCACAGGCCGAGCTGTTCATGTGTTAACTCGACTGACTGAGAGCAGTCCCTATGGGCCCTACACTGGGCAGGTCGTGGCTACTCAGGTTCTGAAGGCTCGAAAGGCTTATGAACACGCTCTGCAGGACTGTCTGGGACAGACGTGTGTCTCTGATCCAGCTACTGCAGAGTCCTTGGACTGCCTGGGTAGCTTGGTCAAATGCTTTATGCTTTTCCAGTATTTGACTGTAGGGATTGATGCTGCTGTGCAGATATATGGACAGGTGTTTGCCAAGCTGAAGGCCTCTGTTCTCCCAGAAGGCTCTGGGTCAGAGGACAGTGTCTGCTCCCAAAGTTTGAGCAGTGTTCTTGAAGCTGTTACCCTGATGCATACAAGTCTGCTGAAGTTCCACATGAACACTAGTGCATACCCTCTGGCTCCACTCCGAGAGACACTCTCAGAGGCTCTAAAGCTGTATCCAGGCAATCAGGTTCTCTGGAGGGCATATGTACAGATTCAGAATAAGTCCCACAGTGCTAACAAGACCAGGAGATTCTTCAACGTAGTCACCAGATCTGCCAAACACTTGGAGCCTTGGCTGTTTGCCATCGAAGCTGAGAAGATGAGGAAAAGGCTGGTGGACTCTGTCCAGAGGTAATTACCGGCAGTTTCACGCATGGGTCTCACAGACTTTATGGGATGGTTACTGTGTTCCCATCCCCTTACCGGGCCTCAGGCATGTAGAAGTGGACATGGCCCAAGCCCTGCCACACCTGCTGTGCCACACCTGCTGTGCTGCTCTAGATGTTTCCACTAAGAGACTTAAAAGAGAGTTAGACACTTGGGAAGTAGTTCCATCCTCATTAGAACCACTGGTGACCATCTTCCTTTGCCAGGCTTGGATCTGACCTTTGTTCTAGTCTATCTGAGGAGACGTAATGAGAGCATTGTGCTGTCAAGTACTGCCTCTAGAGGTTAGCTCTGATTCAAGTGCTTCTCTGCCACTTGTCCCTGGGTGACTTTGGGCAAGTACTTCATCTCTTAATTTGAAAGGCCTTTTCTCTCTCCTGGGAGGACTTTGCATTCCGATTACAGGGTGTCCTTATGTCCTGGGCAGACTCAGTATAGTGTGGAAACACAGCCTGGCTACTGCCTTTGCTCCATCCAGACCTGTACAGGCTGTCAGCTTGCTCAACACCAGGGGATGGCGCTTCCCTGAAACACTGATATCCGGGCTGCTGACCTTGGTCATTGCTGAAGTGTGTCTTCCTGCTGTGATGTTGGGGACAGATCCTGTCTCAGAATGACCTGAGTTCTTTCCTTGCAGAGTAGATGGTAGAGAGGTCCACGCCACCATCCCGGAGACTGGCCTTACACATCGAATCAGAGCCTTGTTTGAAAATGCAATTCGGAGCGACATGGGCAGCCAGTGTCCCCTATTGTGGAGGATGTATTTGAAATTTTTGGTAAGAAGATATTTTTTGACTCTGATTTTGTCTTGTCAGAGCCCTGTGTCTAAATTTATAAGTAAAAAAAAAACAAAAAAAAACCCAAAACCCCTGCAGTTGTCTATAGCCACTGCCTAGAAAGGAGAAGCCTTATCTCCACCTCTCACTTTAGCATTGGTTAATCTCTAAGTGAACCTGATTGAGTAGTGTCCTCTCCTTCAAGATATCTGGAAGAGTGAAATTCATGAGTAATTACTGGGCTGTTGCTTTCTCTGAATTGACTTTTTAAAAATTGCAGCTTAGAAAATGTCCAGGACCTTTCATTTCAAAGAAGCTGGCATTTTTACTGTTCAACTCACAATATTTCCTGGTCTTTATTTAACGTTGTTATTGAAAGTCAAGGTTCAGCCAAGAGTGTGAGATTTTGAGTGGGACATGGAGATTAGTCCCAGCATGCACAGGCCCTGGGTTCATTCAGTCTCCAGCACACTAGAGAGAAAGGAGAGTAGGACAGTCTGGCCTAGCTCTTAGAAGTCACAGGGGTGCCCTTCATGAGCTCTGCAGCCATCAGCCCTGGACTCAAGGCCTGAGGACTCAGGATATTTTACCCAGGACAGCTCAGTGCATGCGGAGGAAACGGACACATTCTTGGGTGCAGAGTTGTGTCAGTCATCATTACCAGGGTCTGTGCCTTCGTCTTCATTCTTTTGTGTCTACATGTGTTCGTTCCCATGGTGTGTGTGTGTGTGTGTGTGTTCGTGTGTGTTCATATGTGTTTCATGTGAAGGCCAAATGTCAATCTTAGGCACACTATTCCTCAGGTGCTATTCGCCCCCCCCCCCCTTAAAGAATAAAATAGGGATTGTCACATGGCTTAGATTTGCCAAATAGGCTAGGCTGAGTGGCCTGAGAGCCCCAGATCCCCATCTCTGCCTCCCCAGTGCTGTTTGACAAGTCTGTGCCAACACCCTCATTTGTTTTTCTGTTTTTATCTATGGTCTGGGAATCATGCTCATACAACAAGCACTTTACCAGCTGAACAGTGTCCCCAACACTCACTTTAGAGCCAGAACTCCATGGGACACAGAGGGCTGGATGTCGAAATGGTATTTGTGGTGTCCTGATCTGGCTGCCTGGCAGCTTGGCCCAGCTATCAGGAGAATCTGGTTTTAGTAGGACCTTTCCCGACTTCCCTGTCTCCCCCAGCCTTTCCAAGCAAAGGAGAGAGCTTTAGGGATACTTGTACATTTGCCAGTTTCGCGTCCCAAGTGTTGAGATGAACACAGGGGAAGGTCAGGACAGAATCCTTACTGAGACTCCAATGAGCCAGGTTTGCATGGGTTTTCTGCAGAAAACTGCTGTTGACTTGAAGAGTCTGAACCCTTAAGGAATTTGTATCTTTGATGACTAGGTAAAGTGACTTTGCCTGGTGGTTCTGGTGTGGTCAGCAAGTGTCTGGGGAGGATGGGAGAGACTGAAAGGCCATTGAGAGGGTGGCTTGCTTGCCTGTATTTGGGCCTCTGGATGGTATGCAGACATGCTGTGTGCTAGCATGCTTCCTTTTTTCCTGCAGAAACACAGAAGCTGTTAAAGTTATAGGAAGAAGAGGAGTCAGCAGCTGAGTTTTCCTATTTAGGTTTCCTACTTTGGCCGGATGGCAGCCTCAGCTTGAGGGGATGTTCCAGCTGTTACTCTGCACATTAGCACTTTGAGCCAAGCTGGTGGCAGTGTTAAGAAGGGACAGTTTCTTCAAGACTTTGGTTGTGTTCCTACACTGTAGTGAAGGACATCTAAGTAGATTAAGCCAGTCAGCCATTATGTGACCTGCTGTGCACAGTGCAGGAAGTCACTACATAAGAGCTGTGGCATTTCTGGGTTGATCTGGTTAGATGCTCTTTACCTCCCTCCCATTTAGTTAGTTGGCTGTTCATCTCGTCTGCTCACAAATCTTAGGCGTTAGAAAGGCCTGCATTTTCAGGGCTGGTGGAAGAGGAAGACTCTGCTCAGCCTTCCTAGCCTGACGAACCCCTTCTGAGCCTCAGTCTCACCTCAGGAAGTACTGTAACGAGGTGAATCTTACATTTGTGGAGGGTGATGTCAGTTTTTATAAATTGCTTTTAAAAAATGACATGAGCTAACACATAGTAGTCAGATGTGTGTGTATTGGAATAAGAGTCAAGTTTTGTAAAGGCCTGAAGGCTTTGTCTTAATCTTCTGAGAGCTGTTGGGTCCCCTATCAGAAAGTGGCACACCTCAGTTGGGATGGCACAAAGATGCCAAAGCAGGTGATTAAACTCTGGTTAGCTTCTAGAAATGGAGAGTAACTGTTACTGTTGCCCTGGCTGGCCTAGTGACAGCTGCCACCTCTGGAGAGAAGAATGTGTGCCTGGCTCAGGCATGACTTAAAGCACTTGTTCATTGTATGCATCACATGGTTCCTGGGGTAGAAGGTGACGCCTTTGCATAAGATATTTTTCCCATCCACAGTTTTTCTAAAGAGAAATTGCCTGACAAGCAGACTGAGCAAGGAAATGGGAGACTCACACCTCTTATCAGTTTCTCTAGGACAGGGACTCAAGATATTCATGGCGTAAAAAACATGAGAACTTGCTGCATGGAAAAGGTGATGCATTGTCTGTGTGTGTGCAGTCAGACCTCACAGATCTTCCTGGGATACTGTTTTCAAAATGGGGAAATGTGGCCTGAGTGCTGGAGCATTTTCAACCTCCTGATTTCCAAGGACACACAACAAGACCTATGAAGAGCCTTGGCCTTATCAAAAATGGCCTTCGGGCCCCCAGGACCACCATTATTATCACGACACAGGAATGGGGCTGGAATCTGTAGCTACTAGGAAACTGCTCACACACAGCTGTGGGACTCAGAAACTGGTGATTTAAAGCCAACTGAAAACAGGAGCTAGAGGAAGAGAAACACAGGACTGGTGTGACAGCATGGCGGCAGATCATCAGTAAAGCTAGGGTCCTGACCTCCAGAGTCTTGGAGATTAAGTTTCTGAGGGGCTCTCCCATCCCCAAAAGATGCTTTTAAGCAGCAAAACATCCACATTCACAATTGTAAGGCTTTCTTTTAGTGAATGCCCAGCACATGATTGTGTTCTCTAGTCAAGTACTTTGCTTTGTAGCAACTCCCTTCTTTGTTAGGTTTCCACACAGAGGCTGATAGTGCTCTGAGCTGTTCCCGGTCTGCCTGATGAGACATGGTTTCCTAGTCACAGTACCAAGGGGTAACAGGAAACTCTGGGAAGGAGGGAGTGACTCTGGTATGTTTCAGCCCTGACAGAATGTGGAAGGACTTGCTGGGACATGAACAAGCTAGGGTCGGAAGAGGCAGGTAGTTTCCAGGAGAAACTGCTCTAAGTGGGGCAGGTGTATACAAAGCCATGCTTTAGAATATGACAGCATGACATCAAAGCAGTCACCACTAGACTCTCACTTGGCTTTGGGTCCTTCCACACCAGTATAGGAAGGCAGCTTCCTGTGGTGACTTTGGAAGGAAAGCCAGAGAGCAGTTCTTCCATGAGGCTAGCCTCCTTGTGCCTGGGCTTATTGGGTTCCAGAATTAGCTGTACATGGCTGAGAAAGTGCAGTAACACAGCATAGTTAGTTTTCTTCTTTCAAAAAATAAAAAACACATTTAGTCAGTACTAGAGGACATTGAAGTGTGTTGACTTGGGAAGGAGAGTACTTTCATTAGCTCTTTGGGGATAAATTCAGAGGCTCATGCTCAGAGCAGGACTCTCCTGAGCCACACATGTGAACATGGGAACTTGAAAAACAGAGAGGAGACTGTCAGAGGCTGAAACATATACACCCCAGATCTCACAGAGCAGCCTAGGTGGGAGCTGTAGGCTCTGACAAAGTTTTAATAAGCAGTGAAAAAATTGTTTTTGTCTTTTTATTTAGTCCAAACTGGTTTAGGATTTGTTAATCTTCTTGTCCCAGCCTCCCCAAGATGGATGTGCCATCTTAAGGCCTTTGAAAGAAATGATGTAACTAATACCCAAGGATCCTAATTATTTAGTCTCTTAAAATAATTTTTTACAAAATGGCAGACTATTTTCCATGGGTACAAAGTCATCAGCCTCACTTCATGGACATGTTTCATCCCAAGCACTGTCACTGACACTCACAGTACTGGTAAAAAGATTAAAGGCTTCAGAAATTAAGTGTCGAACAACCCAACACAGTTGTGGCCCAAGAGCATTCTCTGGCACCATGGGTTATCAAGATGGTGTTAGCTCATACACAGGCCAGCTTCTAGTGTCTGATGGCAGGTGCAGACTATGCGCATTGTAGCCTTAAACAATCTCTCCTCCTGACTTAGGTTTCCTTAGGGAACAAGGAAAGAAGCAAAGGTGTGTTCTACAAGGCACTCCAGAGCTGTCCTTGGGCAAAGGTAAGCTTTAAACACAGTGCTATCTATCTCCAGCTTCCTAAGGACTTTCTTGCCAGCCCCTGCCCAGCAGTCAGGGTGTAGCTGTGTGGGGCAGTACAGTATTACAGAGCATTTTCCTAGTGACACTGTCCTGAGATGGTGCTTCATGGGGTTAGCTGCTTTCCCAACATTCCCCTACAATGCCTGTGTCTTACCCAGATGAAGGGTGGACTGTAATGCTTGCTGAGCCTGCTGGCCATATGAGAGCAAGGGCTTCACTGTGTCGACTACATTTGCAGTTTCTATGGACATGGAGCTGCCTGAGCTAGACAGGACAGTGTGGGACTCACTGGGACCCTCCTTAATCTTGCTCTATGCTTATGGCCAGTGTTGGTCTTTCTCTGCTCCTAGGTGCTGTACATGGATGCCATGGAGTACTTCCCAGATGAGCTGCAGGAGATCCTGGATGTAATGACCGAGAAGGAGCTTCGTGTACGCCTGCCCCTGGAGGAGCTGGACCTACTGCTGGAGGACTAGGGCATAACTGCAGAATAGCAAGGATTGAAGGCCCCGGAGAGCCACCGCTGTCCAAGGGCTTCTTCACTGGGTGGGGTTTGGACTTGTTTACATATTATATATGTGACCGACTCTATGTACAGGAGTCATGCCAATGATCAACCTTTTGTGGTTGAGATGTGTGTAGTTTCTCACTCCTGTTCAGCCCCAGCTGGTGGGCACTGGCTTGTCACAGTATGTGTCCACAATCCTGACTTAGCTTTTCTGTTTCCCTGGGCTGTCAGACACCCATGTTCTCTATCTTCCAGCCAGCAGTGGATGGTTATTTAAATGTTTCCTATCTTGCTCTGATAACCAGCAGCATTCACAGGGATCTTTGGGTCTGCTGGCACTGCTCACACAGTGGAAATCCTCTATAGAACGCTTGCTCGTGATCTTAGAGCAGGCTTAACCATGACCACAGCTGTGTCCAGTTGACCTGAGCCTAATCGCGAAGGCTGAGAATGCAGTTGGATTTTACTGTGGGAGCTCTATAGCATAACCGTTCCATTGAAAGAGGATGGCTTGTCAGTATTCACCACAGGATGAGCTTATTCCTGGCTTTTTGAAACAGTGCCCATGCTGGACTTGAACTGTTGCTCTGCCATTGCCTGTTCATGCTAATGTATTTATTTTCTGTGTGTGTGGAATTTTGATACAGAACCATGTGCTGTTCTATGGTGCTTCTCACCTATGTACACGGTTCTTACCCTTTATCCTCAATACTCCAGCCAGGTGGCAGCCTCAGTGCTGAGTTAACGCTGTGTAGCTTCTCGTGGACATCTTATCTCCACACAAATAAACTGCCCCCCCTCTACACAGGGCTACCTTTGCTAGACAGAACCCCCCCCCCCCCCCCCCCCCCCCCCCGTGACAGCCACACCCTAAACCTGGAACCTGTGAATAACTACAGAGTCAGGGATGGTGTCAAGTTTTATATTCTAAGTAGAGATGGAGAAACATTGAGAATCTAATGCTAACCTGGTCTACACAACAAGTCCAGGTCCAGTCTGGGCTACATATGAAACTCTTGTCTTAACAAAAATAAAACACAAGAATCCCAAATAGCTGGGCAGTGTTGGTGTAGGCCTTTAATCCGAGCACTCAGGAGGCAGAGGCAGGGGATTCTCTGAGTTTAAGGCCAGCCTGGTCTGGCTACACAAATCTTGTCTAGAAAACAACAAAAAAGAATTCCAAATAAAGTGGGAAGGCTGTCCTGGGTTATCTGAGTAGGCCCAGTCTGGTTACAAGACTCTTAGAAAGTGAAAAAGCAAGCAAAGTAGAAGGGGACAGGAAGATGGATGCGGAGCCTGACCTGTGTTTTGGCTTTGATGGGGTACCCTGGGATACAGGAGTAAGAGTGGCCTCTACAAGCTGTAAAAGGTCCTCAACTGACAGCAAGTGCTGACCTCTTTGGTCCAGCGGCTACAAGGAGCTGAATTCTGCCAACTTGGACCCTGAGAAAACTGGTTTCCTCTTGAGCTTCCAGAAAGGAGCAGAGCGGATACCAAGGTTCTAGCTTTCTGAGTGGTCTTTTGCCCTGTAAACTGAGATACATTTCTATTGTTTAAACTGTATCATGGCAGCAACAGAAAAGGAAACACCAACACCTTCTCCCTACGGGCCATCAGCCACCTTGTAAGGGCTTTGAGGAACCATCTACCAAAAGGAAATACAAAGGCCGAGGTTTCTGAACCCAGAACACATGCAGGCACCTCCAGGATAAGATTCTTCACTGACTTTTAGGGAAACTTAGCCTCTTGTATTGCCCACTGTGGAGCCCTAAACCCACAAAGCAAAGCAGTCTCCGGGAAAAAAACAGCCACACTAACTTAGCCTTTACTATTCAAAGTCCACTGGCCCTGTGGCTCTGTCTGAGGCACTGGCTTTGGACACAGGAAGAGGTCCCCTTGTGGTTGCCAAGAAGATTCCCTAGTTAGTTCTATATTCTCCAACTGCTGTGGTGTGCAGCCAGAGACCAGCTGTGAAGTGCTGACTATGCTTGTCAACCTGACAGAAGCTCGAGTATTTGAAAAGACTGAATTTCAAATGAGAAAACGTCTCCCGTCCATCAGATTAGACTACAGGCAAGTGTGCTGGGCATTTTCTTAATAAATGACTTGTGTGTGGGCCCAGCCCACTATGAGTGGTGCTGTCCCTAGGTAGGTGGTCCTGGGATATATAAGAAAGCAGACTGAGCAAGCCAGGAATTAGCATTCCTCCAGGACTTGCTTCAGTTCCTTCTGCAGGTTCCTGTCCTGCCTTCCCATCATGAAGGACAGTGAGCTGTGAGATGAATAAACTCTTGTATCCACCCCCAAGTTGGTTTTGGTCATGGTGTTCATCAGCAATACAAAGCAAACCAGACAACCCTTTATTGGGAGCAGAGAGCAGCAGAGCACAAGAACCAACAGATGGAGATGCCTGATGGCCACCCTGCACAGCATCCTTCAAGACAGGCTCTCTACTAGCAAAACTCACTGGAAAATGGATTCCTTGGGGCAGCTTCCCATCCTCCCAGGTCAGAGAAATTCCTTAACTTCCCTGAAGGCAACTGTGAGTAACTAGAGATAGAGCCCCTCAGGGGTGCCTTCTTGTTTTTTATAAAGAACATTCTCTTTAGATTTTTTGAAGTCTTCATTTGTAACCTTCATTCTGCGCTCCCGCAGGGCCATCAAGCCGGCTTCTGTACAGATTGCCTGAAAGAAAGGACAGTATGAGCAGGGCTTGGTGGGGCCTGCCTTTACTCCCAGGCACAGGCCTGGATCTCAAGAGTTCCGGGTTCCAGGACAGCCAGAAAACCAGGGCTACACAAAGAAACACTGTCTCATAAAACCAAACCAAACCAAACCAAAAAAGAAAGAAAAAGAACAGTACGTTCAGCCTGAAACACTTATTTTTATCTTAAAGAATTCAGAGAGATATTCTGAAATAAAGTATAAGATAAACTAAGCAGCAGTTGCTCATTTGGGAATAGGTTATTTTTTAAATGTCTCATGCATCTTAATTTCTGAAAGAATCCGCGATGTATAAACTGGGAAGTAGGGAGTAGACTGGCTCAGGGATCTGGGGTTCTCAGCTGTGGTTCAGATTCTGACAGCTTGTGTGGTTTGGCCAGTCAGTAAATTCTAGTAGAGTCAACTTTCATTTAAAATAATTTCTTGGGGATGGTCAAAGTGATATGCCAAAGGGCAGTCAAAGCACATATTCCTGTTAGATATGTTGGAGTACAATAATTATTCTAATATGTTTTCTCAATAGTTCTTGCCAAAAGTGTAACAAGAGCCCTTGTAACATAAGGGCACTGGGGAGATGGCTCAGGAGTTAGTGCATGCTGCTCTTGCAGAGGACTGAGTTTGGTTCTTGGAACCCACTTGGGCTCAAAACTGTCTAACTCCAGCTGCAGGGAATCTGATGCCCTCTTGCCTCTGCAGGTATTCACATTCCCATCACATTTCCATTACAGACACATAATTATAAATGTTAAAAAAGAAAAAGAAAAAAAAAACTAACTCCCAAAGTAACAGGGAAAAAAACGCCACAATCCTGATACTACTGACAGTTGTGGAAATGGCCATCAAATCATTTACTTTACAAGGTTCAACCAAAAATTAGGTGTGCATGAAGATAGACAAGGGCCAGTCACTGATGTAGGTGTTGGGCATGTGGGCATACACATACTGGTCTTGCAACTTTTCTAAATGTTTGAAAATTTTTAAGAAAAGTTCATGTAGCACAATTAAAAAGTAATTTTCAATGCAAGGGGGAAAAAAAAAAACACCAAAAAACCTAAACTAAGCTATTTAATCTAGTTCTATAGGGCTGATGCTAATAACCATAGTGCAGGCACTGTTCGGGAAAAGCACCCTGTGTGCCACTTCTACCTAACCAGAACACCCATTCTAAGGAAGATTCCACCCCATGAAAGGGGTACCACATGCACTGTTCACAGGCCTTGATGTAAATCTAGCCAGCTGAAGAAAAACATTAACTCATATTTGCAACAAAACTAACAGGTAAAATTGAGTAGCCCATCAACACAAAGTGAGATGCCTTTCTGTATGCTGTGAATATGTTTTATTATTAATAAAGAGACTGTTTTGGCCTATGGCAAGGCATCTTTGTAGCAGGTGGGAAATCTGAGCATAAAGGGGGAGGGCAGAGTCAGGGGAAATGAGAACCAGCCACCCAAGAAGCAAGTATAATGAAGTACAGGTAAACCACGGGCCATGTGGCAGACAGATTAATAGAAATGGGTTAAGATGTGAGAGCTAGCTAGCAATGTGCCTGAGCCATTGACTGAACAGTTTGTAATTAATATAAGGGTCTGAGTTGCTTTGTGGGGCTAAGCAGCTGCGAGCAGGTCCAGACTGGTCAGAAAGATTGTGCTATGAGGGACCCTCTGAAGCTCTGGGGTGACCTCTCCCAGCAGACACTTCCTGATAGAGGACTAAAGGCAAAGTCTGACTTACCTGAGCAGGTCACTCAGGCCTTGTACAGTGGGGTGGTAAACTTAATGTTAGTGACTGATCCTTGTGTGGTCACAGGGTGAGGTTATTTACTTCATAAAATAATGCATTAAATGACTTAGGATAAAAAGCAAATCTTCTATTCGGATATAATTTTAAACCCACAAAGCAACTATGATAGTAAAACCTGGGCATCCACACAAGAACTTGCCACCCCTTAAGAGTTTGCAGTCTTTCCTAACAGGTCAAATTCCCAGAGGCAAGCCCACCCAGTTACACACCTTGATGTCAGCCCCAGAGAGGTCATCCTTTGCCATGATCAAGTCATCCAAGGTTACATCATCTGCCAGGGTCATCCTGCTTGTGTGAATCTGGAAGATCCGCTTCTTGGTCTTTTCATCGGGTAGGGGGAACTCGATCTTTCTGTCAATGCGGCCTGCAGGTACAAAGCTTTCAGTCACTTCCATCCAGACCTAGACTTTGCTCTGATTCAGAGCCTTAGCCCACCCCCACACGTGTTGGAGGATGATGTGGGATGACATCTAACACTAAAAAGTGAACACTCACATCTGTGCTTTGTGACCATCTACATCTGAATTACCCCAATTAACCCCCGATTTGATACTTTCAGGAATAAACACGGGGTATCTTGAATGGCATTGGTGACCTGCCTTAGAAACATTACAAAAGCTAGCAGCAAATTATGGCTTCCAGTGCTACCTGAATACAGAAAACTAGACTGTGGCCTATGACTGCTTAGGGATAAAAGCAAGTGCTTGAGGCTAGGGATTCTGAGTATGGGGAGGAAAAGACCACAGTGCAGAACTAGAATGCAAAGGCCAAGCTGCACAGTGTCCTCTTCTAGCCAAGATCTCAAGGAGACAGATTTGAACTAGTGTGTGTGTATGTGGTGGGACTTCAGGTACCTGTCACCTAGTTTTCTGAGACCAGTGTCTCTCACTGACGTGGAGATTGTCAGTGGCAGCTTGCTAGGCAGGATAGCTGGCCAGTAAGTTTCACTGTCTCTACCCCCCCAGTGTGGGGATCACCGCTGCACACATCACACCCACCTGTTATATATAGGTTCTGAAGATGAAATTTAGTCCCTCCTGTTGATAGGCAGGCACTTTTCTAACTAGGCCATGTGGGCCATTTCTCCAATCAAAGAGATGTGTTTTTGGTAAATTATGCTGCACAACAGCATTTGCCACTCTGTGTTCCATTGTATAACACCCTCAGAGCACATTGCAATCACAAACCAATTAGTTCTCCACAAGGAAACAAAAACAAATTTGACCTGGTCTGATAAGTGCTGGATCCAAAGTTTCTATTCGGTTTGTGGCCATGATAACTTTGACATCTCCCCTGGAATCAAACCCATCCAACTGGTTCAGCAGTTCCAACATTGTTCGCTGAATCTCTCTCTCACCTCCAGAGTTTGAATCATATCTTTAGAAAAAGAAATGAAAACCCAGCCATTCTGTTAAAAACCAGCTATAGCAAACATGCATGGAACTCAATGTTCTTTTCTCAGCCCAAAGGCCACTCCTATAACTCTGGAAAACAGTTGGTTAGGACTTGCCTCTGAAACTTTTATCTAACAATGGCCACTGTGATGGATGAGTGGCTAATTCCTTCTGGAAGGCACAGGCCCGTTCTCTGCTGTTGTGCTGGACGGTGGAGGAATGAGAACGAGCGTGATCCTGGAAGCAGAGCAGCCCCGAGCAGACACTGATGCTAGTGCCCTGACCTTAGACGTCATGGCCCCAGAACAGGGAAAACAGGCTTCTGCCTTTCTAAACCACCAGCCTTGGTGTTCTGTTTGTGGCAGCACAGAAGACACTTTTCAACCACTGCACACCACCTATCTGCACAGCAACTCTATGACTCGAGCTCCATCATTTTTTTCTGTGTCCTGTTTGGTGCCTGATGGTCCAACCTACTAACTGGAGGGCAGAGACTAACTAGCACCTTCACAGCAAGTCCCTGGGGTCCAGATGGTGCTGGCTCAGGCAAGTGCCATGACATGAATGGTTTCCAGACACTGCCTGGGTGGGTGTCAGAGAGCAAAGTTTCCAGAGGGCCACACACAGCAAGGGCTCACTACACAGGGAGGGCCTAACATCACTTATCTCACACAGCAGTTCAGGGCAGGTCTACCTTTTGGTCCCAATGGCATCAATTTCATCAATAAACACAATGGACGGTGCATGTTCTTCAGCAACTCGGAACAGCTCCCGAACAAGTTTGGGCCCGTCGCCTAGGTACTTCTGAATAAGCTCTGAGCCAACCACTCTCAGGAAAGTGGCTGAAGTTTGGTTCGCTACTGCTTTGGCCAATAACGTTTTACCTATTTTGGGTAAAAGAATAGACAAAGGAGAAAAGCCATGTGACTGCTGCTGTTAAGAACCTCACCCTCATGGATGGACACACCAGCAGCCATGGGCTGTTCTGCTCTCCTAATCTAAGTACTCTGACTACTTTGAACTCTTCTTAAAGTCATCATGACAATGTCAGCAGACACCTTTTACTTGGTTATTTTTTTCTTATTAAAAAGGCTTATGTGTGAAGGAGGGGCATATGTCAAGAAGCACAGGTAGAGGAGACGACAACTTTGCAGAGGCCCTTCCCTCCTTCCACCCTCACATGGGTTCTGAAGATCAAACTCAGGTAGCCAGGCTTGTGAGCATGCACTTTTATCACTGAGCCATTTTCTGTACCCTACTGGATTATTTTACATCTTGAGCACAAAGTAGCCGCTGAAGTAGTGCTCTCAATGGGTCACACATGGGCTATTCTGCATACCATGTTTACAAGACGATTCATAACAATAGCAAAATTACATATATATATAAAGCAGGAAACAAGATAATTGTATGGCTGGAACTCTTTAATACGAGAAACTGTATTAAAGAGTTCCAGCATTAGGAAGCTCAAAACAACCAGGATAATTACCTAGAAAAAGAACTGTTCTGCATCAGTAATACACAACCTGCTGTTTTCTAAAAAGGAATTATTGCCTGGATCCATTCTAAATTGCATGTAAATTTAAGGCAACCAGACATGGTGGCACATGCTTAGAATCTGGCATTTGGGAGGGAGAGGCAGGGGGATTAGAAGTTGAAAGTCACCCAGAGCTAGACAGTGAATTCAAAGCCAGCTTGGTCTTCGTGAGGCCCTATGTCAAAACTAATGAACGATTAAACAAAAAACCTGACCCATTCAATCCAGGATTCGACAACCAAATAAACTTCAATGGAACCGTCAGTGATAGGCCTGACCCTAGGACAGAAAGCGGACTCTAGCACAGGCCACATAGCCCCACCACCAGTAAGGTGGTACTGAATGGGTTTGTAAGTGGCCAAAATATTGGAAGCAGGAGCAGTTGATGGAGCCCATGGTTAAGAGCTGGGGAAGCTCAAGAGACTTCTCAGTCTGTGGTATGGCCTTCCCAAGGGAAGGCAGTTGTTTTCATGGATCTCAAATAGTGTTTCCAATGTCGCTCTCGTCCGTGCTATTTTCAGGACACACACACCACAAATGGGTTATCAACCTTGGTTGACTGTGTAACCTTGAGAGCTCTAATTAATGAGGATATTGGTCCCAGCTCCAAAAACCAGTCTCCAGAGTACTCAATTCAAGATGTTTAGAACTGTTAAGACTGTGGTTCCTAAGTAGTGAGTGAGCAAGGAGGGCTGAGTGCTGGCTCAGGATACAGAGGCAGAACCTGGTACTTTAGGCACCTGGAAAATGACTGAGGGTCAAGCTTTGTGACATGTGGTAATGATTCTAAAGGAAGAATGGCAGTTGGGAAGCCTCAGGAGGCAAGACTATTTCTGGGAGACTAACTGGGGCCATGGACAGAGTAGAGCCTTTTAGGAGGATGAGATTTTAGTGTCCAGAAGCAGCCAAAGAAAGTTGCTGGTTACAGGGAACCTCTGAACAAGCGCCCCCCCATCCCCTAGGCCTGCCTACCCAGCAGCTCCAGGCCTGCACCAGCTCAATGCTTCACAGACCTGGGCTCAGCACCAGCCTCTCTGGAGCTTTCCTTTCTAATGAGATGAAGCAGAGTGGCTTCTTTTAGCTTCAGGCTTCTGGGGGAAATATATCTCAGTCCTTGGTAGCTCTCAACACAGCTCTCAAAAACAAATGACCACTCCTGCTTTAATCTGCAGAGTAACCAACTGCTAAGTATTGGCCTCTACAGTAAATAAATAGATCTGACCCAAACACCTCAGAATAACTTTAAATGCCATCTCTATTATGGGTCTGAGGCTTGGTCACGTTCTAGATGAAAGTGTGCAGGCCTTTGAGGCTGGGACCAGTATGGTCAACCTTGGTTGAGACAGTTTGTGCTGTGGGGGTGGTACTGATTTGCTGGACTGTATTTGGGGCTTTTTTGCATGGCAATATGTTCCACCTCTCCCTTCCAGCCCAAGTTAGCTGTGGTGTCTTCTATCTTGCCAGTGCTGCTGGAGATAGAGTGCTGTGTCTACAGTGTCCATCATGGCATACCTGTTCCTGGCGGACCGTAGAGAATGACCCCCTTAGGGGGCTTTATCCCCATCTCTTCATAATACTCAGGGTGGGTAAGAGGAAGCTCCACAGACTCCTACAGAGAAGAGACATTTGGTAAAAATGAAAGTCTAACTGAAGTTATTAGCATCACTCAATATAAAAATAGCTTGCTTTCTACAAAAGTAAATAGAAACCTCACTCTTCTAAAAGGAAATACACCTGACTCCCACTCAGGCTAGGGCATGCTAGAGAGGACATTCATCTCATTGAATTTTTATTGCCTCCCTTTCTAAGCCATGATGCTTCCCTTTTCTTTTCCAGAAGTCAGTCTTGAGCATCATTTAGGCCATTCTGGAGAATAGAAAGACTGAGCGAAAACTCATCCTTTTTGATTAAACTACAGGTAGAACCTGGAAAGATGTCCTGACAGCTGCTCCCATCTAAGGTATTATATTACGTGCCCAGTTCCAGCTGCCTGAGTGGCCAACTGTGAAGATCTGTGGTAGCCCTGACTGACTTTCTTATGGGGAAAGCAAGCAGAGAGCTGGCTCATAGTGGGCTGAATTATCCTGAATAATCACCTCTCCCCAGACCCTAGGACTCAGGCACAGGATTGTTCTAGGCCCCAGCACTTGTGTGAGCCTGTGTAAGTACACAGTTACCTCCATACAACAACACAAGTCAGCACAGCTAGGAACATCATGTTCTCACACAAAATTCACTCAACATTAAATATGCAAAGTGTTAAAATGCTTAAGGACTGTCACACAGTTTACTGCGATTTCCTGTTCCTAACAGTAGAGAACACATAAAGATCCACAGCTAGAATTAATAAAGAAAAACAAACATGCAAGCATCTCCAAAGTATCCTAAACAAGACAACTATAAGAAACCAAAAGTCTGGAAACCCAGAGCCGGTCCCTGCCATACCTTAATTTCCTGGATTTGGTTGTCCAGTCCCCCAATATCTGCATAGGTCTCCTGGGGTGCCTTTTCCACCTTCATCACTGTGACCAGGGGATCTGTGTCATCCATCAGCACCCCGATCACGGCATGCACCTACAAAGGATCAAGTCTTAACATGTGATTGTGAGGTCCCTTCACCATTTGTGACAAGCCCAGCTATAGCATCTTTCTCCCCATCCCTATGGGTGCTCTGGTGATCCACTTCTGGGACAAACAGCCAGCTGTAAGAGGAAGAACATCCTCCTGCCGGTTTCCTTAAAGACCAGCAACTTACCTTGTGGTTGAGCAGGACTGAACAGCCTGGCTCCAGCAGATCCTTGTCCACAAACGAAAGGATGCTGACGTAGTGTTCTGAGCCCACAGATGTGGACACAATGGCGTGATTATCATCAATGATCTCTTCCAAGGTTCCTACAGACATGGGGGTCCCTCTGAGATCATCCACTTTTGATCTTTCCTCCTAAATAATAAGCCAAGAAGGAAAAGCAGATTAGCCTTAAGACAGACAATCTGTCTGCTAGAGTTACAAAGCAGCAAAATGCTTTCTTTTTTCATTCATGTTGTGTGTGTGTGCAGTTAAGTGTGCAGAGATCAAGAACTTGATGTGTGCACTCCTGGCTTCCCAGAGAGTGTCCATGTGTTTCTAGTCCCTGCCTCCTCTCTTGCCAGGTCCACAGCCGGAGCTCTTACTGCTGTACCATCTTCCTGGTTCAGAGTTTTAGGTTCTAAATCACATTCAATTAGTAAAGAACTTACAGAAACTTCTCTACTCACCTCTTGTTTTTCTTCCAATGGTTTCATCTGCTCCTGATTTCTAATGAATTCTTCCTCCATGAGAAGATAGTCTTTTATTCTCTCTAACTTCAGTAATTTCAGGCGGCACTGAGTATGTGGTGTTACTGCAATTAAAAAAAGGCTTGGTATATTTGGAACTTTAAAAAATTTACAATAAAGTTTTACTTTATACTCTCCAGAAAGCCACTAAAAAGGGCTGGCAACATGGCTCTGCGGTTACAATGCTTGCTGCCAAGCCTGAAGACCTGAGTTCTATCCCTCAGACCCACATGGCAGGACAGACCTGAGTCCTGTAAGCTGTTTTAAGGCCCTCATGCCCACAACTGCATCCAAGTGCACATGCACGCACACACACGTACACAGATATTGAAAAAGGAGCTGAAGAGACAGCTTAGCAGTTAAGAGCATTTTCTGCTTTTCCAGAGGACCTGGGCTCAGTTCTTAGTGCCCACATGGCGGCTCAAAACCATGTACTTGACACACATGCAGTCCACATATACACAGGCAGGCAAAACAGTCATACACGTAAAATACATCTTTAAAAAAAACAATAAAAGTAAACAAGTTCGGGCATAATGCACATTTTAGTGGAGGAATACTTCATTTAATAGAGTGAAAACGTTTCTGAGCCTGGATTTGTAATTTAAACTGTCTGTCTATTGTGGGGCACACTTAAACCCAGCTCTCAAAAAGCTAAGGCAAGATCATAAACCTAAGGACAGCCTGAACAGCACAATTGAGACCATATAAAGGCACTTCCCGTGCAAGCCTAATGATCTACATTCCACCCCAGAAAAGTGACGGGACAGAGCCAACTCCCCAAAGCTGACCTCTGACCTCCACACACTGTAGCATGTGTGCCCTGTGAAATAATAAAAAACTTAGAAAGCAACAAATGACTTATATTTTTAGTTCCTCAGAGGAGGGAGATTGGCTTATTTATATTTTTCTCTTTTTTTCCTACGTAGCCCTTGGCTGGTCTAGAACTTGGTGATCTATTGATTGTTTCTGTCTCCTGAGTGAATGGGATCCCCACTGTGAATGGGGTCTCTTAGCATGAGACGCACTCATGTAATATTGCACTTTAAGATAAAATGTAACTTCCACACCAACCCAGCAGAGGTGCAGGGGCTCCACGTGAGCTAATAGAATGGGGTGATAACCACAGCATGTGCTCAGGCTCCCTGGTGTTTCCCGGGAGCTAGGAAGATGGCAGAGGAGAGGTCATTACCCAGTGGCAGTTTGCTGGCAGCATCTGGCCCCTTTGTTTTCTTCTTCTTTTTCCCCACCCTAGTCGGGACAGGAGGTTCATATTTCTTTTTCTTGTCCTTGAGTTTTTAGAAGAGTAGAAAAAAAGAAGTCAAAGGAAATCATAAAATGAACAATTATTTTTGATCACTACCATCTATTTCTAGGACGTACAAATGCTTTCATCTTTTATGCTATTTAAAATAATTGTCCTTTTTATTAATACTTTGCATTATTTCCCCCTACTCTTTCATCCTTCCAATCCCTGACACCCCTCCCCCAGCTTACACCAATGGTCTCTCTTTGATTATTGTTACATGTATAAATACAACCTGCTGAATCTGTAAAATACCCGTCTTTTAAAAAACAGCATACATATTCCTGCACTCTAAGATTTAACTGTACTGAATAAGTGTAATCTCTTTATAGAAATGGCAGTAACTCAGATTTTTTTTTTTTTTAGTAAGTAGAGACAAGTTACTTGCCAAAAGTTTGAGTAAGGTGAGGTACTTCTTATACCTATGTTACACACTTAGGCACTTTACCTTAAAACTCTACAATGTTCATTCTTTAAAAATCATTAACTCAGGCCAATAAGCCTTTCAAAAACAGAAACAGGTGATTTACCTGTAATCTAGGTTATGGAAATAGCATCACTGTGCTTTTTTAAAGTCTGTGGCTCCACAAAGAACTCACTGCGACCTGTGGTAGTTTCCACAGCAAGATGAGATCATGTAAATATCTGGTTTCTTACCTTGTCATCCTTCTTGCCACCCCCAGGACCATGGCCACCACTCTGACTTTGACCCTATCCAAGGGGGGGGGGGGGAAAGGACAGAAAGACATACATTCAGGATACAATCACTTCAAAAGAACACCCTAGTTGGTGTGACTCTAACACAGCACATCCTCCATTATAACCCACAGCAGCCTGTTTGTAGTATGAGGTTTCTGGCCCGGACTTTCCGAGCCTAACCTCAAGGTCTAGACCCGCAGTCCCACAGTCCCACAGAGACACACAGATGCCTTCATTAGTTTTTGGCTGATCAGCCTCAGGCCCAGGCATATCACTTGCTAGCTCTGTACCCTTCACCTAACTCATGTCTCTTGTTCTGTTCAGCCATGCGGCTCGGTACCTTTTCTTAGAGCAGCATAGTTGTCCTCTGCTTCTTCCGGGCCTCTCTCTGGAATTCTGTCTGGAATTCTGATCTCAGAGATTTTCTTATTCTGGTAGCCCGGCCTACACTTCCTGCCTGCCTTTGGCCAATCAGCTCTTTTTATTAAACCAAACAATACAATACCCCTACACCTGTTGCCTTGCAGCCCAGGTGTGCCCTCAGTGCGAAAAGATTTTGCAAACAACCATCTCTCAGAACCAAAACCTCTCTATGATACAGCTGTCACTAAGGAGGCTGACAGGCATAGATCACTCCTCTGAACCTCCTGGTTCAGAACTTGACATTCTTTAATATAAACTACATGTCCTGACAGGCTGGGGCTCCTGGACAAGTTTTTCTTTCCAATCTGAAAACTTGTCACCTGATTAAAATGTATTAAAAGCTCACTGGGATTTCTGATTTTAAAACTGCTGAACACAGGTCAACAACTCAAACAGGTATTTTAAATATCTTTGTAACAATACATTGTTTAGTGCAAGTGTGGGTATATGTGCACATGCCAGGGCACACACGTGGAAACCAGAGACCAGAGGACAACTTGCAAGAACTGACTCTTTCCTTCTAGTCTTGTAGCTTGGAGCTTGATGTCAAATGCCATCTCATCAGCCCAATGGTGGTGTTTTAAAGGTGAGTAGCAGGGAAGTCAGTGACCAGGGAAGCCATGCAGTGTCCCCCAGCTTCCCCAGAGAGGCACCTTTAACTAAGATATTGGCAGTTTCATTATCAAGACAAAACCACACAGGTTACTGAGTAGAATTAATGACAACACATTCCACCACATGCAAGGTTCTTTAGACTTTGTGTTTTACTCTGTACGCAGTACTTAAGGGCCAAAAGAGGTTCTGGGAGACAGTATTTTGAAACAGGATGTGCAAGCTAGAACCTTTAGCATTTCCTTGCTTCCCAGGGAACCTTGCTCGTGTCTGAGCAACTAGTGCCTGGGAGGTATTTACTATGAGCCCAGTTCTGTGCTATTTTTTTTCTCACAACATAATCCTAAGATATAGTTTATTATTTCACTATTCCTGGCACAGACGACAGAATTGGTGACAAGCCTGAGAATGTGGAATCTGAATTTTGGCCTCACCACTACAGACTATGTCGCTCCGGATAAATCAGTCCCCTCCACCGAGCCTTGGTAT
Source organism: Phyllotis vaccarum (assembly GCA_033318265.1). NCBI lineage: Eukaryota > Metazoa > Chordata > Mammalia > Rodentia > Cricetidae > Phyllotis > Phyllotis vaccarum. Next base: position 49,651,766 of record JARWLC010000006.1, read on the forward strand.
CTTTAAGATGATACTGGCTCCTTACCATCTATTGCTGAAAACGAATACAGCAGATATACACTGAGCACTTCGTAAATTAAGTTCTAACGATAGACTACTGGGTTGGGATTGTAACCTTCACTGTAGCTTCTTCATTGGTGTTGGTCCAAATCCAACCTGGTTCTAGTCTTCACAATTCTGCCTCTATCTCCACCCATTCTCTTCCAGTTCATGCCTTCTTATTCAATCTCCCAGGAGAGAGCTATTACCCTCCAAAACAATCAGCTAATCCCTCAGCTGTTCTTTATGGGCCTTAGCAAGCCTGGCCTTCCCGGGTTCATCAACTACTCTCAAACCTTTCCAGGGGAAGACATTTTCCTCATCTCTGGGACACCTTATGTTCCTCAGTCTCAAAGAAGAAGAGCTATACCTTAAATAAAGCTCTTAAAATATGCTGAGCAGTGTGCTAAGCATTCTTGGGATATTATCTCATTTGAGTTTAAAAAGAGATTTCTTAAAAGTGTGTGTCCCAGGATACCAGAAGATGGTGTTAGGTTTCCTGAAGCTGGAGTAACTGGTGGTTGTGAGCTTCTTTACATGGGTGCTGGAAACAGAACTAGAGTCCTCTGGAAGTGCAGCAAATGCTCTTAACCACCGAGTCATTTAATTCTTACCCCCATTTACATACAAAGAGATTAAGGTCCAGAAAGGTTAAGTGACTTGCATATTGTCACAAGGCTTGCCAGATATAAAAGCAGAAATCACACTAAGGTCTTTTCTACAGTAAATCTTGGGCGTTTCTTAACTCTCTAGAAAAGACAGTATCTGTATTCCACCAATAGCCACTCACTGCATTTCAGTTGCCTCACTAAAACGGTGATATTAATACTTATCTGCGGGGCTATTCCAAGAAATAAGAACTATGGGTAAATGTCTGGCACATGTTGAGAATACTTTCCATAATTCTCCAAGGCCCTTTGTATACTCTGGCACCCATACTCGGATGCACTGGCCTTGGAGCTCAGGCTTCCTTCAAAGGCTGCCTCAAGTCCTTTGCATTTTCTGATCCTTCTGCCCGGCCCCTGCTTCCCTCAGATATTATTAGCATGAATTACTCCCTTAACTCCTTCAATTTACGCCTCTACTCAGATTTCACATCCTCGGGGATCCTTCGCTGACACTCTAGCAAAAACAGCTACTTCTTACACACTAACGATGGCTGGCGCGGCCCTGCCCGATCCTGCTCCCCGACATGTTTACTGTCTCCCTTCTCTAGAAGGGAAGCGCCCGTGGAGGCATCAACGCCGTCAACCGTGCTCCGCCGTCACCCTCGGGACAGCGCTGGTGTAGCTCAGCCGCTGTCACCCGGCGTTGGCCGGGCTGCCCCGCTCGGCTCTAGCCCTTCAGCCTATACTCGATCGGCTCAGCCGCGAGGCGCCGTCCGTCCCGCCGTGGAGCACGACCCGCGGGCCACGCCGGACCCGAGCGCCGCATCCCTGTCCCTCCGTCCGCCGAGGGACCCAGGGCTGGGCCTCATTCTCTAGCTTTCGGTGCCCGCGACCACCGGCCGAAACCCTTAGTCACTCACCATCTTTCCCCTGTCGTCCTAGCCGCCACCGCCGGAAGTACATTCACCAAAGCGACCGCATCAGGAGCGGAAGTGACTAGGAAAGTTACGGAAGCCTGTTAGGACCAACTCCTTCCCGGGTGAAGTTGCGCGCGAAGGGTTCCTTCCTAGCTCTTTGATACAGGGATTGGTTAAACCTTTGTGGACAAAACTTAAAAATAGTTTACTTGAGGGAATTCTAAATAGCTAATATTGGGATAGTAAAAGTAATTTAATACAATGATCTTGGTTGTCAAAGAATTAGAATTTGAAAATAAAAAAATTAAATTATGCAAAAATTATAACCAGAAAGAAGTATTTGCCCCCAAGAACTGGAATGGTACTTGGGACTGAAAAATTGATGTGTACAGAACATTTAAGTTCTTCCTTAGTTTCTGGAATTTGCCAATTTTCCTGAAAATGTTAAAGTTAAGTAAATTTGTGAGTCTGTCTTCTACCCCACCCCCATGACAAGTGACTAATAATGGCAAATATTGTGTTAAAATTACCCTTGAGGCTGGAAGGATGGCTCAGCAGTGATAAGGAGGGGACCCAGGTAGCAGCTAACAACCCTCTGTAATCTGACGTTCTCTTTTGGCCCCAGAACACACTGCATGTACATGGTGTTCATAATAAATGCGGGCAAACACTCATATACATTAAATAAATCTTTAAAAACAGTTTTTAAAAATTACTTATCTTAAATTAGTGGAACTTTTATTATTAATGGATCCATGATGACATCATGAAAATGTCAGTTACTCCTTTTACTTCCAGAAATTGCTATTAACAGGTACTCAAGACTTTACATTCTGCTAAAGAAAAAACAGGTTTTTTTCTTTCAGCCCCAAGTTAGGCATTTTAGTTGTGAGACACAAAAGATGTTTCACTTATTAACATACAACACATACACTCTTTGCTGTCAAGTGTTGATAAAATACACACTAAGTCAAACTTTTGAGACGAAGTAGTCTCTGAAATAAAGGATTTACTGCATCACTACAGATTCCAGCCAAAAGTAATAGAACATGGTCTAGAACAAACTCTCTAAGCCACCAACATCATTAGCATTTGGAAAACTGTCTACCAGACCTAAGTCCTAAGAGACTAGGGTGTTTTGTCATGAAAATTTGTGGAGGAGAAACACATTTTTCTCCCCCCAACATAATATTTTTACTAATTATTTGAGAATTTCATACAATGCACCCTGATTCCTTCCCGTTCCTCCAAGATCCTCCCTCCCGCCCTTGTCCTCCCCCTCAATCCCCACCAGGTCCAATTTGTGTTGCCCATATGCTCATTGGAGCACCCATAATGGGGTGGCTCACAGCTTCTTGTAAGTCCAGTTCCAGGGGATCCCACAGCCTCTTTGAGCATCGAGGGCACCTGCGAGCCTGTGGTTTGTAAACTCACACATGTACATAAATGGAATAATTAAAATCTAAAAAAGAGTGAGAGGACGTTGAAAATGTTCAGAGGTCAAGTGAGACAGAGGAGGAGCACCCATTCTTCTTGGGACCCTGGCCAGGTGTTATACATTACTATTAATTAGTGTTATTAGTGTTAATCATAATGAATGAATAGTTTTTTAAGTTCTTAATGTAAGTATTCCTTACATTCTCTTCCCTGAATGAGGGGTTTGGGGGAGAGGAAGTCTGACTCCCCAGTTAGCAGCTATTGGACTCTGTCTTGGGGCCCTGGCTACTTTGAACAAAAGGACTGTTAGTCAAACATGACTGAGTATTTTGCACACTCTACAGACACTCTGAGAAAATGGTACCCAATCACAGCTGATTGCCTTGGTTGTTTCTAATGCTCTGTACCAGACTTTTTGCTATTACCTCAATGAACTCCAGATGATCCTGCAATCATTTCTACCTAGGCCAGATGGGGCTCATTTTTCCCAGATGGTCTAGCAGAGGGACTGTTATAAGATGGACGTTAGAGAGGCAAGGTGATTGGTGCAAACACAAACCTTCATCAGCACTTGGGGTGTATTCTGATTATCCTAACCTCCTTCTCTGCCTGTGTATACCAGCTCCTTCAAGCTTATTAAGTTGACTTTACACACTCCCTCTGCTGCTTCCCAGGATGTTAATATTAGGCTCAATGAAAGTGTCTCTCTCTCTTTCTCTCTCTCTCTCTCTTTGCCTGCTTTAGTGGTAAAGGAAGTTAAATGTACTCTTGAGGGACTGGAGACATGAACTTGTAACAACAGAAAGAAAGCATCAGAAACAGCAGAACTGTGGTGTGCAAAGGCAGCAAACCTACAGCCTAGATCGCCTCAGGGACAGCTCAGCAATTGGTAGGTGGCAACTGGATACTTTGACAGCAGCTGGAGACAGAAAGAGTGATATGAGTAGAGATATGAGTGGAGAGCTGAGGCTGTAAAGGGCTTTCAGGGTCAGTAAAGAGATGTTCCAGGTACTGGCTGCTAGGAGAATGCCAGAGAGTTGTGACATGTTCTGGGCCAAGGGCCTCAGATGCCCCAGGCCAAGAGCTTTTAAGAGTGGCTGGTATTAAGTACTAAGAAACCCTGGATTCTGAGGTCTACAATAGAACTATACTAACACTGGGTCCCAGTATGTAGGCTCACCAGGAAGTTGGCATGCCAGCTGCAGCCAAAGGCTGTGGTGTGGGGTCCCGAGCCTTGATGCTTGTAGAGCTAGGGATCACACTATCCAGGATCAGAACACTAGAGGGCGCCATCTGCTGCCACCGCCACCACCTGTCTGCTTGGAGGACAAAGCAGCGCAAAAGCTGCCCCAAACTAGCAAACACTTAAAGTACTTCTCCTTACCTATGTGTGATTTCTATCTTAGTGACACGGGGATAGATTACACCACTAAAATTACACACACACACACACACACACACACACACACACACACACACACACACACACACACACACAAGCTGCATATATAAGCAGCTTTTTGGTTGCATTTAGAAGACAATAGCCTCCTTAGCACACAGGAGAGGATCCTTAGCATCCCCCACTTTGATGACTAAAGTTGAAATTGTGAGTTAAAAATGAAGTTGCCCAAGGGTGATGGCATGCATTTATAATCAAAGCACTTGAATGGTAGAGGCCAGAGGACTGTGAGTTGGAGACCAACCTGAACCCCACTGAAAAATAAATAAACAAGAACGTTTTTATTTTCAATAGGCAGACAGATCTTTGTGAGCTGGAGGCCAGCCTGGTCTACATAGCAAGTTCCAGGTTAGCCAGGGCTACATAGGCCCTGTTTCAGAGGGAAAAAAAGGTTACCATCAGCCAAGTTTAAGGAACACTGGTCTGTATTAAATGTGGTGTACTACAAGACGGGGTAATGGTGAAGACAAGCCCAGCACTGCCTGGGCTGCTTAGGGATGTAACTATGAATGACCGAAAGGACAGGAGAGGTCCTAAGGGCAGCACACCCAAAGGATAGGCAGGTCACCAATGCTTAAGACTTGCCTTCTGTGGGCATACCCAGGCTTAAGTGCCTCAGCCACACGCCAGTGTCTGCTTGTCTCTCTTCCCTTTCCACACAGCCATCTCTGCAATTCTCCCTCTTTCCACGCTTCCAACCTCCCGAAGCATCAGGGCTCTGTAGCCGGATGGTGGTGGCTCATGCCTTTCATCTTAGCACTTGGGAGGTAGAGGCAGGTGAATCGATGTGAGTTCACAGGCCAGCCTGGTCTACAGAGTGAGTTCCAGAACAGCCAGGGCTACTCAGAGAAACCTTGTCTTGAAAAACAAACAAAATAAGAACAATATTTTGCTGACATGTTTGATTTGACTTTCCCTTATATAGTAAACTTAACTTTTATGTTTCTTTTTCCTTATTGCTATTCTATTTTTTTGAATCCTCTTGAGAGAGGTGGTGTGGGGTGGAGATGGGGAGGGGAGGAGAGGGTGTGGCTGGGGAGAAGGGGAGAGGGTGGGGCGGATGAATAGTTGCATGTGGTGATTTGAATGAGAAGGTTTTGCCTAATGTCAGCACACTGAGACCCAAACCAGAAGAAGCTGCGCATGTCTGGGCATCTCAGTGGCCATCTTGTCATGTTCCCTCTGCTCTGTGTCAGTGTACCACCTCTTCTGTGAACGTCGTAGCTCAGATCTCTTGGTCTCATCGTGATATTTATGCAGCAGCTAGTTTGTGGGCATTCATGATGCTCCAGGCTTTCTGGGGAGTTTGGGGGGGGGGGAAATAATATAATGAGCGGGTAGAAAAATTTTTTTCTTAATGGATTTTATAATCAAGTAAATAAACAATATACACGCAGCATTCCATATAGTAACAAAAGAGTGTTCAGCCATGGTGGGGGTGGTTTTGACTTTAAATAGCAGGGGTTGGTAGAAACTGCTGGAAGGATTTATCACAGGCTACGTTTTCTTCATTTGGGTCTCAAACCCAGAGTGTCATACATGGAAGAAAAGTGCTCTGCCTCACCTCAAGGCATGAATTGTGTATTTTGGAAAGCTAGTCAAAAGGGTCTCAACCTTTAATGATACAGAAATAAACAGATGCCCTTGCAGAATCTTTAAACATCATGTAATGTATGCGTGTACCTTAAAACTACACACTGTCACGTTAATGTCTATGAGGTTTATGATTTTTAATTAAAAAAAATTAGGTTTGTATGTGTTGTGGAATACTATTTAATTAATGTGTTACATTTGTTTATGTTGCATTTGCTCAATGATTTAAAGATGTGTTGCTTTGCCTGCCTAAGACATCTGATTGGTCTAATAAAAAACTGAATGGCTAGTAGCTAGGCTGTAGATGGGTAGATGGGGCTGGTGGGCAGAGAGGAGGAGGAGAAATCTAGGTTTGGGAGAGAAGAGAATGAGGGAGAAAGAGAGAGTGCCACCCAGGGCCAGGCCACCAGGCAGTCACAGAAGAAACAGGAAAGGTAGGGCATACAGAATGAAAGGCAAAAGGCCCTGAGGCAAAATGTAGATGATGAGAAACGAGTTAAATGAAGTTATAAGAGCTTGTGGGACAAGTATAAGGTAAGGCCGAGCCTTCATAACTAATATTAAGTCTCTGTGTCTTTATTTGGGAGCTGGTTGGTGGTACAATAAAAGAAAGCTTGCTCTCTCTCTCTCTCTCTCTCTCTCTCTCTCTCTCTCTGAGTCTATCTGTCTGTCTGCAGGTATACATGCATGTGGAGGTCAGAGGACAGCTTTTGGGACTTGGTTCTGGCCTTCCACCTTGTTGAGGCAGGGTCTCTCTTGATTCTGCCCCTGCCTGCATAGCATACTTCAGGATAGGTAGCCTGCTTGTGGTGGACCCTTCTGCCTCCTATCTCACTAAGGGCTGGGATTGCGGACACAAGACACAATATCTGAAAGGGGTCTGGGCCATTCTAGTATTCATGTTATATGTCTGGGACAAAAGCATTTTGATATTTTTATTGCATGCACTCCTTTAAATATGTTTAAGGCAAAATTACCTAAGATTACAGCCTGGTATCCCAACTAAATCTCAACTTCAGAGCTCTGGCTATACTGCTGTCCATACGGATTCTATGGGGAAATAATAATATACTTACTTGGTTTCTGACTGGTGTCTGCAGTTCAGATGCTTGCCAGCAGAGGGCACACTGCAACCAAATACCATCTCAGTTAGCCTATGCTTTGGTGTTCTGTGGGTAAGCCAGCCTTTTATCCCTCCAGTTCTGATTCGGGCCCTCCCTTCCTGGCTGGGACCACTGATGCTGGACAGGTCAAACTGACCCAATTCTGTCATCACTGTATCCCCTCGTCCCCATTGGCTCTGGAACCCCCAACTTAGACATCTGGTGTGATCTCTGCTTACAGAAGGGATAGGGTGTCTTGCTCTGTGTAGACAGATCAGGGTTCTCCATGGCTTCTAATGGGGTAGGAGACATCTCTGAAGAGATAGTAGACTTCCATTCTCTCTACTCTGATTGTCAAAAAAATTCCTTTATTTTTACACTAGTAGCCACACAGTTCTGCTAAAAAACAAAACAAACAAACAAAACCCTAAATGTTGAGAAGGAGAGACCACAAGTCAGCCATTGTTCTACAGCACTGAGGTCACCTGAGTCAGTCTGGTGTGCCCTTTAAGCATTTTCCTTCCATCTGTATAATAAACAATCATTGCGACCACACTATATAGTAGTATAACCCTCTCTTCATTTTCCTTCTTTTTTGGGGGGGGGGTAAACCTCATTATACACCCCTTCACCAGCTCACTACCTCAGTGTAGAATTAGAGGCGTGCACTAACTCACCCAGTCTCTCTCTCTGGATGTTTTGTAGGCCAAAGTTGGACATGTTTTGTATTGTTTCTCAGTCTCTCTATGCTTTTTTGTGACGGGGCTCCCTGACCTTGTAGCTAGCTGATTCAGCTAGATTGGCTGCTTAGGAAGCAGCAGGGATCCTTCTGTCTTCAGCTCCCCAGAACTGGGGTTTCAGGCATTGCTGCCATGCCTAGATTTTCTTGCATGGGTGCCAGAGTTTGAACTCAGGATCCTATGCTTGCACAGCAAACACTTCACCCACTGAGCCATCCCCACGGCCTGATTTTCTGCTTTTAACTGAAGTATCATATTATCATAAATAGTTCCTCCATGTTATCAGCTATATTTTGAGAATTTCTTGACAATCTTGCTTGACTCTATGAAAAATGGAAGGAATATTAAAACTATCAAAAACCGAAACTGAATTTTTGGGTCATCTTTAACAAGAGGAAGGTAATAGGGGAAACATCTTAGGCATTGTGGCCTGATAGTCACCATGGGGCAAAGGATTTTGCCAGAGCCACAAGCCTGCATGGAGGCCAGCTCAGTCTCTGAGAAATACTTGTATAAAGGTAGTCACCCAACACCTATCTGCTCAGTCTCAATCAGATGCCCATTATAATCCCGTGACCAAGGACCATATCTTGAAAATACCTGCTGTAAGATATTTCTCTCCTTCCCACTTTTAAGGCACCTCTTTGAATCCACCCATGGCTTATTCTGGCACAGGTATTCCACGGCAATGCTTGAGCATCCTCAAAGATGCGCTAGTATTCTTTAGAGAATCACTCTCAGGTTTTTAAAAAGATTGCTATTTAGTGTGTGGGAAAGCCTCCTCCGTGTCAAACACTGTTGTAGGCATGGGAGAATCACGCAAAGTCACCACCTCACAGAGCTGACCTTTCATTGGTAAGGAAATGTTCCACAAAGTGCTGTTCTGCCTGTTGGGGTGGGGCCCAAGATCTCAAACCTCTGTTTATTTAGCATTTTGGAACATTCACAACTGAGAAGAAGCTGTAGATGTTCAGTTGGAGACAGGAGGATGACTAGGACTTGCTGGGTACTAGCCTAATTCCAGGTCCAGGGAGAGACCCTGCCTCAAAAGAAGGAGGTGGAGAGAGATAGGGTTCCTTATGTCCTCTTCTCCCCTCTGTACAATACACACAGGTGTGCACACCCTTACACAGGTCCTCATACACCATACACACACACACACACACACACACACACACACACACACACACACACACCTATAGGAAACCAGAAAGTTCTGAATTCCTGGCCCCATCTGCTGCTCCATGAGTGAGATACAAGGAGAATAACCCTTATATATACTGGGGTTCCAGTAAGAAAGGGGGCTGGCGCCTTGTTCCCTGATAGAGGCTCACATTACAGACCAGCTGTGTTAGATGGCAGTGCATGGACTCACAGGGACAGGGAGCCTGTTCCCTGACTCTCACTGTCGTGACCATATGTGAGAGCTCACAGTGACTTTGGGAGATGGCAGCTGCTGGTTTCCTGTACACCTGTCACTTGTCATGTACAAGTGGAAACCACCCAAAGCAGCTGCTGGAGATTTCTATGGATCCCAACCAAGAGACTTTGTTGCAATCCTGGCCGGGGGGAGGGTTGGGGGGAAGGACTAGTAGGGGTCATAAGAGGTCATTCATCACAGTCAGAGGACAGGCCACGTGGAGGTCCCTAGTGAACTCTACAGACAGAACCTAATGTAATTTTTGGAGGAGCAGGGCTAACGGAAGTCAGCCAAGATAATGGGGAACACCGCCCCGCCCCCCCACCCCCCACAACCGCAAGGCAAGACTTGGTTCCTAAGGAAATGCCACCTCTGTAAAGTGTGTGTCAGCAGGAGGGCTGGTTTTGCTTTCAAGACATTCATGGGTGGCCCTCCTAGAACAGCATGCAGTTGCCAAGGACCTCTGCCTCTCCCTCATTGTCCCTCCAACATCTAGGGCTCCACTCAAACACTGGGCATCAGAAGTTTAAAGGAGCGGCAGGTGACAGGAAGGGCTCCATCTCTCCTCACAGTGGAGCCTTGAGCCTGGGCTTGGGGTCTGGCTGGGGGTGGTATTTTGGAGCAGACTGGACTTCTTAAGGAGTCTTCCAAATATTTGACTATTCTTAACACTGGAGATGGGCAGAAATACTGGGTGAGAAGGGATGTGGCTCAAGATGGGGTGAAGGAACCCTGAGGCTGGGGTGCAGAGCCATGTCAGGTTAGAACTCTCCCCAAACTGTACTGAGCCCCTGCCCATTCAGCCTGCTTCTCTCCTAATCACCCCCAGAAGGCTGAGCCCTCACCCTCATCCTCTTTTTTTGTTAATTTCATGCATGTATACAATGTATCTTAGTTGAATCCGCCCCACACTGCTCCCTCCACTCCTTCCTGGAAACTTCCCCCCAAATGTTGCCCTTCCACCGCCTCATGCTCTCCTTTTATGAATGAACTCAACTAGTGCACGAGTGTGGGGCCATTCATCAGAGCACCGGCAATCTATCGTGTGTGAACAGGGTACCCCAGTGCACACAGGGAGGTCAGAGGATAACCCTCTGGAATTGTGGGCTCTGGGGATAATCCCTAAATCCTTGGGCAAGTGCTCTCACCCGTTAAGACATTCTGCTGTCCTTTAAATTACAAATTAATTACTAAGTTAGCTTAGTGGGTTTTCGTAAGGCTTTCCATGTACACCCTTAATTTTGGTTAGGCCTCTCCCAATCCTTTCCTTCTCCATTTTCTTGCTTCATCCTCACTTAAACCTTTATTATCCCTCTCTACCTTTAATCACTATACATTCTACTATTCCCCCCTAGTTCCCTCCCAAGGCCTCCTCCCCTCCTCTCCTCTCACGGATCATATACATATAGTTTCTCTACCAGTCCAGATCTCCCTCCTCCTACCTTACCATTCATGACTTATGAAGACCCTGTGTGTGTGTGGTGGGTGGGTGGCAGGGGTCATTCTCTTTCTGAGGCTGTATCCTGTGTGTTTCCTGGATTCAGTGACTAGTCTGAGGCTCATCTGGGAAGAAAACTCAAGGGGCTTCCCTGACAATGGACAAGACCCCAAAGGGTCCGGAGTGCCTCCTGGGACAGGAGCTAAGCAGCCGCCGTCTGAGCTGAGCTCTGCCCTATCCCAGCCTAGGCTTGGCTCGGCCCGAGCTTTGCCACACCATGCCATCAGAGCCATCTACCAGGACATTCCTGTGTCCCCCACAGGCTACCTCCAACCCTCAGATGATGTGCTTAGGGAAATCCTCATGGAGGTACGATGAGGTGTGATGTGTAAACAGGAGCGTTCCCCAAATGTCAAAACATGCCACTCTGGTTGTCTTGGCAAAGCCTTCTTGACGGATTCACCTCCCTGGGGAACCTTAGCAAGCAGCAGGTCCCTGTGGTATTTTAACAGCTGAAACACCAGCTGCTTAACAGATTCTATCCAGCAGGAACAGAGCCATCTATGGATGCTGCTGGCAGTATGCATCGTAAAGGCTTGTATTCAGGTGCATCTGTGTCTCAGGGAGGCCTGAGGCCGAGCAAGTGATACGGAGGCCTGGCTCCAAGGAAGTCAAGCAAAGCCCTCTTCAACTGAGCCTAGTCTGCCCCAGCCCTTTCCAGCCACAGACTCCTTAATCTGCTTATTGCTGTTGTTGCAGTGGCTTTGGTACTATAATTCGGCGCTTCTATATGCAGTGGTACTAAAACAAGAACCAACAGAAGGGCTGTGGCTCAGTGGTAGAGCCCTTTCCTGACACGTATGAGGTTCTAGGTTCAATCCCCAGCACTGCCAGAAAAGAAGTAAGTAAACAGATATGAACTTACAAGGATTCCTTTCTTTGTATCCAGGTCTTAACATGGAGCCTCATGGAGCACGAGGCTCACAGCAGGGAAGATGGTCCTTTGCACTTTCACCAGTACTTATGGTACTGTAGGGCTCTGAGGCTGGATATGGATATGGGCTTCTGGGTTTCATCTGGTTGCCGTAATGCATTTATCATGTGCACAGTACTCTGGTACAAGTTCAAGAAAACTCAGCCCTGATGTTTGGGGGAGGATTATCAATGATGCCTGGGGAACAGAGGGGACTCTAATGTGGTAGTACTCACAATAGCTTCGATGAGTGAGTCGAAGGTGCCAGGCTCTGTGGTGAGCTTTCCTGTCCCAGTCCACAAAACAGTGTTACAGAGAGCCAGAGTGTGGCATTATAGTTGAAAAAGAAAAGACAAAAGCAAGGGTCAGAAAGCATACTGGGTGGGAAGGAGTCTTCTTACAGTGGATAGGGAACCGGCTCAGTCAGTACATTGCTGGATATGCAGGGAAGGAGGACCCAAAATCTATACCCCAAAGCACACTCAAACCTGTAGTTCTTGTGCTGGGGAGAACCCGGGGGCTTGCTGGCTCCAAGTTGGTCATGTCTCAAAAAATAAGATTGGCAGTGACGGAGGAAGAGACCCAATCATGACCTCTGACCTTCACATCATGTGGGAACACATGTGTACGGACCCTCACATGTACCCATTCACCTGTAAATACACATGGTTCCTCCCCCCCACCATAAGTGAATGTCAGAATGTGACCTTACTTGGAAATAGGGGAATTATAGACTTTATAATGGTTCATTCAGCTGGCTGGGCTAATATGGAGTTATCATGGGGGCAGAATGACTCCTTATCCCGACACCATGGGTATCTTTAAAGAGGTCTTCTGGTTTCCCAAACTGAGGGAGACTGTGTTTCTGTTCTAAGCCACTCCGTGGGGATGGTTTGTAAGAGCAGCTTTAAGAAACAAAGCCAGAGAGGATAAGTAAGTTGCCCAGGTAGGAAACAGGTCCTGTGGGACCCAATCGGGTTCTAACTCACCCTGAGAGATGAGTCGACCTTGAATGAGTCAGTTGTGTTAGTCAGTGTGGGAGCAGAGCCCTGTCGCTGACTGTGTTATCACTGTTGAGGTAATTAATTATACACCATCGCTGCCCCCCCCATGCTCCGTACACTTCCCTGGGTTGATTTGGAGATCAGTGAGATAATGAATGTCTTGTTCTCTTTCGTGGCCCAGACAACTGCAAATTATATTATCATTAACGGTATCACCAGAAGCAAAGAAATAAAGGAAAATAAAAATTTTTTTTTCCACATCCACTGCAGTGTGTTTACCAAAAGCAATACTAGTTCATCCTGCTGGGGGCGGAGAGAAGAGAGAATCGCCTGTGGTGGATGCTCCCGGGACTGTGATTCATTGGTGTCAACCAGTGCTGCCTGGTATAAGGAACAGGAGAGAGAATGGCCTGCATTGTCGCTCTTCCTGCACCCAGTCTCTCTGGCCCTGTGACTCTATGGTCCCACCTTCCTCCAGCTGAGTCCGGTCTGCACCAGCACATCCCCAGCCCTTGGGCATATCAGTGCATGTGGCTGTTGCCTTTGAGGCTTGGAGCTGTTCTTTAGGTAGCAAAAGTAAACTGTCACAAATGCCTAAGGACTCTTATCAGCATCCAGGTCTGTGAATGATGCTGAAATCACCTGGAGCCATGATTCAGTGAGACTCAGAACAGCTATTCCCTTGAGTATCCAAAGTCAACTTGAAGGGTCTCACAGTCATTAGAGGCCCTCATGCGACCATTCCTTCTGGGTCTGGTATTCCAGTCTGTAAGATGGGAACAAGAATATGTTCCTTTGGAGCGTATATTGAGTCTAGTATGTAAATACCTACATTCAGGAGGCCATGAGACGATAACATGGTCTGGGCAAGCCTGACCTGTGCAATGGGACTTTTTTTCAAAAACAAGTATGTTTGCTTTAAATAGCAAATGAAGGGAATGCACAGCTCAGTATCTGCTGCAGTAATTGTTGGCTCCTTAGTGAGTGGCATGGCTGGAGGCCCTTCACTGGCTGAACACTCGCACATGGACATAGGCACATCTTTTTAGCAGGAAGGTTCAGAGTGAAGGAAGGCTGTTTGCAGATGTAACCAGATGTTCTTTGTTCAAGACCTTACAATTTCTTCCCCACTGCCTATTATATGAGACAGAAAAAAGTTAAAGAACAGTTAAGCATTAAGGAGAAGTGCATCAGATTCCCTACTGTGGTTAACTAAGGGAGGTTAACTAAGCTCTCTGGGTCTCTTTCCTGTCCTGTCAAATGCAGGTAACTCTACCTTCCTCCAGGGGATGGGGAGAGGGCAAATTTAGGTATGGATGAATGTAGGACAATGTCCTCATCACTAACTGACGGGGCAGGCAAAGCCATCATCTCTTCCATTTTAGTGATGCAAACAGCCTCACATCCCTGTACTCACCTGCTGGTCTCCTCTGTGGAAAGAAGAAGGAACGCAAGCCAAGGTGACGTTAGAATGTTTCTGGGAGCTGGAAGAGCTGTCACTCCTCTATTACGTCACTCCTCTATCATGTCACTCCTCTATCACGTCACTCCTCTATTATGTCACTCCTCTATTATGTCACTCCTCTATTACGTCACTCCTCTATTACATCACTCCTCTATTACGTCTTTGTGTGTGTCTCACTCCTTTGTTTCTTCTACAAGCTGTGAGCCTTCTGTTGCTATAACAGAACTCCCCAGTGAGTCTGTTTAGAAAGAAAAGTGAACTTTGGCTTCCATCTATATGATTGGTTGGCCTGCTGTTTGGGGGTCTGTGGTGGAGCAGTGCATTATGGCGGAAGCATGTAGTAGAGGAAACTGTTCCCATCATAGCGGTCAACAAATACTGAGGGGCTGTGGTCTCAGTATTTCCCTTAAGAATCCCCCCCCCCAAATGATCTAACTTTCTCCCACTAGGAACCTTTAAAGGTTCCCTTGCCTTCCACTAATACTACAGACCTGACAAGGTTTCTGGGGACACCTATACAAACCATAGCACTGATACTCTAACTCCCGGCTCAGAAGCTCATACTGAAGTGTAGGAGCCCCGAGGAAAACATAGAAAGAAACGGATGAGTCTATGACTAGCACTTTCCTGTGCAGTTACCACGCTCCAGGCTCTGGAGTAAACGATGTCTCTGCTTCAACAGTCTGCATTTTATCTCACATACCAGGAAACCAACACTTCTCCCATGGAGTGTAAGGGGATGTGGCCACTTTTGGTTGTTATGGTAGCAGAGAGGATTAGGAGGGAAGAAGGGTGAAGACAGAGATGGAGAGACTGAGGGAGAGTGACTAAGACAGGAAAGAGTACACCTGTGGACCCGGGAGCGCCCTGGCTGACAGCCAGGAAAGGCAGAATACAAGGATGATGCTGAGGGTCAGAACCCCTGTGGCTTTTTGCAGCCAGAACCAGTGGAGGTTTTTACACTCTGCGGCCGCTGAGGCATTCCTTTAGGTCATGGTAGTGATCATTATCAATTATAAAGTGGACTTTTGTTAGTAATAATGGTAATAATATAGTTAGATTCCTGGAATTTATGATGCCTGTCTCCACAGAGACCTGTGGGCAGAGTCATGTTTTATCCAGAGAACTTGGGATCAGAGAAGACACTGAATTAATATTCTGAAAACTGGCCCTTTCTCTCACCTCCAGCCAGAAGATTATATACGAGATCAGGTGGCAGTTGTAAGGGAGGGGGCTGGTGGGAGGGAGGGCAAAGGTCATCAATTATTTTGGAGTGGCACGGCTCAGACAAGTGTGTGTGTACACATGTGTGTGCATATGTGTGTGATCTATGCATATGTGTATATGTAGTGTGTGCACATGTGTGTGCATATGTGTGTGATCTATGCATATATGTATATGTAGTGTGTGCACATGTGTGTGCATATGTGTGATCTATGCATATGTGTATATGTAGTGTGTGCACATGTGTGTGATCTATGCATATGTGTATATGTAGTGTGTGCACATGTGTGTGATCTATGCATATGTGTATATGTAGTGTGTGCACATGTGTGTGATCTATGCATATGTGTATATGTAGTGTGTGCACATGTGTGTGATCTATGCATATGTGTATATGTAGTGTGTGCACATGTGTGTGATCTATGCACATGTGTATATGTAGTGTGTGCACACGTGTATGTGCACGTGGAGGTCCAAGGTTATGCTGTGAATCTTCTCCATCACTCTCCACTTAGGTTACTCAGGAGGGTCTCTCAGTTGAATTCAGAGCTTGATGATATAGCTAGTCTTGCTAGCCATCTTCCTCGGGGGTGGGGGTGAGTCCTTGGTCACTGTCTTCAGAGCATTTATGTGGGTTCTGGGGAATGTGGATTCCTGTTTTCATGTTTGCACAGCAAGTGCCTTGACTCTGGAGTGTCTCCCCAGCTCAAGGCCAGACACTTCTTGAATTGCTAAATGTAGTAAGTGTCCATTGGTATCAACTTTCTACTCATGCAGGGGTTTCTTGATTGAAGGGCTTAATGCTTAACAAACCACACACTGTATATGTTCTAAGCTATTAATAAAACATCCATGTCAATTTCTTTCTACAACATGAAGTATGAATGGGTCTTTATAATTCAGAATAGGAATCGCCCCCATCCATCCTGTCTTTTCCCTAAACAATAGTAGCAACCGCCTCCAAGGAGCCATACTATTGAGCCTGTCTTCCTATGTTCACACAGCCTATGTTCCTGTGTGGTTCTCAGAAAGCTTTGAAAGGTCAGGCCCCACGCCCATTTTACAGATCTGAAGATCTTGAAGCACAGGTGATACAGCAGTGAGCTTCTGAACTAGGACTTGAACCCCGGGTCTCCTGACACGCAGAGAAGGGTGGCAGATGGTGGTTGGAATGTGGCAAGGTCGACCCCACACACCCTTTGCTCCTACCAGCTCTTCCTGCAGGCTCAGGCTGGGTTCCCATCAGTGCAATCTAACTAGGGTGCCAGGTTCCTTAGGAATGGTGCCTGGGGGCTGCCAAGGATTCAGCTGGTTTTGAATTTGGGTTTAGGACTAAAGTGTACACCACCGTGCCTACTTTCCTCAGCTACCTGCAAGGGCTCCTATCTGCTTTCCTCCACTCCTGGAACTTTCTGAGGGTGGATTTGAGTTACAGTCAAGGCCATGTTCTAGGTCCTCTCTGTTAGGCTTTTCACAAACCAAGCAATGAACATGTCCATTCATCTACAAAACTGTTCATTCTTCGGAGCAGACATCCCATGTATAATTCCCCCCTTTTTTTCAAAATACATCTCCATTCACCTGCACATTCCATATGTGCTTATGAAGCTTATATTGTGTTGCCCACTCTGCTAGATGCCCTCTCTTCCTGGGGCTCCCACTCATGTGGGGGGCTGCAGCCGAGAGAGAAATCCATTACCTATAACATCAAGGTCAGTGGAGGACAGAGCTGGTCTGCTCTTTTCAAGCTCCAGGTCCTCATTTCCTCTTCCCAGCATTGGTGACAGAGTAATAGCTGCCATTTGCTATGGCTCACTCTATGCTGGGTATTTTACCTGCATTAGTTTAGAGGCTCATAACAGCATATTAGGAGACTGGGCTGTCGTCATCCCCAACTCACAGCTGCAGAAAGGCTGTGTCACTAGCCCAGGGTCACACAGCTGATAAGTCAGGGACTAAAAGAAATGTAAATCCAGGATTCCTGAACTCCAGCTACTTCCAATCCAGTCTCCCCTCAGCCTGTGTGGCAGCTTTGTACGTATTCATGCTTTGAACGCAGCCTTTTGGGGGCTACTTCTTATAAAAATCCTTTCAGGTACCAGACCACAACTAGGTCCTGATGTGTATGTTATTAGTGTTTTTTTTTGGGGGGGGGGTTGTTTTGTGCATATGTGCTGTGGATATGTGTGAAGGTCAGGGAACAATCATGGGTATGGGCCTCACCTTTCACCTTGTTTTGAGATAGGGTATTGTTTTATTAGGTTTCTGGCCCAGACTTTCAGACCCACAGTCCCACTGAAATACACAGATGCTTACATTAATTGTATGCTGATTGACCTGCGGCCCAGGCGTATAACTAGCTAACTCTTGCTCTTAAACTAACCCATGATTCTTATCCTGTTCAGCCATGCAGCTTTTCTCAGAGCACCATAGTTGTCCTCTGCATCTCTGCTCTGCAACTCCTATTCCCAGGGTTTTCTTAGTTTGGTAGCCCTGCTCACACTTCCTGTCTGACTTTGGCTAATCAGCATTTATATTAAATCAGAAGTCAGGGCAGTTATTTTCAATGTAACAACATGATTCCGTTACACTTCCCCTCTTTTTAAAAGAAAAAACCCCAAATCTAATTTCCTTTGTGTAATTTTTTCACTATTATCTATAACAACTTGTGACCAACACTGTAAACAAAGACAAGCATCCATAATCCATTTTTTGGGAATGTGGGCATCATTCTCTAGGCTACTTGCTGCTGAATGGGGGCTCTGGCAATATCATGAGGACCCAAAGAAAAGTTTAGAATTATAGACAAGTCTTTAGTGGGGTAGTCTCTAAGGCTGGGTCATCTCAGCCAGTCACCTTGATGTTGTTTTGGATGCAGAGTTCAGGAAACTTTACAGAGGTGCTCTGAAATGCTGACTCACCTGGCCATCCTTTTCCATAGGAGACTCTTTAGAGGGTCCTTCTTGATCAAACCTTATTTTCTTTAACCAGGAATAAATAAATCTACAGCCTCTTGTTTTTCTGTGGAAATAAAAAGAAAACCTCTTCTCCAAAGTAGCATATCTTTTGATTTCAATTTTAAAGTCAACTCATTTATAAAATATGTAGGTAGGATGAATCCATCAGCATTTATAATCAAATGGCTTTTAGCAGCTTTTACTACTCCATCTTCAGTCTAAAAACTTAAAGACAGTAACATACAGTATCCAGACACTCTTTGCATTTTCCATTTTTTCATGGCTTATTACTATTTCTTTTTACTCTATTTCTTTTTTAAGGACTTTATCCTTTTTCCTTTTTCTTTTCTCTCTCAAGCCTATGTAATGATGTGGGAATGCCTTTCTGTATGCTGTGAATATCAATCTTTAAATAAAAGAGCTGTTTGGCCCATGACAGACACCATAGAAAAAGTAGGACGGGAGATCAGAACATAAAAACAAAAAACAAAAAAACAAAAACAAAACAAAACAAAAAAACAGATCAACCCAGCTGCCAAAAAAAGGAAACATAAAAAACACAGAGAGATTAATAAAAATAAGTTAAGATATAAGAACTAACTAACAATATGCCTAAGCCATAGACCAAACATATATAAACTTAATATAAATGTCTAAATCATTTCTAAAGGCCTGATCAGCTGTGGGTTGGCTAAAGAATCTAGCGCGGCAGGTCTGTAGGTCTAGACTGGCTGCCCGAGACCAAAAAACCCCATCACAACAAGGTAAACATTTTTTTTTTAAAACACACTTTAAACCATTTGAAGTTTTTTTGAATTTGTCTTTACTGCATATCTCTTATTTCTTATCCTTTTCTGTCTCTTATTTCTTATCTTCTTCTGTCTCTGACCACACCTTTGCTTGGCTAGGGTGACTGACTCCACCCAGCTCCCCCTATTTCTTTCTGTTTCTGACCATACCTTTAGTCTGCCAGGGTGTGGCTAAGGATTTAAGGCTTCACTGGGGTGACTGACTGGCTCCACCCAGCTCCTAGTCTAGTTTCATAAGATTTATCTTTTTAGCAGAGGTACCAGTAGCACCCACAATTACCACTCGGGAATTTTAGGGTCCATATAACCACCAAGTAAAGCTTTGCCATCAGCTACTCATTAACTCCACTTAAGTACTTGGCAGCAGGGCCTCTTAAAAGACTCACAAGTGTTTTGTCTCTAAGGCTGAATCAGGAAGGCTCTCTTAAAAAAGCTAAGCCTCAGTTTGCCTCCAGCCAACAGAGGTCACCCAAGAAAGTGCTGCTGCTATTAAGAAGCCACCGTTGACTCGGTTCCCTTTTGGTCCTTATTAACAGAAACCTTAAATCCACCATATACGGCTCCTTTACATCTAGGGTCCTGTGAAACTTCAGGAACCAGCCTTTTTGCAGCTCAGGCTGCACTTCAAAAGCCCGCCGTTCTGAAATTCAAACCTGCACACCACTTCAGGGAGTCTCTGAACCAAGGCTCACATAAGAGACACAACTCGGAAGCCGTTTTTGGCTCCAGTTTTGTGCTCAAGAACTGTTGGGTGCCATTTGTTGTATTAGGTTCTGTCTTGGAATTTCCGGTCTTGCCTGGACTTTCTGGCCTAGCCTGGTGGCCCAGACTTTCAGACCCATAGTCCCATAGTCCCACTGAAACACACAGACACTTATATATTAATTGTACACTGATTGACTTGGGGCCCAGGCATATAACTTACTAGCTCTTGCTCTTAAACTAACCCATGATTCTTATCCCATTTGGCCATGTGGCTCAGTACCTTTTCTCAGAGCATCAGAGTTATCCTCTGCATCTGCTGGCATCTCATTGAGGTGTCTCTGTGGCTTCTCTCTTCATCTCTGCTCTGCTTTTCCTGATCCCAGAGTTTTCTTAGTCTGGTAGCCCTGCTCACATTTCTTGTCTGCCTTTGGCCAATCAGCATTTTTATTAAATATTTATTAAATTATTTTAATTTATTAAATTATTAAAATTATGTAGGCAGAACAATTATTTACAATGTAACAACATAATTCACTACAGGGTATCTTGTTTGTGGTTGGCTAGCTGGCCCATGAACTTCTAGGGATTTGTCTCTGTCCCCATTTCACCATAGGAAAGTCACATGACACCACCTGGAAACAGAATTGTTAATTACTGGATGAAGGTTCCCGTCAGGCTCCTTGTGGCATGTATTTTTCTGGGAAGAATATGGCACTCTTGGATTTTTTTTAAAGATGTGGACCACTTTCTTTTCGGTGTTGCAAATGTGCATAAGGAGGGTCCCTAGAGTGGAGACAGGAACACTTTTTAATCTAGGAAAGATATCCATCACCCTTGTGAAGGTCCCCTTTTTAGCCTTCCAGGTGGGATGTTCCTGTCTTCAAGACCTTGGTGGGGTCTGGGGAGGTTTGGTCCTGGGTTACCACACTTAGGAAAGACAGTGCCACAAGAGGCACCAAGGCTCTGTTGCTGCCTTTCAACACCACAGCCCTTCACCTGCAACAGCAGTAGACAATCTCTGCCAAAGCCCAAGGGATGTGAGATGGTGGCCTGCTGTGTGTAGCCCCACCTGCAGGGAACCAGCAGATCCAAGACCTCTTATTTGCACCCTAGGGAGATGAGGATCCAGTCTTGGCCCTACAGACTCCCTGGAAGCATATGAAGAGGATTGGGTTTGCACAGCACACAAATAATGGTCGTGGGAACCACCTCGTAGGAGCTGCCCTGTACATGAAGGGTAGTGCTGGGACTGAGCTGCATGAGGCCTCCCTCGGCCTCCTGATGTTGGCACTGTAGTCTCACTCCAAGGCTGGAGAAAATGAAGCTCTGAGACCAGTTGCCTCTTCCAAGCTCCCTCAGCTTGAAGGGGGAGTCCAGCCTGTTACTTTTCCCCAAAGCCAGTCTTCTGGCTGGAGGATTTCTCCTCTATGTCCCAAGTCCACTGCCCAGAATGTTAGTTGCAGGTAGCTGTTGGTGGCTTGACTGGGTTAGGTGCAAATGAGAGACTGTGGCCACAGTTAGCCTCTGCCATGTACACTCTCCTTCTTAACACTATTTTCTGAAGACGCTGAGAATCTGGAGACTCCAGTGATTTACCTTCTTCATCTAGCCCGTGGCCCAGTGTGGGAAGCCACAGAGTTTCCAGAAGCGCCTTCTCAGCTTAGCAGAAACTGACCCCCTTTCTTGAGTCTCAGTGTGTCCTCTGGCTTCCTCCAAATCCTTTGCGGTGTGAGTTGGAAGTTCCAGGTTGGTGTGTGATATTTTTTGCTCATTGTTTATCTCCCCTGTGACGTACTAGAAGCCATCCATCCAAGTCTGAGTTAGTGATCATTATATCCTGCTGTGTGGCAGAGAGAAATCATAAAGAGTGATGAATGATCCAGGGTATATGTTGGCTTTGGACCCCTCTGCTTGCTCCTGAATGGAGGAAGCATCAGGCTGATGGCAGCAAAATTTGTGATATGGTGACAATGAGCCAATAGGGATTTGGCCTCTGATGCTCTGAGCCGGACAGAATTTGCATGCTGGGAGTAGGCTTTGGAGAGTTGTGATATGTGTTCAGACAGTCCAGTGATCCTGCAGGTCCTGCCCTTTCACCTGGTGTGGCGTGTGTAGGCGGTCCTGGTCACTGTGACAGGTGGCTTAGCTCTAAATTACAGAGTTGCCCAGCATGAGCCAGAACTGGAAGATGTGGGCCATGGAGTTCTAATCTCTCTTTGCTCTGCCCCTTCCTCTTCCGTTGTGACATTCCGATTTCTGGTCCACTCTCTTAGCCATCTCTTTTCTCTGTTTTCTGCTGGCAGACTGTGTATCGGACCTCAGCCTCCGTATCTCATTTCAGCCCGTTCTGTCCAAACACCCTTCTCCCCCACTCTCATTTCTGTGGACAATGTAGACAGCTTCCCCTTGTAGACAACTTGGTCACCTCTGGATTGGATTCTAGAAACAGAGGCAGAGAGCCAGGCTTGCTTAGAGATGAATATCAGTGACACTTAGGTCCGAGGTGGGAGGGAACAGTGTTTGGAGGCTGAGTGCTGGGGAGGTTGGTTCCTAGATGAATCATCCTAACAGCCACTGAAGCAGGGAGGCAACTGAAACCATCACCAGGCTCAGGCGGAATGTGGCATCTACATACCGGCGAAGGCTGAGGGAGCCTGGCAGTTCCCTCCCAGAATGCCTCCTGGAAGTTCTCTAGAAATGCAGAGTTCTGGGGTCACCGGATGAGATCTTCCTTCAGAAGGACTTGTCTGGGGCCTTGGGCTCTAAAGATGCTGTATAAGAAACCCTCTCTGGCTAAGCCTAGTGGCTCAGGCCTGTATCCTCCTAAGGGAACCTGAGGTGGAGGGATTATAAATTCAAGGCTTAACTGGGCTATAGAGTCAGTTTCAAGTCAGCTGAACAATTTAGATTTTGTCTTCAAATGAAAATATGAAACAGCCAGAGGGTATAGGTCAGTGACCTTTTGCTTGCCGTGGGTTCAATCATTAATAATGAGGAAATAAAAAATCCAAACTTTGACTAAGCCCTGACCACAAACATCCTCTAATTGAGAACAAGACACTGTCCAAAGCAGGAGCTGAGCACGTAGGATATTCGAGTAAGGAAGTGCTGTATGGCTCCAGGCTGAGGAGGACCTTCTAGAAATGTGGAAGTTATGATTCAAATGTTCTGTGCAGCTTAACGGCGGTTTACAGATAATGTGATTTTTCTCCAGAAATGTGACTGGGCAAATGTGTCAGCCTCTTTCCCAACAAGGGAAGGGAAGAGCCAGCCTACTGCTCTGTTTGATTTGTACTGTGTGACAGAAAGCCCTGACAAAAGGCCACTCAGGGAAGAATGGTTGATTTTTATCTCACAGTTCCAGTTTACAGCCCATTACTGAGGGGATGTCCCAGCAGCAGGGAGCTTGAGACAGCTGGTCACATCACACCCACAGCCAAGAGCACAGAGAGAATGATCCATGCATGCTTTGTGCCAGTCAGCTTTCCACTGGAAACTAGAATCCTCATGAAATGCTCCAACGGTTGAGCTAGTGTGGTGGTCAAGGCCCCATTTCTGATTCTATATTCTTTCTTGGAATATGGCTACACCACAAGGATCCCAGTCCTTTCTCTTCAAGAAGCAGGGCTTTCTAAAGGAGAAATCAATCCCAGCATGCATTGTACAGAAGAGGATGACAAAGTGGAGCCTGAGATTCCAGAATATAGCTGTTTGTTTGTTTTTCTCTTTGGGGGACCTATTACCCAGCTCCAAATAAACACATGGAGACTTATTCTTACTTATGAATTCCCAGCCTTAGCTTGGCTTATTTCTATCCAGCTTTTCTTAAATTATCCCATCTACCTTCTGCCTCTGGGTTTTTAATCTTTATTGTATATGCCTCTCTTTCCTTCTTACTCCATAGCTGTCTGGTCTGTGAGGCTGTGAGGCTGTGTGTCTGTGAGGCTGTGTGTCTGTGAGGCTGTGTGTCTGTGTATCTGTGTGTCTGTGTGTCTGTGTATCTGTGAGGCTGTGTGTCTGTGTGTCTGTGAGGCTGTGTGTCTGTGAGGCTGTGTGTCTGTGTATCTGTGTGTCTGTGTGTCTGTGTATCTGTGAGGCTGTGTGTCTGTGTGTCTGTGAGGCTGTGTGTCTGTGTGTCTGTGAGGCTGTGTGTCTGTGTGTCTGTGTGTCTGTGTGTCTATGTGTCTGTGTGTCTGTGTGTCTGTGAGGCTGTGTGTCTGTGTGTCTGTGTGCCTATGTGTCTGTGTGGCTGTGTGGCTATGTGTCTGTGTGCCTGTGTGCCTGTGTGTCTGTGTGCCTATGTGTCTGTGTGGCTGTGTGTCTATGTGTCTGTGTGGCTGTGAGGTTGTGTGGCTGTGTTGCCCTGAAGCTGTGTGTCTGTGTGGCTGTGTGTCTGTGTATCTGTGTGTCTGTGTGGCTGTGTGTCTATGTGTCTGTGTGGCTGTGAGGTTGTGTGGCTGTGTTGCCCTGAAGCTGTGTGTCTGTGTGTCTGTGTGTCTGTGTATCTGTGTGTCTGTGTGGCTGTGTGTCTGTGTGCCTGTGTGTCTGTGTGGCTGTGTTGCCCTGAAGCTGTGTGTCTGTGTATCTGTGTGTCTGTGTGGCTGTGTGTCTATGTGGCTGTGTGGCTGTGAGGTTGTGTGGCTGTGTGTCTGTGTTGCCCTGAAGCTGTGTATCTGTGTGGCTGTGAGGTTGTGTGGCTGTGTGTCTGTGTTGCCCTGAAGCTGTGTGTCTGTGTGTCTGTGTGTCTGTGTGCCTATGTGTGTGTGTGGCTGTGTGTCTATGTGTCTGTGTGGCTGTGAGGTTGTGTGTCTGTGTGTCCGTGTGTCTGTGTGTCTGTGTGTCTGTGTGTCCGTGTGTCCGTGTGTCCGTGTGTCTGTGTGGCTGGCCCCTGGCATCCTTCTTCTCTTCTCTCTTCTCCCATTTACTCTCGCTCCCTTCCAGCCCCACCTGTCCTCTCTCTCCTGCCTCACTATTGGCAGTCCAGCTCTTTATTAGACCAATCAGGTGTTTAGACAGGCAAAGTAACACAGATTTCCAGAATTAAACAAACGCAACATTAAAAAATGCAACACATCTTTGTACCACTAAACAAATACTCCGCAGCATGAACAAGTAGAACATATTTTAAACTGACATTCCACAACATCCAAAGGCTTGGTGATGGTCTAGGGGTCAGCAGCTGAGGGCAACTGGTGGACACCAAGCTGAGTGATCTGCTGAGGGAACATGTGATCTAGCCCCAACTAAGATCTGTCCTGTATGCTGGGTGTGAGCATCTAGTACCATTTATTTGGTGGTTGGGTATGATGTCATATCAGTGCAGTTCAAGCAACACATATTCCTGAAACGCCCACAGTTTACCTTCTCCAGGGCCAGGTGCCCCAGGGAAGGCAAGAAAAAACAGGACTTGTGACCTCAGAGCTCAGAATTTAGTGGAGGAGAAAGACCTCTCACTGAAGAGGGAAGTCCATGAATGCTTTGTCCCCAGGACCATCTTGAGGGTCAGTGCTTTGTGGGACGGGCTCACAGAACTCCCAAGAGCTGATGAACTCACAATTACAGGTTATTATGGTAAGCGAAGGCCACATAAAGGAGAGAAGTGCAGACAAAAGATGCCAGATGCAAGCTTTCAGGGTCCTGTCCTAGAGGAATCCCAGCTTGATTCTCTCATCAACGATGCATGACAAGGTGTGCAAAGTTGGCCAGATAAACCTTGACATTCAGAGTTTTTCTTGTAGGTTGGTTACAGGACCTTGGAGACCCATTTGGCTGATGAGTTATTTAGCTACTGTCCGCTGGGGACTCTGGCATATACTGCATGGCCTAAAGCCTCCATGCTTGCTGTATTGGCAGCATGAAGTATCTGGATGAACCAAGCTCCCGGTAAACATGGACACTCTTAGTCGGCAGGGTGTAGCTAGGGTTTAGAGGCTGTCTCCAGGGAGCTGGTTAAAAGCCAGAACGTCCTGTAGGATGTGTCAGTCCTTCTTATTCACATAAATGTGCACCACGGACCGGGGGTCTGATTAGTTGTCGGTATGCAAGGGGAAGGAAGGAAAGTCCAGAATAATCCCCAAACTTCTGGGTGCATTGGGATGGACATGAAAGAGGTGATGCTAAGTGGATGCTTGGTTTATGAAATAGATTACAAATATCCTGTTTTAGTTCCTCCTAGATCAAAGGCACACACTCAATTAATTATTTAAAATGAGCAAATTGGGGAGAAAATGGCACCAGCTTCCCAGTATCTTTCTTCTCTGACTTCTGTCCTGAGGGCATCTCATTCCTGGAATAACTCAATGGCTCTTCCAATCTGAGCTGCTCTATGTGAGCTCCTATCCTTGAGTTTCCAGAGAGAATTCCAGACAGGGAGGCAGAGACAATTCCCCATCCATCATGTGTGGTGGGACTTATATTTGACCAAGGACAGCAGCATCCAGTTAGTAGGACAGAAGGCACTAGACCCACAGTGGTTCTGTCCAAGGAAGGTTTAGAACTACTGAAAAGCATCCTACTAGGGAATCATGGCCTCTGATAGACTACCTCTTTCAAGGTAGTGACATCAGAAACCAGGGTGCTTCCTTAAGAAGGGTTTTGTTCAATATAGTACAGGGAACTGCACGTAACTCTTGTTATATTCCCCAGAGGGAACGGTGAGGAAGAGGAATCGGGGAGGAGGAACAGAGGGCATTGAGAGCTGTCCTCTCATCTGTGAAATATTTCAAGATAAATCATACCCATGCACATATTTTTATTTCAGAACAATTAAAAAAATACATAGAAGTATTCTCACTTGTAGGAAGCAGAGCTCTTTTCTCCCTCATGTTGTGTGGGTTGGACATAGTGATTTGTTCCAAGGAACACAATATGGAAAGTGAAAAACAGAAATTTCACAGTGGACAAACATAGGAACGCTGTCTTATCCAAGGGTCAAAGTTAACATCAGCTGCAGAAAAGCGCATTGATGTGGCACCTCTGTGGGCTTCTGCCTAACACCACCTCAACCTAATCACAAGAAAAGCATCAGACCAACCCAGAAAAATGTCTTTGTCAGGTTTTCTATTGCTGTGATAAAGCAGTCTGACCAAAAATAGCTTAGAGAGGGAACGCTTTATTTCAGTTTATAATTTTCAAGTCACGTGAGGGAAGTCAGGGCTGGAACTGAAGTGGAGGCCATGGATGAGCGCTGCTTGCCGGCCTGCTAGTTCAGTCTTCCTTCCTTCCTCTTCCTTCCTTCCTTCCTTCCTTCCTTCCTTCCTTCCTTCCTTCCTTCCTTCCTTCCTTCCTTCCTTCCTTTCTTCCTTTCCTCCTCCCCTCCCTCTCTTCTTTCCCTCCCTCCCTCCCTCTTTCCACATCCTTCCCTTCTTTCCTTCCACCTGTTTTCCTTCCTCTTTCTTTCTTGACAAGGTTTTTCTGTGTAGACCTTGTTGTCCCAGAACTCACTCTGTAGACCAAGATGACTTCAAACTCGCAGAGATCCACCTGCTTCTGCCTCCAGAGTGCCAGGATTAAAGGCTTGGGACACCGTTACCCAGCTCAGCTTGCTGTTTGTTACAGTCTAGGACCACCTGCTCAAGACTGAAACCACATCAATCACTAAGAAAATCCACTACCACAGGCTTTCCCAGAGGCCAGCTGGGTCAGGGCATTTTAAAAATTGAGATTCTCTCTTCTTAAACAACCCCAGCTTGCCTCAAGTCGATATAGATCCAGCCAGCACATAGGAGGACATTTCACAGAGCACCTGAAAAGCTGTCTTCAAACAGATGAAGCCAAGGAAAGTAAAGAAAGATCAGTCACCCATTATAGAGCCGAGCAGGAGAAAGGGAAAGTACAGCGAGTATCCTGGACCAGATCCTGGAGCAGAGACAGATGGGGGGGGGGCAGTAATATCAGAAGAAAGATTGAGGTTTAGTTACAAGCAATGTTTCATTAACGGCTCAATTTTGTCACTTGTAGGGTGGGAAAAATATAAGATCTAAACTTTAAGCTCGTGGGGCAGTAGGGCAAAGGTCTAGGAAATTCTGTGTAGCATTACAGCTTTTCTGTGAATTTAAAATTGTTCCAAAAGAAGACATTTGTTTTAAATTGAAAAGGCACTTGGTGTTTTTCTGGCCTCAGAGAAAGTTTTATCCTTCACAAAGGGATTGTTTGGGGCTCAGTGTTTGTTTGGGCAGCTGTTGGCTTCAGCGGCAGGGGGCTGCCATTTTCCTAGCCCTCCATTTCTTCCTGTCCAGTTCCTTCTTAATTTGTTAAGATTATGGTGGTCTATTGTGTTAGACAGTTAAGTGGGTAGGACTTTGACATCAGCCAGATTTTAACTTGAGTTGTTTTGTGAAGTATTTTTTTTCAGAGAAAGAGAGAGAGAGAGAAAGAGAGAGAGAGAGAGAGCACTTTTTTTGGCCTTGAGATTTTGATTTTGGCGGCATGACCATGAAGTTCTGACAACCCAAACTGTTGATGGTAAAATTGGTTTGTGTCACGTCTACAGGAAATGGTAGACATGAGCTCGTGAGGGAAGGAGACCAGGTGGTGAGGAAACTCAAGAACATGAGAGAAGTGAGGGACTATGGGAATTAAACTAAAAAAGAAACTGGACAGTCTGGGTGGATGTCAAGGTAATACTCCAAAATGTACAAGCTCTCTGCCTGCCTGAACGGTGGCAAACTGAGGCAGGCGCAGGCTATTTAGAAGTTAAATGCAACTAAGCAACTAGACAAGAACAACCTCCCATGACCCTGTCACTGAGCAACTTCCTGCTGGTGAGATGCCCTCCTCTCTGCCCATCCATTACTGTTCCAAGAATTATTTAGAAGAAGCTAACAGGGGTGTTTTCTGAGGTGAGGCTTTGAAAAGGGAACTGATTGAGTGTGATCTGCTCAAACTATCTTTGAGAATCTCTAGACAAGAGGCAATTTCAGTAGATAAGAACAATTGTCTCCACACTTTCAGCTCAGAGAATGCACTAATGCATGCTTGAATCTTTCAACAGAAAGCTGACAGGAGTTTCAAGCTATAGATGATCAACTCCCCCCCTCCCCCCCAAAAAAAACTGAGCAGAGGAACATGTTAAATAAATAAAATGGGAAGGTTTGGGATGGAAGACAAATAAACAGTTGTAACCTGATGTTTCTGCCCTCAATAGTGCCGCATTTGGGAAGGGATCTTCAACTACAATGAATGACATTTTCGTGGAAATTAATTTTAAAGAATTCTTCTCCTCTGTGCAGCTAATTAGAGATGTTTATTGGAGACAAAAGGCATTAAGACCTCTTCATCTCTTCATTGAAGGGGCTGAACTAGTGTACAGAACTGCTAT
Organism: Phyllotis vaccarum; assembly: GCA_033318265.1. NCBI lineage: Eukaryota > Metazoa > Chordata > Mammalia > Rodentia > Cricetidae > Phyllotis > Phyllotis vaccarum. Next base: position 49,680,976 of record JARWLC010000006.1, read on the forward strand.
GGATTCTTCAATGAAAACTGAATAATCCAGGAGTTCTGAGAAAGTGAGGTGGGAAGAAAGGAGAAAAAGAGAATTCTCTCTCTCTCTCTCTCTCTGGAAGACACTTAGGCATCCGGTAAAATCACCTTTCAGACCATTCAGAGTCTCAGAGTCAGAGAGGATTATAAAATCAATAGACCCTAGACTGGCCATTGGTTCAGGTGGCAGAGGATGCCTCCTTGCTTAGCATGTAAAGTCCTTGGTTTGATTGCCATTATCTCATAAATGACTCTTAGAGTTCACTTTCCAGCTGGCACACACACACACACACACACACACACACACACACACAGAGACACACATACATACACTCCTCAAGAACACATGCACACACACACACACACACACACACAGACACGCACAAGTACTCCTCCATGAACACACACATACATACTTTATTAGATGGTTTGTTGAGATATCTCCTGAGTGGCAACACTCAGGAGAGAGAGACAAGAGGGTAAGGAGTTCAAAGTCATCCTTGACTACCTAATGAGTTTAAGGATAGCTTGGGTTACATAAATCCCTGGTCACCCAGCAATCCCCCCAAATGACCAACAGTTCTCCTAGAATTTACAGCAATCACAGGACACAGACAATACCTTGAAATTTGTCTAGATCACTGGCTCTCATCCTTACCGATACTGTGACCCTTTAATACAATTCCTCATGTTATAGTGACCCCCAGTAATAAAAGAATTTTTGTTGCTACTTCATAACTGTAATTTTGCTACTGTTCCGAATCATATAAATATCTGTGTTCTCCAATGGTCTGAGGAAACCCCTGAGAAAGGACCATTTGACCTACAGGTTGGGAACTGATGGCCTAGATCCTCAGGGGCTAGGAATCTCATCTTTAAACCCTAAGACTCTGGCGGTCTTCTGATGAGTCCATATTGTGGGATAAGATCCGAAGAATGTCATTCTCGAATTACTCGAATAAGGTGTCTTATTCACCTTTTTCTTCTTTTGCAGAGGGCCACACCTGGCAGGTGGCAGGCACTTAGTACATGTTTGCCGAATGACTGGATGATTGGATATTTGACAATAGCAGAGCACTTCTAAGAAACAATTCCGACCCAACCATGTGTCTGCAACTCAGAATTCTAGTGTTTGTTTTTCTCTTATTAAAAATCCCTCTACTAGATTTACAAAAAATGTTCTCCATAAAGAATTAAAACTGAAAAAAGGTCCAAAAGTTAAAATCCTTCAAATCCTTCAACTCAATAAAAACATCATTATTATTTAGTGAACATGATTTCAAATATCTTTTTAAGTGTCTGACTATAACTATATAAATAGATGGAGGAGTGATTGGATACATGGCTGGAGAGACAAAAGATATCACAAAACAGGATATATATATATATATATATATATATGTATATATATGACATTTTTAAAGCAGTAATTAAATTTAATTTTACTCCAGCTTAATAGGAGAAATAACTGACAGGGAATAGAAGCCACGGGATTTCAAATAGATGTTTCTTCTCTTAAGAGACAGTATTTCTCAGAAGAGTAAAAATTCTTCGGAGGCTAGCCATGTGTACATGGGGGGGGTCTAGCCATGTGTATGTGGGGGTCTAGCCATGTGTATGTGGGGGGCTAGCCATTTGTATGTGGAGGGCTAGCCATGTGTATGTTTGTGTGGGGTCTAGCCATGTGTTTGGGGGGATATGCCTGCAATCCCAGCTGAGGGGGCTGTTGCAAATTTGCGACCAGCCAGGGCTACATAGCAGGATTCTGTCTCAAACAACAGCAAAAGCCCAACAGACAGACATAGAGAGAGGTAGATAAAATATAAGAGGTAGGTAGTTGAGATCAATAATAGATATATGACAGAGTTGGAGTTGTTGATTTCTTTCCTTAAAGGTATGTGCAGTGTGTGTGTGTGTGTGTGTGTGTGTGTGTGTGTGTGTGTGTGTGTGTGTGTGTGTGTTTGTTTTGTAGCTAGGGAGATGGCTTATTGGTAAAGTATTTGCCTCTTTAGCATGAGGACATGAGTTCAGTTCCCAAGCATATACATAAAAAGCCATGTCTGGTGGCATCATCTTATAATCCTATGATGGCAAGATGTAAGGTAGACATAGACAGACTCTTAGAGTTCACTTTCCAGCTGGCACACACACACACACACACACACACACACACACACACACACACACACAGAGACACACATACATACACTCCTCAAGAACACATGCACACACACACACACACACACACACAGACACGCACAAGTACTCCTCCATGAACACACACATACATACTTTATTAGATGGTTTGTTGCGGTATGTTGATTGGCCCCTGGTTTAATAAGCATTAGATTCATGTCCCCTCTCATTTGTTCCCCAAGACTTGAGCTTTCTAATATCATTCATCTTTACACAATTCTCATCTATAACATTCACATTCTGTCACTTAACCACACATCCTCATGGTCCTCTTAGTGTGGGAGTCTTTAGTCATTATTCCCAGGCATACCTTGTTTCTGCATTGTACCAGGCATTGTACCTGGCTCTTTACTGCTGGGTTCCACACGGCAGAACTAGAAGTTGCTGAACTTCTATTTCCTGTCAGTCATTTCTCCTGTTAAACTGAAGTAAAGTTAAATTTAATACCTGTGTTCCTTGGGATGTACATGGTGACAAACATTTGCTCGCCATCATGCTTTTGGTCCTTTACGGCCTGGCATGTGGTGCTATTGTGAAGTTGGAAATCCATCCCGTTTCTGGGCAATTTTGTTTTTCTACATATAAAATACCCCAGGAATTGGATTCACTTTCCTGAGCTATCATTTCCCCATTTGTGAACTGTACATGTAAACGGCTGCTCCTGTCAGGATTAAATAAGATCATTTCAAGACTTGGCACCCAGCCTGGATCAGAACTAATACTGAATAATTGTTAGCTACTGGTGGTGTGATAATGAGGGCACTGAAGTTCAAGAACACACGGGGTTCTTCTGAGCCAGGGCTCCAGAATATTGAGTGACTAGCACAGGAAAGGGTCTTAGGTAATTAGGGACAATAAAAAGATTATTAAGGCAATGCAATTAAAGTGACTAGAGAGAGAGAGAGAGGGAGCATAAAGAACCCACATTAAGGATAATTAAAGACCTGAGATAAGAGAACCCAAGGAATGCTGTATTTAGAGATAAATTTCCCCAAATGACAAAAACATGAAAAAATATACTTTAAAGTAAACCAGCAAGAGAGAGAGAGAGAGAGAGAGAGAGAGAGAGAGAGAGAGAGAGAGAGAGAGAGTGTGTGCTGTGCCCGAAAGGCTAACAGTGTGAGCATGTGGGCCTTTCTCACTGATTCCTTCAGCTGATGGCATATGGTCCAGGGTCCCCCAGTATCCAAGGGGCTAGAAGGTTCTTTATGCTTTTTGGTTTTTTTAGTGTTAGCCATGGCCATGCCATTTGTTACGAGCCTCCATTTTGGTTAAACAATGTCAGTCATGGAGACGAAAGTAAGTTTGGGACCCAGGATTAAAGGTTTCCCTAAATTCTTGTTCTTCCCGCCTTACTGATACCCCCAGTAATGGCGGCCGTAGACATATCGGTCACCTGACACTCTTTAACTCACTATTTTCCGTATTTTCCGAGCTACCTCTAGCAAGAGCCCACCTTAGGCCCCAAAGGGAATTTTTTCTCTCCCCTTCTTTTTTTCTGCTTTGTAAACACCCTGGCCGGTAAGTAGCCCATGGGCTCTCATCTAAGCCAGAGCCTCCCACCCCCACCCTTGCAGGCCTCTTCCGGAATAAAGCCTTCCCTGCACTGAGCCCCTTGCTTCCTGTCTTTCCTCTCGCCAACCTTGCCAACCTTGCAGAAAACAGTTTAAACGTGTTTGTTACAGTTTGCCACTTCCTGAGAAGTCCACTCCACTGTATTTCTCCGTTGACTTGTCTGATCCATGTCATGCTCGCTTGTACCAGTTTTCCACGTGAAACTGTCCCAGTAAGCTTCCATCCGTTTCATCATTGTCTTCTAATTAGGTTCTCACCTCTTCCTACCCACTGTGCTCTGTGTTCTTGTTTTTATTCCAGGCTGTAATGTTCTTGTCTGGATGTTCCTCTCCATCTCTCTTATGCTGACGTTTCTTTCTTCGAGAGGTTTTCTAGCACAGGCGGCTTTTTATCTGTCTTCCCATCACAATGGAGATCAATTCTTTTTGTTTTTAAGAGTCTGAGTCTGGCTGTGATTCTTGTCCTGATTACTTCACTATGGCATGAGGATATGGGATGGGCTTAGGAGATTGTCAGAGACTCAGATCTCTCCTCACTGACATTTTCTTATGCGTCATCTTGTCGATTTGGGATGGTTCCCCTAATTATCACCCTGGCATCTTAAAAAGGACCCCATGGTTTATTTGGCCTGTATATATTTCTTCTTTGCCCATGTCAGAAGGCAAAGGGGAAGGATGTCAGGTCGTTTTGCTTCATGCTGGATCTACACTTATGGCTGAGGCTCTTGGTTGCTTATGAGTCAGATGCTTAAAAAAGCTGATATGTTGGATATAAGATCCAAGATGCTTGGAAGTAGGACCATCTTTGTGGTTTTTTCCCCCTACCTATGCTTCTCTCCCAAAGTTTTCCACTTCCTGTGAGAATCATTCCAACCCAGACAACCTCTTCCCTGACTGTCCATGTGAGACTCTCAACCCCTTCCTGACAACTTTGGACATTTTCTGGAGCCTTCCTCTAGCCCTCAGTTATATAATGGGGGCTGTTCTTCCTGAAAATACCACTCTTAGGACTTGCTTTGAACCCTTTGAGCAGCTCACATAGGCCAGGCCTTGGTATTCATTAAGCCTCAAGTGGAACTCATTCCCAGGAGGCCCTGGGGACTTAATGATGAGTGTCTTGAATATGTATAGAGAGCAGGAAAGGGTGGTGCCCAAATCACATTAGTGGAGAAATTCGGGAGGCACTCATGATCCTCCTGGGGGTGGGGTGGGGTGGGGGGGGTGGGGGGGTGGGTGGGGGTGGGTAAGAGGACACTTTTCGGGTTGACGCTTCAATGGTGATGCTCCCAGTCAAGCTGGCTGCATGAAGCTGGGTACTGAGATGCTCTTGGTGTCTGTGTCAACTTGTCACATTAAGTCTGGCTCCAGGTTCAGTGAGAGACCCTGTTTCAAGTGAATAAGGCAGAGAGACAAGGAAGGACACCCCACATCCTCCTCTGGCCTCTGCACTTGTGTCATAGGAACACTCCCCACTCCCTACTCCAGGGCTTGTGTGTCGTGTGTACGTGCACACATACATAAATGACCCTTGGGGCCAGGCATGATAGTGCATACCTTTAATGTCATCACTCAGGAGGATCATGAGCTCAAGATCAGCCTGGGCCACACAGCAAGACCCAATCACAGAACAAAGTAAAGCAAAGCATCCCATAAAAACTGTTGGGCTGGGGGTCTGACAGCATAGCTGGGGCAGAGATCAGAATGTGCCACCCCAAAGTCCGTCACTTTGGCATGAGCTGAAGTCAATTGAGAGACAATAGAAGGAGGAAGAGTTGACAGTTTTCCTCCTTCTATCTGAAAGCAGGACAGGAATGTCCCTTTGTAGATGTGTCCCCCTTCCTCTATCAAGAAGAGAAGGGTCAGCATTACTGGAGACGGCATTGCCTCGAATCTACACAAACAAGCATTACTGAAATGCCATTATCTCCCATCATTCTCCCCTCTATTAGCCTTTCCACCAGGAGCATCCAACACCCATCCCGTCTTGTATCACTCTTTGCTTTAATTCTCAGGCTTAGCTGCTTCCTTTAGGGTTTTCTGGGAAGGCTCCGTGTCATGTGAAAAATGCTTCATAATTTCTTATCAGCTACCAGTGTCAAGCCTTCCTTTTTCCAGTTTAATCTGTAGAACTCCAGTGACTGAATAGAAGCAGACAGAAGAGAAAGCTTTTCTTCTTTCTGTAAACATTTTTTTCCATACAGTATATTCTGATTATAGCTTCCCCTTCCCCAGCTCCCTCTCAGCTTCTCTCCACTTTCCTACTCATCAAATCTACATTTTCTCTCTCTTTCAGGCATCCAAGATAATAATAAAAAAGATAAAATAAAAATAAACAGAACAGGAGAAACAGAAAAAATAGGCAATGGGAAATCACACGAAAAGCACACAGATGCTGAAACACACATTCACACACAGAGAACACCCATGAAAATAAAACTAGAAACACTAATGTACAAGCAAAAGATCTGTAAGGATAGAAGAAAGTGTAGACAAAGCATTTTGAGACCAAAGCTATCTCTAAAACTACCACTGAGTTGGTTTTTGTTGGCCATCTACTGCTGGGCATGGAACCTGCCCTTTATTTGGTTTGTATCCCCAGTGAGACTCTGTTGGAGAAAATGAATTTTTCCTTTGCAAGAGGTTGGCAATTGGAGATAGCTTCTGGTTTAGAGTTGGGGTCTTGTGTCTCCTTCCCACTGGGACCCCATCTGGCTTATACCTGTGCATGATACCAGGGTGAAGTTCATATCTGTGTCAGTCCGGCAGTGTTTGGAAGGCCTTGTTTTCTTGGTGCCTTCCATCCCACTGGCTCTTAAAATCTTTTGGGCTCCTATTCCAGAGAGTTCCCTGAGCCCTGGGGTGGGGGTGGGGGATTGATGCAAACCTCCCATTTAGAACTGAGTGTCCTGAGGCTTCTTGCTCTCTGCACAATGTCTAGTGTGGGTTCTGGATTTGTTTTCATGTACTGTAGGAGGAAGCTTTTCTAATAATGGCTGAGTAAGACATTGATTCATGAGTATAGCAGAATGTCCTTAGGATTCATTGTATTGCTATCTTCCTAATAGTAGGACTCAGCATGCTCCTTCTGTAGAATAGTGTATGCAGAATAATAGTATTTGTTTTTTTACTTAGGGTCATGGCCTATCTAGTTTCAGTCTCTTGGCTGCCTAGGCAGTATTGGGAATGAATTTCATCTCATAGCGTGGGCCTTAACTCTAATTAGATAGTGGGTTGGTTACCCCACAACTTTTACACCACTATTGCACCAGTGTGTCTCGCAGGCTAGTCACCATGGTAGATTGCAGCATTTGCAGATGGGTTGGTGTTTATCTTTACCCTCTGGTAGTATGTAGAGAACCCACCTTCCAGTACCACGAACACTAGTTAGTGGGGTGAAGGCTCCCGGTAGGCACCAGCTTGACTTCTCTGTGTTCAGTGAATTATATAGGTGTTGTCTTCAGCAATATGGCTTACCATCAGTTTGTAGAGAGCAACCGATAGCTTTGGCAATAGCCTGGGTTGTTTGGGGGTTTCCATGGCCAATAACTCAGTTAGATAACTCATTTCTTTCATGGGGGCTCTGTCCCCCACCTTTTTTGGGTGACTCTAACCTTCTTTTATACATGTACATATTTTAAGAAGCTTTGCTGTGCTAGGTTTCCATAGAGCCCCCGAAATGACCCTTAGTTTTAACTGTTCTTCTCTCTCTGTTCTCTTTATTTCTTGTTCTCTCCCTTTCCCATTTGATACCCTCCCCATCCATAACTATCTGTTCTATTCTTTCCCTCCCAACTAGTTCCCTACTCTATATGTAACTCCTGTAGTTATATGGGTTGTAGTCTGCTTATCAAATTCTTTACATCCTCATGTAAGTAAAATATATTCCATATTTATTTTGGGGAGCCTGAGTTGTTTTAATCTGGATGATTTTTTCTTAACTCTATTTATTTACCTGTATAATTCATGATTTCAGTGCTTTTTTTAAACACCCGAGTAATCTGTGTACCACATTTTTTTTTTTTATCCATTCATCCATTGATGGGCATCTAAGCTGTTTACAATTTCTGGCTCTTATGAATAGAGTAAGAATGAATAGGGATGAGCAAGTATGTCTTTAGTAGGATGTAGAGTCCTTTGGGTCCAGCCTGATCTTGAGGTAGATTTACTTCCAGCTTCCCGAGGAACCGCCATGCTGATCTCTGTAGTGGCTGTACAAGTTTGCACTCCCATCATCAATGAAAAAGGATTCCCCTCACCCCATATCTTGTCATTTGTTTTTTATTTGTTTTTATTGATCTTGGCCATTCTGAATGATATAAGATGAAATCTTAAAGTAGTTTTGATTTGCATTTGTCTGATGGCTAAGGAGGTTGAACATTTCTTTTAAGCCATTTGCGCTTCCACTTTTGAGAACTCTTTTTAGATCTGTACTCTAGTTTTTATTGGATTATTTGTTTTCTTGAATTCCAGTTTTTGAGCTCTTTATCTATTTTGAATATTAGTCTTTTACTGTATATATAGTTGGTAAGAATATTTTCCTATTCTGTAGATTGCCACTTTGTCTGAATGATGGTTTCCTTTGCCTTACAGAATAATTTCAGTTTCACAAGGTCCCATTTATGATGAATTGTTCTTAGCGCCTGTACCAATGGTGCTCTGTTCAGAAAGTCTTTTTCTATGCCAATGAGTTCAAGGGTGTTCCCCATTTTTCCTTTCTATCAAGTTCAGTATATCTTACTGTATGTTGAGGTCCTGGGTCCATTTTGAGTAGAGTTTTATTCAGCATGATGAATATGGATCTATTTGCATTCTTCTATATGCAACCATCCAGTTTGAATAGTATTGTTGAAGATACTGTCTTCTTTATTGATAACCAGGTGTCCATAGGTGTGTGAACTTATGGCTGGATCTTCAATTTCATTAATCAGTGTGTCTGATCTTATGCCAGTACCATACTACCTTTATTACTATAGCTCTGTAGTACAGTTTTAGATCAGGGATAATGCTACTTCTAGCAGTTCTTTTATTATTCAGGATTGCTTTATATATATAAAAACAATCTTCAATCTCTGTGAAGAATTGTGTTGGAATTTTGATGTGGATTCCACTGAATCTGTAGATTGCTTTGGATAGGATAGCCTTAAGGTGAAGCTGTTGGCTAGGAGCCAGGGGCTTGTTTCTTTCTGTCTGGTAGAGCTGATGTTCAGAAGCACATTTCTTGATGGAATATGGATTTTT